>VZSR01000520.1:11381339-12008457 GCA_013398615.1 Brachypodius melanocephalos
TTTTTTTTTTTTTTTTTTTTTTTTGTCCCTGCTAAGAGAATGTGAACTTGTCCGTATGTTATGTTCAAGGAAGGCATAGTCTAAAGTTTGGAATAAGTTTCCTTTGGCCTAAAATTGAATACGGGTCACTAAACCTGTAGTAAATTCAGAATTGTTTGGTTCATTCATCTTCTGCAAATAACTGGAATGAGTGTCTCCTTGCAGTCTTCCAGTACCTGGGATGTAGCAGATGCCAGCCAGAATCCTGCGCAGTCTTCTCCAGAGGCAGAAAAAGCAGCAAAGTCATCAGAAGGCAGCGAAGTTTCGAGTGAGTTCTTTACTGAATAATTTTTCCAAGAACCTGCCTTCATTTCCAGGAGATTATAGTTCTGTACCACTGTTGGAAGGGCTGAACTTATCCTTTGGTTCAGGCCTGAAGGAGTGGAAGTTCTGATAGCCACTCTTATGACGTTTAGTGAAATGAGTGGAGACATCTGAAAACACTGCTCCATTTGGGGTCCGTTCTTCACTTTTCCTGAAATGCACACAAAACTGGTTTGGGGATTAGCTGCCCCATTTCTCTGCTTTCAGACATAATTATTTGTCTAAACATTCTTCTCTATCCCTTGAATTTGGTGGGTCTGAAAATGACATAGGACAGAAGACTTTCTAGAGTGAAGGACAAGGAAACCAAGAACCTGGGGGCATAGCTGTAATTTGAAACAGCTTTGTATACTTCTCTGCAGGGTGTTTGCTTTCTTATACTGTGTTAAGAACACTGCAGAAGGAAAAATTTGCTCTGTGGAGCAAGAACTTGTTTTGCTTGGGAAATTGCATATTTCAGTCTCTAACTGGATTTATTTGTGGGGGCAGAGGAGCTAGGAGAGATGTAGTGGAACTGTGAACATCCTGGAAAGAAAAGGGGATCAATCTGCTGAATGTTCTCTTCTGGTTTTGTGCCCACAGATCCCAGCCAAGGTCCATCCATTGACTTGTTGAGCACATCTCCTAAAGCTCCTCTAGGTAAGACTCCTCACTCTCAGATCAGTTTTGCTCTTACACACACTGCTCAATAGTAAGCTCAGTGAAGCTGGAAGCAATGAGCCAGTTTCCCGAATGTCTAAATGAGCTTATCCCTGTTGAGCCAGTACTTAGGCTGTTCCTGAAGCCCAAAACCAAGTCACAGTTTTCTGGAGGTTTCCTCCTCGTTTGGATAATTGAGTTCAAAGCTGTTGCTTTCCCAAAAGCATGTTTCCCTGGTTTTGAGCTTTGGGCAAAACTTGGCACTTGCATATCTGGAACTTGAGTGATCAAGGCCACATGGCTCATTTTTTGGTTTGTTTCCCCACAGAACCTTTAGAGGCAAATGAACTTTTAGCTTTCAGAATAACAGGGATTTGTATCTGATTCTCCCCTGCTATTACCGTCCTGGCTGCACACAGAACACCTAGCTGGAGCTTCTTTACTTACTGGGAGCATGCTCCTAGCTCACAGTGGGTTCATTCTGGGTGGAAGGCCTGTGTCCTCAAATGTCTCTTCACTCCCCATGTTTTACATCTCTTCCTCAGACATGTCCATGTATCTGTCAACACAAGGGGCTGCGCCTGCTGGAGGTAACTGGCTATCAGCTGGTCTATGCTGGCTGCTTGTGACAACTCTGCTTGCCCCTCCTGAGATTCTGCCTTCAATTCTAACTTTAGCTTCCTGTGCTTAGTGAGAGAGAACAAGACAAAGCTTATATTGTTGTATTGAGATCTAAACCAGATATGTCATATCTGTAAAGAGACCTTATTAACATTTCTATTAAATGTTTTCTGAAATATGAAAAACCACAAACACAAACCCAAAAAACCTTGAATGAAGTGTTAGGAACAACAAGCAGAAAACAGTTTCAGATAGGGTGAATGTTTTCAATCCCCTTATTTAAAAAGACTTATCCTAAGACTAGAAAAGACAAAAGAAAATGTGTCAAGAATACTTTATGGGCTAACAAAAGTCATGTGGCTGTAGAAAGTCAGGAGACACACAGACACAAAAGAAAAGCCCAACAAGGGCAATAAAAGATTTTGGACTTACTGAAAGGAAGCTGGAAAATGTTTTGGGCAGTCCCTCTGTGCTTTGTTCTCACACTTTTCCCCAGACATCTGCTGCTTGGCTGGCCCTTGTCTGGTTTTACAAGTGTGGCATGCCCTCAAGAGTGACAAGTGCAAGGTGTTGGGGAACTTGTTGGCTATTGCAGCTTGCTGCACTTAAGGTCCATTTTTTTTTGTATGTTCATGTGAACACAACTTTAAGGTTCTTGGTGCTTTGTCCCTAAGGCATTGGTGAGGCTCTGAACTTCACATGCCTCTGCAGCTGCATTTTCTTGAATTTGTATATGGGATAAACCTAGTCTTTCTCTAACTACACTGGTATGTACTGCTTAACACTCAGAAGAGTTAGTCACAGTTCTTAATTCAATTGTAAGTTGCTCCAGAAATGGACATGCTTCTTTAGGCCACCAGCCTGCAACTGTGGAGCTTCTACATGCATCTTTCTTGCCTGGATGAAATCACCCAGGCTTCTGATGTGAAGCTGCATGGTGTGCCCTGGACACTACTGCAGCTGGACTGTGGTGGATGTTCGTGTGGGTTGCTGTCTAATTTTAGCCTCTTAAATTAATTCCCTTCTGCTTATTTGCTGCTTCCCTCCTTTTGCAGAACTTAAATCCTCCCTCATTGGAAAGAAGAAGCCAGGAGCTGCCAAGAAAGGGGTATGTCTGAGCTCTTTTATGGAGGGGAGGTAAAGCATGTCTTGCATTTCTGCTGTCCTTTCTCTGGTCCTTGCTTTCTGCTTAACAAAGCTGTGTGACAAAACTGTAGACATCTGTTTTGGGGAAAGGAGACCTTAAGCAGCCTGTCTATTATTGCCAAAAAAACGATATTCTGGATCATTACTGGTTGTGGTCTGAAGCATAAGTGGTTGATCTCTAAGTGTTGGCCACTGGTGGGTTAACTCTTGGGTGTTCTTCCATATTGTGTTGCACTCTTTTGGGTCTGTAGGCTGTGACTACACAGAGAGACTGAAGGCCTCACTGGTGAAGCAAGAAGTAGGATTCAGGTTTTCTTCTGCAATGAACAGTCTAGGATGAAGAGTTCACAGAATTTTGTTTTTGTTTTTCAAGCTGGGTGCAAAAAAAGGTCTTGGAGCCCAGAAAGTCAGCAGCCAGAGCTTCAGTGAGATTGAGCGGCAAGCCCAGGTGGCAGAACAGCTGAGGGAGCAGCAGGCAGCAGAGTCCAGAAAACAAGCCGAGGAGTCCATGTAAGTGCCCTGTTTGGGTGAGTACCTTGCATACCTAAGGGAGAAGTAGTGTGAGGTTAATGCTGTTCACCCTAGGATCACCAAATGTGACTACAGAATATACTGCATGAGAGGAAGAGCAGTAACTATATGCCAGTATGGCCCTTGCAGCAGGGCACAAGTTATACTGCTGTATTTTATTGAAATTAGCATTCCTGGAAGAGTGCAGGGAGCAGATACTTCTACATCCTGTGTTTCTGTTCACCTTTGGACAGGTCTGAAAAAGCTGAAGACTGAACTGGATTGATCATTCTGGGTGCAGGGGTGGGGAGAAGATAGACATTGTGGTGCTTACAGTAAGGAAATCATGGTTAGCCAAAGAAGAGTTGAATCCCAGTGGAGGAGATGGAAAAAGAAGCAATAGCTTCTGTGCAAGGATTTTTAGCAGAGCTGTTGTGCAAGTGACTGTTTTGAAGGGTGGTTGGGGTTACTTAACCAGTTGTTTCTCTACAACATGGGCAGCGAGGGAAGGTAATGAGCTGGCAACCCACCATGGCTCTTTCCCTTAGAGTAACCTCAATGCGACTGGCTTACCAGGAACTGCAGCTTGATCGGAAGAAGGAAGAGAAGAAACTCCAGAACCTTGAAGGGAAGAAACGTGAACAAGCAGAGAGGCTGGGCATGGGATTGGTGTCCAGAAGGTACTTGGCTGTGGATGGCATAGGAGAGACAGGTGTCTTGGAAGTACCTTGCTCTGGAAAAGTTCCTTGAAGGCACTAGTTTGTTCTTATAATAGATAAGGAGATGAGTTAAAGTGCTCATATGCTGGTCTCTGACTGAAAATGCTTCAGGCCCCAGAAGCAATAGGGACTCTGTTGAAAGTTCTCATTCGAGCTTTTCCACAGATACATGTGGCCTGTCAGTGTCTAGCACTAGAGCCCTGCTGCTTGACAGGTGTCCCCCTGCAGAATCCTTTCTTTAAGAAGGTAGCTCAAGATTTCTGAAGGAGCATAGATGTAGTGAAGAGGGCTGACATCCCACAACTCTCCTCAAAACTTGTGTCACCTGCCCTGTCACCTGCCCTGCCTGTGAAGGCCAGATTCAGTTTTGGGGCAGACTGGTTGTGGGGACTGGATGCTGTCAGATCCATCAGCCCTGACTCTGACTGTTTGTTGTGCTAGTTCTGTTTCACACTCGGTGATGTCTGAGATGCAAGTAATTGAGCAGGAGACGCCGCTGGTAGCAAAATCTTCCCGCTCCCAATTGGACTTGTTTGAAGATGGTGGAAGCTTCACATCTGGACCCCCCAAGTAAGACTTAGTTTCATTGTAGTCTTTGCATATTTCTGAATTTCATGCCTGGTGTAAATTACCTATTTTTGGTACCTAGGTACAAATACAATCCCTTCTCATTCGAAGATGCATTTGGCTCACGATGGGAAACGGACTCTTCGTGGGGTATGGACAAAGAGGAGGAACCAGAGGTGACTGTTTCCAGCATCCGTCCGATTTCAGAGAGGTAAAGTGCTTGCCACTGCTAGTGTGCCTTGTGCCCCCTTTGTAGGGGACAAAGGATAAGTGTGGGAGCTGTGGTATAGAAGCTGCTGTGTTACAGCAGGAGCCTTGTGCTGCAGAAAATGACTTGCACAGGCACAGAGAAGCCCAAGAAAAAGGGCCTTGAGTGAAAGGGCCTTGGACACTTCTTTGCTTGTCATGTCCATAATTTTATACAGCCTGTGTGGTCATCAAGTGCTGGCTGTCCTGAGGTGGGGAGAGGAGAGCCCCAGTGTAACTAACACTTAAGGATTACTTGCTTTAGTTTCATTAAATGAAGTCTGAGACAGAAGCCTGATTCTTCTTCACTATGTTGGTGAGCTTAATCTGAGATGTCTCCTCTTGTTTCCTCAGACCCACCAGTAGGCGAGAGATTGAGAACCGACCATCCATGGTGGAATCCAATGAAGCTCGGCAGAAGTTTGCAGGGGCTAAAGCTATCTCTTCAGATATGTTTTTTGGGCGGGAGGCAGATGCTGAGGTAGATGCTTTCTGCAGTGCTTACACTGGTACAGCTCTGGCTTTACCTCCTCCTGTTTGCTCAGGTCTTACTTTGTTCCCTTCCTATATAACCTTTTTGTTTTGTCTTCTGTTGTAGTATGAAGCCAGATCCCGACTGCAGCAGCTCTCGGGCAGCAGTGCCATCAGCTCTGCAGACCTGTTTGGAGAGGCTGACAATGTGCACTCAGGTTTGTTAGTGGGTTGAGGAAGGGGACAGCTTTGTAAGACTTAGACTAGAGGGGATCAGGATGCTTTCTGGAGCTGAGGGACTCTGGGCTAACTCTTCCTGGTTCTTGTAGGTGGTGTGTCTATTGGAAATGTCCTGCCTGCAGCTGACATTGCACAATTCAAGCAAGGAGTGAAATCAGTTGCTGGCAAGATGGCTGTCCTGGCCAATGGGGTGATGAACTCCCTTCAGGTGAGTTTCCATTATGGCACCTTCAGAAAGGCTGTTGTCATGTTCAGGGACTTTCACCATAACCTGGCTTCCATTGGAATTATCACTATCTTCTGAAATTATGTGGAAAGTCCCAGGTTGACACCTGTTTTATATAGCTGTTGACTGTAGTACAATAGCTGAGCAATTGCAGGTGGCCAGTGAATTTTACTTGGCCAGCCTTACCCACCTGCTGCACAGGACACCTTGTTCTGTCAGATACACCTTTTCCCACAAATTCCAGGCAGAACTTTAAAAGTCATTTTACCTTCTGCCTTTTTACAGTGTTCTGTCTAGATAACCTCACACTGCATTAAAATACCACCCCACCCCTCCATTTCTTGTTATCTGTTTCTGGATTTTGCACAAAGGTGTTGTAGCAAGGTGTCTATGTCTGTTTCCTCCTTAGGATCGTTATGGTTCATATTGATGACCCAGGGACTGCAAAGGGAAGCCAGCAAGAGGCACTGATGCCACCTTTGCCTGGAGTAAACTCTGCAGGATTGTCTTATTTGTCTGGGTTGGGTGGGGAGGGGAGAAGGTAAGCGGAAGGGGTCAGGACGTGGCTGTGCCCAGGATGCTTTCTGAATATCTCTGGATTCCACTATATTAAAATTCAATGTGCCCTCATACCCACTGCTATCTACTAGCCAGTGGAGACAGGCCATCTCACGGGGTTGACCTCATGGCTGTAAAAGATATGACAGGAACTCCTGGGCTGCCCTCATCAGTGCTCCTGTCCTTCTTTGGCCCATACCTTAGCTGACCAAGTGACAGAAAAAAGGGGAATGCTATTTTTCTGAACATCATGTGACATGACTGTTTTTTGTTCTGATCACTGCTCCCAATCCATGGTGCTGTGGAGTCCTCTGTATTTGCAGGGTTTGCCTTTTACCGTGATCTAGTCCTTTTTACTGTCTTCTAAACCAGCATATATGAAGGCGGGAGGAAAAAAAAAATCAAAGATTATTTTTTTAGCTTCTAACTACATCATCAGCAAAAAAGGCCCAGTTAAAGAAGTAAAAAATTTACTGGATCCCTGGTTTATTTTGTTGCCCAGCTTTTGATCAGATCAAAGTACTGAGCCTCTGACTTAACCATGAGGTGCAGCAGTGGACACTGTCATTTTAGTTCAGCTTGGTCTTTGGTTTTAACTAAGAGTGCTTTTCTCTTCCTTGGACTATGGTGTTGAGGACTAGGTAGTAAGAGGGGTGGGAAAGGGCTGGTTACACCCAGTTAGCAAGAGAGGCTGGGACTTTTGTTCTGGAGCCTTCTGTCTGGGACTGGGAAGTGGCGTGTATGGGATTCACCTCTCCTATCCAGCTGAGGGGCTGCGGCAGCTGTGGGCGGGAGGGGAAGGGTTTTACTGGGCTGTTCCGTGCTTATGTTTCACCTTGGTGGGGCAGGAGGGGGGTAAGGGTCGGGTCTTCCTGTTCCTTGTCTCTGTGCTCCGACGCAGTTGTGTCAATGTCACAGGCTGGGGCTGCAGGGAGCGATGGTGCGGCTGCAGGCAGGGTGGTGGTCCAGGCACTTCGGGGTGGGGCTGGCGCCTTCCCCAGCCGAGGCGAGGGGTTCTTGGAGCTCTGCAAGAGGGCCGGGGCCCTGCACGGCTCCTGCCCACCAAATACCACTCCCCCTGAGGAGGGGCCGGGGCAGCCCAGAAGACCCGAAGACCCAGACACAGCAGAGGCCTGACACAGCGTGCTTTATTGCCAGGCTGTCACAGCCACTCACCGAGCTGGGAGAGAATGCACAGATCATAAATAATTTAACTTACGATAAATAAATAACCCTGCCGGCACCCTGCTACAAGCTTCGGCTTACCAGCTCCTGGTGGCCCATGCTGCAGCACTTTATGACCAGGAGGAGCAAGGAGGCTCCCAAAGAAGCATGAGAAACTGAAGTTCCCCAAGAAATAACTAGTCTATGCAAGCTGGGGCACAGGAGCTGGGCTAGACAAAGCATTTGGGTCTGTGGAGGTTTAAACTGCTGAGTTGGTTGCCATTAATGCAATGTGATGCTACCTTTTTTTTTTTTTTTAAGTTTTAGGCTACACTGCTGCTCTAACAATACCAATATTTACAAAAAAAAACCCAACTAGATCTTATTTGAGGACTGCTTCCTTTTCCCTTAGTGCTTCTGCCCACCCAGCCCCAGTAGGTGCTCTACATGCTTGCAAGCCATACCACCTCTGGCCAAGGAATCTCTTCCAAATCCTTTGAAATTCACTTTTCCAAATGACCCTAATATGCTGTTGGAGGGCTGGGTGTAGACCTCACAGAAGGGCACTCAGTACAGCAGCAGAGCCAGACAGCACCATGCAGTACTTACTGCAATCTAGCTTATTTGCTGTATTTGGTTTGGCAAGTCTTGGACACATGGAGGAGAAAGCACAAAGCAGAGAGAGGTTGCATGGCAATATCTAAGCTGTCCTTTTTTAGGAACTTCAGGAATTTCCTTACCTTTGATCATATGCAGATGCAGCTTTACTGAGAATAATAATGGAACACAAGTGCAGAGCTGCTGCTGGCGATTTAACCACTCTGTTATCTGGCCCAAATCTGAACAGAGCTACACAACAAAACACGGGCAAGCGGCCTGTACTAGTGCTCCTGCTGCTTCAGCACCTGCTGAACTGCGGAACTGGGAGGGAGTACCCCGGTGAGAGCATACCCGGCTGGTTCCAAGCGGTGGCAAGAGCTGGCGGCTGCTGCCTTGTCTTGCCTGCCAGCAGAGGGAAGCATAACTCTGTACCTGTAAATGGCTTCTGCAGAGGCGCTATTCCTGCACGGATTTGGAGCTAAGAAAAAGGCAAGTTCTTCCTGGGAAAAGATGGGTGAACCCGGCACCGGGAATTAGCGCAGCCACACAACACACTGTTGATGTAGACAGAACCGACTGTTAGAGCAGATGCTCTGGGAGGAGGTGCTGTTCCTCCAGTTGGTTCTGGAGAAACCCAAGATGGGAATGGTGCCCACCCTCAAAACCTTCAGTTTTCAGAGGAGTCTGTCTCTTCATTGGAGCCTTCACTCTCAGCATCTATTTTTCGACGATGGTGTAGAGGTTTCCAAGGTGAATTAATCCTGGGAGAGTTACGAACAGGCATATTTGGTGTGTCTGCACTGGAGCTGGCAGGACCAGAGACAGAAAGTCCTGAAACCTGAGCTACCCTGAAAGAGAAAAGACAAACGCTAGGCAGCATGTTGCAAAAACTTCCACTGCAGCACTCTTTGAGTGAACCTGGGAGAAAGACTTAAAACTAGCACAGGGATGGAAAGATGTTCATGGCACAGACAGGGAACACATTGTACAGGTACCTCCCAGACTCACTATGTGAATCTTCTATTTAAACATATCTTCTGGGCTGATCTCTTTCCTTCCGACATTCCTACTTTTCACCACCCAAACAAAATTTCCCTCTTCATCAGAGACTGCTGCTTCCTCTAGACTCCTCTGAGTCACTCTTCCCCTCCGTTTCTGAAGACTTTTGTAAGGATTTTGTTAATTGCACTGAGGCATCACAAAGAAAGAAGCCCTTCCTGTTCAGGCTGCTCTTTCAGCTCCTCTATTGTTTTGTAGTAGAGCAGAGGAATAGGACAGTACTTTATTTCACTCTTCTTTAGCATGCTACCCTTAATCTGTTGCTTTACATTCTAGTTTAGGCAATTCCACTTACAATTTCTCAAGTTCCTGATCCATGGCAGGGTCCAGAAACAAGTCTCCTTTATCTGGCAGAGCCCCTGGGGGGAAAAAACCAACTAATGAAAGTATCAGCAGAGTTAGGCTATTCATTCTTCAAGAAAAGTGTTCAAGCCATAGCAGCATCCAAAATCAGGCCTGCATGATACAGAACAGTTTTCCTTATACCTATTAGAGAAATGGACACAATGTTGAGGATCAGATGAAGAATGATGATCCATTTTCTGTCTTTCATACATGCTACAGCTGAGCTCAGACTAAAAGGGAGGCAGCTTCAGTAGGAAGGAGTGGCAGTTTCATTCACTGTACAAAATTAGAGGACTGACTGTCAGGGAGATGGCAGTCTGTTAACTTTGGGCCTCTGATCATTGCCCAATATAGTCACCAGCACCAGATGTAATAGATGTCGTGTTGTCAGTGTCACAGCTCAAAACATGCACTATAGCACCTAGGGTTATTTATGGTTTTGTGCCACCTGCCTTTCTTGTGGCGCACTGATCTTGGGGATCAAAACACTCCACAGATTTAAGGCTTTTGCTTTCCTTGCAACTCGGGAAAATCAGGCCTGACTCTCATGCACATTGTCTACAGGAGTTAAGTGTGGATGAACTGTGCTCTAGCATTTCTTGCTGTCTGGGTGTGAGCATGAAAGGCTGGGCCAGTACTTGGGTACCCTCTCAGCATAAGATCAACATGCTCCTTTTCACATTAGAAACCTTACTCCAGATGAAGAACATGGTATAGTTCAGGACTGGAAGAGCTGGTTGATAATCCTTGCTCTACTCTGAAAACACTGGGACCTTAGCAGAGCCAGAAAGGAAGATGGGGCTCTTAGGAAAGCCCTTCTTCCTAATTCTTTAACAAACTCCACCTTGTATAGGGGTCATGGGAGAGTGTGATCAGCCAGCATAGAAATGACAGAGAACAGCACAGAGATTGCCTACCAGAGCCTGGAGAGTACCACTGCACACCAGGACAAAAAAACCCCATTTGATAATCTATATCAACGGTACAGTGAGGAAAGCTCTTTCTAAGGTTTTTCAGGAGACTTGGGTGCTACACTCAATACCTTTGGGAAGGGGCTGTGTGTTCCTTGTGGGGACACAAATCTGTTCGCTGGCTCTTGCTGTTACCTTGCTCTTGCAAGAGAGGCTGGAGAGCCACCTGTCCCACAGAGGCAGGCTGGCAGCAGTCATCAAAAATGTAGCAACGAGTGCCTGAAAACTAGTGTAAGTTTAGACCAGAACCAATTCCCCCATTTATTTGGGGGAAATGTAAATGAGCAGGAAAGTCTGACACTGCAAAACAGTGTCAGGAAATCCATGGTAGTGTCCCAGTTTGCTTCTTTTTGTGGGTTCAATTAAAAGAATAAGCAACTAAAGCTTATCTTGTTTCTGTAGTTGCAGAGTGCACAGTGAAGTCTCTAGGGCACAAGATTTACTTGGGAGAGTTGATAAATGGCACTTGAAGAATTCACATTCAACATTGACATTGGAGATGCACTGCAGATTCCTGTCTGCCTGGCAAACTCAGCGGCACTGTCCCAGCCTCAACAAACTGCTTTAATCCCTATCCCTGTTCCTCAATAGGAGCTACTGGCTTTGTGAGACCAAAACCTCCTCTGCCTAAAACTGCTCTCGCTGAAGGGCTTTGGGGAGCTCGTGATCCCCTACAGACCAAAGACTATTGAAATTACCCTTCAGGAGACATTAAAAGACACCAGGAAAAGAATCCTCCTTTCCTTGCCAAAAATGCTAGCACCTGTCAGACTTGTGGTTGCTGCCCCTCCTCTGAGAGAGGCCTCAGCAGGAGGCTGGCAGAAGGCCAGAGGACAGGCCTACATTAATGGAAACGAAAACCCACTCACTTTGTAGATGGCACAATGGAGGTTGTGGGCAGGATTTTTTTTTTCTTTTCATCTGTTTTCTTTATGCTTGACTAGAAGTGGATTTCATAGGGCAAAGGAAAAAAAAGATTTTGCTTGCTGCCATCCAGGCATCACCTTCCTCGAAGTGAATACACTGCTTTCTAAGCCTGTTTTCAGAGGGGATTGCAGGGCTGTATTCATGCACCTTTGATATATAATCTGCCCTGCCCCAGAGGAGCATTAGAAGCTTAAATGGTTTGCTGTAAGAAGGGGCTCAGCCAGGGAAGACACACTTTTACTGTACTATGACACACACCTGTGCAAAAGAAGCAGCCCTCAGGCAAGGTACACCTTTTCATTGAGTTTTGTCTTTGCAGTTAGGGACTGGCAGATACTTAGGCCCAGAAAGTAGAGGAAGAGGATACTTACCCAAAGACAGAGAGAGACATCTACCTTTAATGGCCAGGTGATTAGCTGAGTGGAGATGAGTGAAGAAGAGTGTTTGGGAACACTCCCACACACAGCCCTCCCTCCCTGCTCCTGCCACTTAAATTTATCTCCTGGATACAGTCTTGTCAAACAGAGAAGCCATTTCTGTTCCTCTTTGTAGGAGGAGGAAGAGCACAAGCAAGACATATGGGAGGAATATGAAACTGAGTGAATTATGGATGGATTACAAACTGTCCTTTGCCAGTCTAACACTGTTTCCTTGCTCCAAAACAGCACAACATAGAAACAAGCAGTGAGATGCTGGTTGGTAATGCCTGTGGTTCCCACAGCAGTGTGGTACAGATTTTTGTAGCAGTTTGTTTTATGACTGGATTTTCAGCAGGCCAAAGATAGCTACTAGCAAGATCACACTGCCTTGAGTGAAGATGGGGAAGAGGTGGGAAAGACAGGGCTTTAAACCTTTGAGCCAAGGAGACAGCAGAGGTTTTCCATAAGGTATGCCCTCTTTTCTTATAGATGAGAGCAGCCATTTAAAATCTGTGAGCACAAAGGGCTAAAACACAGGATGGCACCTCAATTCAAAGTAATCCTTCAGGAAGTTCCACAGCTTCAGGCAGAGAGTAAGACACAGTGTTATGTTTTTAAAGTTAATCCATCAACAAAAAGATTAAAAACTTCCCTCACTCTCCTCCTGACAGTATAAAATGTGGGTCATAATTACAAAGGAAATTCCACAGAAATACAGAATGACTGAAAATCTAGAGCTGTATCATTTAGAGGAGTCTTACCTAGGGCTCGATTGATGCCCTGATCCTTTGCAAGAGCCATAAGGAATCCATAGAAGGTCATTCTCTGCACACTACTCAGCATTTCCTTCATAAGAGCAGAAGGTGGGCAGCTAGGAAAAGAGAGATGGAGATCATCTTGTCTTCTAAATTATAATATTTTTTTTTCCTAAGACCCAGCTCAAAATCAAGAAATAAACTCTTTTACCTGTTCTAACACTGTCAGTTTAAAACAAACAGCTTGCTCATTGAGCACTGGATCTGCCCCCCATTTGCTAAGCAAGATCCTTGAGCTGGGGGGCATCCCTAGGAGCAGTCTTACCTGTCTTCATTCCAAGGACAGTGAGAAAAGCCTAGAGATTCACTCAGAGGCATACACATCCCAAGTCTTAGCATGTTTTTTTCAAAAATCCTCTGGGAAATACTTTCTTTCGGAAGTCAATAAATTTTCATAGAACTGTAAAGTTTGGAAAAGACTAAGACCACTGAGTCCAGTGGTTAATGGAGCACTGCTGTGTTCACCACTAAACCATGTCCCTAACTGCCACATACACACATTTTTGAACACTTTCAGCAATGCTGTTATCACACTATTATCAGTGATAGTCATCCAAGGGGTAAGAAAACCTCTCCAATTGTAGCCTAAATATGTCAGAGAACACTATTTAGGTGAGGACTAAATTAGCATATCCCCTTCTTCTATGCTCACCTTGACCCCTGGTCCTGAGTTTTAAGCAGTATCTTGATGGTGATTCTTGCTATTGACAAACACTCCTTGAAGGATTTAATGCAAAATCAAACTGTCTCATAAAGAGGAAGTGTTGAACAGTCAGTGGTGTAGTGGTACCCCTGGGAGATGTGGGGGTGGGCTGGTGATCCCTCAGGCAGAAGTCGTTACCAAAGCCTGGCAGAGTATTGAGCTATGGCATGAAAGGCTGGGAATGGCTCCCCTCATAGTGCTGTGCAAAGCCTGACCTACAGATGGGCCCACAGTACTCCTCCCATCTGAAGTTCTCAGGACATACAGGGAATGTAGAGCTTTTGTTGTTTAAAAGAAAAAAACAACCCATCAACTCCATGCTTAGATCTATAGCACTGGACAGCAGTTCAGCAGTAATTCTGTGGATCACAAATCTGGATTTGGAAACCTAAAGTAGAAACCAGGTGGAACTTGTTACGAATTATTGTCCTGAGTTATTTTGTGTTTCTAGACCATGACCTTCTCAGGAGGGCATATTCTCACTGCCTGCAAGAAACTATGATGAAAGTGTCTGTCAAAGCTATACAGTAAGGTGTGGTGTTGCTCCATTCTCTGCTGAACTAAAGCCAGTCTTGTGCCTGGGATCTGTAGCTGGAGACCAGCTCTAACACAGGCTCAGGTACAGACTGACATTGTCAACTCACCTAGGTGCTAAGGCTTCATACTCCATCCACCCAGTGGGCTCTTTCAGCTCCCAAGAATGCAACTGCACTTGTTTATCCCCTCTAGCTAACTCTCATTAATGAAAGTGTAATGCCAAAGTGAGATGGAGAGCAGAGACCCAAATCCATCTATTACTTCAAGAATCAGTTCAAATCCTGTACTTCTTTGGTCCATGAAATTGTTTCTCTTGTTTGATTAAAGCTGTTCAGCTATGTTTCCCTTCCTACTTCTTCAGTGGGAGGCATGTGGGAATATCAGCTTGTTCAAAGTCCTCTCTTTCTTCACAGCTCCAACCTTACAAAGGGTCGACAGAGACTTCAAAATTGTATTTTAAACTCCATTTGTACCTGTATTTTGATCTGTCACACAGGGACTCCAGGCACTGGTAGAAGAGAGATGCCTCTACTCCTTCGAGTGGGTTGCAGTCATTTGGGGGCTGGCGCTGCCGATGTTGCCCAGAGGATGATGTTGGCACAATGACAGTATTTGGATTCTTACCAGCCAGCAGGTCTTGATAAATGGCAGCCACACTTTCCAGGAACTCTAAAAGAACAGAAAGCAATTTAAAACTCAGGGCTGTAACCAGCAAAGCATCCTCCTGACCTACCAGACTGTGGCTTAAACTGTTGTTCTGTGTGGTACATAGTATTAACTAGAAATAAGCACAACTCTACAGCATCCTGCATGTTCAGAACAGACATTATGCACGCCCATACAGCCATTTCCACAGAAGTTGCTGTCTTCTTATTAGGATGATT
The DNA here is from genome assembly GCA_013398615.1 of Brachypodius melanocephalos. Taxonomy (NCBI): domain Eukaryota; kingdom Metazoa; phylum Chordata; class Aves; order Passeriformes; family Pycnonotidae; genus Brachypodius; species Brachypodius melanocephalos. Next base: position 11,396,070 of record VZSR01000520.1, read on the forward strand.
ATGAGAGGTCACTCACTCTGTTGAGAAGATTCATCTCAAGGGAACAAAGGCTAGCTAGCACACTGATAAAACAGTGAAGCATGAAAGCTAATGTCAAACACAAAACTAGTTTGTGAAGTCTAAAATGTTTTCCTTCACCTCTAGCCACTGATTAAGAGCTCATCCAAGTTGGGAGCAAACTGTATTGAACTGCAACAGGAGGAAAGGGAGCATGTTAGTTAGGGCTCCAGGCTGTATCCCAGCTTGCCTCTGTGCTGCTCCAAAGTAAATATAACACAGGATCTAGAAGAAGGGCCAGGGCAGGTCAGGGCTAGAGTTGGCAGAAAGCCTCTCCCCAGGCTCCTCATACTACCCACTGTTTACTGCAGGAGTCTAATTTTAAACAAGTTTGTTTATGGATGTGGTCAGCAGTTTACAAATCTAGATTCCATTTGGGGTGGCTTGCATGTGTGTGGGTTGGTGGGAGAGTGTATGACAGGCTGCGTGTGTGCACTGTGCCTGGCTGAACAGGACAGGGATGGGATCTTTGAGTGTGTGTACACAAGAATGAGCTTGCCAGGACTCCAGTGGCATTTAATTTCCGAGTGAATGGAAGTGCAATGCTGTGCATGAGGTGGGTGGAGAGGAAAGTCAGGGTGTCAGCAGGCCCTGAGGCTGTGCTGAGGTTCTGCAGCTCCATGGAAATATTTGTTATATCAGAGAAAACTTTCCAAACACATTTTCTGTCTCTGACTAAAGGCATTGCAGGCCTTGTTCTGCCCAACTCAAAATCATAATTTCTGGTTTTTTACAATGACTTGTCACAGATTAAGTTGTGATATGCACAGTGGAGTTACAAGGGAAGTATATATAGAGAAGTATAAAAAAGAGATTTTTGTATTAGGGATAGCAGCGGACTCCTAAGTGCTAGTAAGATGGGAACTCACAGGTTGGATCAGATCAGAAGGCCACCCAAGTTTACTCTCTGACCACAGACTCTCCTCACAACAGCTTCTAGCCAGTGTTTCTGAGTATCCAAACTCGGCCCATTTCGCCTGGTCGAGGCCAATTGTGAGCTGCGTCCATCAGAGGGAGCCATTTCAGTGTGGTGGACAGAAATCTATGAGCTTTATGTTAGAAAGTGCTGTGTGCCAGGAGGTGAGAAAGTGGCAGGCTAGCCAGTGCTTCGAAGCGTATCTAATGCTTCCCTCTTTCTGTCCTGAATGGGATTCTCATTCTTCAGTCACAGTTTAGAGGGATTAGGGTGTCAGGACGATGTATTTTAAAGCAGTTTTCCCAAACAAGACAAGCACGTGAATGCTCATCCAAGTTTCTCCACCTTGCCTCCTGAAGTTTAAAAATACCTCGGGATTTTACAGATGTTATATGGGTGAGCATGAGAAAATACACACACACAAACCAATATTATTTGATTTGTACTTTTCCTGCCAAGAATTTTAGAAGTATCCCATCTAGTTAAAACTCAGACTGGGGAAGTGGGATAGAATACAATAAATGACCAACAATATGAGGACTGTTCAGATGGATTATCTGTTCCTTTTGCTTTCCAACTAGGAGTCTCAAATCAAACAAAAGAGGTTGTTCTTCACAGGACAAGTATCAAACCTGTGCAATTTTTGCCAAAAGGTGTGGAGGTTACAATTTCATGTGATTTCAAGGGGAGGCTGGAGAAGTTCTTGGAAGAGGAGTCCACTGAGGGTTCTTAAACCCATGGGAATTATACCCAGTTCAGAAACTCTCTGAGCTGAAACTGGCTCATAGTAGAGCAAATATTAAGAGGAAGAATTATATTGATTTGTCCAGTTGCTTTTCCTTTAAAGGCAGTAGGTGGTGGGCTTTTCCTATCCTGTCTCCAGCAGGATTGAATAATTTCCTTAAAGAAAGAGAAAAAATGTTCCCGGAAAAGCTAATTGTTAGCTCTTAACATAATCTAGATAAAGCTGGAAATTTGTGTCTCAAGGCCAAGACAAATAAATGCATCAGACACAGCAGCTGCAGGTATGTCATTATTCACAACAACCTGGAATCTTCTCATTAAGTCTCTTAATCTCTTGACATCTGTGATGATTTCATCAGTAGAGTCCATTAGCTACTTATTTTCTGTGGAAAAACATATCCTTTCAAGTTTCAAAAAGCACAGAGTTTGGGAAGCTGTAAAGTTGTAATGCTACAAGTGGAAGAAGTCAACAGCTTCCCGGCATTTACCTGAGTAGTAGAACTGGATCTGGAAAGCAAAGAGGAAATCAGAAAAAGACATCAGGCAATCCATTGCATCATCCATCAGCACAATCCTATGATGAGATGAGAGAAACAGTTTAGCATCTACAAAAAACCTGAAGTCTCTAACCAGGAACCCCAGACTCCGCAGAAGTGCAGCCAAGGAACTACATGCAACTGAGGATTGCTAGTGGCCCAGTATAAGAAGGTCGGAGAGAGAAATGGGAACAGCCATTGCTGCATGGATGTGGATGCCCTAGTATCAAATGAAGGCAGCTCAAGAAGCTGAAGCGAGGAGAAGATCCTGAATGTCAGTCACACACTTCAGCTACACTACATCACAGTGCAACATTCAAAGCCTGGTGGACATGATGGAACAAACACTGGTACAAAAAACTGCAAGACTGGTTCGCATCGCTGTATGGAAATGTAGAATATCCTGAGCTGGAAGGGATCCATACAGATCATCAAAGTCCAGCTTCTAAATGTGACCACAGACAGGACAGTTACACAAGTAGTAAACTGGTGTAAGTAGGACAAGAATCATGCTATTCTTCTGTATATCAGAATTCATCACACTGGGACATTTTTCAGATTCATAAAGGTCGCAACAGTTGCAGTTCACCATCTATACCCAAACAAACTCTACTTGACTACAGAGAAAATAACTTTGCACCAACAGTCAGCTTCCTAACTGCACTCTATGAACATCTTCCCTTCCTGATAAAATAATCAGTCTCTTTTCATATTAGGTCTATTATTTGACTGTCAAGTCAAATTTCATGGCAACTGAAGACTTCTTGGGCAGGGACAGTCTTCTTTGTCCCTGCTAAGTCCTAGGTGCATATAGGGAACTACATACATCCCTATTTTGAAGCATATTTCCTGAATATGGAAAATACCAGCCACAGGCCATAAAGATGAAACACAAGTGATAGCAAAGTTTAACTCTTCCTTTCAGGAAAAAACCCTGTGGATTTCAGGGTAAAAATGAAAATTAAAACAAAAACAATGCTCTGGTCCCTGCCACTACTACCTAAGGATAAAAAGGTCAGTCTCTGAAGTGGGGAAAATCAAACTCATCTAATCAATGACAGCTTAGACTGTAAAACAGAAGAAAATACTCTACTTTGATGGGAAAAAAACCCCCAGACTATTCAGGCAATGCTAAAGAAAGGCAATTGGTATTTCTTCTTAATTGCATGTAGGTTTACTGAACCTGTACAATCAGCATCTGTCATACTGTGCCATATGAGGATTGTCAGTTCATTACAGCCAAAGTATGGGTCATCCAGTAGAACACTTCTGAACACAGGGCCAGATGCAATCTGCACACCAACTCCTGCAGCATCAATTGTCTAAACACATTGCTGGGGAAACACTGTTCTGTCTCATGTAAAAGACTCCAGGGAGCTGTGTGGGAGGCTGACCTAGAAGAACATAGGATCTTGCAAGACTTCCCCGCCACTCAGACCAGTTCTGTTCACTGTGGCAAAATCAAACATGTAGAGCAGCTTGAATTAATTATCTCAAAGAAGAAAGACTGGGGCTAAGAGGGTCCCCAGGAGAAAAGCCAGTATTTAAAACAAAACCCTTTGAAGATGTCAAAGTGCTTCTGATTTATTTATTACATTCCAGAAACCTCCTCTCCTCCTGTCTAAAGAAGCAGTAGCTTCAGTTCTTAATTCTCACTAATAAGCATGTTACTGAGATTGTCAGTGGCCACATCAAGGAAATGGCTTTGAAGCTGGCAGGCAGAGCATCTTCATCTCTCAGGCAATGCTGCTCAGCCACTGGCATTTCCAACCACTATTTAAGTACTGGAAATGCGATTGGCCACATCACTGATGAGCTGCATGCCCTCCTTTGAAATGATGGTCTGTCTCCCAGATACCCTCAAAGCACCAAAGCCATCTTCTCAAAGATGCAAGAAAACAACAGTGGAGAGAGGTTTTACATATTTGTTATGCAGAGAGACAATATTATATCACCTTCATAACAAGAAACTCATTTCACTTGTTGTATCTAAAACTCTGGTCAATGGCAGTGCTCTGCAGCACCAAGTTCCAGTCTCTTATTTAGAGGAGAGCATGAGCAAGTATGCAGAAGTATGAGAATTTGCTGGATAGTTTTTGCTGTTAAAGACAGCAAGGAGCCTCTGAGGAAGCCTGTACAGCACATATGTGACGGAGGAGCATCTGAATAGAAGCAGGTGCACTCTGGTGCTGGGTTACTGACTCTGCTTGGCCCAAGGGTTTGCACGCCGGAAATGTTGAGAAGTCTTTAAATCCCATACAATCATTTATGAGGAGATTGACTGCAGCTGGCAATTCCCCCACATAGCCAGCTGACTAAGCACTCAAGGAAGCTGAGAGTGCATCATATGCAACATATCTGCACCTCTTCCTTGAAATATCTGGCAAGGAGAAAAACCTAGCTATGGACTGTAACCTAGACAGCAGGACCAAAACTGAGGACAAAATCTGAAAGTCTGAACTGCAACTCAGAAGAGTTCATCAGTATCTCATATTTCAAGGGATTTTTTTTTTCTTGTTCAAATTAGATTTTAAACCCTGAGGCCACAGATGTATTTAAAAAGTTAATAGTTGGCACTCAGTGAATAATGAAAATCAAGGAGGAACTTTGGAAACGACTGAAGAAAAATGCCTACACTCAAGGCATTCTGGTAGAGGACATAGTGGTCTTTCAGGGTTCAAGTGGGTTTGGCTGGCAGGAAAGCCTTACTATTGTGCCAACGGGGAAACTTTATGGTCTCCTGATTGTGGTTAAAATCTCAGAAATCCAGACTAGACAGGATGTTCCCAGGACAAACTCTAGACCAGGCAAGTTGAATGGACTTTTACCATCTTCTGCCACCATTAAAGGCTAACTGACAAAATCTGTTTTAAAGCCAGGCTGGCTCAAATAAGCTTTCAGAGATTTGGTTTATTTACTGAGACATGGAGGCAAAAATAAGCAAAACATACAGAAAACACTCTGCACTCTTAGGCAACCTTTTAACAACAGGGGTACTGAATTGCAAGCCCCAGTTCCATTAGTACTGATCAGTGCAACATAAGTTCACACACCAAATAAAACAGCACAGGAGCTGAGAACTAGTTGGCTGTCACTACTCAAATGTGGGCAGTGAGTTCCTTGTGTTTCTCTTACAATAGAAAAATCAGTGCTCAGGTACAGCATCAAACCAGAAAAAATTCCTTCATTTTCTGTCCTGCAATTTCAAGATTCAGAAAGCCAAAAGGTGTCTTTAAAGATCAAAGCTATCTCTGTAGATTAAAGTCTTTAATCTGCTAATGGCTATAACCATTCAAAAACAAACAAACAAACAAACAAACAAACAAACAACCAAAAAAACACCACCAAGACATCTCACAGACACAGATATCCTAGTTCATTTTTGGGTATGCCTTCTGCATTTGTGTAGCAACCGGAACAGGAAAATAGAGCTCTCTGATGTCATGTGAATAAAACCTATATTGTTGTTGTCTCTGTTCTTATGTTCTGACATACCATGATCTTAGTCCCGTTGTTTGTTATCAGAGCATAGCAACAGCTCCTGCATGAGTGGACTGCGGTGTGCTGTGAGATCATCTCAGTCATGCAGCACTGAGCTATGACTGCTCTCTCCCCAGCAGCACCAATGCAGGCCCTGGCTGTGTCACTGAATGATGTGGCTACTCCCACTGCCACTTCTTTTAATTCCTTTCATAAGAAAATTAGCAACAAAACTATTGGGGGCATGCAGACTGAAGAAGGAACAATGTCTCTAGGTTTGCATGTGACACTCATGTTTTGCAAAGACTAGGTCTACTGGTGCTGTAAGAAAGTCTGCAGAGCTCACCCTTCTAACAGGCAGAGACCAAGGAGGACAATGGGAAGTGCAGACCAGAAAAAGGACAAGAGAGTGAGCAACAGTTGTAAGCAAAGAGAAAAATGGTTTAGAAATATGACAAATTTTATTAAAATTGTTCAAATAGATTAGCTTGTTACAGAGCTAGCAATGTGCAACTAAATCTCTAGCCAGCCAAAAGTAGGAGTGAGGTCACCCCCACCTGAGCCTGGGTGCCTCTGACAGAGATCTCATATCTCTCCAACACCTGCTCCCAAAGCCAGCTTGTCTGTCTCTATGGCACATGCACAACAGTGAGCAGGCCCCTGAACGGGGCCTCTAGTTTACAGCAGCCTTGTGGACTAAATTCCTTGACACAAACATCACAACATGTGTAGATATGCTGAAGTCTCCTTCATTGCATGCACCATCACAAATTCCTGCTCAGTTCAGCTGGAGCCCTATGAAATATACACACCAGCACACAGGACTGGTGCTTGTGTACCTCCATGAAAGGAAGCGGCAGAAACATTCCACTACAGGGCTGGTGCTCTTTCTTAGTCTAGCACTGGGGGACAAGCAACTGAACAGATATGTGTACCTTATTACATTTGCAATATCAGATAGTTAATAATCAGCTGCCTGGGCTGGACTGGAATCAGCAAGCACAATCAGTAAAATACTCCATATCACATTATCAATGCCCTGAGCCAGCTACCTGCTTTTTGCCTTGTCTAGATTAAAATAAAATTTCAAACAGATTAGCTGCTGTGTTCTTACCAAACATACTTTAAAACACTGGCAATCCTTCAGAGGTTAGTGTGCTTAAATGTGATCAACCATAGAAGCTGGGGCAAGGGGGAACACATTTTAGAATGGTAAACAGTATTTGAAATAGAGTTTAAAAATCATGTCAGTTAAAACCATATTGGCTAACATTCTTTTATCTGCAACTCATCTGAACATAGAGACAACAGCAGCATTCTGCACTGATATTTCAGTCTTTGTAGATCTTAAATATATACTTTTTCACATGGCTAGAGAAACATCCTGTTCTCAACCTCAAAAGATGGTGTCTCTTTTCCCCAAAACCTTAAAAGCTGAAGGTCCCTGTTCATACCTTTACCCACAGGTCTAGTTCCTAAGTCCATGCATGTAGGACTAATCTTGCCTTCAAAGAGAGAATGAGGACCCACCTTGCTGCTTTCTGAGTGAGCTCCATTGGGAAGTCAGGGCAGAGCAACTGCAGCAGGCAGTGGTATTCCTGTGCTGTCAGCAAATCTGCAGGAAAAGAGAGGTGAGAACATTGTAATCCTTTTATAGGCTGTTTCCTCCCCTTGCTTCCTGGCTTATGAGGAAAAAAGCCTCATATTTCCTTTACTCCCAATTCAAGAAGCCTGAGTATTAATATAACTGTTCCCTAGACTTTCAGAGCTGGGCTCTTCAGATGGAATTTCCAGCACCATCTGAAAAGAGCCCTGATGAAGGGGAAATCCTATTGAACAGGGTCCTGCAGAGAAAGTGGTAACAGGTAGTGATTCAGTGTGAAAAACGGGTAACCAAAACAGGGCAGTTTCAAGTGAGAACACAGTTTGGTTTGACTTGAATGTAACCATGTGGAAAAAGGAATTATTTCAAAGTTGCTTAAATTTGCTGAAATTCACTGGCATGGTGACATTCCCCACAATACACTTGAAAATCATCCACAGAACATCTGGCAGCAGTAACAAAGGCAAACAAGGGGTTTGGGTTGTGTATGGAAGGCTACAGAGTATAAACCACAGACGTTATTACTTTGGCATTCAGTAAGGCAGCTGGATGGTCTCTTTTGGAATAATGTGTACAAATCTGGTCACTGTACTATAGGAAGCACAGAACAAAGATCCAAAAAACACAAGAAAACCAGTCAAATTATTCATGTTTTAGAGAGCAGCTTTGTGAAAGACTGGTAAAGAAGGAACTCTGTGGCTGAGCAGGAGTCTAAAAGAGGTGACTCTTAGGGAAGCTTATAGGATCTCAAGGGAATGGAAACATCCTGATGTCAAAAAGCCCTACATGATTGTATGTTCACAGTCCAAAAGGCTGTGGACTGGAGTTAAGAAGAAGACTAGCTGAACAGCAGCAATTTTGCAGTCCTTCTACACACAGAAGAATGCAAAGTATGGAAGAAAGAGCCAGAGGTGGAAGTAGAGCCAAGCAGTAGTCAGGGAGGGGATCTCAAGGGCACTGGCAGTGGGACTGAGGTACAAAGCGTAAGTTCTTTTGCTACAAAAACGTTAGCCTTCATTAGGCTCTCACCCAAATAATTAACCTTGTTTCAGATGACAGCCACAACTTAGAATTACAGAATCATTAATGTCCCATCATTAACCAACTCTGCCAAGTCCACCATTGAACCACAGCCCTAAGCATCACATCTACATGTTTTTTGAACCCTTCCAAGGATGGTGATTCCATCACTTCCGGGGCAGGGGGAGAGGAGGGGGGATACCAATACTTGACCACACTTTCAGTGAAGAAATTTTTCCTAATATCCAATCTAAACTTTCCCTGGTACAACTGGAGGCCATTTTCTCTAACCTTGTTACTTGGGAGGAGAGACTAACCCCTCTCTCTCTACAACCTCTTTTTGGGTAAATGTAGAGAGCAGTATGGTTTCCCCTGAACCTCCTTTTCTCCAGGCTAAAAAATGCCAGCTCCCTCAGCCATTTCTTCCAAGACTTGTGCTCCAGACCCTTCACTAGCTCCATTCTCTGGACCCACTCCAGCCCCTCAATGTCTTCCTTGCAGTGAGGAACCCAAACTCAATGCAGGGTTCAAGCTGTGGTCTCACCACTGCTGAGTACAGGGGGACAATCACTGCCCTGGTCCTGCTGGCCACACTATTGCTCATCCAGGCCAGGATGCCATTGGCCTTCTTGGCCACCTGGGCTGCCATTCAGAAAGACCTCAACAGGTTGAAGAGATGGGCAGAGAGGAACCAACTGAAAATTAACAAAGGCAAATTCAGGGTCCTGTACCTGGGAAAGAACAACCCCATGCATCAGCACAGGTCAGGGGCTGACCTGCTGGAGAGCAGCTCTGCGGAGAAGGACCTGGGGGTCCTGATGGACAACAAGGTGTCCTTGAGCCAGCAGGGCCCTTGTGGCCAAGATGGCCAATGGGATCCTGGGATGCACTAGGAAGAGCATTGCCAGCAGGTCCAGGGATGTGATCCTGTCCCTCTGCTCAGCCCTGGTGAGGCCACATCAGGAGCGCTGAGTCCAGTCCTGGGATCCTCAGGAGAAGAGATACCTTGAGCTCCTGGAGCAGGTCCAGTGGAGGGTTATGAAGGTTATTAAGGGCCTGGAGAATCTCTCTTACAAGCACAGGCTGAGTGACTTGGGCCTGTTCACCTTGAGAAGAGACAACTGAGAGAGGACCTCATCAATGTCTATCGGTATCTGAAGGGAGGGTGCCAAGAGGATGGACTCAGGCTCTTTTTGATGGTGCCAAGCAGTAGGACAAGAAGCATCAGGTGGAAACAGCTGGACAGGAATTTCCACATGGATATGAGGAAGAATTTCCTTACTGTGGGAGTGACCATGCACTAGGTTGTCCAAGAAGGTTCTGGAGTCTCTCTCATTGGACTCAAGAATCATCTGGATACAATCCTGTGTCATGTGCTCCAGGATGACCTTGCCTGTGCAGGAAAGTTGGACCAAATGACCCATTGTGGTCAGCGACCCATTCTGTGATTTTCCACAGGTCCAGCACGGGAAGCAGATTACATAAAAACAGAGAATTTGGGAATATAAATGCTCTTGTTTTCATAAGTGAACAGGATAGTACAGACCTCTTACTCTTCAAGGATTTCTAAATCTAGCTTTGAATAAAGTTGGGCAATAAATTTCTGATTTTTGCTAAAAAGTCTAGATGTTGGTCTGAAGGAGTCACATCAATTGGAACCTTTATGCAATACTCAATTTCTATTTTTTATTTGCTTAAATTAAAATTCCTATTTATGCATCCTTACACCTCTTGCTTGTTATTATTTTTTCTTTTATTTGTCAATAGACCATTATAATAACTCTTTCTTCATACTGTATCTTATTCAATCTACTTAACAGATAACTACATTTATCTAAAGTTAAATCTGTTTATCTTACCCTCTATTTCTTTCCCTACTTAGCCCAGTTATATCTGTTCCTCTGTTTTGATCCCCTTTAGATTTTCACAGTGTGGTGTCCAGCAGTGTACAAAGCATCCTTCATGCATTCAGAACAGACAGGCTCTAGAAGGATAATCTGCCTGCTTTAATCAGCTAAGGCACTTTTCATTAATTTTGGTTTTTAGTCTCTTCTTTTCTCCCTGAAGGTGAAGGAGTTTGAGGTTGGTTTTTTTTGAAGGATGAAGTTTCCAAAGAAAGTTGCATTTTTTCTCAGTCCCTGTCTGATTGATAGACAAAAGCAGCTTGAGAAAGTAACTGGGCCCTAAGAAAGCATTAGTTTTGAGGCATAGAGATCTTTCACTTGGCAGAAATAACATAGTTCAAAAACTTATAATAATTTATGCTGTCTTTTTCTTCTCTCTTTTTACCAAATCACAGCATCATCCTTACTCTTCTAGCATAAAACAACAAAACAATATAGAACAAAAGCAGAAGTCTGCTCAGAAAGAATTTGGGAAAAGGTGGCAGAGATCTTCTCCAAACCAGCACATTAGAGAATTAAGCTTATTGTCAATAAAAGTGGAATTAATTACAGTTTCAATCTTTGGGCAAATGGTCCATTAAGACTAGAATCTGCCTATAAAGCTGAAGTGGTGCAGGAAGTTCCTGCTCTAAAGAAACCTTTTGTTTCTAACGCCTGCAGAAATGGCACCAAATTATTCACTGAAGTACACAGGCAGACTTTTTTAGGCTGTAACACAACTCAGCCTGTAGATACCCCAGGCGCCTGACCAACAAATCATACCAATTTTTCAGACTATAGTTGGGTACCTTTTACACAGGAAGTGGGATCACCACAGACCTTAGGAGGTGTCTTCAGCTTGCTGTGATCACTGTTTTCCTATCCCCTACAGCAAGGTCAGTGAAGACCATGCAGAAAATTACATTTGCCCATGTACCACATTGACTGCCAAGAGCTGCCTGGAATAAACAAAGGCAGTTTTGGTGCATGACCACGTTGCTCCTTCCTGTCTCCAGGCCACAGCTGAGTAAATAGAGTTCAATGTTGCATGATGAAGAAAGAAAGAAAAGAAGGAAGGTACCAGTCAGAATGAGTGAAAACTGGAATCCACAACTGCTACTTTGGTTGCTACCACAAATGACTGCATCTCAAGTTCCAGTAACAAATGAAGCAAATCATGGAGTGTTTAAATCTGACCCCACAGCATAGGGCAGTGAGATACACACACTCTACTGTGCCCTTGCAGTGGAACAAACTTACTCATAACCATATGCTTAAGGATGGAGATTGCAGTCCCCATGTTAATCATGTTCATTTACAGCTGAACTAACACTTCGCTCTTCTACTAAAAAAGAACTAATAACAAATTCCAAAGTAATTTTAAAACAACAGCTCACTAAGAAGGAGCTTAACAGGAAGTACTTTGACCATTCAGCATAATTTTTGCTCTACTAGACTTCAAATTCTTGCCTAGCTTGTACTGGTACTGAGACCATGCCACTAGCAAAATCCTAACCCTTTCCCTACAAAATGGTTTGTCCTGTGAGTAGTTTTTTGTCTTTTAGTGCCTGAGGCTGATTGTTTCTCATGTTTCAGAGGTATAGTTGAGAAAGAATTTTGTCCATGTGGTACAGTCTTAGAAGGTACCATTTTCTGGATAAAAATGGCCTACCTTGAGAAACATGGAGGCAGCTGCTTTGTACTTCCCTGGCTTTTAAAGCACATATTAAAGCTGTTTCTGGTTTGTATGTGGCTAACAGATGGCACACAATCTGGAGTGATGCAAACTCCAGGAATATTAAATGATGTGTTAATGCTGCTTCCAGTGTTGTGCATGAAGTGTAGACACACCTGAATTATCTTAAAACCAGTTATCTTTCATAATGACAGCAGCCTAGACATAGAAGCCTGGAGCTCAGTGGAGGCTGTAAAATCTACCCAGGAAGCAAATAAATATTTAGGACTTAGCCTGATTTGCAGTCATTGCTGCTGTATCTAGGCTGCTTTCAGCACAAGAAGTCACTATCTATAACATTGTCACAACATTGTGACAGCTATAAAAATGCCCAAAGCAGTAGGAGAATATTTACTGCAGCTGGTGTATGAAATCTGCCCCAAAATGTCACATTATTAGCTTCTCAGAAACACAAGAATTGCCTTGATGAATATACATTAAAGTTCCCTATTCCCATAATTTTTTATGTACAACCAGTATCTAAGCAGATGGGAGCCCTAAGCAATGTAGCTGTCCCCTTTGAATTATGGTAGGACACACAATTTCCACAGGTTGTTTTTCTACCACATGAAATCATTCAAGAGGCATTAAGGCACAGACCTGTAAATCAGTCTCCTGCAAATATAACAGAGAACAGCCAAAGTTTTATTTTCTTTTTAAGTGTTGGAAGAGTCTTTGCTGGCCTTTAGTTTTTTAGTGTTTCTGGTGTAAGTTCCACATACTTAGCATTCTCTCTACATCCATGAAGGATTGCAACTTTGTAGAAAACAACAAAAAACCCAAAAGCTATCCAAAATAAAAGTCTACATGTTCTCATGCTGTCTACAGGGACTACAATTTTACAAAAAAATGAACATAAATGAGCATTGATAATACTGCAACTTCACAAGTATCATCTGGCTAGTAGACTAAACCCTGCACATGCCTTGTTCACAGGATATGTATGACCTAATTTCCTCCATACATCTAGTGCTAATAACAATCAGAAAACCAAGAATTCTAGGGAAATTAATCCATGGATAGGACTGAGCATGTTCATGTAAGACATGTACAGCAGGATTCATTTTGTTCTTGAAGTGTACAGACAACTTCTACAATCATTAAATCATAGCTCAAAGAGAGTAGGAAAATCAGAAGAAAACCAAAAAGACCCACTTGTTACTTCTAAGCAATAGGAAAATGCTCTTAAAGCCAAAGATTGATGCCAGGTTAGATAAAAAACCAAAATTTTAAAGGAAGATTTTCTAGTGAATAGTTTAAAGAGGATAATGGTAAATTCTATATCATGAATCAACATAAGAACATGTTCTTTACATGGAGTCTTGGGCATAAGCAGCTTTAAATACTGTGGCTTTGTACCAAGGTTTGGCTCAATCTCATTATACACTAGCATGTATTATTTCTATATTTTATACATGTTATAAATTACTAGTGTGTACTTTCTTATTTTAACAACTGGATGCGATAACTCTATCTTCCTGATGAAGTTCAACATGCACCTAAGCCAGCCTAAACTTCTACTCATGCTGAAAGGGACAGGCTGACTCCTTTTTCTCCTTTCCCATCCCTTGCTGGTGGCCACATGGTTCTGAACCACTCCTGTATCAGCTCTGGCTTTTTCCCTGGGCTAGTGAATTGCACTGGCTCTCAGAAATACATGATGAAAGCTCATGCAAAGCAAGCTGTAGAAGAGCACAGCCAGGTGCAGGGAAGAGGGAAGGAGGTGGATAAGGACAGCAGATTCACCCCTCCTCAGCAGAGAAAAACTGTTAGATAGGCTTAAGTAGTTCTCTGCTTAAGATGTTTTAATCCTTAAAGTCCAGGATGTATGCAAGGCAATGTCATAGGATTAGTGATCCTCCTAATCAAAAGCAGGTTCAGCTTTATCTGCTGTACTTGCACCCTGCCTGCTGTGATGGTTTGTGAACACTCTGGTATCAGACACATTTAAGACAGAACTTTTGGCATGCTGACTATCCAAGCAGGCAGATTAATTCAGGTTACTCACAAACCTACTCTTTCCGCTGATACTGTTTAGGTCCTCCCAGATGGGATCCCAGGACATCCTCAGGAAAGGACCCCAGAAGGCTTTGTGTCTGACATGACAGCAAAACCAGACAGGGTAACTGAAGAATGCACAGAATTACTACAGTTTGGCTCAGATAGAAAGGTACTTGCAGCAACCGGCTGCACTCTGGATTGCCTCTCCTAACTGTGAGAATGTGAGCAAAATCCTGCCGGGCACAAGGGAAAGGTGCTGCTGCAGGTGAGCAGTCTTCACAAACAAGATGTTTTGCACTCTAAAAAAGGAGCATGGCTGCAAACAGCAGACTTAGGTGACTCCTCCTACAACAGGTAAAAAGAGCCAGTTTGTGAGGTGAAAAAACAAAGACTGAAAGAGATTTAGTGAGATTTGCCTGGAACAACCTATGTCCAACTCAGGACGAATATAGTGGAGAACTAAGCAGACTGACCTAAAAAGATTTGCTGGGGGAGTGCTGCAAGAGAGAACAAGGAGAGAGGATTAGCATTGTGACTGAGCAGGAAGCCAGTTTTGAAGTACTCGGGTAAGAAAGAAGAGATTTGGCTGCAGCTGATATGAAGAATGAAGTCATTTATTCTGGAGGTAGCCTGGACAGTTCATATGAACTGAGAAGTGGATCCATTATGTGCAAAATTTTTAGCACCCTATTTTGAGCAAGCTAAAGGTTTTTTTAAAAGTTAAATCTTCTAGACAGTGTGATTGATTTCTTGCACTTTGTTCTTGAGCCCTCTTATCAATAAACCACTTGCCAGATAAACAAAAACAGAAAATGAATTTATACAGAACTACTCCAATTCTATCCCCAGAATCCAGATTCTTTCTGTTTATACAAATGTTAATCATTCTCTAGTCTCTTTCAAATGCCCCATAATTGTCCCTTAGTATGAAATGTTTCATGTGGCAGCATTACTTCAGCTTTGAGTGAATGTTACTCAGGGCACCATGAGCTGTGCCAAAGGTACAGTCCAAGCCTATCATTTGGTGTGCTTATGTGGCTAACACAGCACATCCACAAACTGAAAAATTCAAACTTTCATTAGAAACACAGAGAAAGTTTTCAGCTCTCATGGTTGTAAAGAAAATATTCCAATATTGGAAGAGTTTAACTGATGCAGTGTGATATTCCTGAATCCACAGAAAATCTAAAACATGACTGAAGTTTGATCTTTTTCCTTTAGGAATCTAAACACCTAATGCAACACTAAAGACAATGTTAACTCTTTAATTTCTTGTTTTAAGTCTAGAATGGGACTTTGAATGTGGTTTGGGCTTAAAGAATTCAGAGTTCCTAAAGTGCAAGAACAGCAAACCATAAGAAAGGAGAAGCAGCCACAACTTCTGGCAATATTTCCAGAAGCAGAAAAAGAAGATAGAAGATGACAAACAAAAGAGTCTGGTTTAAATTTTCCAGTACATGGTTGACTACAGGATCCAGATGGTGACTTAAATGGACAATCAATTTTTTCCATGCAACGTTCTTTAACATTTACAAAGATAAATCCATGCATATTCCAAAGCACATATAATCCTAAAGATATGCTCAGCTCTTTTGAGTATGATCTCTAAGGACATTGAGTTTTCTCTAAAGGACAGAGGCCTAGTTTTGTGGACTACAGTATGAGAATGTATGACCTATCATGTTTCAGAGGCATAGCAAACCCAGACCAAAACAATGCAAGACAGATAAATGGCTTTAAAAACAGATAAACTAGAAAACTAGAAATAAGGTACCATTTCAGAGTGAAAGTAACATATAACTTACATTACAGTTGACATGTTTTGTATGTGTCCACTATGAAATTATTTTTCCTTTCATTATAATGTTACTAAAGACTTAACTAGCAGATCTCCCCAGCTATAGGTGATTTAGCCTGCTTTTATTTTGTTCAACAGGTGACTTTTACTCACTTCCGGAAGTTTTCAGTCACTCGTGTAGAAAATAATCAAACCAATGCCAGAGCTAATTGGTCTTGTAAATAATAAGGAGAAAACATTCCTGTTGAAGTTCTGGCCATCTGGGGGGCAGACTGCTCAACCACTTGAAACAGGACCCACAGCACTCTTAATAGTGAAGTACAGGAATGCCGGCAACATTTCACTGAAGGGGACCATCAACATTTCCCCAAGCTCTCAAACAGCAGCAGTAATCTTTAGACAAGATGTGGATCAGCCTCTACTCAAGAAAACAAGTTGTCATTAAGCTTAAGATCTTCAAAACAACTGAAGAATTCATGGCTACACATCACGAGATGGGCAGAGCAAATGGGCAGGTGGTATGCAGCTGTATTTCATTCAATGTAGGACCTTATATACAACCCCTCCTCCCTCGGATATGTACTAGGACTAGTGACAATATGGCCAGTCTTCAGTTAGCGTTTGGTATTTCTGCTTTGGGAGCCCCAAGAAATACAGTTAGCTGGCAGACATCTCATCTGTGTCATGCACACAGGGCCAGGGAGCAGAAAAAAGTGATGATATTGACCTAAAACAAAAAGGAGGGAGAGGATAAGGAACTGTGGAAATGCTGCAGATTGCTGTAGCAATGTAAGATCCAAGATTTCCTTGATTTCCAGTTTCTTTCTAGACAACTTCTCCAGGAAACATCAGTGAAAGGTTCTGATGAACCAGTGCTGATAGAATCAGGTATTTTCAAATACGTGGTCATAGGGCACAACATGGCATGTAAAAGCATGAGGTGCAACAGTCAACAATTTTCTCAGAACAATGAATAAAACAGAAATGTTTTGGACTTTTCTCTTTTAGTGACTTCTTTGGAAGAAGCATTCAAAGAACAGTGCAGCTGCTACAAGCACCCAATGGAAGAGAGACAAATCATTTCAACATAATTTATATCATGACTAGCGATAGCCTTGTGTCTCTCCCTGACCCTGCTCCATGTCAACTCTTAACTATTCCACTGCAAAGTTTTGAGCAGTTAACTGCACCTTCACCAACAGCTGTCATCACAGCAGGCATTCTGATACTGCTTCTCTGAAACACATCCATCATGAGCCCAGCCATGAAGGAGACAAGTTCAGGCATGTGAAGAGTGGAGAATTCCACATACCACCAAGAATGCTACCATATGCAATTACACAAAGCAGTCAACTCACTGTGACTGAAACTCAAGAAGCTGGTTGTGATCCACAAAGCACTGAAGGATCTAGAACATCGTTCTCTGTGCACTTGTGTTCACCTGGAACCATGTGACTACTTGACATAAACATGCATCTTCCAAGAACTGAAAGCCACCAGCAGGCCTGGCCATTCTTTTACTTTACTGCACAATGTATGTACTGGAGGTTACACACAGGCTATGCAGTATAATCCCAAATACTCAGACTGTGGGCTAGTTTTCTCCAATTTTCTTTCACAAATTATAATGCCTAAAAAAACAGTCTGAAAGGAAATGGCATTGTTTTTAGGGGCCTCTGAGTCAAAGTCTCTATTCATAAAAATGAGTATGATATCTGGACCCATGCTTGGGCAGTGTTCAGTCATGTAAAATTCTCTTAAACACACCAATACTGAATCTCTTTTATGAGTGTGAAAACTTAAAAAGAAAATGAACCTCAAACAAAGTAAATCTGTAAGACAACTGGCTGGAGAAAGGTAATCTGGTTAATGACAAGACTGAAGAAGTCATCATTAGTTATTTAGAAGGAAATGCAGTGGAGCATGTAAGCTTCACAGAGAATGCTTGGAGCCCATTACAATATCAATGAGCTAGATTAATGATTGTAAATGACCACCACTACAGAACTGGTCTGAATACAGAATAGAATGAATGCATTAAGAGAAACCTGAAACAACAAGGCATCCAACTGCCCGTTTTAAGGGTATGCTTTTGGCTAAGGTTCTGTAATGTCCCTTGATTTTAACTCTTACAATACTCTAGTGAGCTATGTGTCAAAAAAAAAATTTTTTTAAAGATTGAAAAGAGAGAGAAAAAATGTTAGTTTTCTCTGTATTTCACATAGAGAAATATATACTTAATAAGAATTTAACATAAATATTAATTTTTTAAAAATTAAACAAAGCTTTTTTATTTTTTTTAAGAAAGTTCTAAATTTTTCCATTAATCCTGAAAGTTTTTTATGGACATCATGCATATTTGTCAAAGTTTAACTTAAATGCTACCTATTTTACAGCTAAATAAACTTCCATGGACCATCTACCATGAACCACAAGTCAAGTATTTTGCTGAAAGAAAGTTCAGGCAAATGTCCTAAATATTGAAGCATTATGCCCTAACACTGATGCTATGCATATATTATGGTAATCAGAGAAGTGTAAGAAACTAGACAAAAGAGCAAGTTGTTGCAGAAAGAGAAAAGGACATTTTCTTGTTGCACAGTGCTTTCTAGAGGTGAATAAAAGGCCATCTACTGGAAGACAAGTGTAGAGAGGAATCTATATTGTAATCCTGGCTTGTTGAAACTCAAAACAGAATTTAGTTGTGTAATCTTTTTCAGCCTCATAACAAGGTCAGGCTCTTCAAGATCTTTGTAAGGATCTTTATAGCAGGAGCAATAAAAAGGAATATCACTTAACTGATTAGTTGTGAGATGATAACATAGTGAGCAAATGATTTTTACTAGATATGATATGCAAGTGATTTCTCCTAAAGGAAGCATGATCAGTTTTCTGTAGAAAAATCCAGCTCCCTGGATGGATTGCTGCTGTGATGCAGGCTACTGAGAAGGCAACAACAACAAAAAAACCCCAACAAAAACAAAAAAAACAAAAAAACCCAACCAACCAAACAAAAACAAACAAACAAAAAAAACCCAAAAACCCCCAAACACCATCTCTAAAAGATGTAGGACTGTCCTTAGTTGGAACAGAAGATGGCAGGAGTACTAAAAACCCATAGTTACTGCTGACTAACCCATTAATAGCAACAGTCAGTGAGATGGGCCATCCACAGTGAGCACTGTATTAACCTCTACTAGCAGCTGGGGTCTCAGCTACAGTGCTCCAATACAACTGTACTCTTTGTGGTTTCACTTACATTTTTTCATCTCCCAAGCAACAACATCCTGACTGTTCAGCAAAAAAACCATCATGGAAATGCAAGTATGATAAACCCTCAGAGGAGGAGTGAGATGAAAGCTGCTCTTTGAGCATCTCCAGCCATTGAAGACTTAGAACACACATGTTCCTTTTATTTCCTGCAACATTTGCCCTTTTTTTTCCCATTCAATGTTAAGACTTATGGAGCAAATCTGAAAATCAGATGGCGCAAATCGTACAGCAATATAGCTGTAAGAAGTCCTTAAACGTAATGTATTTCAGCATGTGTTCTTGACTCAAAGGAAATGTGCTGCATCTTTCAAAGCAAAGCTTGAAAGCTGAGGTCCGATTTGCTCCCTGCAATTAGAAATATTTCTTAATACCGCCCTGATGTGAAAAAAATTGCTTCCTGGTGTTTCTGGCAAAAGAACTCTATCTCAATTCACTGCATCAGATGTAGCTGTATTTTAGTAGTACTTTATGTGAAGTGGATGGTAAAAAAGGGGATCCTCTATGAATATATTAATTTATACTCCTCTCACTTTCATTTCACGTTTAAAGGTAGCATCCCTCCTTTCAGTTGTCTTTCACATGAGTTATCTTCTGTCTGGATCTGTTTCAGGCTTTGCTGTGCCAAGTCCCCACCTACATGCAGTACTAAGGGCTCCAAAACTAGTAATGCTAGCTCTTGAGAGATTCAAGATCAAATGAAATTATTAACACATAGGGGATCCAAAAGGAAAGCAAAAAATATCCTGTCTCTAAGATTCCTCAGAGACATTCAGCAGACAAATGCAAGAGACAGTTCCTCAGTTACTAGAAAAGTACAGAAAGTGACTCTTGGACTGGAGAACATGGGTTCATGTGCCAAAACAAGACTTAACTGATCCTGGAATTGGAAACAGGAAGAATACAGGCCTTTAGGATTCATGCTTGTGGGCAACAAACAATGAAGAAGTTCAAGGTTTCTAAATTATCTCCACTAAATGGGATATGTTTGGAAAGTCACTTTGCATGACATGTTTATCAAGGGAAAAAACAAATCTTCTAACTATTTACTTTTGTGCTTTCCTTTTAGGAGGATGTTTTCTGGGGTTTGGTAAAGAACAAACAGATGAGTGCTACAAAGGGAAATAGACTGAGAGCCTTTATGTGTACATCTCATTTTCACTTGCAGCTTTGTATACACAGCTGTGACCAGACCAGACTTTTGCTGAATGAAGGACACACAGTTCTGCAGCCACTGTCACAGCAAAAGGAAGACGATCATTACTTGCTTTGCAGTTAAGGTTTGAAATAACTAATCAGTGAATTATTTGGAAATTTAATTAGCTTTTCTTCTGATTTCCTTTTCGAACTGTTGTCTGTATCACTCTGAAGTCGTTCCATGAACACAGTGTGGATTTGAAAGCTTTCAGAGCTAGACGGATTAGATTCTAATTTCAATGTCTGAGTAAAAATGTTAACTATTCTAGGTGTTATAAAGAAGCACTGAAAATACTTTCTATTATACCTATTAGGAAACAAAAAGAAAACCATAAAACTGCTAGAAGTGCCTTGTATGGCAGGAATATGTGGAGATGCAGGAGCAAATTTATTGCTGCAGTAATGTGCCTTCAGATGCAAAATAGGAATAAAGACAGAAGAATTCTGACTAGATAATACAACATATTCTTCTTTTTGGTATTTTAGTATTTCTAAGTGTGAATACTACTGGTCACCAACACAAAATTAATGATATATCACCAAAAAACCATATCTGACTCAAAAGTGTCCAAAAGCTATAAGGGAAAAAAAAAATTGAATTAAGGAGTAATTTTAAGCAGGCAAAATAGTATCTAGAATGTTTAAGCAGAAAGACTAAAAAGTAATTATGATTTTCTCAAAAGAGTGATGATGTTCAGCTCAGTGACTGTCATATTTGTCATGGATGAAACACATAGCTGCACATAGGATGTTTGGGATCCAGTCACATTTTCTTCCCTGCCTAGGAATACAGGAGAAGAACATAGTGATCTAATATTCATGTTTAGGCATTTTATAACAGGTTAAAAGTTGATATGTAACATTATAAACAGAGATCTGTAATTCTTTTATGAACTTGGCTATCTTGGCCTACAAGCATTAATGGGAATAGAAAACATGGCATGAATGAACAATCTAGAGAATTGAAAAGTTGTAAAAAGACCAAAATTGATACTGTGCCCAGAAATCATGTGTAGCAGTTACTAGACACTAGTACATTTGCATGTTTCAGGTAGAGAAGCCACATCACTTTTCTATGCAGAGACTGAAAACAAACAAACCAACCCCTAAGAAAACTAAGTGCTGGCACTCTCAATTCCCCAAGAAGTTAAAGATCCCTTGGAGAAAAAAAAACAAAAAAAAGGTTACCTGACAGGGAAAACTCAGTAATCTGTGATATAAATACATACTATCAGAGAGAAGTGAAATAAGAAATCGGCTGGAGAAATTCTACATGATCTTCAGGTGGAAGATGACAATGTACCTTATAAACAAGCCCACATAACATTCACTTTCAACATTTTTCTCTAGGGAGACTTGGAGAACCTAGCAATGGTATCTCAGAGAGAATGTACATTTCAGTCACACCAACTAAAGGATTCTAATTTAGGAAAAGGGACTGCAGAATCAGGAACATGCAGACAATAAGAAAAATCATAATTACTTCATCCTGCATCAGTCTGACACTCAAGAAGAATACCTGATATTACACAAGGCAAGGTCAGAGGTTCAGACAGTCTAGTAATTGTGGCACTGGTTATTTCCCACTGTCCACCCAGCCACACTGGTGTGTTGCACATAGTAGAAGTCTTGCCATTTCATAAGACAATGAATATAGTACTTTCTTGCTCTGAATATTAGCTAGAGCTGAAGTAGAACAATTAGGCAAAGAAACTTGTTTCCTCCTATTTACCTAAGACAGGCACAATCTCCTCCTCTACTCTTAAATTATGTCCCCCAGACTTTTCACTTTGAAAGCAGAAGACCTTGGGTCAGGAGAGACTGCTGTCACAGAATGAAAAAGGAATTAGAGTACCTAATGTATTCAGACACCTAGAGATACACTGCTGCCTGTTCAGTATAGAACATCCACAGGACAGAGTCACACATTTCAGTCAGCTACCCAACACTAGCTAGATCCTTCCGTTATGGGTCTGGTCTCCAAATGCTGAAAATTTTCTTCATTAATTTGACTGGGTAGATTATTGCTGAAAGCCTAAATTAAGCATCATTGCTAACTGAATGGATGAGAAACAAATGAACCGAATCCTCAATTAAGAGATCTAAAAGCAAAGCAAAGCAGTCGCTAGTGTTCTGAACAAAACCTGTTTATTAAACTGGTTAGTATTTAAATTTTTAAAATCTAAGGACATATGTGTTTCTATTTCTAGGGTTTTCCTTGTCTGTTCTAAGACAGATCATCCTGTGAAATTGGAGCCCAACGTTAACTGTACAGAAGGAAGGTCTTTAAGTGATAGTACATGATACCACATTTAACAGTGCTCCTGTGCCAATCTGCATAATGAGTGGGGGATGAAAAGCAATCGTTTTTCTTCATGTACAGCTCAGTGAGGACAGTTCCAAGCCTGCCACACAAAACTGCTTTAATAATGCCATCCAGTGCCTTTGATTTGAGGAACATGCAAAAGAATAAACAACCTATTAATCTAAATTTTCTCATTTGCCTGAAAGTACAAAGCAGCAATGAACAAACCTCTTGGCTACATTAAGTGTACTGAAATGCAAAACTGCTTCTTTTCTCACCCTACAGTTACTCAGGAAAAAGAAGGGTAGACAAGAGGGGAAGAAGAGAATAGGCAAGGGAAGCAGAAATGGTTTTAATATAAACCGCTCAGTTAAAACACAGGGCACAACAAATTCTGAAGGTGGGCTTTCAAGTATTGCCACACGAAGGCACTTTAATACAAGTGGATATGCTCAGAAGATGACTGCTATAGATAGCACTACTTAGTAAAAAGAGAAAGAATCCTCAGGCTAACCAGCTCTGAATTGAGCTGGTACTGTCAAGACTAAGGAACCACTGGTAATAGCCTAAATAATGTTTTCAGTGGTTTTGTTTGTTTTGGGAAGCTTCAATACAAAATACAGGTGAACACCTTGATTAATGTTAGTCTCCTGACTGTCTGCAGTGGTGTGTTTTGCTGTGTTATTCTAATGTACTTGCAGTCAGCAGAGGTGCTTTCATTATCCATCCACTAATTTTAACATCTGAAACAGAATTATTCTAGAAACACTCTCAGTCTGACTCAGTCCAAGTCTGCTGTGCTCAAGCACTATGAGTGTGGTTGGAGGATATGTTCAGGCATTTGGCTAAGCAGTTTTGGCAAACATTCTTGGTTCCCCTAGAGCCTTTTTCACAGTTTGAGAAGGGCAGAGATATATTAAAGTTGCTTGTCAAAGCAACTTCATTACATCTATGGTCTGAGTAAAACATGCATAGTTTTGTTCAAACTCTTTTCTGTATGTATAGCAAATTATAACATAGATCAGAGAGTTAGGAAAAAGAATAAAGCTACTTCATTGGCTGTAGGACCAGCGAGCTTTAGGAAAAAAAATAGAAAAAATATTCTGACAACTTTGGGATGAACAGAACAACAATGAACTGAAAAAATGCCAGCACCTATACCATAGAGGATTTAATATCTGCCAGTTTTTATATGGAAAGTTCAGGAAAACACTAGAAATACCTGCATCCAGGATGTTTTCAGTAAAATGTTATGTGAGCTAATAAAGAAGTCATCTTTCTGCTATGGCTCCCACTCTTCCACATGCAGTTAAAGCCAGACAAGACAAATTCAACAAGCTGTTGATAGCTTATGCTACAATTGCAAGCAAGAGATCCAAAGTTATATATAAATTGTTTTCTGAGGAAGAGAAGTTCAATGGTGTTAAGAGCAGGTCTGGCCTACTAGGCCCCTTATAACATCATCAGACAAAGCTGTAATACAAACATAGATTTTATACAGTGTTTTCTACTGCAAAGGGAAGTCTTAACTCTCCCTTACATTTCATTCCCATCCTCTCCATTATTCCAGCACAGCTGCCTATACAACCTCATTATGAACAGGACAAGAACTAATGAAACTGAAATTTCCTTTTCATGGGTTATTTTTTATTTGGATCAGCTCTGTGCTGTCTTCATTCCACAGCCAACTGCACCCCCACAAAGAAAGTGAAGAAAATCTGGAGTAGAGAGGAAGGCAAGGACTACTCCTTCTCTCACGAGGCTAACCTAACAGTCCTTATCTGGCCACAGGCTCAGTTGCCTCCCTTGGGAAAAAGCAGTTTCCTTGCAAGCCACCTTGCAACACAGCTGACCACAGGACTCCCAGGCAAACTCTTTTCTCCAGTGTCTGAAAGCAACGCATCACCTTCTTCAGAACGCTATGCAAGAATGTCCTTACCTCCAAAGCACACAGGAGAGAATGACAGACAATGCTTTATAGATGATAGTACCTGCAATTAGAAAACGTGACTGAAATCCATAATATTCCTCTTAAAAAAAAGAAGTCAATGCCAGTGCAAAAGCAGGAAATTAATCTCCTGGAGAGTAAGCTTCACTATCTCCTGCATCACACAATTCTAAATCATTAAGGAAATAGCTTATGGTTATTAGAGTTAGAGCATTAAAGGGATAAATCATTCTGAATTTATCTACTGAAGAATCTCTTACAAGAGTAAAATCCTGAACTAAAGTTAGTGAATAAGTGTCAGGTGCCTCCAATTATATCCTCCAGCAGCCACCATGTGAAGAAATTTAAGGTCATCTTAATTAAGGACAAATGAACCTTTAGCCAGTCACTTTAGCACTCAGCAGTGGTGTATGAGCCTCTATTCCCTAGCATCAGAGACTGCATTTTATTAAACAGCACTGGAACATCCCTTGCTCTGGGCAAAAAAGTCATTAGTGCAGCTAGTTCCGCCCCCTCTTATGCGTTTATGTATTTGACTTGGAAAGGTGCATCTTCTTCAGAAGTGCCACGTTTGCCTTAAGGTATTCCAGACAAGTCAATTTTCTTCCCTAGTAATGGGAGTACATACCCTTTTGAAGTTTTGGAGTTTGTTGGTTTGGGTGGATTTTTTTTTCCAAGACTTACTCATGACTATCAGGTGGTTGAAAGTGTGATAATTAATTTTGAAATTACCAGATTAGATTTCTCTGCAGAGAGTGGGTTATTAATAGCTAAAGAGTTCAAAATTCTGAAAATCCACCCACAGTTGAACTGACATGCCAACAAAATGCTTATTTTGCATTTGCTGTCAGCTTCTATAATTTAGAAGACTTATTATTCAGCTTTATATATGGCAAACATCATTACAGCAAACCACTCTAACTTGAGTAAACTGAAAAACCTGCTTTCGGATCTTTGCATTTTTCATCTTGCATTACAAATTCCTTTATCTTAAACTGCAATTTTCCCCTCTTTACTCATTCAGATGTTTTGGAAGTCATGCAAAGAATACAACAAGACTTTGCCCAGGTTGTTACCTAATTTTATACACAAGTTATAAGATGAATAAAAAAGAACCACCTGCTATGGAATTTGCTCAGGACATGGAATACATGGCAGGACACTGAGTAAGAAGGCTGTTAGTATACATCAATTATTTCAGTAATGTAAGACCTTGTTTATCTCAAAAAAACTCAAGGAAAAGCCATTTAAAAACATGACAGTAATACAACATTGTAAATGTCAAAAATGCTAAAATCAGGAATGTGCAGAAAACTACCTCAAGTCTGTATAAATTATATCAACACTTCTTCCATTAAGCAAACACCCTTTTGAAGCATGCTATTATAGATTTTCTCCTACTTTCTTCCTAATATTTATCATTCTTGCATGTTTCACACAAATTTCATTGTCACAGTGCTGCCAAACATCTTTATTGACAGATTCTTGTATTGTACCTTATTTGGATGATGTATCACACATTTCCTTGTGAGGGGAAGAGGAGAGGCAAGGACTGATCTCTTCTATGTGCTGACTAGAGACAAGATCCCTGAGAATGGCCTGAAGTTTTGTCAGGGGAGGTTTACGTTGGATATTAGGAAAAGGTTCTTTATCCAGAGGGTGTTTGGACACTGGAACAGGATCCCAGGGAAGTGGTCACAGCACCAGCCTGACAGAGTTCTAGAGGTGTTTGGACAATACACTTGGACACATGGTGTGACTCTTGGGGCTGATCCTGCGCAGGGCCACGATTCAGACTCAACAATCCTTATGGGTCCCTTCCAACTTGGCATATTCTGTGATATATTCCTTTCCAAAAGGTGCACAGCCTACCCAAATGAAATTCAGCTACTGGGAGAGATTAAGTTCTCTGCCAAACAACGACAGTATTTTAACTACCTTTCTGTTATATTTCAAGTGGAAGATTCAAGTAAAATTCATCTAATATTAGCATAAATATCTTTCATAGATTACTAAGCAGTATAAAAATAAATAATACAATGTAAAGAAAAAAGTATCTGACAGCAGCAAATAATATTGAGAAGCCAGGAATTTGCAGAAAACTGGGAAGAGAAACAAAATGAAGCTGGTAAAAAAAAAATCAGGGGAAAAAGACAAAGATAATGATATGCATATCAGGAGAAAACTGTAGTAATGATAGTCCTCTTGACATTTTCCTACATGGGGGTAAAAATAAGGTAATGCTCAGAAAAAACATGTGCTTTTAATCTGATACATATCATCCCTCTTTTTCTGCAGAATCCAAAACATTTTCCATTTCAATGATAATTTGTGAGGATGTCAGTAATGGAGTGGTACTTAACATATTAAAAAATTATAAGCAGATGTTCATAATTTCTGTGAGAATTTTGAAGAGGGTTGGTTGACAAGCTCTCAGCACTACTGAGAACTGATTTTCAAAGCCTGAAACACCTGGGAAGTTTTACAGAACAAGAAAAGAGCTGAAGTCACTTTAGCACTTAAAAATTCTAAGACTGGGGCTTACTCTGAGTGAAATGCCTACCCAACAAGAGCACACAGTATACTGATGAGAGCAAGGATGGGGTCAAAATAACACTTAAAGGTAGTGCCACCAGTTGAGATAACCTGGGCATCCGTACCATGGCCACTTTGATAGCACTCTGAAACAAAATATTCAAACAGGAAATACTGCATTTTTATCAGTAAAAAACTGAGAACTATGAAATATGAAGAAAAGTTTCTTGGTGAATTAAGCAAGCTTTTCAAAGGGGAACACAAGTCTAGGTGCAAAAAAGCATCAAAAAAACAGGTTTTCTGAGATATTACACTTCATTCAAGCAATGCTGTGATCAAAAATTTTGAGTTACTTAAAACAACAACTAGCTACATTAACCATTATGTCTCAAAATAAGGATGAGGAATCACTACTCAGGAGATGTACTTCTCTTGCAATCCCCAAGAATACCTCCTCAGTTCTACATTTTAAAGCAATTTTTCAATTAATGGCCTAGAAGACAAAAATAATTAATTATTACATCGATGAGTCATATTTTGCTAGGAAAAATTTAAAAGGAGTGAGTAGTAACATGGAAAAACCTCATGGGCATAGTCAGCTCACATGTAGCTTAGGGCCTCATATGTGAAACACTGTATCCAGAAGCAAAAAATGCAGAGGGCTCCACCCAGGGAAATAGTTTCTACAAAGACAGGTGAAGAAGGTGATCACAAGAAATGCTCAGAAAAATGCAATTAGATGAATAATATGGTCCTGAGATGAGTAAACACAGCAATGTCAAGTAGAGAGGCTCAGTAACCAGCATTTGACCAATCTGAAATATGCTCAGCTTTGGAATGATGGCTGAACTGAAAAGGAGTCAGAAGCACTGCAGGAATGATCATGTGCTTACAAAACAGGCCTCACAGAGAGAGGCTCAAAGTGATAATTTACTTAGCTCGTCAAAAACAAGAATATGGAATTGACTTTAACATACAATTGAAACATTTAAACCCCCATAATTTTCATAAAGTTAAACAAAAATCAGGTGAAGATAATCACACTGTTAAAAACTGCCACAAGTTGAGATTGTGGTTGTGTGCTCAGGAATCTGATTTTACAGGCCCCCAAAGAGATGTTTCAGTTCAAAATCAAGAAAGTCTTAGTAAATTCTGACCTCCAGCAAAACACACAAGCTACCAATAAACAACCTTCCTCTCCTGTCAGGACAATTTCTTTCTCACCTGGCCCTTCTATCTTCACAAGGAACTGTCCTCTCAGCAGCAGCAGCAGCGTGGGGTGTGCACAAGGGCCACCCTACTGCATGTCTGCAGAACAAGGACACATGGCTCAGCCTTCCCGAGGAAGGTGCCCCAGAGCAGGCGGTTTGCAGCAGCGCTCCTTCCCATGAAAACTCAGTACTTCATGGGGACCGGGCTGCAGGCCAGCCTAATTGCTCTGGCAGCACCGGCAGCTGACTGCTTCCTCCTGCTATTTTTCCCAGGGGCCCTTCGGCCCCTTCAGGCTCACATGACTTAATCAAACCTGAATGCCCTTCTGGAAGATATGCAAATTATTTTACAGTCAGACAAAAGTGTTTTGGCTCAATACTGGTGTTACTAAGTGAAGTTTAATGATGTGCTATACAGGTCAAACTTCATGGCCTAATGGTACTTTCTGGCTGTAAACGCAACAAGTGTATTACTCTCTAAAGGAGGTTTTAAAGCAAAATATTAATATATTCGGTACATTATCTAATTAGACTAGATTAAATATCAATGCAAAGCAATATGACCTGTATTTTAAGGTCATGTTTGTCAACGCTGGGATTATTGTACTTAGGAGCTGTTGGCAGTTTGAGTTCAGCCATGGGTGCAGAGAACCACACTCAGCATTCCACCTCTCCGTGACCTTGCATTGGCACATTTCAATGTGCTGTGCTGGGAGAAAACTAACTCAAGCAGCAGAAGTACTGAATTGTTTGCTGCCAGTTTAGCATGCTGAGACAGATCAGCACAAGATGGAACAAGTGCTGGAGCTGCCATGAGAAGGATGCAAGAAGGCAGTACCTCACTAGCCAGCAATTAGATCAGGTTATGCTGACATGGTACTGCAGATTTAATTAAGACATTAGTAAAGTCTCAGACACATTCAATTCTGAGAAGACAACACCTTCAGTTTCCAATTTATCTTAGGCATATGACCAGAATAGGTCTCTTTTTCCTCTCTAGCTCTTACCACAAGAAACTGAATCACCAGGATATCTTAAATGCTGAGCCTTTTTCCAGTGCTAAGTAGAATAAACCAACCATAAATGTTTCATAGCCATGTGAAGCATGATGGTTTGGTTTTAAAGCCATTTTATAAAATGAATGTGAAGAAAGAAAAATTATATTGCTTCCAAGGCAATGAAAGTACAATTTCTAAAAGAACAGGTTTCAACTTGCAATATTCCTGAGCAACCCATTTGTACTGTGGGGTGGAACATACAGACCTGTATATTTCCTTTATTTACATTAAAGATACAGTGTAGGATCAAAACATGCATTACTGGCAACAGCACTTAACTGAACATTGGACAGCTCTACAGGACAAACATGTACCTTCTTGCTTCTCTGGTAAGATCAACTGAAAAAACCAAGGACACCAGTGGTAATGCTAAGATAAGGATACTGTCAGTTGTTCTCATTACACTAAGGCTTCTGAGATAAAGTGCCAAGCATTTAACTGGATGCAGGGACCAATTCTTTATAAACAATAATGGTATCTCTACCTTATCCAGTCAGCTGCATGTCCTTGCATACATTACTAGAATTAATACTACACAGAACTCAAAATAATTTGTTGTTTATTTACAATCACCCTCCTCACATCCTAAGTGATAGCAGTTCTTCAGAGGGAGAATTTGCTTTTCTTGCCAATGCATCTTTGGCAGACTCTTCCCCCAAAATAGAAGATTTCAGGGAGAGACTGAAGCAAATCAGAGGGAATGCACAGGAGGATAGTATGATATGAGAAGAATGCTTGCAATTTTACATGGAGAAAACCCAGCTGCCAGTTATTCAGACGGTGAACTCGCACAGATACTCCGCTGTTTCATCAACAAAAGGTATACACACTTTGATACTCAGTGGCCAGGGAACAGGTGCTTCTCTGTGTCCTAACCTGCTTATGCACTTCCAATCAAAAATGGCTGCATTAACAATTAATGCAATACGTCATGCTTCGACCCTAAAAACATCTCTACTACAACACCTTCACCTCTATGTTAGACAAAGCCTATACAGACAATGTAGTTACTGGGCAGCTTCTTCAAACTCCCCTGTGACTCATATAAAACATTGTGGAATTGGGACTTTCAACAAGCAAAAATTTAAAATACTTTAGAACTTTGAAACTCCTTCAAAGCCAGTGAACTAATTTGCCTTTCTTTTGTTGTCTTGCAAGCTCCTGTCATGGTGCTTGTGGCCCTTTCCAAATCACTTGATGCTACTTGGAAGCAAGGGGATTGCAGGCAGTAGTTGTATGAGAATTTGTCTATTTAGTAAATCTAAAGCCTACAACAACGTGCATGCACACAGTAACCGAATTATCACAATGTTTTAGTGATCCCTAGATGTCTTCTGGCTCTCAGGCATGGAAGTCACATGCTAAAACTGCAGAAGATAACCAAAGGATATTCTGGAGAGGTACCATCCAGACCAGACTAAAACTGCAGAACACAGTACCCCTTCAGCTTCTCATCTATACCTTAACATAACTGGAAAAAATTATATAATTACACATGCAGAAATGGGAGAACAAATTCTGCAACAACTTTCAAAGATATTAACTCTAGTAGAATTTGAAGTAGTTCACTTAAAGCCGAAACTGAATTCTGTGAAAAGTCACTCAATTGATTCCCAGCTCATCGCACTGAGATAATCCAATGTTAAGATTTCAGAGAAATCTAATTATGAAAGTGATCTGAGTTGAAAACAAGCTTTAAAAAAATTCAGTACAAGGAGTGAAATGATAGAATACTGTACTGAGTATATCTGGAGAATTCCCCAGTTAGCAAAGGGAAAATAAATTCTTGTGCTGCTCTGACTGCATTCAAGTCCCAAGAAGTTCTGCATTGCACTTCCAATTACAGTAGATGGGAGTCACTCTCAGAGGCTTAACTGAAAGTATGTTCTGTGAGATGTTTTCCTTAACAATTCTTTCTCAGTGTGGTCACTTTTGCTTATTTGGTTTTGTTTCTCCTCAAAATCATCAAAGAAGACAAATAAAATGCTGTTTTTTCTTTAAGGCCCAAGGATAATAATATCTGCAATATCTGTCAAATCTGCATTTACCTTGAAACCATTTTAAGTTCAAAGTGATCTGAAAAAGGCTCCTGAAGAGCAGAAATGTCACTTCTGGATACCTCAATAACTGAAAACTGCAGTATTTTGAAGGACGCTCTCTTGATATTTTCTTTAAATCATCTCTTCTGCGGAGGTACATTCTGTTCAATTTTTTTTCTGTATTTCTTTATTTATTTTTGCTTGTATTTCCTCAAAAAGCTACTATAGTCTGAAAACAAAATTTTAGAATAAAACTTCAACAATTATATTTCTAGGTTGTAAGGAATATGTTTGATGACACAGTTAACTCCTTAAGGATTCAGGCTCCTCTGCAATCAATTATCACTTTGCTCCAGTTTCAAAATGAACTCTATTGTGTAACATAGGAGTAATGTAAATCCCTTTTGCTATGGTGCCTGTAAAAGATCTTAAAAGACAAATACATAATTTTCTAAGGTGAGTCAACTTAGCAGCAAGCAAATATCCAGCATTTTGAGGCTGCTTAAAATATTAGATTAACTTAACACTTAGTTAAGCTTCTTCTAAAAATACCTTCGAGCCATTGTTTGGAACTGACATAACAGTGAGGTCTCTGCCCTGCAGAGGAGTCATAATTCAGTAAAAAGTAAAATTCTTCTCTAATGGTATCTCCGTGACATAAAAAATGCTCACAAAAATAAAAGGTAATTGAGACAGATTTGCTTGTATGATGACACTTTCCTAATCTGAATTTTTACATTTTTTAGATGTTCAGTTTATACCAATTAGAAACATACAAATATACACAAATTAAGTATTGGATGTGTTTGACCAACACCCAATTTTTTATTAAACATTTAGCAAATGCTCAAATACAAAGAGAGTAAGAAAAGGCAAAGGAGCGAATATTAACAATTGGGCTAAGAAGAAAGGTAGACCTAACAATAATCAGAAACTGTTCCAGATCTGAAAGATTTCAAGATGATTCTGCACATTGTGTGTGACAATCCTGTGCAACCAAACCACAACAAACAGAGCTGCCACTTTCATATTTACTCTCTGCAGGTTTGGTTAGTTTTCACATGAATAGATATAACTCTTGAAATCCAGTTCTATCTATCATAAAGCCTTTCCTCCCTTCCTCCAGAATTGATTTTAATATCACTAAAGAACTGTTAAAAGGCAGGAAAATTCCCATAGGAAAAAACTTTGAGTCTGAAATGGGGGAGAGGGGGAAGAAAGAAGAGAAGAAAGTCTGATATTAAAGGCTTTTTTATGTTAAAGGGTTTTAATTTCAAATGTTTATGATGTTTTACTCTTTTTTCTGTATTCAAAAAAGAGTTAAATTAATTTAATGGAAAGAAGCTGCAAGTTTAAATGCATCTGTCTAAAATTAACAGTTTATCCCTAACAAAAAAGTGAGAGTTCATTAAGGCCTTGATTCGATCAAATTTGATCTATACAGATAGCTAAATACTTTTAGTTTTACCAATCCAGCCAACACTTGTCTGTCCAAAGATTACTTAATTCAATCCAACAGGTGTAACTCCAGGTTATAAATAGAAAAATGAAGGTACAGTGAGATAAAGAGATTTGCCAAAGATACGGATTAACAGGATTAGGATTCAGGAGTTGCCAGTTTGAATTTCCTTGCTTATCCCATATTTGTTCCAGCAAACTAAGTACAACAAGGACAGCAGAGAACAGTGGAAAATGCTGACATCTTCCACTTGGCATCAAGAAAAAAAAAAGTTCAAACCCCTATTCGGTATCAGCTGTCTGACTAGGAATTGCCTTTATGTACACCCAAAGCATGCCTATTATCAGAAATAACATTTTGAGCACACAAGAACTAATTTAATTTCTTTTAAATCAGTGTAAGACCTTGTAAAACAAAGCTCCAGGCTCTGTGTGTGTATAGGAATGTTCCAGATACATTCTTCTAACAGAGAAAGACAAAAGAAATAACAAACAAAGCTCTCAGTAGCTGTATCACTTCTTTAAAAACTGCTTCCCTTAGTAACCCTGTTTTATTTGCTGCATCTGTGTATTGGATTTGTGTGGCAAGGTTTTGGGTGGTGGGTGAAGATGCAGGGATGGTTTGTGTGAGAAGTTTAAAGAAGCTTCACCCCCAGGTGTGACAGAGCCAATGCCAGCCTGGACCAAGATCAGCCCATCACTGGCCAAAGCTGAGCCCATCAGTGAGGATGGTAGTGCCTCTGGGACAACATATTTAAGAAGGGGTAAAAAACCCCAAATGCCAAACTGCAGAGCTGCAGCTGGAGAGAGAAGTGAGACCATGTGAGAGAAACAGCTCTCACACAAAGATCAATACATAGGAAGGGCAGGAGGTGCTCCAGACACCAGAGCAGAAATACCCCTGTAGCTCTGATGGGGCAAGGAGGTACAGAAATTCAGAGTGAGGCTGAGCCTAGGAAGAAGGGAGACCTGGCTGGAAGGTGTTTTTAAGATCTGGTTTTCTCTTGATCCTACTCTTGATTTCATTGGTAATAAATTCAATTAATTTCTACAAGTCGTGTCAATTTTGCCCATGACAGTAACTGGTGAGTGATCTCTCCCCATCCTCATCTTGACCTGCAAGCCTTTAGTTACATTTTATCCTTGATTCTCCAGCTAAGGAGGGGAAGTGAGAAAGTAGCCTTGGTGGGTACCTGGCATCCAGTTAGGGTCAACCTATCACAATCTGCTAAAGCTAGCAGCATTTACTTATCAAGAAACAGATAAAGAACATTTTACAAGACTTTTTTTCTTTAATATTAGTTCTGCAAGATGTCTTAGCTGGGGTTCAAAGGAAATACTTGAAGAGATTACAAATTCCATTTTAGCAACCATTGATTTGTTTCTTAACTCCTCTAGTCTAGTAAGATTTAATATAGTATTCACTTCTATTTGCTTTGCTTAGGGGATACTTTAGATACAAAAGCTGGGGAAAATTTATAAGGGACAAAAAAGCATCATGGAATAAAAAATCTTTCCTAGAATGTATTCATGAACTTTACAGAATAGTGAGTGCCAGAATAAATTAACACAGTGTCATTAGAAAGACGTATTTTGTTAAGGGTTTAATGCACTGATCTGGAAAACAGAAAATGTTTGAAATGCAGAGTGAAATATAATTTTTATATTGCCTTTCTTCAAGGTCCGAACTTAGCACCTCAATGGAAAGGCTGCTCTACCTAAACTCCTAGTGGAAACAACAGGAGCGGGATAGTGACCAGAAGCCCATCCGAACTATTCAAAACTACCTTATGGATCAGACATTCTCTGCTGACTACCAAAGAAGTGCATTAGATTTCAAGTTTGGGCATCAAACTTGTATACTCACAGGACAAGACACGATGGACACAATCTGCAACAAGGGACAAGTGCCAGCAGGTGTTCTTTAGTGCTGGCTTTAGTTATGCCATACATATACTCGACTTTCCCATGGAGCAGCCTCTTCAGAGCAAATGCCAAAATCCCACTTTGCTGGGTTTGAGACCCAGAGTTCAGCTTTTAAGCCTGTTTTTCCAGATAGATAGCAAGACATGATAATCGGATCAGGTTCTAAGCTTCATTGTTTTACTCTTTAAATGAAAGAACTCAGAAGATGGCCCTTCACAGAACAGATATGTTTAAGAAATTTTTTACTAGACATTGTATGCAACTTGTCTAGTAGACTGAACCTAAGGGGAAAAAAGAGTCTGCTATTTTATAAGGTGGTCCCTTGAAGAACAACATGCTTGAACAAGATTCTACTAGTTAGTACTTTGAAGCTAACCAAAAACAACAAAAGACAGCAATCTCTGTATAAAAGGGAATTAGTCTGAATTTACAATGAGGGAAGATGAATAAAGAATATACTTCAGCATATAAAGTGGTTTCTATTTTGAGCTCCTTCAAAAGGGAAAATCTCTTACCATTTTTACTTTAGAAGCCAGCAGCTTCTGTACACCAAGACTGGCTTTCTAAGCAATAGTTACCATCTAAGCACTGGACTGCTTATAAGCCAAGGCACTGTCATACAGGGTATGCATTGGTATTGCACACACATGAAATAACCTTCTCCTCCTGAAGAGCGAAGAATTGTCAGAAAAATAACACTGAGCATGTGGTTCTACAACAGAGATGACAAACTTGATGACATATGTTAATTAAACTGATTTCTATCTTGCTCTAAAGACTCTGTTTGGAAAAGCATGTAGCAAAGTGGGCTATAACATCAAATTTGAAAACAGCTACAAATACATCCTGCATCATCCCACACAGCTCATGCACAGTGATCTACTATTCTGAGTAAGAAGAGTACTCTCAAACATGTAAAAAAGATAAAAAGATGACAGATTCTTACAATTTGTGTAGACAATGTTCTTCATACAAACATATGTGTGTTTTTTTATTTGTTTCACAGTAAAACAATCCTGTAACTGTAAAAAATACAACTTTAGTACATAAAATTGGAATAATGTATCAAAAGGCCAAACATCTTGAACTCTGACTATGCGAACTTCAGCTAATTACTTCATTTCCCTGTCTCACTTTCTGGAACTGTGAAGTGAAAACAGTACTGTCAGGAATTTTGGGAAGCTTTATTCCTTAATGTCTATAAAATACCTGGAGATCCTTAGAGAGCAGGCACAGAAAAGTTATCAATAATCATCATTCTGAAATTAAGACAGCACATTTGAGGCCCTGTCCATCACAGAAGAAAGCCATGAAACACTTCTCAACAACTTAAGGACAATTACACTTGCTCAGTCATTTCAAGGGTTTGATAAGAGAAATTTCCAATCAAAGTAGATAGAAAAAATGAAATTCTTTCAGGAATAAGCTGAATATTAACTGCTTGCTATCCTAATCATGTTAACTAGCATTTGCTTTGCCTTGTAACTTTTCATAGCACACCTATCCCTCTGCCTCTGCCAGCAGAATGAAGAAGCACCTAACAGCAGCATGGGGAATGGGGATGAGAAAAAGGAAATAAAGAAAAAGCTTTGTTTCTGACATCAGATAGTGATGCAGAGACAGCTTCACGCCAAAAGCACTGACAGCTTGACTTCTATTCAGATAATGTTTAAGTTATTCTGGGAATTATATAAGGGAAATTTGACTGAAAAGTAGAGGAGCACTTTGAATATGAAATACCTTAACTCCAGCAGAAAGAGTAGGGAGAAAAGTAGTAACAGATAAGCGGATACCATAGCTGGAAGGAAACAAATATTTGACAAACAGATGATCAAAACAGAGATAAATAATTTAAAAAATGAGCAAGTAAAGAGCTGACTAGAGAACGAGATGAATATAGTTCACAATGGAGTTTGTCCTACAACACAAAGGAACTAAAGGGGACGAGTTAAAATTCTGTTCAGGACAATACTGCCTTTCCTGACATCTCTCCCACCCTCTATAAAAATTATCACTAGTAACACTTTGGAATCTCACATACTTGCATTTTCAGATAACAAAAAAGGTTCAAATGTTCAGTTTCCTTTAGGTTTATTGTGTACTCCCTGTACACTCCAGCTGCCCTTGATGCTATGGCTTCTTCTGTTGAGAAACACCAGGTTACTGCACTACAAATATTTCCCAAGTTCTACAGGAGAATCTGCACAAATTCATTAAATTAGCTGATGTAAATTTTGACCATTTCTGGATTTCAACCTTAATGCAGGGAAATCTCAGAGAAGACAAGATTTGACAAGTATCTATGTAAGCATTAGAATTAGCAAAGCTTTTATCCTATGGATTTTTGGGTTTTGGCTAACTGACATTGCAGTCTAGGAAAGTGTGAACTTCTGTGTGAGCTTTTCCTGTGCTTGAAGCATTTCTAAGGTATTTTTCTTTATACTTGAAAAACCATTTTATAAAAGTTTCAGAAATGTATCTACCTCACAATTAGAAGGACCACAGCCCTGGATTTCAGGAGAGCAGACTTTAATGTCTTCAGAGATCTCCTTGGAAGAATTCTATGAGATATGGCTCTAAAGAGAAAAAGGGGTCAAGAATAGATGGATATTTAAGTATCTGTTCATCCAAGAAAAAGAAAGGTCCATTTTTCCAACAGAGGTTATGAGATCCATGCCTAGTGGGAGCACAGAATGCAAATGACTCTCAGATCAGCTTATGAAGGGAGGCATCACAGACTGTACCTTACCACAATCATGTCCTGTGGCAAATTCAAAATGGATCAGGCTCAACTTATAAATATTACCAACTCCATTTCATAACTCATTTGCAGATTACGGGTTTTCCATAGTAGCACCTTATCCCCATTTCACAGAGGAGTAGTAGCATATCAAAGTACTAATCATGCATGCAGATCACTTCTACTGATACTCATCTAGGATCCTTGAAAGTGGCATAACACAGTATAAGCCAACAATCCTTTTCATCATATACAACAATTTTATACATGATCGTATGGATTTAAACCAGACTTAGAGATGTTTACTGAGGTATTTTAAAAGGATGCAAGAATCTGTACTTAATTCAACATCACACTTCAGTCAAACGTGGACATACTGAATGGAACCAAGGCCTCAAAACAAAGTGCAAAGTAGGGACTTCCTGAAAGGTTTTAATTTTCTAGGATTGAATTATCTTGCCTAACAAGAAAAGGCTTACTGGAAGAGTTCAGTATTATAGCTACAGAAACAGAAATTCAGTCAATCCTTTTAACAACACAGGGAAAAATCAGTTCCTCAAAAGAAATAATTGGCACCTCCAAGCTTATTTTATCAAAATAACTGAATGTAAAGCTTTTGTGAGTATAACTAATAAATTAAGTGGAAGAACAGGGGGCTAGAAATTGTAGTTGTATAAATTCCCAATGAACAAACAGAAAAAAACTTGTAGACATAGGTCAGATCTGCTCAATCCAATGAGGGATATATATTGTAGAGTCAGGAGCACACTATATAAATCAGTTGGGTTAATTTAGGACAGCTAGGAAGTGAATGTGTAGTGATGGAAACTATAAATAACAAGACAATGAGAGTGAAAAAGCTGAAGAAGAACATGGCATGATAAAGACACAAAAATTATTTGTTCAGATTTTTTGTGCAGCTAGACAAAAAGGAACTTCTCTCTTCACTTAATATGGTAACTCCTAGTGCCAAGGCTACATCAAACTTAATTGCATGTGTGTAAAGGAGAGTCCTTACTCTTCTGTTTATGCTAAAAACACATTCCTCCTTCACAATCTTCTTCCTCAGATTGGATCTACACTGTTCACAGCAGCTCAACATAGAGATGCCAGAGTCTGTTCCACAGAAGTGAGTGCACATAGACCATAACAACACTCCCCATATGTCAGCTGATCTGCTGAGACAGATCAACTAGGCTCAGGCTGCTGTCAGAGCAATATAGCTCTGCAACTTCCAGGTCTCTAAGCTAGTATCTTGAGATAGTGCTGAATTGTACCATATGGAAATACAAACCCTGAGTTTAGCTGTCTAGGTAAACATTGCATTACACAGCATAGACACACACATGAGGCCAACAGTCATGGGCAGAAGTATGCTTTAGGGTTCACAGAGAAGGGATGAAGATAATTCATTCCTCAGTTTAGGCACTTTCACCTCTCAGGGCCGACCAAGAGCCAACACTGGGCTGAAAGCAGATGTGGGCTTCACAGAGACTCTTCTCTCAAAACCTCTTTGCAGAAAGTCACAGTATAAGGAGTTGAGATAAAACAAGATTTTAATCTACTTTCTCTACCTTTCTCTCCCTTTCAGCATCTCTGCTGCTGAAGAATAGATCAGCAATATCATAAAACATACTAATTAATGAAACTAAGACTTCATAGACATTCTACTGGATGATCACCTATGCATATGAAGTTTGCAGATCATCTTTCAAGACATGTCACAAGTGAGAGAAGAGACAGACCAAGTTTATTTAATATAAGAAACATGGAGCATTCAGAATCCCAAGCCAGGTCAAACAATCTAGAACTACTTTTGTTCCAGGGAACTTCCCCACAATTTGTAATACTAACTCTTCAAGACTATATTGGAACCTAAAAAAGTCTTAATTAAAAAAATCCATTTCAGTTGGTTTGAATAGGAATGGTGTCATAGGGATGGGAAACTTGCCAGAAGACTGCAAAGCAAATAGTAATATTAATTACCAGTTGAATTTTGGATAATTGCTTAGCAGAATCCAACAACAATCACTGCTTATTTAAATGTTTTGCTCAACTGGGACAAAAAGTAAAGAACATATTAATTTAATTTGCCAATGACACAACCAGTGAAGAAGTGTCAAAAGACAGAAAACAGCCAGAAAGCATTAGAAAGCAAACAGAAAACTTTTTTTGGTTTTACAAAAAAAAAAAATTCTAGAGAGACATACATCTGGAATATAAAATTGAAAAAATCATTTGAATATTATGAAGAGCTGGTGTATGCTTAGCAACAGTTGAAAAGGAAATATAATACTGGGTGGAAAAATAAACCCCAAACCAGATTAGACATGGAGAATTTTCAGTGTACTACATTTAATTTCACAAACTGCCTTGACAGAATGGCATGAACTGAATTCAGGGAGAGACTAGCTGAAGACTCCATCACTGACCCACTTCTACAAACAATTACTGCAATGCATTTTAAATCTACGTAATGCAGATGTTTTAACTTACAATGGCGTGTAGATATATCTCGTCATCTCTAAAATGTAATCCTCCACTTATTTCTCCCCAGCTTCAGAAATCTTTTGTCCTGATACTCCAGAGTCATGAGTGCTTCCAGGCAGAGCTACATAGATAAATCATAAATACCAGCAGCTGTAACTATAGCGTGAAGGAACTGACGTAAGGTTGGAGATCAATCATTTCAGCCAAGGCTGTTTCACTGTAGAATGAATTTCCAGAAAACACTGCATTAAAATTCACAGCTTACTTATCTTTAGGACATGCTGTGAGACCTCACTGATTTATAAAATATTTCCTACAATAACATGGTATAAAAATTTGGTTTTAATAACAAAAATGAAAGGAAAAAAGGGATTCTGATATTTACTGTGATTGTCACCATATTGTTCTAAACATCTCATTTAGCAAATTTAGAGATTGGCTAAGCTAAAAATGGAGATAGTCTAAAAGCTTACAAGGGAGGGAGTAAAAAAAGGCAGAGTAATTTAATATAAAGAATAACATGTGGAAGCTTTAGAATGACACTAGCAAAGGACAGGATTTTGTAACCTAGGAAAGTAATCTCGTCAGCAAAAATGCATTAAAATAGCATCTTTTAAAACTGAGCTGAGAGAACAGTGGTCCATTTAGCTCTTCTCCATCTCCAAGTTACATGAATTATACAGATAAGACATTTCTTTAATTTTCGTAAGGAATCTAGCCTTCTTGGCAAACTCAAGTAGAGCTAGTCATAAAGGCTCTTCTCATTTCATGACATAGCTTGTGTGCTTGGTTGTGGTAAACCTCCCTTTCCACAAGCTCCAGAGACAGCTAGGCTTCCAAGTTACCAATTCAAGTATACAGAAGCAAAGAGGTAGCCATTATACCATGTGATGAATGTGAAAGAAACGTGGCCATTTTATTTTTATTTCAATATGAACAGTAACAGTACCTTTTGTCTGAAGGGGAGGCAAGTGTCTGCAAAAAGGATTCTCAGGCAATATAGTCTAACATACTTTCTGCAGCAGTTTCACATTTCAACGCTATATCTAAGGTATCAAACAACAACTATTTTTGCTGGAAGCAGTTCTAAATTGGGAGGGGGGGAAGTGCAAAGAAAGAAAAAAAAGAGAAAAGCTGTTGAAAAGCACCAAAGAAAGCTGGGGCTCTAGAAAAGAAGTGCCAATGGTTCTGACTGAGCTTTCTGTTCACTTCTCAGTACATCAGGCCTGGAACAAGTTTCTCAGTGCAAAATTTCTCTAATTGGCTGGAAAGCATTTAAGGAAAAATCTTTTTAATTAAAAACAGAGAGCCAACAAGACATGAAAGCCATGGGGGTTGGGAGAGGCATATGTTGACCTTATGAGGCTTCACAGCAGAGCTCTGCAGGGGCCGTTTAAACTGAGAAAGCACAGTTTTAATTAAAGAGTCCTGAGGAACAGACAATTCAAAAGAGCAGGTCAGATAGATTCCAAGAGGTCAATTTAAGCACAAGCAGAGGGAAAACAAGACTTCTGGCCATTCTGCCTTCCTCTGGGAGAAATCTGTTGCTAACTGATCATTATGCTTCAACAAACACTAGCTGTCCTCTAACCACCTCTGTGAGTGTTGCGTATCACTGGTACAAGTTAAAAGGAGGGCACAAAGGGTTGTAGTGAATGGGGTAACAGACTGGTGACCTACACTAGTGGGGTTCTGCAGGGCTCCATCTTAGGCCCAGTAGTCCACGTCTTCCTAATGACCTGGATGTGGGACTCAAAGGAATACTAAGTAAGCTTGTCAATGACACTAAATTGGGAAGGGCTATTGACTTTTCCAAGGGCAGAAAGGCCCTGCAGAGAGACCTTGACAAATCAGAGGACTGGGCATTCACCAGCCATATGAAGTTTAACAAGGGCAGGTGTCAGATTCTGCACCTGGGATAGGACAACCCTGGATGTGTGGACAGATTGGGAACAAAAGGCTGGAGAGCAGTGCCACAGGAAAGGGACATGGGGGTCCTGACAGAAAGTGGATTATTAGTCAGCAGTGCCCTGGCAGCCAGGAGGGCCAAGCATGTCCAGGGGTGCATCAGGCCCAGGCACCAGCTGAGCAAGGGAGGGGATTGTCCTGCTCTGCTTTGCACTGGGGACGCCCTCATGTGCAGTCCTGTGTGTAGTTTTGGGTGCCACAA
The DNA here is from genome assembly GCA_013398615.1 of Brachypodius melanocephalos. Taxonomy (NCBI): domain Eukaryota; kingdom Metazoa; phylum Chordata; class Aves; order Passeriformes; family Pycnonotidae; genus Brachypodius; species Brachypodius melanocephalos. The sequence continues at coordinate 11,438,190 of VZSR01000520.1, forward strand.
TATAAGAAAGACTTGAAACTATTACAGATTGTTCAAAGGAGGGCTACAACAATGGTGAAGGGTCTGGAGGGAAACCCATATGAGGAGCAGCTGAGGTCACTTGCTCTGTTCAGCCTGGATAAGAAAATGAGGTCTTCAGCATCCTCACAAGGGGAAGTAGAGGGGTGGGCACTGATCTCTCTTCTCTCTCGTGACCAGGGACAAGACACGAGAAAGACATGAGGAAGACGTGAAGTTGACTCAGGGGAGGTTTGGGCTGGATATTAGGAAAAGGGTTCTTCACCCAAAGGGTGGTTGGGCACTGGAACAGGCTCCCCAGGGACATGGTAACAGCACCAGCCTGACAGAGGTCACGAAGCATCTGAAAAACACTCTCAGGCACATGGTGTCAATCTTTGGGTCGTCCTGTGCAGGGCCAGGAACTGGATTCAGTGATCATGATGGGTGCCTTCCAACTCAGCATATTCCACGATTCTATCATAAGAAATTTTGTGAAGTTCTTTTTTCACCAATAATCCTCAGTTTCTTGACACTGGATCACATTAATCTGTTTCCTTCTAGCCCTGGTAATCACATTCCCAATGCATGGAATCCCAGATATGTTTATGTATACTTGAAAATAGAACTCTGCATCTTACTAACCTTTTAAAACCACTGGAATATCCTGTAAAGTGGATCCGGCATATCACCAAAAAGAAATCCTCTTAAGAAAAAATAAACAAACAATCACCACCCCCCCAAAACAACAAACTTTTCTTTACTTTTTGAAGTGTTACCATTACATTTATTGAAGCTAGAAATTTTCCCTGGCTATTCAGAGACAAAAGAAAAAATAAATCTAGTCTCCAAACAAAAGGACTTTAGAAGGTCACTGTAACCAGAACCCATCAAGTAACAGAGCTAGCATCATAGAAAAACAACATAAAATCTGCTATGTTTCTCCAAGAAGAGCTATTTCCCAGTAATTCAAAAGGATAAGGAATTAAGTAAAGTAACATCTACAGGAATTTCCAAAAGAGAAACAATAATGTTAGTGCATTTCAGTTACTGTATATATGGTTCTGCACACACAGAGATTGTTACATTTAAGCAGGGCTTGTGTTCAGACAGATTATTGGCCATTTGAGAACTCGTGGCTAGACACATCTGCTTGGGTGAATGACATGCACATTCCAAGTCAAGGCATGATCAAGACTGACAGACAAAGCAGTAAATTTCCCTGCATCAAGGAGGAACAGCTAGCAGCCAGATTAAGCAATCACTTAACTTATTTGTGAGATTTTGTCTCCTTTTCTAAAATCCCAATTATACACTCAGACCTGAAAATATGGGGGTTTTGTTTGTTTGGGGTTTTGTGAGTTTGTATAAGGTTGGAAATTGCATCATCTTACACCTTTAATATTCTCCCTTGCTTCCCTCCAGCCAGGGTACAAACTTTGATGTAAGTTATTTATTAGGTGGACTTATATCCTCATAGGGTTGGCATTTATGTCGTTTATCAGGGATACGCTCCACAGATGAACAAAATTAAGAAAAAGCCAACATTCACTCCTAAAACATGAAATTCAAATCTGGAATGTAATGTAAAGTAAATGAAAGAGGAGGAAACAGCAGTAAACATTTTTATTACAAAGGAATAAATAAAACCAAAAACATCCTAGAAGACACGGAAGTTAGTGAATGTAATACTTTTGACAAAGGAAGACAAAAGATGCCTCCACAGCTCTTCACAGACATAAATCAATGACAAAGAATGGAGCAATCCCTGCCCAGAAACAAACCCAGCGAGAAAACTGGGGCAGATCAGAATCATGCTGTAGAAAACAAAGGGTTTCTGCACACAGAAATTCCATTGACATAAAGCAGCCATTTGATGAATAACACTCCATTACCTGATGTAGGGCACCAAATGCAGAAATTCTAGTTCAGGTCTCAAAAGCAATACTTCTACGTTAGCCCAAGCTATATTGCTACTAATTTCAGAAACACCAGGTTGGTTGTCCAATGCTCTGTTGCACAGTATATAACCATAAGCAGAATTTCTTACCAGGACTCCATAACTTACCTACCATTCCTTGTGGTGGTTTGACCCTGGCTGGACACTAGGTGCCCACCAAAGTCACTCTGTCACTCTCCCCTCAACTGGGCAATCAAGAGAAAATATAAAGAAATGCTCACAGGGCAAGAGTAGGACAGGGAGAGATCGCTCACCAGTTACTATCACTGGCAAAACAGACTCGTCTTGGGGAAATGAAATTGAATTTATTACCAATGAAATCAGAGTAGGACAGTAAGAAATAAAACCAAATCTTAAACCCTCCACTCAGCCCTGCCTTCTTTCTGGCCTCAACCTCACTCCTGATTTCTTTACCACCTTCCCACCCTCAAGTGACACAGGGAGACCAGGAAGTTTGTCACACACTGTCTCTGCCATTTCTATCTCCTTGCTCTCTTCCTCAGCTCCAGTATGGCATTCCACCCGTGGCAGGCCCTCCTCCACAAACTTCTGCAGCATAATACCCTCCCAAGGGCTGCAGCTCATCACAAACTGCCCAGAGTAGGTCCCTTCCATGGGGTACAGTCCTTCAGGAATTCACTGAACCAGCTTGAGTCCTCCATGGAGTCACAAGTCCTGCCAACAAAGCTGATCCAGCATGGGCTCCTGTCTCCATGGATCCACAGCCACAGGTCCTTCCAGGAGTCTGCTCCAGCATAGGTTTCCCATGCAAACACAGCCAAGAAAAAAAAATCTAGGTCTAGTCTATGCCTGAGTGTGGTAATGACCATATTTCACCCACCACATCACACAGGTTCAGCTTCTCAGTAAATGAGTTTAATTCTTAAGTGGCCATGAATGTTATATGTTCCCCTACACACAGGTACAGAAAAAAAAAATTCCATAGCAAATAAAACTGAAATGAAAAATATCAGAGTTCTAGTACACAATTATGGCTAGAGAATCAGAGAAATTGGACTAAGTGGATGAAAATATTGACAGAAATTTATCTAAAGTGATGCATTTCTGTCTCTAGTTAGTGTAAAAAGAAAGTGTATGTAGATGTATAAATATACAGTTAAACATGTAATATTTACTCAGACTAAAAAGTGAAGGTACTGGACTTCAAAGTTAGAGAAATATACACTAAACTCCTTTTAGGCCACAACCAGAGCTTAGCAACATCCACCTGAGCTTTTATCCCTGTGCTTATTATCCTTTCTCCTCAGAGTACCTTGGTGATTACACTTTCATCCACGGCCTTTTCCATACTCACATAAAACTACTAAAAGTTAAAGAGAAAGGAGATATTATGAAGCTAAATTTTTTCTGTTCTTTTCAACAAATCCAGGTGCCCTTCATCTGGCTGAGGTTGGTGCTGGATAAATGAAGCCTGATGAAAAGTTGCACTGAAAGTACTGCAGTGGATACTTTGCATCAGAGAGCTTCTTCTTAATTTTTCAATATGGTTTACCACTAACAGCTGCAGTTTTGGTGGGTGACTTCTTCACTATCATCTCTAACTCCCCCACAGAAACATTTCTAGGAGTCTACATTAAATTTTTCCTGATTATGACCTGATCTCAAATCAGATACGTCCTTACTTCATGCTGTTAAATTGGTATCATAAAATTTACCTGAAATCTTTAAAATATTATCCCTGACCTAAAGTAAATTATTTATAACATAACAAAGTACCTCTCACTGGGAAGAAGGTGTTACAGATAGCATAGTCAGTTACTTCAATAGCTTACTACAGATTTTGTCATGTTTAACTATGATTGCCTAATTGCCAAAGATCTAGATGTGTATGTCAAAAAAGTCTTTATTCACAGTCTGGCAAACTGTTCATCTAAAGCAGAAGTGTTGCAAAGCTTAGCCAGAAGGCAACGTTTTATCTATATTTAAGAGATGATTTTAGTCTTTCCTGCAAGAAGAAATGAGGCTGAATAGCTTGAAAAAAATTAGGCTTATAGTAAAAAGAACCCCACCAACATTCATATTTGTACAGCAACTTTCAGTGTATTTGCTTAAAATACTAAATTAAAAAGTAAAACAAAACATAATTTTAGTTGCATGTAGTTACAGGAGTTTATTTTGAACTCTGGCCAGTTCTGTAATACCTAATATACCAAGTGCAATATAAGAATAGCTAGACATGATAGCACAGTACTGAGTATTTATTTTGGCACTGGAGCTTTTTCCCTGTGGGTAGGGCTGGGGAAGAGGTCACACAGTTGTCAGTGGTCCCTCTTCCACAGCCATCAGGATTCTGCAGCATCATCTAGGGGCTATGGAAGGACTATTCAGGCACAGCTCAGGTGGCAGCACTAACCACCCCGCACCGCTATCAACTGAACCTCCTGCAGGCTCCTAAGGAAAGCACTCAGGAGCCCAACTGGCTGAGAATCTCGGCACCTCCTTCCCTCATGCTCCACACCCGATATTCTAACCTTCTCTGGGTCCCAGCCACCAACCCCCAGCACATTTTTTTTTTCCCATCCATCTCAATCCACAGGCCCACAACATCCTCCCTCTGATCTACTGTTGCTTGACACACTGTTCTGTGACAGAAGCGGCACTGGCAACAAAGTGCTTCTACACTACTATATTCTGGGAGCCATTTTTAACCATTGCACAGGGAAATGTAATGTTGTCTCCCCATTAATAATGTTAGAACATTAGAACACAACGTGAAGGGTTAGTATCTGTGGTGCATTAATAGCCAGGCTAACAATTTTCATGTCAAGGTAACAGGACAGCAGCAGATGCTGGAATACTTGCCTCCATTTTTCCCCACAGTTCGGAAACACCTCCAGAAGGTCCGAAGAAAAGACGCCCTGTTATGAGGGGTGGCTTGAACAAAGTTGAACTCACGGAACAAAATGTGTGTTCCTTGCCGCACGCTGTTAAAACTGTGGACATAAAGTCAAAACAAGAATGTTAGAAAGCTGAACCAACATGAATGTTCTGGGAACAACTAGAGCAGCAGCAAGAAAACCACTGGCCATTATATTTTGTGAAACCAAATCTCTAAAGTTTATACCATCTGTTCTCTAGAGAGAAGACTATTTGCAAAAACCACACATTGAAATTTAATTATAGGAACTAGAGGTTTGTGAAAGTAAAATTCATTCTAAAGAATCCCAGCAAGGAGTGCCCAAGACCCACTTATTTGAAAACAATCCGTTGGAAAATGGCTCTCCAAGAGTAACTGTTGTTTATTTGACCAGGAGATGCCCTTTCTTTTAGTACCATCTGAACTCCACCGCTATTTTCATTACAGTTTTCTTTAAAGCCTCAAAAAAATTCTTTTTAAGAGAAACCTCAAGGTATCATTTCTAGGTTACTAAAAATTGACTATTGGATGTATAAAATTTACTGCAGTTGTGATGAAAAGGTGATTGACACATCATTGAACAATTTGCACTAATGCATTTTGAAAAGAGTAGCTGGTCATTATGATGGATCTTCAATTCAACACTCACATTTTTGTATTTTAGTATAAATTTCTATAATATGAATTGTAAGCACTTTAGACTAACTTCTTACAGCAAACATTTGTCTTACAAAGGTTTCTCTGAAGTGCAAGAAGTTCTCCTTTGGGCATGGTAAAGCTCAACATACAAGAACAAAAGAAATGCAAATACAAACATTATATACCAAAAGGTATAATGACAGGGTAGCCTCAAAGATAGATTTTGTGCATTTCGCTCGGCATCATGCAAGTGGGACAAAGCTTTGAAACACTCCAGAGAGATCATTAAAACATTCACTTGGGACAGCAGCTTAGCTCTCCCTCACAGGAGAGAATTAATGAAAAGATACAAGTTTACTTTCATCACAGCAGATCCTCTCCATAGGTAGCACCTCCACAACAGACAAAATCTGGCGGTCAGTGTGAACCCTCTCAGTTTGCAATTTTAAATCACCTCTTTAAATATAAAGACTTTAAATCACTTTATCCTTCACAGTACAGAAAAGGGTCTCACATTTGAAAGAGAATTATACCAGACAGAGTTGTGCAAAATTTAAAAGTCATATAACAACCAGATGCTTGTGGCAGGGGGGGCGGGGTGTGAAGCCATTCAATTTTTACAAAAGGAGTCACGATTTCTCATTTTTAATATCCTGGTTCTCAAATACATGTGAACAAACAGAATCTGTTGTCATGTGTTAAAAGGTAGTACAGAACACAGTTTCTAGCCCCCCTAACCAGAAGGAAAGGTAACTCAAATAAAATAAGTACAGTCACCTTACGATTAAGAAACACCTATGACACTTGAATCCTGGACTCAGGAATATTCTTTTTGTAAATATCATGGACAAATACAGTATTTCATATTTATGAAACCTTATTCATGCAAAATAAAGCACAACCATTGTCCCAAGAGATTAAAGTAAATAAATAAATCATGTGCTGGATCAAAATATGCCAAAATTACATGACTATCATTGTGAGTAAAGAGTATTCATTACAAAGTGCTATCGCTCACTGCCTTAGAATGAACAAGTTCAGAGTAAGGTAAAGTAACTTCCAAAAAGTCCCACAAGATGCCTGTGACAAAGCTGGAAATGGAATTTCAGATCTTCTCATCCCAAACCACAGCCTGTATTGCTTTTTTCATTTTTGATCTGCACTGTTTTGCCAATGGTTTGACAGACTGATGGAGAAAAGAAAGATACAGATGAAAAAGAAGAAACTTGGTGTAATAGAAGAAGGCAGCCTTCAGAAAGATAACACGCATATGGGAGACATTTTGGAAGAGAAAGAAAATGAAGCCACAATGACACAATTAAATGCACCAAATTATGCTGTTCAGAACATCTACAGAACATGCATATTTTGGAAGCAGATCATGGCACAATTGTAATGGAAAGGTCCAGACATGAAGCTAACATACTATTAATTCACATCAGACAGCCCTACTATATTACTCCTTATTTCTAATAAGCAAAAACTCTAGTCACTTGCATTTGCAGCATGGAATGGCTCTAAACCTACCAGGCAGAAGGGTATGATATCATTTGTTGCTTACTCAGTTAAAAGAGTGGGTGGATTAGCTGGAACATCTGCACACCTGGATGTGCTGACAGCCAAGTGCCGCCAGCTAGTTGAGTAAAGGAGGATTTTGTTTAAGTATACAATGGAAGGATTTTCCCCCAAAAGCTCAAGATTGCAAGCCTGAGAGTCAGAATTTTATCCCAGTTAAGATGCTACATTTCAGACACCATACTTTATAAATTCCTTTTTGTAAGTAGTAAAAGTTCAGCTCAAAGGAGCCAGCCCATGATGGAGCTACCCAGCAAATAGCCCAATAACAATTCTATTCTCAGAAAGGGTCAAGGTCACTATAAGGAACAGAAACACTATATATTTTGAATAAACTATCTATGTTGAAATTCCTGTATCATGGGTAGATGGACAGTACCAAAGTAACTTGGCCACCTGTTCTTTTAACAGCTGCCCAGAGATGAAGTTACCATTGGTGTGGCAATGTTACAGGTAAACATTTCTGAAAGAAAGAAAAATTATGAAAACCCAAAGTTGTTACAGGTATTCCAACAGTAGTTGGGCGTATGACCAACACCTTACCTTGATTTTTACATACATGCAAAAAGATGTTTTTTCCAATTCCTTTTGAATACAAAAACGAAACATGCTGCAGCCAGAGGAATGGCATAAGAAAGATATCAACAATAGAGGAACAAACTTAACCATTAAGCTCAATCAGTCTCAGCAAGTTGAAGAGCTGCTGAGATTCTTCCCTTAGGATTGCTCAGTCTTCCCTCTATCTGTCCTCCTCTTACTGAACAGCTCATACTGTTAGCACAGTTAAGTGGCCAGAGCTTTTCAGCACATTTGAAGAAGAAAGACTTAAGAAAAAAACAGGGTACCTCAACAAGTTATTATTTTGTCCTCAATCATTTAGAAATGGGTTTGGGAACCCAGAAGCAGGGAAAATAATTATTCATTTCTCTGGTTAACTTCTCTTTTTCCCCTTTTAGGCATTTGAAGTGCACCATCTGCAAGAGATTCCTTCCAGAAGAAAGCTTTCAACAACTGTGCCAGTCTCCAGGCCTCCTATTGCAAACCTAATGATAGCTTCAGTCCTCTACACTACCAGTAAATAGAGTAGGCAAATTAGAAGAGTAACAACAGCTACTAATGATGTGATTTTATTTGTCTTGCTGAAACCAAGACTACAAATTGAATTGAATGTTCATTAGTTAATGCCAGTTTACTGTGAGCACTCATATTTCACACAAGAATTGTTAGGCAACTGGATACTCTGTTAACAAAACAGCTCTTTCCATTCACTTGTGAGAAAATAGCGAAGAAAGATGAGAGAAGAATAAAGCAAGGTTCTCACTTTATGGGGATATCTAAAGAAATTCTTACAGTAGGGGCTTCAGGACGCTTTCTCACTCCTTTCCTTCCCGTGCCCCAGAGCAGCCAAACCCCAGAAGAGTCTCCTCCAACACTACTGCTGAGAGGGTTGCATCTTGCAGCACACCCAGGCTATGATTGTGGGATGGCACATACATGTGAGGGGAAGAAAAAGTGTTTGGGAGGAGACTGTGATAAAACACCCCCAGCTCTCAAAAATGGCTGTGCTGGGAATTCTAGCACTCAGGTGCTGCTTCTCTGAACAGTGCAGCTTTCATAAGGCTTTGTCTTTTGTATATCTACATTTCGGCAACCTGCCAGAGTTCAGAAACTTTCAAGCACTCTTTTCAAACCTTTGGACTCCTAAATAGATTGTAAAAGTCCCAGGATGCTATGGTAACATCTCAATTGAAATCCATTATTGGAGTCAGCCTCTGCCTGCTGAACTCAGGCAAAGCCAAATAGGCACAATGCAGCGTCCCAAGTTCTCGAGAACGATGGAAGAGCTTGCCAGGACCCGTTGTCCCCCTAGCAGGTGCCACCTTTGGTTACTATGCAAAGAGCTGAACAAGCTCACAGGACCCCTCCTCTACCAAATGGAAAACAAGGAAGAGCGACCATTTTTCCTTATTTGACAGCATTACTGCTTGCATTTGCTATCAAGAGCATGATGAAGAAAAAAATTTTTACAGCTTCTCGAGCATGAACCATTTACACACACACACACACATCCCAACACCCTTTTCTTGCCAGTAACACAAGTGTCTAAGTCATTAAAACAGAGAGGAGTGTCTCAGACAAAAATAAGGTAGTCTCAAATGCAAAGTTACTGTCAAAGGCTATGTTTAGACTGACCAAAAATCTGTAAAGAACAGTGCAGAGGATTTGATGTCAACATTATGGGCATCCCAGGATCTGTTTTTTCTTGACACACACTCTGGACTAATTCTAATCTAGTCCCATTGACTGAATGCTCATTTGCAGAAGGAACACATCTTCCAGTTTAGCTCCATCTGAAAGGGACCCAGAGCTCCAAGACTGCTTCATTGTGTGAACTAAAGCACAGTAAGTAGGGATAACCGGGAGTATTAGGATTAGAGACTATGCTACAATGGATAACAAAGAACTAGCTGTAGCAATAGAAAATACTGAAATACAAAAGCTTTAAAAAACAAGCCATTTCTGTTGTTAAACAACTTATCCACAATAAAGGATCCCCAAATGACCAATCGCACTTAGCCCGAGGCTACGCTCTGAGATAGCAAAGAGGTTTACCTTGCCTAGAAGGAACCCTGAGAGTGAACACTTAAAACTGGAGGCATTGCAGGGTTAAAAAAAAAAAATCACTGTTGTACTGATTAAATTACTGCTGTATGAATGTAGTTTAAGATAATTTTATTCTTCATCTCTAGCTTTAAGTGTACTACAATATTTGCAATATTCAGATGAATCATTGCACCGTTTTTTCAGCTATTCCCCTTGGAAGGTAGTATAGGATCATGAGCATTCCTCAATTCAAAGCCATTGTTTCAAGCACTTTTTAAAATTCCACAGATCTTAGAAATTCGGGACACTGAGGTCAGCCTCAAGGAAACCACCATCTTCCTCTAATGAAATTAGTAGTGCTTTTTAGGCATTTCCTCAGAAATGTGTTAAGACAAAACAGATGCTAAAAGTTATTCCTGATGACTGGCTTTAAGGGAAAATAGTTGGGTTTTTTTAACAACCAGGCAGATAGGAAATCATTTACACTACAAAATTTTGGCAAGACTGGGTGATTTAACACTGCAAACACAGACTGGATTTTTTGAGATCCTTTCTGTCTCACCCACTCAAGTTTACTACAGCTGAAGGGTGTGGAAAGGGGAAAAGTGAGACATTAATTTTGAAGAATTAAGGATTTTAGTTAAACTAGATATTGCTGAGGTAAGATAGATAGACTTCCCCTTGTTAACAGAAGCTGGACTTAAGGAACTGATAAATCATGAGGCCTGTCAACTTATGTTTGTGTATTCTGATAAACAGAGAAGCTAATCAATAGAATCCAAGAATACAATACAATCATAAATCAAACAGTCCTGGAAAAGCAGGAAAACTATACGGTACCAAGGGTCCAGTTGTCACGTAACATTGAAAGGTTAACAAGTCAAAGCGAGGAAGACTCATCTTCCTCATCCTGGGACCCCGACCCATAAAAGGGACCACCGACCCATTTCAAAGAACAAACTACGCATGCTTAATAGCTTTTTAACTCATTACCATATGGAGCAGGGAATGGGATGTACCAGAGTTATGAATATGCATTTGTATTTTGGGTATTCAATACTCCTGTACATAAAAAGACCCTGTAATCACCTGTGAATTGTGGTGTGTATTTGGAGCTATCCCACACACTGCCCGGTGTTGTAATAAACATACCCTTTCTAACTCTAAACTGCTAGAGAGGTTTTTCTGTCCATCATAGTTGGATATTGGTATTAGATCAATATCCATATTTTTTAATAAATCAAAAGGAGTGACACGAATTTTAACTATGTGTTTTCAGACTTCTTGATATAGGCTAGGAATCTCTGTATTCATGACAGACTTAATACAGGTGGTACAGAGATTATCCCATGTACTGGGATGAAGGAAATGAACCACAGCACCTGTGACACAGCTCAGAGTAGGCAGTGAATAAGCTTTCTTATGTTGCTTTGTAGCAAATCAAACCCTCTGAGACCAGTTTACAGATTCTGGAGAAGGAAAGGATTAAAGGAGTTGCTGTGCTTGCTTGTTATTACCCAGAAAGCCTTTATCTTTTTTAGAGTCCCTCTCCCTTAATTTTTCATGTGCTAGGTCAGTAATTTAACACCTCAAGGCTTGCAAATCACAAGCTAAAACCACTGTACTGTGTTGAATTATTAGCCCAGGATTAAAATTTTAAAAAAAAAAAAAAAAAAAAGGCAAATGGGGAGGTGTGGAGACACGGGAATCTTGAAAAACAGAGGCCTTTTGATCAGAGCAGCATCCTGCAGTTTGCTGTAACTCAAGCTGACCATTCTTACATAGCAGGAATTAAGGACTCCCCCTACCAGGCAGGGCCCTATTAAAACACAATAGCTGTTTGAAAAGGGTAAGCAAGCTGATATGGATATAATAGGCCACATATTGGGGCCCCTTTCTACTGTGAAATAAAGCAGCTTCTTAGAATTATGAGCTGGGAAGCCTAGTATTCAGGAAGATAGGAAAGGGCATACAATGAAAGACTGTAAATAGCCCTGCAGAAACCCTCCAAGGTGCTTAAGGGAACAGAAAAGAAGCCTTCACAGATAAGCATCTATCATCCCTGACCAGCTCTTTCAGTCTGATCAGGTGCAATTTCAGACTACAGGGTGTTTCAGCGAGTCTGAAGAGGTCTTGCTGGTAAAAGCAGAGATTTAGTTTTTACAGTAGGAAACTGTGTAAGTTGCACACCACACAACAGCTGCATGAACACCATTATAACTAGCTTTTATGGAGATCACTGCAAGTTGCTACCTAGCTTCCCTCAAAAAACCTGCTTTTTCCTGCCCAAACCTAAACTAAATACATAAAGAATAAACCAAACGAGAATTTTAACTACACAAGGAAAGCTGATAGCACTCCAGCTAATCTATTTAGTATTTGTTCAAACTGGTCCAATTTGACATTTTGGGGCAAGAAGAAAATTCTTTCCAAACTGCTCTATAACCCTCTATATTCTGAAGGTATGGGAGACGCAAGTCCTCTATTAGCTTTATTATCATACAGCCATGATCTCCATTCTCTGGCTTCCTTTATTAATCACCAAGTATTTCTGTCCTCCCTGTTGTGCTATGGAATTCATTCACTAGCTTCAGGATGCTACAGAAACCATACTGTGAACCTGTGGCAAGGGTGAGAAGATGGCACAAAGATGAAAAACACTATTAAAAACACAAGCCACACAAGGTAACATTCTGATTTCCTCTTGTCTAACAGTTCAGAAACTAGCTATGGAATTGACATCAGCTGGAGATGGATTTTGATACCACAGAATAAATGTCTACCAAAGGAGGAGTATGGATTTGAATATTGTTGAGGAACTCCATCCATCTTGAACTCCTGAGCTGAAAGTAAAATGTCAAGTAAAGGCAAATTGACATCTCAGAAAGTTGAGGCCAAAGTATAAGTACAAGTAAGGGCCTGCTTGCTCCGTTCTACATGAATTCTCCTGCTGTGAGACAGTTCCATGTTTTATAAACTTTTAGTTACTTTAAAAGGCAGCAGCCCAATCATGTTATGACTGTGATGACACATGAAATACTGAAATATAACTGAATACCAGTTACAAAGAGATTCAATACTGGTGCCATGCAAACAGACCCCGTATTTGCCCATTTCAGTCTTGGTTTGACTGGAGAATTTCAGAAGAAAAAATTTACAACTGGTACTCTCTCACCTATTCAGTTGCCTTGGCAAGAACCATAGCACATCAAAGACTGAGCAGCTTCCAATATTTTCATCATGGCAACAAATGAACCTTGCCAAAATTCCTTAATATAGATGAAGTTACATCATTTGACATTAATGCTAACTCTGCATTTGGAGATTGCTTAGCTAAACCACTTTGTGCTCACTATAACTGCTTGGCTACAGTGTTGACCAGCTACAGTTTGTTTAATTCACTTGAAGACACACAATAACATTAAATTTGCAGGACATGTGGTTATTGCAAGTCACTAAAGCTAATGTATTCCGGGATCTGTATGGTTTCAACACAGCACTGCACAGAAAATCTCAGGTTCTCTGAAGACATGCAGATTTCTAAACTAGACTTTTTGCTTTTTTGCTATTGTTTAGTTTTGTTTTTAAAGAAAAGCAAGATAAACCACGTTTGCATTTTTCAGGCTTGCAAGACTTTAGTGTTTGATACCCATGGAGATGCAGACATAGTAAAGGATTTTATCCTGTAAAGGATAAAGGATAAGAAATCCTATTATGAGATCTTATCAGATGCCATTGCTGCAAACATTTGCTGATTTTTACAGTTTAGCATATCTAATTTAGGAAGAATTTTCCATTTGCTGGTCTTGTCCACAAGCAAACACATATATTCTCAGCAAAGCAATTAGAAACGTTCCTCAAAGTTTTCTGTGACGCCTCAACATTTTTCAGCCTAAGAATAAGCACAAAAGTCCTTCCAACAACACAAAACTGGGAAAAAAACCTCAAACCAACAACAACAACAAGAACAAAAACCCAAACCCCAACTTCAATTCTGATCCATCTTTCCTTAAGGATATTTCTGGGAAAAATAAAGTGTTCCTCAAACTTACACTACTTGATTCTAATTTAATAGAGAGCCTTATAGGTTTAGACAGATGGAAGCCAAGAACTCTAAAACTGATCTCCTATATACATAAAATAGCCTAGATCCATGCCAAAGTGCTTCATTAAAACAAGAACTAAACCATGTGAGCTAGTAATACAGAGAGGTACTGCTATTCAGGAAGTTACCATGTATCCAACAGTGGTGCTCTTACTGCTAGAGACATCAAAAACTTTATTGGAGGAAATAGTATGTTAAAAAGCAAATATTGCTAACAGAAATATTTATTTCTGTTAAAAATTAAAAACTATGAAAAAACTGAAAAACTATGAAAAACATCATTCCTAAGGATAATTTTAAAACCCTCACATATAATGTGGGAAACAACACCATGTACCAAACTGTCTATGCCGCTATGTTTTTGTACAGCTGCTGTTCTCTTGTACATTTCTACTGAATTCCAGTTCCCAATTTCACATTACTAAAACAGTCTTCTTCAAAACACTTAGAGAAACTGCAGGAAATCCAAATTTTCCAGCATGTGACCAAGCATGAAGTGAGGTTACTGCTTTATATACACATTGCAGATTGTATGCAAAAGACTGTAAGCAGTCCCACTACATCTGTTGTGAATATATCACTATTTATCTTTCTCATCTTTTCCTATATATTCCAACACTAACTCAGCAAATACAACTGAGCAACTTTCCAGAATGATGGAGAAAGTTGCTTGTCAAACAAATATTGAATATCTAACTTGCATCACGGCAAACTCTACTATAGACCTTTCCTCAGTGGAAGAGGGACAATGTAAGATTCCCAGAGCTCCCCAATTCTGACTTGAGGGCCCTTTCACTTCTGCAAGGATACAAACAAAACCACAGCAGAGATGCATGATAAGAAATGCAAGAACAGGGCAGGAAATAGCCAATATCACAGATTAAAAAAAAAATAGCAGATCGACAGAAAAAGTAAAACTAAACAGAAGACCCTGTGACATCCCAGAAATGGTGTGATGCATGTTGTCAGCTCGTGTCCAGCCTCTCATCCACCAGTATCCCCAAGGCCTTCTTGGCACGGCTGCTCTCAATCTGTTCATCCCCTAACCTGTATAAGTTCATACATTTGAAGTCACAAAAGTCTGATTTTAACTCCCAGCTGGGATCACAGACTTCTCCAAATTTGTACTAGTAATATCAGCAACTATGATGAAAAGCAATAAAAAATTGGAAGCATAAACCAGAGTTTTACTAGAGTTAAAAACTAAAGCTAGGAGAAGGATAGTACATTCAACTCTAGCACAGAGAAAAAGCACAAACACAGTTAACTCAAATATATATTGTCTTGATGCTTTTTGTACCATTTGCCACATTCCTGGACTCTGGCTTTTGGGAAATTTCTTTCCAGTTTTATTAGCTATCCACACCGCCTGTATGCAGTTGGCTTTAACCTAAACGAAGCTCAATTTCATGGCAGATGTGTTGCATTTCAACCTTCGAGGCTGTAAGAACAAATAAAACATACCAAATTACATAAGGTCTCCATAAAGTAATCAGCCAACTCCTGCTGCTCCTGCTGAAAAAGACCACAAGTAATATGTAATTTCCATGATGTAAAGGAATAGGAAAGAAGTGGGCAAAGTCTGCACTGCTACTCCAGTGAATCTATACTAGAAGCATCATAATCTGATCACACTGCACATGGAAATTGTGATTACCTGTCTTCAAAGAGCAAGAGCAGAGTGCAAGCCAGTGTATAAGTGCAGAGTTATCAAGGATAGCTACCCTCTGCTGACAAGATGCTGATAGCAAGTGCTAACATTCATATGCTTTGGCAAATCCTGCAGATTCTTCTGTCACCAAAACAGTATGAGAAGTTTTGTATGTGGAATATATTACCACATAGAGCATCACTGGTAAATGCTTTAAGTTCAATTCTGTTACTGCTTTGCTACAATTCTTCCAAGATAATCTTGTTGACCAAAAAGATTCTTTACCTTATCCCCCCTGTATTTCTTTGCAAGGAGCACACCTGAGTATCCACTCATCTGTAAGATTCTCAAGAATAATTAAGAAAATACTACATTTTCTAGTACATTGGCAACATGTACAAACTACAGTGGGAATTAAGTGTGTTATTGAAATTAATACATGCATTTTTTCCAGCTGTTTACTCAACAGCAGTTATCCCTATCAGCATATTTGTCAGGTTGGAACTTGTTGCAATGTTTCTTACAGAGAAACAACTCTGGGAAAATCAGGAGTTCACAGATCCTGGCTGTCATAACAAAATCCCAATGCTGTTTCTGCCATAAAGCAATCCTATAATAAAAACATGGGGTGACAGATCTACAGGTTCCAGACAAAATTCACGTGATTTAAATCTTAAAGAGAGTTATCCACAATCCCCAGATCTTCCACAGCTCTCATACAAAACAGATACCCCATGCATAGTGGGCAGGAGGCATTGAAATCCCATTTCTAAGGTGCGCTGGAGAAATTCAATTACAAGAAAGAGAGTTTGCTCTTCTGACAATGCTTCTCTGTAGAGGTGAGACTGGAAGGCAATAAAGGGACTAACAGAAGGGCTTTGTGTCCATTAGCAACACTCTTAGTGGAGAAATATGCAATTACTGTAGGTTCCCCAGAAAGATTTATCAACAAATTCAGTTCTGCAAATCTGTGGAGACACACTTTCAAAATGTTTCTTTCACAGCAACTTATTCACATTAGCTGCAAAACCTCCTCAGAGCCTCTGGCACAAATGCCGTGTCTGAGTTCACATATTCACTCTCTTTCCACTGATAACTGAAGAGCAAAAGAGAGGCAGACAGCAGTCTTACACAGTGCCCTAGGGATCAAGGAATCCCAAGCAAAAGCCTGTCAGGAACCATCAAGCACATTATCCCTGAGATTTTCAGCCCAAAGGGCTGCTGCACAGCTAGGTCATTGACAGCAGCAGCTTGATACTGATCACATGGCTCACTGCAGTCTTGCATTGAGTAGGATGATTTTATCTTTTTCACTCCAGAGCGGAAGACACGTAGGAATCAGGACAGTATTTATAGAATACATGAAATGTTGTGGGTTTTTTTGCAATTGCTCAGAAGATTATACCAGAGAGAATATCAGTATTTTAGGTAATGTCCTAAAAGTATGAATACATCACAAATACTACTGATTTGCCCAAACCACAAAGAACTAACACTAAAAAACCCCAACAATCAATGCCCCTCCCCCAAACAGTTGTACTGAGAAATTCTAATGAATGGCTTCATCTCTAAGAAAGGGAATCTGGCACAACTTGTCAAAGCCCTAAGGACCTTCTCACTGTTTTTGCTGTTTGTACTGTAATTGTACAAAGCACGGAGTCGACATTGTACAATGCTAGGTGCTGTAAAGAACATGCAGTACAATATCATTTCTGTCTTGAAGAGCTTACACTATCCTTGCAAACAAGACAAAACAAGTTACTCTGAAAAGGGGAAAGATGCAGAGCAGATGACAGCAAGATGATGACAGTGATAAGGCCTACATACACAGATGCAAAGAAAAAAGAAAATTGATGGCTCTAAGCTAGCTCTAAGAATCTCTCCTTTTCATAATCAGATAATTCAGCTTATTTCTAGTTGCCAATTAAGGTTGCCTTCAGTGAGTGGCTTAGTTCTCATGGGCATCCCATCTGTCTTGTTCCTGGCCCTTCCCCCCCGCCCTCCTCCCCAAAGGGGATTGAGACTTTTTTAAAGAGGAGGACATTGTTTACTCTACAGATGTATTTCTGTAATGTTGTACAGCAATAAAGGACTGAACAAGCCAAAAGTTTGTCTGATACCAAAGCCCGTGTCTACTGCCAGAGAAAGCCAACGGTGAGGTATCATATTTGTCCCTAAGGAAAGAGCTGAACAAATTGTTCCAGCCAATCCAGACAGCAAGAGAAAATGAGGTGCTTTCATTGCTAGAAGTTGATACTTCTCACCATGATAACATCTTCCTTCCCAAGGATCCCAAACTATATAGCACTGGCAGTCTTGTTACTAGGAACAAAGCAAATGTTCCTTTCTGTAAAACAGGGCTCTACACAGTGCAGAGCTGGTATTTTGAATTGCCAGGCACACAACAGAGCTAAAAGCAGTATATGACCCTCAACCCTGTCACACACATCACAGATGCCTTCTCAGATAAATACTGTTAAACTGTAACACAGGATCCAGTAGGGGTGTTCAAGTTAGAGCCAGCAGAAAGATCTTTTACAGAAAAGGGGGATCTCAGTTTGCAGAGTCCAGTAGAAGCAGTGCTATGTTTGCAAGCTAAAAGCAAGATGTTTTTCTCAGTCATGCTGTAGCTGGCAGGTGGTTAGGAGACATCTCACCAGAAACAAAAGAAAATAAGTGCAACAAGAATATAGACTTAAAAAAAAAAAAAATCAAGTCTATTCCTGTTCACTTGTGTTTGATTTATCGAACCAACAAAGTTACAGAAAAAACAGTTTCCTTACCAAGATAAGTTACTGGTTATTATTTCTGAGCTTTCCAAAGAGTCTTGAACAGGGCAGCACATCTACCTGCATGCTGGAAGAGAAAGTTTCAGGCAAAGGGCTAGTCTACAATAAAAGTAAAATGTACTAGTAGGAAGTCTCTTCATCCCTTTTTTTTTTTTGCTGGTTCTCTAAGCTGAAGTGAAAATACAGACACACAGACTGCTTTTAAGAGCTCAGAAAATATAAAGTGGGATGCTAGGCACATTCCCTCTGAGTGATCAAATGCATTAGCGTGGGGGCCCTGTTTTTCTTCAGTATAGGAAAGATCAAGAAAACAGGATGATAAATAATGTATATTGGGAACATGTTGCTTTAAGATATGTTGGCACAGACATTAGGCTGGAAGAAGCAAAGCAGCATTAGTCTGTAATTACACAGAGGGTTTTCAAGAGTCTGCATTTCATGAAGATTCAAGAGCAGAGCTGAGATCTCTCAGACTTGTAATGAACAAATACCAGTAGCATTTCAGCGTATCTATAAAATCAAGATTAGTCCTAAGACAGGAATAATTTTACTTGTTTAACTAAAAGATGTCGATTAATTGGCAGAGAGGTGATTGATCCCTATTCCTGAAAGGGTCAGGAGTGAGCCAGATGAGGGAAGTCTCAAGGTACTCCCAAGATTGAAAGCAGATGTCCACGTGATTGGAACAAATGAACACTGGCATAAAGTGGGAGAAAAAACTATCCTTGAAGACTAAAACTATTCTGAAATGAAAACTGTAAAGATTAAGGTCAGCCCTCTGCAATCAGCAATCACAGTGCTAGATGGTGGATAGCAGTGAAATACCCAATTCCATTTCTTAGAGACAACTGGAAATATTCATTGTTAGCAAAACACTTACTGCTTGATCCACACAGAGCTACATGAGCACATAATTTTCAATTCTGAAATTTCACTTGGATATGCTAAGTCCCAACAAAATTATGTTAATTACAAAAAAAAAAAAAAAGACATTTTCATAATATGAAACTTCACATTCTACACTCATATTGGCTATCATCTATTCTCCACTTGAAATAAAGAATTCCACATTTCAAATCTTCACAGCTCTCAAAACTACTGAGCTTGTTTGTGCTTGTTTGTGCTTTGGTGCTTTAGCAGTTTCAACTGCTAAACCCCAGATATTTTATAGAAGAAAAAAAAAAGAACTACTAGTTCTATATCACAGAATGATTGAACATGCAGCCTCTTCCTGTCTTTCATGAAATCAGAAACTCCACAAAACACTCACTGTGAACGAAAAACCATCATAAAAACCATATCTCTGAAAATAAATGGGAAAAACAAGATCTCCAACAACTAAGTCAATCTGAGGGTTTTGCTCTGTGGTGACAGTTTTGTTCGTTATAATGGTCTTGAATCACTACTTATTCTTTTAAAGGTAGAAGAGGAACAGGAAGTGCAAAGAAAATGGTTATAATGTCAAGATGAAGGAATACTACAGAGAAAGATTTTGAACAGTTTCACTGTGTGAATGACCCCTTGCTCACCTTTTAAGTTTTGAAGTATATATCATCAGAAGTTTTGAAAAGGCACAGAAGTATCAGTATGAAATTAGATGCAAACTAAATCTAATCTGCAGAGATGCCTAAACGACATTTCAGCTGGGTATTTCAAAGCCACCTTGCCTTCAACTCTGGTAAAGAAGTCCTGTCTCTGGGTGGAGGTCATTGTAATCTTGCTCTTTATCTTTCTTAAACTCTTGTTTACTGACTATTTGCTCAGCTGACTAATGTCAGTATTACTTTCTGTGGACAGAAAGCACACAGCTTTTCCCTCAAGAATTCTTTTGTAAAAAATTAGTAAGAAGAAATAGTGTTCACATCCAGTATTTAAGGACTTATGCAGGTTTTAAGGGAAGAAGAGGCATCCTATTAAAGCATTCAACAGGAAAGCAATCACACAAGGAGACAAACAACTCAAATTCATACTCAGAAAAAGGAAGAATGAGTGCTGCTGAAACCAGAAGCAATCTGTGAAACAGTTTGCTTTAGTATTTCTCAAGCAGTTTGATGCTAACAGCCCTGACCAAGACAAGCAGAATTTGGTTTTCCATGTTTTTAAAATCATGGTTCCCCAGAGTGACTGCTTCACGTGAATGTTTGTCATAGAAGAGGTACTGAACTGTACAAAACCCATGTACATTTCCAAAACACACTCAGGGAGCCCTTGGCTAACCCAGGAAAATCCAGCATTCCCAACATAACCAGCATGTGTCCAGCCCCATTCTCCATGTACTCTGTTTCCAAAAGCCCCCACTCAGGCTGGCTGTATTGGCAGCATCCTGGTGTACTTACTATTCAGTGAAGAACCTGGCAATGCCATACTGACTAATATCTTCTCTGTTCTCCAGCAGCTGGCTCACTGCATCCTCCATGTATGTGAGGACATGTCGTTGAGCTGCAAATAAAAGACAGTAAGAGAGCAAAGTTAGAATATAAGAGGCCTGCAAAGCCCAGAGCCAGACAAGCCCAGCTGTGTGCCTTACATAAGGCATCAAGCATTTGCTTCCTTAATTAGAGAGTGGAGGTTTCTTTCTCCCAGAAATGGATAGCAAAATTCATCACCTAAATCCTGCTTTCCTTCCTGACTACACAGAGTTAGTCATTAACAGACTTCTCTTTTTCAGAATCCCCTGAGATTTTGGTATTGAAGGAAGATAAGGAGTTGTGAGGCAGTTTCACCAGCAAATGCTTACTCCAGAGGAGCTCCTGATCTCCGTTCCGAGCCATCTTTCCTACACAGACTGTCAATGCTGTTCCAATGGGGCTGTTGCAGAGGTGCAAATAAAAGTACATCTGTTTCCAAACAAGCATCAGTGAATGTAGCAGGTGGGGAACAGGTCTGAATGCCAAGAGAGATTTATATTGCTCAACAGCTGGTCTCAAATAACTGCCTAGGCCAAACAGTGGAGAATCTCAGAAAAGGTGGATCTGCCAATACCCCACCACAGAATGACACTCACTTTTAAGACTTATAAGACTCCTGAGTAGAGACAGTTCGGGGTAACACAAAATGTTTTGCTGCTTCTACAGGGGCCAGACTGTACAAAACAAGCATTTGCCAGGGAGGAAGCAGCACAGATTTACCACTGAGGCCCTTTGATGTTTTTGGCTAGAAATCAAGTTGGAGCAACAAAGAGCAGAGTCTGAGGTGATGTGCCAGCTAGCAAGCAGCAGACTCTCCAAATCTACAAGTTCAACAATCAGAAGACAAGTTACAACGAACGCAGGAAAATCATTCCTAACCTGGAAAGCACACAAACCCTGTTCCCAAACCACACACCTCCATCCTAAACACGTATCCTACTGCACCTTTGCAAGTAGTGTCGTGTCCTAAAAAGAGCAGAAGACCCTTAGGGAATATAGGAAAGGCAAGGGCTGCTCTTGCTCCTCGCCAATCTGCTCCAGGCTTGGCAGGATCACCTCCTCACCAGCAACTGGCCAACCTCAGACCCACATCAATATTCTCCAAACCATTTTAATTTGTGTTTAATATCCTGGTAAGCATAAAGGCTGTGCCACTTGATACACAGCATGGAAGGTCCTTTCATCTTAGTGTGGGGCAGGTGGACTTCATGAGAGGCCCGGAAATGATTATTCCCAGTGGATACAGTGATTAAAAGTATGCATGAATATTGATTGCTATCAGGGGATTTCTCTGCCTGGAACACTTTTCGGGACAATGGTGAAATTGGTTAAGCACACCCTGGAAAATACCTTGCAACTGATAGCAAAATGGTGAGCCAAAGGTTTAAAGATATTATCTGGCACTAAAAGATATAGGGCGTAGCTTTATTTAATTATTTTAATGCAAAGGAATAAATTTAATTTATGTGAGTGATTAAAGAAAAATAGCTCTGCGCACCTGTGTCCCCTGAGGGAAGGATGAGTTCGTGCAGCTCAGTCATAGGCTCAAGATAGCAACAACTGGGTAACTTTACTTCAGCCCATCCTTCTTCCCTTCTCCTGAAGCAGTCCATCTCACACTCAGCAATCATCTCCCCAGGCCCCTCTGGAGATGCCAGCAGTACCAGATTATGCCATGAAATGGTACCAGCAGACAGACTTCCACTCATCTTAGTCTGCAATAAATTTCTGCTCAACTGCAAAACCATTATCAACACTTTGTGGGGAAGTATACACTCCTTTCATAGAATAGTCCCTATCAATGAACCATATTTCTGTTATTTTGCTTCTTTAGAGTCATAAACCTTCCCTAAAAGCCTTTGGGAATAGACAGGCATGGTCCCACAGTGCTACACAGCACAATTTGGCTGACCTTTATAATAAATACCTTTGACTTTGCTCCTGGAGAATAGATTAACTTTCAACATAGAATTATAGGCATTTCAAAATGTACACAAAAATATATAGGTCACTATTGAATACTTGTAAATTGAATTGCTTGTAAAAGGGTATTTCTCTTAATCTTTCTGTTGCATAGCCTAAGGATCCTGGCAAAGAATCTCTCTCCCTATTTCCCAGAAGAGTGGGTAGAGGTGTGGTGAAGGGAAGAAAACTATGAGCAGAGAAATTAGAAGAAAATAGCACTTGAAATCTCCTTAAGAAGTCTCCCTCTTTGTCCCTTTGGCTGCCATGCTCTTTTCCAGGTAGCACAGTTCACACTGCCAAACCAAATTCCAGCTCTGGCTTCCTGTTCACTGACTGCCCAGTTCCATGGAATGATGCAAGTAATGTATTTTATAACCCAACTAATGCTACAGTATACAGGAAAGTCACAGAACAAAATGTAATTTGCAGACAGGTTTTAGCAGGCCAGAGAGGCAAAATAAAGTACCAGGAGTCTGGTTATAGCAAAAGAATAGTTCCTTAATTTATACAAATGGTACTTTCCATAACAAACACTGGAACCATACAGGAACATTAACTGTTTATGCAAGCCTAGTCAAAAATCTGTGGGGTTCTAGGCAAAATAAATGAGATCATTCATATATTTTAATTGTTTTTGAAAATTCAGGGGCAACAATTTACTGGTTGCTCATATTTTGAGGCCAACTTTGCAATAACAAAGCAGCAAGTCCAAATCAGAATGTAAAGCTCAAATACTCATGCCATTGTGCTATTACAGCTTTCTGTCTCTACTAATTTACATCCTGACAGAACTCCAGTATACTGCAATTTCCATACAGGAGGTGTTACAGCAGGACATCATCCTTGGCATTTGTTTGTTTCGAGCTTATTTAGTCATACAGAACTTTCCAATGCAATCCATATTCTGTAAATGTAACAAAAATTCTCAACTCTGAAATCCCAGGCAACGACTCCAAACAGGAAGCCAGCATGCCTGCCACACTCATTTGGTAGGTGCCACACTCCTTGCTGTCAGATTTAAAAGCTAACAGTCAGCCTTCACGAAGGAACCTGACAGAGTAAGTTCACAGAGGATTTTTCAGGCAGCCCATAATGTGATGTTAAGTAAACACCTTTGCACAGAGTATCTTAATTCTTATCACTAAACCACCAGCAGTGATGTTATACTTGGAGCCTCAGCCCAAGCAGCAGCAGCATGTACAGCTCCTCTAAAGCTGCCTCCTGCAGCCCTTAAGAGAACAGCCTCTGATACTCACATGCTCACATCCCACCATCACTTAGATGCCCAATGTTTAAAATTAATTTTGGAATTAATGCACTCTTGGCTCAGAACCAAATTCAGGGCTGAGTAGTGGCTGTTCAATGAAAGCATGGCCAGACCAAGTCACAAAAACCTTCAGCTTACAAGATTACAAGTACAAGGCATAATGAGGATTACACCCACAGTCAATCCGCAATCTCTATGGATTTCTCTACAACAGATTAGACAATCACAACTAATTCCATTTAGTCATAACCACACCAAATAATTTTGCATATGTATTTAACATAGTAAAATAGTCTTTTTATAAGCCACCAAGTTACCTGTTTCAATCTTCTGATGAGAACAAACAACCTACTACTTTGTAGGTTTGATTACAAATGTTGTAAGAACAAGCACTGATACCTGAAAAGTCTTGAAAGAAAATTTAATGCAAATAATATCACTGCACAAAATCGAATATATGCATTGAAATTCTCAGAGCCAGAAATTCAGGAGGAAGGAAGGAAATAGATGTCACCTTTAAGTCATGATACTATGTATGTGTAATGTTTTTATTATCCGAGTGGTTCTATTATTGCTTAAGTCTTCAGGAGACTTCTTATGACTTCTTCTGAAACACGAGCTGCCTATCAAAACAATTTGTTCTGTAATCATATGAGAGCTTTTTTTTTTTTTTTTTTTTTTTTTTAAAGTTGAGGTCATTCCTGGCATAACTGAATATGCTGAAAAATCAGGAGTGGGAATTCCTGGAAAATAAGACCAGCTTTTCTTACTTATTTGCCTCCTCCTCAGCTGAAGTGCTGAAAATACACACTACTTGATGCAATTAACATTATGATTCATTTCAGTTATCACAAGCTCAAGAGCATAACAAGCTTTAATGTATTTGGAGTATTTCTGGCATTTTTTAATCTCTGAGAGCACATACGCTGAGAGCATAAGGTAATAGCTAAATACTCTTTCAATATTTCAGAATTTTAAATTCTGTTCCAAACTGGAGCTTAAGTAAGGACACTGCCTTATTACACACATTGGAAAGATACATCTATAGTAACACAAAATCAATTTCATGCAAACATTATCAAAACAATAATGATGCAAGAGAGAAATAGTAAGAATATAAACTGCAACAACAAAATCACATCAACTCTGGAAATTTTTCCAGCAGTAATGGTTTTTCAGGATGCTCTTTATAATCTTTTCAGATATCATTAAAGACTTAATCTCTTCAGATGTTGCTAAGAAATGGCGTGGGAAAGAGAAGGAAGTGGACAAAACAATTAACCTAAATGCTACATTTCTGGACTGTCATAGTTCCTTCCAGCTTTGCATAGCTTCACAGTGTAATTTCCTATTAACCCTCAAAAGCAAAATGTATTTTGAAGGACAGAACATATAAGTACAAGTAGACCGTGTCATACCAGAGGTATCACACAATAGGAGACATGCTGTTACTCAGGAGCACATGTCAAGAGGTCACACAGCATAACTATAGCATATTTCACATGTTCAAAGTTTCAAAACCATTTTCAACAAAAAATTCAAGAAACGTTTCCATTTATAATTTAGTCTTGACCATAGCTGAGAATTTGTTTCAAACAATGAGCATAATACTGCATACAGACTGACTTAATTGTGCAAGTCCTCCCAGCAGAGTGCTTTCTGCAAGGTGTCACACAGCTGCTAGAAACCACCTCCTCACCAACGCAAATCATTGAGCTGTCTTCCGGTTTTTTGTTTGGTTAGGGGTTTTGGAGGTTTTTGTTTAAATCTAAAATTATTAATCATGGAAGAAATTATCATTCCAGTTTGTTATAAGGCATTAAGTAGCCTAATGGTTCCCTACCTATTTATGCTCAGAGGGACATATGCAAAGGACTGTACTCTCCAGTTCTGGAACTCTACCTAATTCAGGATCATATTTCACCTGTACCTTTCAAGTTAAGGTGGAAATCCTGTGGTGCAACAGCAGTATGGTGGTGAAACCTCCATCTTTTGGACAAAGTACTAGACTGAGTCTAAGAAGATTCAAATTTAACTAACATTTCTACAAGCAAACTCTTACACATTATATTCAACTTCCACAGTACAGTTCTCCCATCTGTACAACAGAGCAAGAAATAAAGTTTTTTAAAAGTCATTCTCTTCTCTTTTTCTAGACCATGAGATCTTTTAGCCACAATGCTCCACAGGAGTTCACCAAACATCTATACTAAGAGGAGAACCAGTATCAGCTGAGATGCCTAGATAACAATGTAGCCTAAAGGAAATGATTGTACTTGCACTTTCCAGATCAATAGTTCTTAAGACTGTTCTTAAGAAGAGTAAGCCTTAGGTTTCAGCAAAGTCTCTACATAACTGAAGTTCTCTGTTGGGAGCTACTCAGTTTTGTAAAAGAATGTATAGTCTTTCTAATCATTAAACCCAAGACCTTTTATGAGAGAGATGAGGAAACACAACCGTGTTTCTGGCACTTGATAGGCCTATTCTTTACTGATAAGGCACTTCCCTAGCAGAGTAATTGCATTCTTACATGCCTTATATTGGCAAAGAAGGATAAGAAACAACATCCTGGAGCTGGGTAGTAGAAGGCAGGAGAATATACAGAAAACAGAAGTTTGGAAATTCGCAGTACTCTACTACTTTTTCTCCCTAACTGGAAAGGAGAGCCAGGAAGTAATACAATATGTAGCTTCAGAGACAGCTGCATGAGCAGAACAATACACTAAGTGCTCCACTGCCTGCTATAAATAACTGAGCAATCACCAGTTATTAAATCACAATGAGGAAGGCATGAAAAAGTGTCTCAAATATGCCTCATTTTGCCTACTGTAGTTCCAGTCTCATCCATCAAATGAGAAACACATTATCATCACTATACCCAACCAATAAATGTTGTTTATTCGGTGCAAATACTGTTTATAATGTCCTGCTTGTAACAACATCATCTTCACTGTAGCCTTTCTGCAGACCTCATCTCCATTCCTATTCACTAAGTAATGGTCATCTCTTTTCTTCTACTTACTGCCTCATTGTGGCATGAGACATGTTGTCCTGATTTTTCCATTCCAGGAACTTAGGCATAACAAAGCTTTGCAACTATCTTTCATCTTAAGTGAATACATAATTCTCTCCCTGTTCATTTCGATTTTAACTCACAACTGCTTTTATTTCCCTCTTAGCATTCTAACTGGTTGTAGAAGAATTATCTCAAATGGAGGAAGGTGGGGGTGTGGAATAACACACATTATGTTAATTCTGGCTGTTCAATTTATGTGTTGGTCTGGTTTTGACAATGAGAAAGAGAAGAGGGGAAGAAGGGTTTGGTGAGTTATCCATTCCAGCTCAGAAATGGCAGGGTCATCTGGTCTGTGGGAGTAAGAGAATACCTTAAGTGGCAAGCTAGGGCAACATAACTTCGGAATGAAACTAGAGAAAGTGAAATTTATCACAGATCCTTACAACTCCTTCAGACTGTAACTGTATTAACAAGACTTTGAGGTGCATAAGAGAACAATCCAAATAACGGTGATTTCAGAATGCCAATGTAGAAAAAAGAAAAGCAACTTTGAAAAACATGTGGGGAGATGTGTTCATTTGGAGTGGGAGGAGGGGGAGTTGGGGGTTGTTTTGTTTCGGTTGTTAACCATTTTCCTACTGCTAACACACACTAAATTCTGTAGGATCTGTGAGCAGTTTGGCAAGTTACAAAGTCTCACGAAGGCAGAAACACTAATTTTGGTAACATTTATAGCTAATAAGAACATGCTTTCCCCCTCTAACAGACACAGAAACTGCAATCTAAACCCAAAGTATACTAAGTAATAAACAGAAAAGTCTCTTATACAGGTTATTCCTCAACCTAACGTGGTCACACGTGTGTTTTTCTGACCCCAATGTCAGAATAATTCAGAAAGTTGTACAAAATGGAAAGAGAATTCCAAATCAGCATGTGGAACAGATAAAAAGAGGCTCACTTAAGTGTCTAGTAAAGTTGCTTGCACCTAACAATCTTGTAGATCTAAGAAATCTCATGTCTTACCTTCAGATGTGCAACAGAAAACTGGTTTATTTTCACACTTTAAGTATTTTTAGTCCACTTCCTAGATTGTTTTGAGTGATTCAATCCTTACTGACAAGTTTCACGCAACTGAAAGTGCCTATTTCATTGAAAACAATTGCAAGAACCTAAAATGAAGTTGGCTCATTAAGGAAAAGAAATTTTGCAGGTTTCAACCTAGAGCCACTCTGGAAAAGTTACGAACTTCTCTATTAGAACTTAGGTTGAAAATGCTGAGGTAGTGTGACAGAATAGCCCAAACCCAAAGGGTGTGTCTACATGGCACCGTGATGGTGGTCTCAAACACCCAAAGCTCCACAACTGAAATCAGCAATAACAGCTGCAGCAAGGTGAGTCCCATGAGAGCCACCCTGAATACAGAAGTAAACAAACCTATTTCTTGAGTTTCCTTGACATAGAACAGCACTGCAGTTATGCAGGTATGCACAAAGCTCCCTAACAGCAGCAACAGCACAATGAGATTCTACTCTAAGACAACTTAGATCACTCCTTTGCTTAAATGGTTAAACAAAACTTTTTTAGTCTAGTGCCTCCTGCAAGACAGGTTTTCCATTTACAGCAGTGTTTCTATACTCTTGTTCCATTCTGACTTACAGAAATGGAAAAATCATGGTGGAACAAGTAGCACAAAACAATCTATTCCATTTCTGACCTTCCCTTGTACAAGAAAACCACAGAAAATTATGTATACCTTTATAAGTGTTATTACCAAACTCGAGCCTAGGAAGTAATGGTTGAAGAGTTTCACTTCACAAACACTCTCTTGAACACAATCCAAATGCTTACTACTCGTAATTCATCTCCTCTTCAGCAATTAAATGAAGTCATATTGACTTTATTCCACCCTAATTATTTTTATTTGACACATTAACATCAAATCACTTTGCTGCTTAGTTTCCTGGAACATCAAGCTGATATAGGATGTAGTCTTCAAAGGGGTGGCTACTTCACAGGTTAAAAGATTTTCATTGATATAGGAAACATTACCGATAGTGCCTAATTTCGGAACAAAAGCTAACACTCGAACCATCTCGCAACATAAGACCAGCATTCCTTCCTGTTGTTGGGAAACCATAAAATAAGGATGCTCACATAGATCTGTGAGCAAAACAAGTTGGTAATGGGTGAAGTCGATCCCAGAGAGGCTGGACGCCGCTTGCTACTACTCACATGGCCAAAGCGGGCAGTGGAGGAGGCGGCAGCTCAGCTCCCGAGGAGACCGCACCTCCGGGCACCGGAGGGACGCTCCCTGTGCCCGAGAGGGCTCTGCAGCGCTCCCACCTCAGCGGCCGACAATCCCGGTCTGTTATAGCCCGGTGCTGCTCGCTCTGCCCGCTCCCCAGCCAAGGCGGACACGGAGCCGCTGCGAGCCCCCTCAGCCCGGCCCAGCCTGGGGCCGCTCGCCGCAGTCCCCGGGAAGGACGGGCCGGGCCGCGGCCACTCCGGCCCCGCCGAGCCCTCCCCACGCCAGGCCGCAGCACACTAGAGGAGAGAGTCCTCAGGAAGCCTCCCCCCGCCGCCGCGCCGCTCCTCACCCAGGTACTCGGGCCCGGGCAGCGAGAGCCTCTCGGGACTCAGCATCCTCGCCGCTCCTTCCCGGCTTCCGCCCGTTTCCAAGGCGCCCGACGCTCCCGGCGCTGCTCGGCCGCTCGCCCCGGCTGGGAACACGCCCCTCGCCGCCACAGTTCCGCGCCCACAGCCGGCCCCGCCGCCCGGCAGCCCCGCCGGCCGTGCCCTCAGGGGCTGGGCAGGGCTGGGAGAGAGCCCGGAGGAAGGGACGGTGCCTGGAGCCTGCGGACAGCGCCGTGAGGAGGGGGCTGCGCGGAGGGCGTGGGTGATACCCTGGGCAGCTGCTCCGGGGCCGAGGGACGCCTCAGAGAGGGGAGAGGGAGTCAGCAGGGGCTCCTGGAGAGCCGAAATGGCAAAAGGAGACACGTGTAAGGTCGTTCTGATTGGATTCAAATTGTCCAATTTAAGGTGTCTGCTGCTAGGGGTTATTCAGGACTACAGCTGTGGAGGAAAGACTTTGATTTGAAGGTGAATTGTAATAAGTTAAAATCATAGAATATGCTGAGTTGGAAGGGACCCATCAGAATCATCGAGTCCAGCTCCTGGCCCTACAGAGGGCACCCCAAAAATCACACCATGTGCCTGAAAGCATTGTTCAGATGCTTCTTGAACTCTGCCAGGCTTGATGCTCTGACCACTTCCCTGGCTTGATGGAGTTAATGTGCAGCAGCTTTGTCCCAGAGAGCGAGGACTGAAAATGTGACCAAGGAGACCCTTGAAAGTTGTGTCCTTCTGTCCATACTATCCCAGAGCTGGATTTTTTGCATTCCTTGTGCTCAGGAGAGGTAGGTATGGGGAGCCTCAGGAATTGTCCCTTCTGTAGATTCAAGTAGGAATGAGCAGAAAAGTCCTGAGTCACAGGGCTCTTTCTGTTCTTGGCTGGGAACTTGTCTGGGAATGGCCATTGTACTAGGGATGTAGCAGAGGCAGAGGTCTTCATGTGGCTGGAAGCAAGCCTGCTGGGCTCCTGTTTCCCAGAGGCTAATGTGGCTAAAATTCCCAAATTACCTTGCAGTTTCTTTCATCACCTTGATCAGCCTTGATCAGTATCTGGAGCATTGATTTACAAAAGGCCTTTAAAGTCCAGTTTTGAATACTACATATTTTGACATCTCTCTTGTTTGTCCTTTGGGGGGCTGTTGGTTGGTTGATTTTTTGTGGGTTTGTTTTTTTGGGTTTTTTTTTTTGGTTGGTTGGTTGTTTTATTGGTTGTTGGTTTGTTGTTTTTTTTTTTCACTTGTAACTCTTTGGTCTCTATGGGTTAGACTTTGTTATTTCCTCCAGACCAGCTAAAGGGAAACCTTTTGAACGCTGGTCCCATTTGCAGTTTTAATAACAGTGAGTTTCAGTAGTAATGGTGCCTGACTGTTAACAACCTAAAAAAAATTATATAAAAACAAGATGTCATTTCTAGAGCGATTTATAGACTTCTCTGTTTACTATTATTTCTCCCTTGGCTTGCCAGAGCCCGGATTAGGAGAAATAACAGATCAGCAGCACTCACCTGTGCCCTCACTCTCATGACCTGAAAAGGGAGAAATGCTGCCAGCCTGGCCATAAATGTTGTTTGTTTTACCAGCTTGATTTTAGAACCCTAGACTAGTGCATTTTAATAAATTGAGAAGGCTTTTCTGGGCCATTGGAAATCACCTGGAGGTTTAATAGCTGCCCCCAGAGTGGCAGATCTAACAAGGGCTTAATGTTCCTTTGGACCCAGCTGGAAGAATGATGGTGAAAAAAATTGTTTTTCCCTGTCACAGTCCCTTGGTAGATTATCAGAGGTACAGATCTCACTTCAGGGCAACCCTATGGAATACAGTTTTATTATCTACCCTGGGAATCATGGTGGTGCTTACATCTCTTAAATAAAATTGCTGCATTTTGTTTACCAGGGACATTTGGGTATCCAGATCAGTCTGTCAAGGAGAATCAGTTGGATTACCTTGGTACATTTTGTGCACACCCTCTTTCAGAATTAATGTGATCTTGATTTTATTTAGCTTAATTCACTTTGAAGTGTGGTTTAAGTAGGATTTCAGAAATCATACGTTTAGTAAACTGAGCTAACTTAGTTATATAAGAGTCCAGGTGACCACAAGTTTGAAAATAGTTAGTGGTGTAAGTCAAATTATGTGATGAAATAAAATGTCTTTATTATGTTAAGATGCATGGACTGAAAACCTCTTTTGTGTGTAAGTTTTGTGTTTCTCAGCAACTTAGCTAAAATCAGATTTCTGGGTTTCTCCAGAAACACATGCTTTGCTCCCTCTATGTTAATTGCTTAGCTTACTGTCTGCTGATTTTGTGTTCATCTTCCTGAATCATACTATCAATGTTGAACTGAAATATTTTCCTTTTATTTGACAAAGTTCTCCTGAGAAACATCTCCTCTTTCAGAGAGAGTATTATATAGAACAATAAACAGGACTAGATATCAAGAAAAAAATTCCAGAGCAAATGCTTTGTTTTAAACAGACTAAATCACTTTGCCTGGCTTCTATTACTTTTCTTGGAATAAAATGTTTCATTTGCTTAAAATTTAACAATTATTACTAAGGTAGTTACAATATAGACTGTTAAGTGTATTAGAGGAAACAAACTTTTTTTTTTCAAGTGACTGATGGAAATGCTGGTGCTACAATGTACAAAGAAATAAGCTATGGGCAGTCTTCGGTATTGTTCCATGTGACTGTGAAATCAATATAAGAGAGTTTCACAGAAACACTAAGAAAATGTCTCTAGCCTTTTTTGTTTATCTTTTGAGCATCTAAAGCTTTATCCTATTTTAAAACATAGTTAGTTAAGAGCCTGTCTCATGCAGAACTCAGCCATTCTGACTTGGATAGTGCTTTGTGTTCTTCGAGGCTTCCCACGTATTTTCCAGATGAGTTTTTCCTTGTTCATAGTAATTAATAAAATTGCAGGTGTGATAACAAGAAGACACAGCAGAACCAAATTATACTGTGAAGAGAAAAACATTGACTTAAACAACTGTCAATCTTTATTGATAATCTATTATTTTGGGCACAGTAGCAGAGATACATTTTGAGGAGAGATCTGAAGAAATGGAGAATAAGAGTTTCACATGCTATTATTTATGTAAATTATTGGAAATCTTGTAAGTGAAATTAGAATTCTATTTTATAAGGAATTTTAAAAATCAATGGCACTAAAGCTGGGTGATTCATTTATGAGTCAGTTGCAAACCCATAAAAACCCCTCATTAAATTTTTATTTAATAATTATTTATTTGAATTATGACCAAACTGTCTAAACACATTCACTAAAAATAAAATTATCTTAAATAAAATGGTCAGCCAAAACCACAATGAAATTATGTGATGAAATCCATATTTTTATATTGTTGGTTCCTCAGGAGTCATCTACAGAAAAAGATCCACTAGAAGTACTTCTAGTGCTTCTCCTAATCTGAGCCTTCTCAAACTGAATGAACTCTTTATCTGGTTCACCTATAGCACAGTGGTTTGGCACAAGTAAATGAATTATTTTTTCCCAAATAATGGAGTATTAATACTGCTTTCCTCTTCAGGTAAGACCTAGACAAGCAGATAGGTCTTACACTGTTCTTTAAGATCTTCAGAGAATTAAGATACACCAAGTTTCTCTCTCCTAACATTTGCCACAAAGATGAATTCTGGAAACAACTGCATGTTTTCCAGTTAGTAATAGATAACATGTTAGCAGCAGCAGCTCTCTTAAGTAGCCAGCATTACAGAGCTTAACCATTAATTGTACCTGGAAGACAGATATCAGGAATATACTTAACTACTAGTAAGATGTCATAAGCATACAGAAAACTGTGCTGTGAACATGATGCCATCATAATTTCTGTTTTATTTACTAGTTTAACTGCATTTTAATCTGGATTGATAAGATTTTATTTTGCCTCTTGAACTGGTGGACAGAAAGAAAGTAAAGAGAGATCCGATCTGATTTTAAGATCTGTCTGTATTGTTAATGATATAGGTCTAAACAAGCTCCAAGATCTTTGTATTTTAAATACAAGTTGGTGGGGGGAAAAGACCCTTGAAATA
The DNA here is from genome assembly GCA_013398615.1 of Brachypodius melanocephalos. NCBI lineage: Eukaryota > Metazoa > Chordata > Aves > Passeriformes > Pycnonotidae > Brachypodius > Brachypodius melanocephalos. Next base: position 11,471,730 of record VZSR01000520.1, read on the forward strand.
TTCTTCTACTCCTCAGCCATAGGAGTACTTTTGAACTCTGCATGATGTGCTTATAACAAAAGGGAATAGTACTATGACAGATTCTGTGGCTCATGAAGGCCACATGTTCATTTTCAAATCAACGGTAGCTGTAAGTCGTATAATAGATTCCTGGCATGTATTAAATGCACTGTCCAAATTTTGATTTTGAGTTCAGTGTTTAGTAAGCAAAGTTGGCTTTTTTGTGAGAGCAAACTGTTGAAAGACTCTCCCCCAGTTTTTGTTCCCATTATCTCATCAGGAAGGAAAGGGCATCTTTAAAAGTACTTAAGTACCATGTGAGTGACCCTTCTGAGTCGGAATGCTGCCCCACTAATGATGCAGAGAAGAAAAACAGCCATTTCTGGCAGAGTTTGCAGGATCTCTCATGCCAAATAAGCAACAACAACAACAACAAAATGCCTGGTAAAAATAAATATCACTATGAAATTCTGGCATGGGAAGCATTTCTGACAGCCAAGGCTTAGCTCATCCTGGGGGGTAACCCAAAAAGGCCAGCAATTTTCATTCTTTGTTTCTACTTATCAAATGTTCCTTGCAAACATAAGCTGCTAGACTCTGTTATCCATTAGACAAGGTGTCTGTGTGAGAAAATTACAATAAGTAAATGTCTCTGTGTGTGTGCAAGAGAGCAGGCAGATCTAAGTGGGAGTGGGCTGTTGTGTCTGGGGATGAAGTGAAGCCCTAACTTTGATGGCTGCAGTGTCCAGCTCTTTTGGGAAAGGTGCATAACTTTCTGTGTGCAGAACAGAGATTAATCACATACAAAGTACTCTGAAAATATTTTGTCTTATAACATCTGCATGGAAAAGCAAATGATGGAATCAAGAGAAAAAAAAACACAACAAAATGAAAGAAAGAGAAGATCACAGATTCATTAAAATAGTGAAATTCTTGCAAAACAATCCTTAATTCTGTCTTTTTTCTACACAAAAGGGCATTTGGAAGACAGCACTGCAGACAGAACCCTGCCACTGTACAGGAGTTGCAGTCAGAATATTTTTTCAGCAAGAGCACACGTCTGTAGCCTGGTAATTCACTCCATAATATAAGAGGACATAGTGATCAATGTTTTTTCCGTTTTGCTACATGCATAAGGTGTTTTCAAGAGTAACATCTTTATGGGGTCACTAGAGGAGAGATGATATAATGGTTGGAGTACTTAGGAAGAGAAGGAAATCCGAGAGAGAATATAAACCAATTGAGACTGAAACAGTAAATGAAGATTATGGCAATTAATTCTAAGGACTAGAGAAAGCATGGAACATTTTTCAGAATATAGTAGAAAATTGAGACCTAATTAAGTTTTATCTGAGGAATGTTCTTAATATTTATTTTGATTTGTTAACTTTTATCATTCTAATTTCTATACCACAGCAAAATAGATTGACCCTTCTGCATTTGAATCTGATAGTAACATTAGATATTAAGAAAATATCCTTAAGATTCTAACTTTAAGTGTTAAATTTTACACTGTGTTAGTGAAGGAAAGGATGTTCCTTGAGTATGTGAAGTTTAAGTGTGGATCAGCTTTTCTCTCAAATTCTGTGGGCTAGGATCCATTTCTGATACTTACTAAACATACTCAGTGTGCTCTAAATTATGAGAAATAGAAACAAAAGAAACCTGTAGTCTCTATGACATGGTCTTCCCTGTGCATTAAAAGTGTTGGGTTTTGCTCACTCAAGTCTCTGGTAGAGTTTTCAACAACTCTGCTGGCCTAGAACGAAGCACAAATGGAAATGCAATACACAAACCCAGATTAGCTTAAATTCTTAGAATGCTAATATCACATTAATGTGTTAAGTTCCTAAAATTCTAAACTTGCAATGATATGGACACAAGTATATGTGACTGAGAGGGAGGTTGGATGTGTGCGCATACGTGGGGGTGACTCATGTGAAGGGGGTGTGCAAGTCTGGATCTTGCTCCCACCTGGGCCTTTATTCAGGTCTCACCCAGTGAGGAGCAATTAATTTGTTCCTTCACTCACATTTATCAAGAGCTAGTATTACAGAGGGAGAGGTGTTAAGAAGTATCTCTGATTCAGCCACCTGATAGGCAAGCAGATGGTTGACATCTTATCAGAAACACTCAAAGGTTATATCTTGTTTGTGTTGGCAGGTCTTGCCAGAGCCATCATGCCAATAAAGTATTAGAAGTGAATCACCTTCAAAAAAGAAAACACTCTTTATTGTTCTGTCTACATTTTTACATCTCCATAGTGGTTTCTGCGAGCAAGAAAGGTGTGTGAGGTGAGAAAAAGATGTTTATGTCTTTCACATCTATTCCCATGACTACTTGTTTCTTTACAGGCCCACTTCATGTATTCTAGGTCTTTTTAAGAAAGGAACAGTCAGCCCATTGAAGATATTCCACATACTGAGATATAAGGTCACCTTTCTTTCTGATTGTGTGATTGATTTTCACCACAAACTTCTTACGTGAGTACAGAGACTATTGATGCCAAACTACATTAATAGCTGGAAGTCAAAGGAAGACACAGTTCTTTAGAAAATGCTTCTCTGTGGAGTCAAAAATTAATTTTGGAGACACAACTTGCTACTTATCCATTTGAATGTGTTTGGGGAATAAAGGTGGCTAGGCTTCTGTCTTCAAACTGAATTCTCCTTTTGCAGGCTTTCAAGAGAACATTTCCCTTTTAAGCTCTTCCTCTTTTCCTTTTTTTCTGTGCCAGAGTCAAGGTATTAAGCTGTGCAGTTCCTAAGGGTAGGCCATAGGCTACCTTTGCAATGCAGACATTGTGCAAGGCCTGGATAATTGCCATTTCACTGCAGGGAGGAGTCTCATCATGAATAGAAGAGGGTGTTTATTTGCATTATTTTTGCATAGGGGATGTTAAGGAACCAGCAAAAGAAGGAGCAGAACCAGCTTTCAAAAACACAGGAAGAGCCACCATCTCAAAGAAAACATGAGGAAAGGTTTGGTTTGGTTTGATTTTGTTTGGTCGGTTGTTTGGTTTTAGGGAGTTTTTTCCTGTTTTGAGAGTCAATTTACTTATGGTTTTGTTTTGTTTTTTATTTTTTTCCTAGAGTGGAAGATTAAAGGGCCTTGGAGGTTGATTTCTGTCCCACCTTCTAGACACACACAAAAAAAGGGTGGGGTTAGATGAATCTGTACTTTGGACATCACATTACAAAGGACCTTTTGCAAGTTTCTTTATATCTCAGCTTTTGAATGTAGCCATTTAATGTAATCTTTAGTTTTGCTGGTCTGCACTGCAAAGTAGTGTTAATAGTGATCCATTAGATGATCCTAAAGTTTCCCAAAACAAATGTGCAATTGGAATGCTTAGAAAGCAGCAGTTAAATGAAGGCTGAAGAAAACTAAGTAACACATAAACTCTGACCTGCTAACCTATGTTTTATATTTTTGTAAATGAAAACAATTGTGGTAACACTGCAGAAGATGGCATGTGGTTTTATTAAGAATAAGTGAGCAGTAACTTGAGAAACACTGTAGGGGCCAATGGTGACAGTATTTGAATGTTTATGACTCCTACGAGCATCTCTGGGTACACAGTAGTAGTGCCAGTACTTAGAAAACTTAAGGGAAGGCAACAGAGGAAAATGTGACAACATAAAATATAAATCAACATCAAAATTTCATTTCATGTATTTAACAGAGAGACCATAATTGACAAACTAGGTAACCAGATGCAAAAGCTGTCAACCCCTCAGCTCTCTGGAAAATTAAACCATTTCTTTACCTCAGTGAAGTTGGACACCCAACAGTCCCACATATGGGTAAAATCTGACTTTAAACTTACCTGGTAATCCAAGCTACCACCTACTTAGTTCACTGGTGGTATGGAAGAGGAAACTGACCAGTAATGTACCAGTGAAATAATTAAAAAAATTAAAAGGGCCACTGGAAAATCTCATGGTCTAATACTTATGATTTTAGCTTGAACTTAGAGCCCTGTTGGAAATGTTTTAGTGTTTTCCTGGCTTTTCTGTTTATTTAGTGGAGCTCACTAGTAAAATAGAATTTCATCAATCAGAGTGCAGAGTTTGTAATTATCTTTCCAGTTAGAATTTCCTGAACTATATCCATTGCAGAACCTAAGTTTGGTAGGGGTTCCAAAAGATCACCTAGTCCAGTCTGTACTGCATCAAGAGTAAATATATCAAGGCTAGTATCAGCATGCTTATCAAATTGTGTTCTTATAAAAATCCAGTGGAAGGGATTCTACAGTCCCCCTAGACAGTCTTCTCCATTGTTGAAAAATTCTCAGTTGGAATGCTGATCAGAAAAATCTTTTAAGCATTTCTTCTTGCAAATGAAGTTGACTCTTTCATGTTTTTCTACTGGAGCCATAGAGAATGGCTGATCAACATCTCTGTAATTAGCTCTTATAAATATCAGAAAGCTGCATCTGGCTTGAAGCTTTTATTTCTTGACTAGGCATACCTAATTCTTTCAGCTTTGTCTCAAAGGGTTTGATTTACACACTTCCTGTTCTTATTATTTTCTTGTTTCTCTTCAGATGTTTTTATGTTTCTGTGTTGTTCAGGCAGGACCAGACACAGTATCCAACTGTGGATTCAGTATTATGTGAATTTAAGAAATCAAATTGTCTCATATATGACACACCTGTTAAGGCATTCCAGAATTCAACACATTCCTGGCAGTGCTGCTGCACTGTTGGTTTACATTGTTTTTTATCCTAAGATGCTGTATTTCTGTCGAGTCCAAAATTCAGTGCAGTTTAATAGTTTTTCATTCTGTTTCCCAAGAATAATGTTTCCAACTACTGTACTTGTTGGTTTTTGGACAACCTGACCAATTTGTCAATAAGATTTGGGGTGTCTGATCTCATCCTTCCTTGTGTTTTCAGCCCTTAGCCTTGATTTTGAGGTTATCAGTTGTTGTAGCACAGATTTTACAAGCATAAATATTGCATTGTTTAAGTTGTCAGTGAACATAATAGCCAAAACAGAGCTTAGGACGTATCTTGAAACAGATCTGAAGTGCCTTTGCCTTTTCACGAATAATGACTAATGGCCACTGTGGTTTCCTTCTATCAGATGCTTGCACAACTTCCTGTACCTGTATTTAAAACGTCGTTCTATGAAAGTGTCTTGTGAGATGATGCCAAAAGCCCTACAAGGTCTACAAGGTGTCTGTTGCCTTCTGCTCCGTGAGCTTTACATTACTTTAAAAAGGGAGCTTGGTTTAGCACAAATGCATTTTGCCCATTTTTCATGTGTTTTTCATTCTAGTAAATTAATTCACTCTGTCTCAAGTATTTAAAACACAATTTCTCCAAACCTTTCTGAACACAACAAATAAGCTACCCAATGTGTCATTCTCTTCTAGGAAACTTGAGGTGAGAGAAGCATCTTCGCAAGGAAACATTCATTTGAATTCCTTTAAAAATACTTTGGTAGGTAAGACTTACACCATTTTCCTCCCTTTCTTTCTTTAAACCTCTTATTAAGATCTTTGCAGTTTCAAAATAGATAAAGTGTATTTTCCATAATAATCCTACCTTGTTCTGGTCTCTTTCTTTCTTTTTTTTCCAATGACACCATGTTCTTGGTTGTCTTTTTCCTGATACAGAATTGTTATTTAAAATCACCCTGAAAATGATGCAAACTATTAGTATTATTTCATAGCACTTATTTCCTATCATTGGATTGGTTTATTTCTCTAATGTTTCTTTTTGGAGGGGGATGTATCTGAATTGTGTCCCAAAATGGTTATTAGGATAACAATCTTCTCCCATTTATAATGACTGGTGGAGGGTTTTTTTTTGCTTGGGCATGTTGTCATATAAATTAATTGTTAATTATATTTTAATTACTTCTTTCTCATCTGACTCACAATACTTGCATTATATATCACTTATCAGTGATCTATAAATTATTGCATTGTTACTTCATGATGCTCCTCCCTCATAGGTGTGGGTAGAAGCAAGTACCTACATTGTGCATGGGTTGAACTGTATTCTGATATTTACACAATCTTAGTTATTTGGTCTGAAAGAGGCAAGATCAAAGCATATGGTTAAATTTTACCAATATTATTTAGCTACTCTTCTGCTTTTACCATAAACATCCATTTTACACTGCATAAATCTATTTTACAATTATTCCTCAAAGATCCCACATGTAATCAAGGCTATATTCAATCAAAGGATTTATCAACAGGTAGGTAATTGAGATGAGAAGTTTACAATATAAATTTTCATCTGTTCAACTGCAACCTATTCAGGAGATTTTTGTGAAAGATAATACTATGTGCTTCCCTAACATTTCATCAGTGGATTTCAAAATTACTAATAAGATAGAGATATAGTTTAAGGACGTTGAGCTTCGAGAGGAAAGTGATTTGCCAGAATACAGTGCAGGATGCAGAGGACTGGTAAACACACTTTAAGAGAGTGGGTGACAGCATTTGTTCCCTGGGGAGAGAAGAACTGAAGAGCTAACAAGTGAATTTATTTGTATTTAGGACAACATTTTTCAAGAGGCTTTTGTTTGAAACACAAGAAAATACTCATCTCAAAAGCTGAGTGTTCCATGACCTAAGTATATAATTATCAGGAAGTTCTGGGGCCTGTGTCTATGCTTTATCACACTCAGTACTTCAGCACCTAAATTTCTAAAAGCTTCTGTGAGCCTGAAGTCAGAAGGACTCCTCTGAGTTATACTGCCCAATGATCTATCCTTAGCAGAGAATACAAACTTAAATGAATTTTGGTTATGTTGCTCTATATTTTAGGGAGATACAGTGAGGGTTTTGCATTCTAGTCAGTCAGCCATTCAGCGTGAGGCTGTTGTTTTCTCTCTCTTAACTTTAAGCCACTATTCAGAATTCTTCTCCTTCAACTATATTAAACTCTGATATCTCAGAGTTTATTACTTCACAATGATTGCATATACTTTCTGTGCCTCAGTCTGTCACTGATTCCAAGTCAATATCAGAATAGAAAAGTTTTTTAGTCTCTTCACCTCAACCAGTCCCTCTCGACTACCTATATTTGTTGTTGCTCTTCTGCAACTTTGCACACTTTGCCTATCTTGCACTAATGTGGATCTATTCCTATCTTGAAGCAGGGGTTCTGCATATAAAGAAAAAGGTCTGCTTTTTAAAAAACTTTGGTGGCCATGTACAGTAGATTTAAACATGGTTTACTGCTTACTGTTTCTTGTGGTGTTCCTGCTCTTGGGAGTTCTCCTCAGTGAAGCTGCATTGGATTATTTTCTGTTTTCACTGAGCACAATATGTCAAGACTCAGTCCCTGTTTAATTTTACGTTGACATTTTTAATAATACCCCTTGTCTTCACCATTTTACACTTAATTAATAGGAGTGGCATTCTCTCAATCACATGCTGTGCTATTTTCTTACTTGAGATTGTTTAAAGGATGGGATTAATTGCAGCTTCTTCTGGATTCATCTATGGGAAGGCTTTAAATAAGACCATTTCTATTACTGGCTCTTTGGTGTCAATATGACAAAATTCTCATTTTCCCCTGTGGTCAGGGTTTGGACTATCCGAGTCAGCTTTCTGTTCAAGTTAATTACTTTGAAATCAACTGCAATTAATTATTTAACAACAGTTCCTTGCACTGTCAACCCTATGTATTAAAATGTCAAATCATGCCAAAAGGATCATAAAACCGGCTCTAAGGGTGATCTCCAGTGAAAGCCTGTCTGCTTTTTAATGTTCCACAGAACCGTAGGCACATAAGCGAATTGTCCAAGTGTTCATTTCTATTCCTGCAGGAAGCGACCCTAAACCTTTTACACCAAATAGCTGAATATCGACACGAACGGAGGGAAAAAACCTGACGTTTCTCATAGGTAGCAACATACATGCTGGGCAAAGGGGTCGTGAATGTTTCCCTTTCGACGGGAGCTTGGCAAACGGGGACGGGACGGGGAGAAGGGCTCTGCGATTTGTCCTGGGTACAGCTAGCTGTCACAAGTCGGGAAGCGGTGGCAACGCGCTGGGACCGGAGGATACCGGGCAGCCCTGCGGCGGGCAGCCGAGAGCCCGGAGCAGTGTTCCTTGGCGATGCTGCGGGAGTTAGGATAGGGAGAGCCGACGCCGACGACCCCGAGCACGGGAGCCGCTTTAGGAAGGACTTCCCCGTCCGTGGTGAGGGAGCCGTACCCGGGGCAAGGGCTGAGGTCCGGGGGCTCTGGGCGACCTCAGGGGTCTCGCCTCGCTGACGGGCGACGGCCCCACGGGGTGGGGAAGGCAGACGAGCCTCGTCGCGGAGCCTCGGCCGCGGGACCGCCTCTGCCGCGCCGAAAGTTTGCGAAGTGCCTCGGCGCTGGGGGGGAGCGGGGCGGGGGCTGCCCCGGCGGGGCTCCTCCTTCGGGGCCGGGCCTGGGCGGGCGGAGCGGAGAGGGAGCCCCCGGCCCCGGAGTTGCCGCGGCTGCGGTGGGAGCGAGCGGCGATCGTGCCGGTGTGCTCCGCGCAGGACGAGCCCGCGACGTCGCTGCGGGCGGCCGGGGCGCTGCCACCATGAGGCGGCGCGGCGGGGGTTGTCTCCTGCCCGCGCCTCCGCAGCTCCTGCTGGTGCTGCTGGGAGCGCTGCTCCGCTCCAGAGGTAAGCGGCTGCCGCGGCACGCTCTGCCCCGCGGCAGCGCGGGGGGCCCGGCTGCCGTCCCGGGCTGGGCGGCGGCGATCCGTGCCCGGGCGGAGAACCCTGCCCGGCCGTGCCGCTCACCTGCCCGCGCCCGTCGGGGCGGGGAGCCCTGCCCCGCGCCGCCCCGCCGCCGCGGCGCTTTGTCCGCGCCCCGTCCCGCGCCCGGACGCGGGGCTCTCGCCTTCGCCGTGCCCCCGCGCGGCGGGCTGGAGCCGGCGAAGTGCCCCGGCGGGCCGGAGCGCGGGTCGCGGAGAGGCGCTGCCCTGGCCAGCAGTCTCTCCCCAGCGGAGAGCCCGCAGCGCCCACGCGGCCGCTGCCCCCCGCGGAAGTTTGGCGGCGGGCGCGGGCTTTGTTCCCGCGGTGCGAGCGGCGGGCCGGGCTGGGGCGGGCGCGCAGGTTGCCTCGCAGGCTGCCGTGCCCGGCGTGTCGGGACAGCCGCCACTCCGGAGCAGGAATGCAGCCGCGCACCCTCCGCGACGGGCCCCTTAAAGGTACAGCCGGGTTACGCGGTGGCGCCCCGGGCTACCTGCCTCGCCTCGGCGGGGACTGGAAGTCCTCCCGCGGCACCCCGGCACAGCGGAGCCAAAGCAGGAGTACCAAAAATAGTGACGAGGGGAAGGTTTCGTTGCTTTCTTAGCGAGCCGGGAGGTAGTTCCATGAAGACTCGCCATGAAAACTTAAGCTTTGTGGTTGCTCTGTCAACTGGCATCTGCTGTTTCTTCGTCTTGTGCGGTGGTTGTTTTTAAAGTGCGTCCGGTGGAGAAGAAAACATCTAAACAGTTCGCAAAATTGTTTATAAAGAGTTAGAAGGCTTTTGGGGGAGGGGTGAGGAGAGGAGAGGACGTACCTCGTTTCTTTCCCTTCACTGCTTTAGCAGCTGCTGTATAATTTCACCCATCCGTTTTCTCCTGTGCTACTCTGAAATTACAGGAAGCATTTGCAGTAGTGCTGCTGACCTCCATCATTCTACAAATATTGCCCCAGGGGCACAATCATAGGGAGTTTGGGTTTCAGGTAATATTATTTCTCTTCTAACAAGAAACCTAATTGCAGGCAGCTTTGAAGAACGTGCTATGCCAGCTTGGATAGACTGACTAGAGAGGGCTGTAGTTCCGTGTATCAGAAAGCCTGCTTTTTAGGAGTCAGAAGTACTCCTGAGTTCCCAAATGCCACACAGATACTTAGCTGCCCTCCAGGAGCGAGAAGGATCTAAAAGATAGATCTTAGTGTAGGTACAGATCTGGATGTGTTTTATTTTGGCTGTTACCCAGGTGCTCCTAGTTAATGTGTCTGGGCTGTTAACAGCCATGTGGGGGATGTCTGATTGTAAAATGCGAGTTTGCTAGTAGGTGGTTGTTCCTTGATGTCTCTAGGACGCTTTTTTTATGGCAGCTTGTTTCTCTTTCAAGTAGTTTTCCCATCAGTGCAGTTTTGTGTATCCTCTTGTCAGATGACTGTAAGTTTATGATTGGATGTGCCAGCTGCTTCCAGAAGTGAATATCCTCTTTCCTTCATTGAAATACAAGGAAATAGGCACACAATTTTGCAATAAAGATACAATTCCTGGGCAGTCTTTTTCCTATTTGAAGGAAGGAGAAACATGAGATATGAGGTTGGAGGTGGCAGAGAAAATGCCAAAATTTGTGATGAGTCAGTCAGTGTCCCTCCACTTAGCTAGAAAATTTTCAAAGTTGTCCCTTAGAAGTACCTGCAGGGGTGGTGTGCAGCTTAACTGTCATCAGGCATCCACGGAAGTTGCCATGCCAAACAGGTAAATTGTTAGAAACACTTGGTCATTTACTGCTCTGCCTCAGTACAGGAGAGCGTAAAGCAAATAAGGCTGCAAGACTGACCTTTGACTCTTGTAGTAGATCTGTAGCAGCAATTCAAACTGGAAAAGTCTGTGCCAAGAAAACCCCAAACCAACAAAGGAGATCTGCAAGTATCTTGAGCTCTTGGAAAAATGTATTGCAGATAAAAACAGGTATAGAGAGGGAATTTAATGTTAATGTCATGCACCGCTGGTGGCTGGAGTGAAGAAGGACCTGGTGTTAAGATGGTCTGTGTTAGTATAGATACAGAATGTCACAGAACCTGTCTGGCTGATGTGTTTGCTGTTCTGGCTCCTGGAGCTCTGCCAGAAAAATACGTAGCTAATATCAGAGCTTCACTTCTGGAACATCTTGACTACATTTTATAGTTGGAAAGCTGAATGTGTTACTTTTGTAGAAGTATATTTTGCAGTGGGAATCACAATTTCCACTGCCTGTGCTTGGCATTGCTGTTGGTTCTACAGCTATTAGCCAAGTGCAAAGCACCCACATTCTTATTCTCAACTTGAAACTGATAACGTTCTACTTCCTGGGTATGCTGAGAGTGCCAGGGTTTGCTGATCATCAGTTTGGGTGATACTCACAGATCGCTCGATCACCCTGTATTATCTTGACTTTCTTTTTTCCAAAGTGGTGTTGGCACTGAGTTGCATTCCCTGTATTTCTAAAATGAAGAGCAACATGCTGCAGGCAGTGACAAGTGGTGGTTTGGGGTTTTTTGTTTTGTTTTGCCGTTGACAATTCTGTCTGCTAAAACATAGTGGAAAAGCATATAGCATAAATCTTGCAGTATAAAGTTAGCATTATTGTTTTATTTAGTGTATTTAAGCAATTTTCTTTTTGTATTATCTTTCTAGAAGCTTTCAGTTGTGTGCTATAGCACTGTTTTCTGCAATAGAGAAACTCTTTTTGTATCTTGGAAGTGTGGGTGTATGCAGCAAGTAGATTAATAGATGTGTAGGGACATCAAGTGCTTGCATTTCCAGAGCGTCTTGTGAACCTTGAAGAGGGATATTCTCTTCCGGTGGGCCACAAAATGTGATTTCAGTGTGTTTTTCTACATTGTATTCCTTGAAGTTACAGAAGAAAAAGGGGTTAGCTATAAACATTATCTAGTTGTTTGTAGTTCAAACCAGAAAGCAGTACTTGCTGTATGTTAAATAGAAAAAGAAATCAAAGGGATTTGTATTTTGTTTTTACTTGTAAATGCTCCCCAGACTAGTGAAATTAACATTAAAAAATAGTTAAAACATTAATTCTATGAGAATGATCTGTAGTCTGATAGTGCTCTTGAATCTTCGTGCACTCTTGTGAAGTAGGCAAATATTATCCTTGTTTTGTAAATGTGGGAAGTGAAGTAGAAATTGTCTTGCCCAAGGCCAACTCCATTTGCCCTAGAATGCAACTTACCGTTGAACACAATAGGATGTATGCTTCATAACACTTATAAAAGCTGATAAAGAGATATTATCTTAAAAACCAGTCAAGGTTTTAAAAATAGGTTCATATAGTAAGTGCGTGTTCTGCACCTTCATTGAATTCCTTTGCTGCTTGTGACTCTTTCTCTTTTTAATAATACTAACATTTCTCTTGCTGATGGTCAAAATATCATAAAACCACAGAAGTTTTACCGACTGTCTGTTGGAAAGGGTGAATTGTAAGTAAAGTATTGTTAAAAGAAATGTAAAAGAAAGAGGGATACTTAATTTCTCTAATCCTCTTGTATTTCTAGCTTAGCTCTGGCATACAACAAACCCGCTCCCTTAAGTGCCATACTGTATTTAGCAGCTGTCTGTGTTTCACACAATCATGGCAGAAAACACTAAATGTAATTGTCATCCATGAATCTCATGTCCTTGACGGTTAGGCTCTTACTTTTGTGTCTGTGGTGCCAATGGTTCTTTGCCATTGCTGTTAAGTTAGGTATTACTCTTCTATGGGATTTTGTTGTCTCTACTGAGAGAAAACTGGGTGCTGTAATGCTTGAATCTCTTCTTTCTTCTGTCTGTAGATTTCCATTTCCCTCTACTAAAGATAGTAAGCATATGGATCCAGGGGCTTGTTATTCTGTAGACTTCTGGTTTATTCATACTATATATCTGGTTGCTCTGGGACTGTTACCTGGGAGTATTTGACTGCCCTCCTGTTGTGAGTGAATTCACGTTCAGGTTTTTCAGCTTTCCAGGCATGATTTTTTGCCTCTCTTATACAGAACTATCTGTTAGATGCTGAAGTGTTCCTGCCTGTGTGTTTGGTCTGGGGGACTCTTGAGCTGCAGTCAGTCTTTCTGTGAACAGCAGATCTCCTTGGCTTGTGAGCCTAGATGAAAGGAGACTCACTGTGAAAGAGCAGGAAAATAAGTTTTCATAAAGACTTTATTAACATCAGATGGAGCTGATGTTTGTTGACTTTTGTAGTGCTGAATTGTGAATGACTGAAATTCCTCATATCAGGGAATTACGTAATTTAATATAGAAGACAAAGGAAAAAAGGGACTTGAAGTGTTATGAGCCTGATTCTGACGGTACAAGATACATTAAGCATTCTGGTATAAGCATGTTAGCACACCTCACGATTGAAAAGTAGTAACAGAAGCTTTGTATGTCATGAAGTTCTTAGGTGATTAGGTTCTTCTGGTATTAACCACCAGTCAGCAAGTCACAAACCATTAAGATTTACAGACAGTAATGTAGATGCATATTCAATGTTTGTACTGCCAGTTGCAGTTTTGTCAAAAAGTGTATGACCAAAGACAGCACAGATCTTGTTTCTCAAGCTATCGTATGTTGATAGCAACTTTCTGGCGTTGCAATACTCTGAAGTAAAAAGCAACAGATTTTTTTCCTGAATGGGTTAGAGATAGAGTAGAATTCACTTTCCTGTACTATAATGATGAAGTTGTGTGAAGAAATGTTGTCCAGCAAAGCTTCCAACAGATAACGTATTTGCCTGAAAACAGACCCGGTGTTCTGTAGTGTCAAGACGGAATTTTACTCTTGGAGTTAAATCTACCAGCCGTGAGACGTTATCGTGACTCCACGTGGGAGAGACCCCTCTCCTGGCTACCAGCATGGTGACTTCCTCCGAATGCCTTAGCCGGGCATAGTCTTCTGTGTCTCTTTGTTACTGCCCGACAGCCCCTCCCAGCTGCTGGAGCTTTCTGTTTCTATTGCATAGCAGCAGTTCTTTAATCAGAAATCTTGTTAGTATTCAAGGATAATTGATCCGACTCTCTGGTAGGGGGTGGGGACCCAGCCTTGCATCCTTCTCCTACTTGCCACCCCCAGTTTGACCCCTGTTGTCTCTTTGTTTCTCCTGTTAAGTTTGTGCCAGTGATATGTGTGTGTGTGCTGTTTTTCCAAGCAGCCTGAAGTTGGCTGTAACCAAGAGCAGCAGTTAAATAGAGCCCGATTTCCCCGCTTCCTGGCGTTCAGTTGTTCGGCTCCATTTTCTGGTCTTCTGTGTTTTTGATTTGCAGAGAAGGAACTTACTTGGTGCCCCCGGGCATCTCTTAAACCCATTAGAAAAAACTCCATTATTTCACTGTACTTAGAAATCCTCCTCCTTTAGTCCCAGCATCCATCAAAATAATGTATCCTCTGTAAGGCCCTCTGGAAAATGTTTAATAGGATCTTTTCAAACTCAAGGAGAGTTCCAGTTGGAAAGGGGGAGGGGAGAAGGCTAATGGAAGATCTGACTGTGACTTGCAGTAAGCCTGAACTTGGCCTGTGTCAGCTCTCCCTTCACCTCCATGCTGAGGGAAAGCTGAACAGAGCGGATCCAACACTGGGATCAAAGCTGGAAACAAAAGGCTTTGGGAGAAAAATTTCCCGTCTGGCCAAGAGGCAGCCACACAAAAGTGGTGCATAATTTATCACTCGAGGTTTATTTCTGCTGTGTTCCTTCTGGAGAGAGGAGGAAAAAAGAAGTGACTCTCCTGCTGTTTCAAAGTGGATAAGTGATGGCTTTGGAGATTTGAGGCAGGAAGGAGCTAGAGATACCATGGAAAAACCTTTTCAGTGTATTCTGTACCCAGCTCCTCTCTTCTCAGACATGGTCAGACATGATTTCTGTTGAGGGGAACCCTATTCTTGCATTTTGAAGTTTCAAAGAGTTAGGTCTTTTAACTTCTCTGGTAATTTCCAAATCACAGTGGAGTGGTGTTGCCCTAGGCAAAATCAAGTTCTTTGACTTTCCAAGGTGTTTTTCTTAACTTAAGGATTGGTCGAGATGCTGTGGCTCTGTGTAACATGAAGGAGGAGGCTACGTTTGCCTCAAAGGCTTTATAGTCTTAATTGGACATCTGACATCCGATAAGGATCAGGGGTGTGATAATTCTACTGGGATAGATAAGGTCAATATTAAAATGGTATCGCTTTCTAATTAAATTTCTTATAGCTTTGGTTTAATGGGAAAAGCTTCCAAAGTTTTTCGTTCCAGGCACTTCTTAGAACGAGGATAGAGAGAGGTTTTGGGTAGGAATTGGCATCAAAGACTACTGAAAGCTGGTAACTGTGTAAATAAGGATGAGGAAGCAGAAGCAAGAGTAGCGAAAACCATGAGAAGAAGGTTAAGGGATATAGGAGTATAGATATTAACAGAAGCAGAGATAGGCATTTTGGAAATGAGAGCCGAGGACTTGAGCTGGCAAAAGAACAGAAGAGTCATGTAAGGAAGTCCAAGTGGAGTAATTATGTGGGATCTGATGGCAGAAAGAGCTGTTAATTAGGTAGGATAAAAGATGGAAATTTTGAAAGTGAAGATGAGCATTGAGCATAATTTAACTGCTGAGACAGGAAAGACTTAATTTATTAATGCTTTAAAGGAGGATGTGACAAATTGTTAGGAGTCTGTGACAGTAGAGTCCCTGACCTAATGGAGTGATTTAATGAAATATTAGGAACCTAACGATGGGGTCAGAGGTGGAAAGGGAGACTGTTAGCAGAACACTGAGATGGTGAGCCCATGAAATAGCTCCATCACCACCTCTATCTGCGGTGGTGGAATGTGGAATCTGTCATCCTTAGGAGCAGGTAAGCGTGGTGGTTCGGAGAAGGATTTTTGAGTGGAATGTCTGGGACGGTATTTTGGAGGGCAGTATTGTCTGGAAAAGTGCATGAAATGGGAGGGCAGAACTGAAGTGAGAAGCTAGAATTTTTGAGATAATTGCTCGGACGAAAGCATAAAGTAAGAATAGGAGATTACTATGGGTTTGGTAAGAAGTCTGGATATAGAAACATGTGTAAGTCTGGTGGCAGAAAATTGCTCCTTTCCTGGAAAAGCAGCCTGCTTCTCTTCCCCTTCCCCATTAAGAATTGCTGTGTGAAAGAGTGAGTCACTGTCGTGAACAGTTAAAACATAGATGTTTTTATGTTCTCAGCCTTCTTCTCTGAGAGGCTCATAAGAAGCCTTCTGTGACTATGCAAGGTTAGAGGGAAATACACACTGCTCCTTTAGCTTGAATCTCCAGCTCTGTCAGTTCATTTGACTTGGTGACAGCTGGTAGTGCTGGAACAGGTTCTTGCTTAAGGTGCAGCTATTCAGTGTATCAGAACTGTCTCGTGGGATCTAGGATTAGAATAAAATAAAGACACACCTTCTTTCTTTTTTTTTTTTTCCTATTTTTTTCCCTTTTTGCTCCCTCCCAGTTTTAGTTCTGAATTTCCATAACTGCTGAATAGTCAAATCCTTTCTTTGCAACTCTGAGGGAAGGGGAAAAAAAACAAGAGAGAAGTCTTGGGGTTGTAATTTCCTGCTTCTGTTCCAAGCTTCTGACGATGAACCAGGATGTGGGATAATTCTCTAGATTGAAACTGCATTCGTTAAGAGGAAGCCAGCTTTACTGCTGTCCTTTCTTTGTTATTTCTTTGCCACTTCTTCAGGCTTGACAAATTTAAGAAATTAGGTTTTTGAAGCCTCAGAGACTGTATTCTCCTCACTGTGATTTTTGAAGCCTGCTACTCCTGAAAAGCCTGAATTGAGTTTCTTGTGGCTGGAGGACATGCCACTAATTTGTGCTGCCTTTATAAAAGGGCCCTGATCAGCATAGTACCTATTAGCATGAGGAAAAACATAATGAATCTGCTTGTGAGAGAAAACTAGAGTTTGTGGTATGGAAAAGGGGAGATAGGTTGGAGGCTGCCATTCTGGAGGCTTTAATGGCCAAGAAACAGGAGAGAATGGTCATTGGTAAATAGGAATGCTAGAGGACTACCTGCATTTTTGTCATGGATCTCAAACAGAAGTATTCAGTGTTTAAATCTTAGGAAGTGTTATGCAGGAGTAGAGTGAGAGACTGGGTCAGGAGTCCTTCAAGAACAGTAGTCATCACCCTGCAAGCAGACCTCAGTTACATACAAGGAAAGAGCAGGTTGAGCTCAGAGCCATATGCATGCAGAGATGAAGTGATGAAGGGAATTTTCTTGGGCATTGTCTTGGAAATAGGAAAACACTGATTTGTCTGGTTGGTGGGGTTATGCCCTTTGCTATCTTAGAGAAGGCTGCCTCTGCATCTGACCTCTTCCCTGATCCAGTGAGCAGCAGCTGCAAGAGGGTGTTGACTCATGAAGAGCTGATTGCGGAGAGGTTGTCTCCACCGCGAGGGTGGTAACCTCATGTGTTCCAGTTTGAACTGTCACCACTCATCAATCAATACTGTCTGTAGGCCTTTGTTCACTGCATTTTTGAGTGTATGGAAGAATTCAGACCTGCAGCCAGCATTACCTTAAACAACACAAGACCTTTAGGCCTTTTGGGTGTTAGTTGTTGGTTTTAGGGCATTTGTTTTTGTTGTTTGTTTGTTTTGTTGGTTTTCTTTTCTTCCCAGGCACAAGGTTGTTTTATCTGGGAAGCAGGTGGATCCCCTGCCTGTGCCTCAACTCCTCTAGAAGGGCAGATTTGTCATCTTTGCATCTTTGACAGTTATGCTGAATAATTTGTATGCTACCAGTACTCGAGCAAGAACAACCTTGGTGTTCCCTGACTTCTGCAACCTTCGACTACAAACTTTGGCTTGAAGCAGCTTGCTCACTAACAGGAGAAGCCTGTTATTTCTCTGAGGTTTTCCTTGTTTGTGACCTGCCTTCTGTGAACTGGAAGATGAGGAGCTGTAATCTTCTGTTGCTCTTAGTGCAAATTCCAGACTAGAACAAAATAAGCAAATTGCTTAGGTTTAAGTTTTCCAGTCAATTGTCCCTAAAAAATGTTGGGCCTTTTTTTTGGTGCTTCTTTTCATGCCTTGTTGTGGTTAGTTCTTCACCCATAAGTCTTTAGAAGTCTGGGAGCAAACTTTGAAGCTTGAAAGCAGTGTCAAAAAAGAAAAAAAAGACAATTCCTGGGATACTCTCTAGTAACTTTTTCTTGGTTGGTTGTGCTGGGGTGGTAATATGTATGCTGGAAGGACAGGAGAAACTCAGATGATTATTTTTTGAGAAAGGACCTGTGAGCAATTTTTGTGATGAGATGGTTTAGAACACACTGGCGAGAAAAAGTGGGTGGTAGACACTTGCCTCCTTTAAATGCTTGGCAAAACCCCACTTTAGTTTCATTAGGTACACAAGGTGAAACCTAACAATATAGTTAGGTTAGTTAGTTACAATATAGAAATAATGGGAGATACAGGACAAATTAGACCTATGTACAGGTCATCAATTGTAGGATAAAAATAAAAAGTACTCAGACAGAAGCCTTGGAGCAAGGAAGGGAGTAAGGCAGAAATGACATGTCTGGTATGTGCATCTTGACTTACCCGATCAGGCAAAACAGCCTGTGAGCTCAGACTTCGATTAAGTGACTGGGACAGCTGCCAAAACACCTACCTTTGCTGGCTAATATACTGCAGTGCATTGGTCCTGCAGGTTAATCTGGGAAAGGCATGGAGTGTTATCTGGGTTTGTCTTGGGTTTTTTCTTGAACAACATCATAACAACAGGCTTTGCATCCTGTGTCAAGATCTCAAAGTAAATGTGGTGGCAATGCTAAAACTGCTTCTTGAAGTGTTGTGAGGACAGAGAGCCATTGGAGTTACACCCCAGAAGACCAGGTAGCCTAAGGAGCCAGCTTTTCTGACTGTGCAGGCTGCATACCAAAGTTTCTAAGATAGGTGCTTTATGGCTCCATGCTCTTTAGAGACAAGCAGAAGGGGACTGGCTCACAGGAGCAAAATGACAGTAACTCCATAATGAGAATATTATCTGTTGTGGGATGGGGCTGAGCTAAGGTGGGTAGACAGCAGAGACCCTCTACAGTCCCACAGTAATGAGCCTCTGGAGCCTTTGCATGCCTGAGGCTCTGAGTGGCTGTGCTGGCTGTGTAGGTGGCCCTAGCAAGTAGGACGTGTTTGAACTGTTCGAACCATTAGAACTGAAAACAACCCTGACTCCCACAAGAACGAACTCCAGAGCTCTGTATGTTCTTCCATTGTAACCAAAGGGAAGTCATCTCTTTTATTTTCAGATGTGCAAAGACATGAAATGGCTAGATCTATGAGATCTGTGTAATGATTGCTACAGAGTAGGAGGATTTCCATTGCTGATCCTAACAGCACCAGAACCGATTTTATTTATACAATCTCATCCAAAGTGGTAAAAATTGTCTCCACCTAAAAGCACAAGAGAATTATAGACTGAAACCAGATGAAAATGCTATCTATACCTATGAAAACATTGTTTCTGGGGTTTGACACTCCTTTTGAGGCTTTGGGAAGCAAATAATTTAATCCAAAATTCACGTGAGAAACTAGACAGAATCTAAACCAGAACACAAGTTTCTATAGCAGAAAAAATAAGTCCGAACCTGCCAGTCAACTAGACTGCCACAAGTTATTGTGCAAAGTTATTCTGCTGGCACCTAGTGCCAAGTGAAATGTGCAAAGTCAAGTCAGACTTCTACCAAATCCTGAGCTAGTGTGTACAATTTGGAGTTCAAGTTGGATACAGGGAGAATACCATAAGCAATAAATGTTGGAATGAGAAGTAAAAGGAGACATTAAGAAGAAAATTTTATAATCTTATAGGTAAAAGATAAAATATATTAGAGCAAGGAACACTTATCTTACTAGAAATAAAATGTTATTTGGAACATTCTCATTTCTATCCTCGGACTCCATGCCATGTATCCCTTTCTCTTAAAACCTCTGTGGGGGCAGGCCCTTCATATGTTGAATCCATTCCTGGAAGAAACTCAAGCATGCTGCTTTTTACATGTGGGTAACACTTGCAGAGCTTGTTTTGCCAATAAAAGTGTCTGAATTGATTGTGGTGGGATGTGGTGTGAGTTCTGATGTAACTTGAAGCTCTTTGCAAGTGCAGATTTTGATGAGAACTCATCTCTAAAATCTCTAGTAATTTTGCTTTCTTGTTGCTGTTGTGAATTGGCTCCTTTCTTTCTGTGGTCCATTGTTGTATGGATGATGTTTGAAAATGAAATATCTTCCATCTGGTTGAGAAATTTGATTTATGCTTGGAGGCCTGAACTGCTGTCTTTGCTAGCAGGAAATAAACAACGTTCCAACTGTCCCCAATTATCACCCACTTGCATTTCTGCAGATCCATGTCTTCTGCAAGGATCCTAGAAGAGATAACTTATGGATCATAAATTGCGTTTTGCCAGTCCTCTGTTCCTTCATATCTATCGATTTAGTCCTCTCCTCCTGTTTAAACTTGGTAAATTAAATGCACTGCTTAAAATGATTAAACAGTGGGCTGGACCATGGAGGTCTGATTTGCCTGGACACAGTTGGTGGCTTGATTCGGGTGGCTCTAGGAATGCCACTCCAAATGACTTAGAAGGGCATGTTACTGATTCAGAGTAGGGTTTAGTATAATCTTGCTTTAAGGGAAATACTGCCATCAAAATACAGTTTTATGGTAATGTAAAGCCCATGTTTTGGAATAGCAGAATTGGAGGAGTTTTTGCTCCTCCTGCCTTTTCTTTTAGTAAACTTGATATCTCTCCGAGAGAAATTCTTTTGGTGGGGATGCTAGGATGTTGTCACTGCTGAGGATTGTTCTTCTCTGCTCGCAGTGTATGTGGCTTGGCCACCAGCTGTCAGGCTTCCTTGGCCCAGGGGTGTGGTTTCTTGTTGTGCCTAGTCTGGTGTAACTGTGGGTTGCCCCAGAGAGCAGTCTTGCTCCCTTGTCTCTTTGATAGGTCTGTGTAGATGTCTGCTGGATGAATCAGTCCAGCTTGTTGGTCTGTCACAGAACTGGCCTGCAGAATGGTGGAACCACAGGTTGTGTGGTGTTGGCAAACTGAAGTGAGTTGCTCTTCAGTGAGCTCATCAGTATAGATCTGATGGAAGGACAGAGGAAGGCAAGACCAGACATTTTTTTTGGCACTGTTTTTTGGCTGTTTCTTTACCTTGCCTTGATAGTAATTTGGAAGGGCTTTCCCTAGAACCAAGGAAAGGTGAGAATTCAAGCCCAAGATTTGATTGCTGTGGCTCATGTAAACGTAAGCCTCTTCATCGTATTGTTACTTGCATGACAGTCTTAGTGCTGTATTAGCATCCAAGTGTGGTGAAAGATCAACCCATAGATGTTGCAACTGGTGCAGTACATTAATTGGTGATGCCCTTTGTGGTGGAAACTTCTATTCATTAGGGTTGGAAGAAAAGACCTACTATCTTATTTTAGTTGGGCTACCACGGACTAATGTTATGAGTTGTTGCCAGAGAAATGGTCAATCTGAATATGAAAAGCTTTATTGCCTTGCTAGTGCCTTGATTCTTCTTCCTTAATTTTGCCTTTTGAATGACTGATGTCTAGCAGAGAGTTGGTTTTTGACTCTTATTCGCTGACTGTGGATCAGAGTTTTGCTTGCTCTCCCCACCACTCTCCACTGATGGAGTGTGATGTTGTGGTTTGACAAGCCCAGCCTGGGCATGCACACAAAAGAAGGCACAATCCACTCTCCTCCCGAGCTGATGTGGAAATGGCAGTGCTGATGCAAAGTGTCTGGTTAGTCACAGGAAGACTGAGCTAGCTGTGGGAAAACATAAGCTGTCTAAATGGCCATTCCTGTTCTCCCTGAATGAGTATGTGGCAGGCTGAAGGGGAAGATGTACATAGGATGAATCTTACACATGAATTGTTAATTGGATCACGTAAAGATTCACTCTAATGGAAATCAGAGCTTCACTGTGTTACATGCAGCATGTGCATACAATAAACACAATCTCTACTCTGAAGAATTAATAATTTGTACATGTACTAAATTGACAGATGTATGAAATAATGAGAAAAAAAACCCCACAATGAAATACTGATTAATGTAGTAAATAGAGGCTCCACTTAAGCTTTGCCTTTTAGCCTGTACAGTAATACTTCTTCCTTTCTGTTAAAGCTGCCTTTCTCTAAATGGTTCTTTTTCCCCCTCTGATACACTGCACGGAAGATTATCACAATTAGACACGTTTGTTGTGTCTGAGGTCTGATACTGGGAGAGTGAAAATTATTCTCAGATGTAATGTCCTTCTAAGAGGATTTAGTTGCTCTTTTTTTTCCCTGGATAGTGCATGTTCCCGTTATCTGTCAGCATATTCAATAAACAATTGGCACTAGTCTAATGAGGAGCATTATATCTAAGCCCAGCTTACAAAGATCTGTTGTGTGTCTGTGACTCTTCCACCCTTTCCCCTGTCCTGACTGTAGCATCCTCTTAGGATGGATCACAAAATTGTATCTAACCACATAATCACAAAAGTCAAGAAATTTGAGAACAGAAGCTTGACTTGACTTGGTTAGAAATCCAAATTTTAACCCTAGATTCCTGACTTGGAATAGTTTAGCTGTGGCCAATTTTACCTAATAATTATTAAATGTTCCTTTGTTGCTTTGTAGCAGCAAGCTAGATTGCTGGGTAGAATTCTGTAAATACATAATTGGCTGCAGTGGCTGTATTTACCCAATAGCTCAAGTGTTTTTCCCCACACCCTCTGGAGATCAGCTGTACGGAACTTGGGTTGGAAGTGCCATCTTTGCAAGTTTGTACATAAAGATTTCCTATGGTTGTTGGGCCAGGTGTGCTAATGACTAGGTCTGGGATTTTTTTACTATTCTCTCAGGATAGCTGACAACTTTATTTTGGAGTCTACAGACTTCTTTCTTTTGAGGGTAAAGAAGTTAACCATGGTGACTGGTTGGTTAATAGCTGGGGTTTTTTTCTGCACACTAAAGTCAGTGTTTTTTTCCCAGATTGTAATGTTACATTTTTAAACATTTACTTGCTCAAGTGTAGAATGATCTAATTCACTGTGTTTATTCCTTTTCATAAGAATTTTCAGTACAGTAGCATGCTTATCCTGCTTCCAAATGTACAAACACTTGGTAAACAGACTTTAAGAAGAAAATCACTCATGACCCACTCTAGTAAATACATTTGTAAAGCCTTAAACAGGAAATCACCCCAGATATTTGGGTCAGTTTGCCTCTGAGGCCATGGTTCTGCAGGCAGTGAAGCAGCAGAAGGAATCAAACTGGGCTGGGTGAGGAGGAATTGGAAGATCCTTCAAGTTGCATCTTTTTGAAGCTCATTGCCCACTGTGCCACTTTTGCTCATCCTTTATCAGGCTGCACAAAGGTAGGCTATGGGAGTTGTAGGACTGGCAGTAAGAGAAGGAGGGCTAAGAGCTCTTCAGGGTAGCACTTTAGGGTAACAGATGAATATAAAATCACCATCCTGAAGCTTCTTTCTCATTTTGAGCAAACATCATTGTGTTTCTGGAGAACCTGAGAGTTGTGTTATCACTTAAATATAGTTAAATCAATATTGCTTTCTGTCCTTTGCTTATTGTACAGAGAAGAAGGTTTGTTTCAGAGGGATACCTGGAAAGAAATCAAGAAACTAGATTACAGCATGAAGGGTAGAAAACAGACCACGTTCCATATTCCTCTAAGGCCTTGATACCTAAGTCATAATCTATGTATTCAGTTTGCCAAGTGTTTGTGCAGTTTTAAGGAGGGGTATGGGAATTATTTCCCAAATGCTGTTGCTATTTGTTAATTCCATGTTGTTTGATAATGTACAGTAAAAAAATGAAAGGAGGATAATGAAACTCTGAGCAAACTTCTCAGAATCTGGACTTGGTGGACCACATTCAGCCTCAGAATAAAGGACTGGGAAATGGGAAAGCTAACCGAGCTCAGCCTCTGAAGCTGAGGTGGATGCTGTCATGACTGTAATGCTGTGTAGCTTAATTGGGTACTGTGACTTAAGCTGACCTGATCTTGACTCATCAAGACTTGTTGGCTGAAGGTTCAAATGTACCAGATGTTCTTACTTAAGGAATGATCCATAGGAATAGGTGTTACGTTCTTACCATGTCTGGGAATGGCAGCATAAGGTACCAGAAAAATTCAGCAAATTTAGTCAAGATACAAAGTGCACACTAAGGCCTTTTTTCCCACACTAGAAATACTTTTTTTTTTTTTTCTTTTTCCTTCCTGACTGAAAAAAGATAATTTTACTGCACAACTACTGAAAAAAATAACTCCTTCACTTAGGAGTAGAAAGAGAAGGAAAAAAGTGTGTATTCAACTGAAAAAAACACCCAGGAACTTCTCAAGGTAGACTATAATTACTGGAGATAAAATTCTGCTACAAGTAGACAAGTAGCCCTGTGTTCTGTCACTTCTCTACTGTTATCCAGTCATTTTAGGTAGCATTTATAGCACTGATGGGCTTGGGTTGCTCTTTGATCAGAGGAAGTACTCTATATTTAGCTGAATAATATTATGTCTTGCAATGCCCACAAATTGCCTCAAAAGCCTGATTCAAGTTAATTTGTCTGTTGCACCCTACTCTCCAAAGTATGATGGAATAACAGAAGGAAAATTGCTCTTGAGTCATTGTGGTAAATGCATCTGTAAGACAGGAGACATCACACTGTCTACTCATGGGTTTTGGCCCTGAGATCATCGCTCTAGCAAAAGGAAGTATGCTTGCATGGGGGACACAGAAGAGTTTAAAAGCTTTTCAAGTATGAAAAATTCTTCTTCCGGGGCTGAATGATGGGTCTTCTGAAATGGTTTCTGAGTTTTATGAGGAATCTTTTATTTAGATAGGCGCTTCAAATCCTAGAACTTGGTCCAGGAAGTAGTATCAGAAGCACTTCTTAATAATGTTGTTAATACAGACTGTTCTCGTGAGAAAAATCCGCAGGCATCTTTAGCCTGCTTTCGTATGGAAGTAGTGGTTATTTCAATATGTGTGCATATCTTCTCACCCAAAAAAACTGGTCCCAGAGAATAGAAGTTTCATGAAAACAGGCAGCACAATAAATGGAAAGGACCACAGGAGCAACTTGGCTGTGGGTGAAGATTCCTCATGACTTCGCATTTTGTTAGACATGAAAGAATCCCCTCCCTCCATTTGGCAACAGATACATCAAAACTGACTTAAGAGATGAATCCATCTGAAACTGGCTTTATGAATCCTGTTTCTCATGTAGATGTTGAGATTATTCAGGTGTGCAGGTTGGGGTCTTACTGGACATAAGCCTATTTCCAGGTGCCCAGGCAGTGGCAATGGTCTGAGTTGTTAGTTCATCAAGCCCTGGAGGTGTTTAGTCCTTTCTCATTAGGAGGCAGAGGTCCTTAATGGGCTTTAATTGGGTTGCACTTTAGGACTGTTCAAAAGCTTTGTTTCGTTTAGGATGTGGCTGCTTGGTTAGAGAGTAATATTTCTGGAAAGAAGCATGTTAAACCTGTGTTTTGAGCTAACTGGTTGCTGGCTATTTCCCAAATATGAATGAGGTTTTGGGTGGGGTTTTCTTGATTTTTTTTTTTTTTTTTAATGTTTAAACTCGTGAAGTTTTTGGATTGGATTTTACCTGTTAAGGTTCTGATACTGTGCTCATCCCCAGCTTAAGGGTCCATGGAGGCAGTGCTCTCTTGTATACCGAGAAATTTTAAATAGAATATCTGAAATAATTACTACTCCTAGTGATCCGCCCTGTGTCTCTGAGTGGCTGAATATGAGGCAAAATATTGCTGAATGTCACAGTTTACAACCTGGCAACTTCCATTTATTTTAGCGTGCTGGGTTATAAACTGGAGCTTTAGGAACTGTGCACAAGTGTCCTGAGGTAATGTGTTGCCAGATAAGATCCTCTGGATTGCAGGGTCTAGTCTAATTGAACTGGAAGGAAGCTGCAGGCGTGACTCTCTTTTCCCTCTGGAGATGTGCCTCTTGCTCTTCAGGCAGTGTTACAAGGCCTGTGTGCCTCAGCCTGGCCAGGGCAGAAGACAGCTGAGGGCTTTTGCTGAGGGCAGGGAAAGGAAGGAAAAGTGTCCTATTTACTCCTAAACATCCTCAGCGTCTTGAAGCACAAGAGAGACATTTTATAATGCAAGTTGAACCAGTTCTGTTGGTTTTTGCTAACGAGTTACATCAGAAAGGCCAAGGATCATTACTTCTTTTGCTGATTTTTTCTCTTTTTTTTTTTCTTTCAGCCTTCCTCCCCCTCCACCTTTTGTCTTGCTTTCAGTTCACCCATCTGCATCTGGTCTTGCCCAGGCAGCTGCTGCTCTATTTGTATGTTCCCTGGGGGAGCTCTGGTGCTCCTTTAAGATCTCCTGTTGCTTTGGGAATTCACCTTTTGGACGTGGTGCTTCATTAGCCTCCCTCATTTATTTAGTACTGTGAGAAAAGATTTCCTTTCCCAAAAAGCAGAAGAACGAGTTTTCAGCACCATGTGCTTGAGAGAAGAGTGTCTCTATGTAAGTAGAACAGGTTTAAAAGCTATTGGCAAGGGAGCAGCTGGAGAGCTTTTGGAGGAATATTGTTTGACCGAGTTGGCACCGTGAGGCCCTTAGGAGGCTAAGGCTGAAGAAATCCCCCCTGCTCCTTCTCCCTGGGGAAGGTTTGTCCACTGACGAGTGACGGCACTGCCCCTGTGCACTGTTGCCTCTCGTCCCCTGCCTCGGTCTCAGCACGGTTGCTCCTTTTTTGTTGCAGCTCGTTAGAGGAAAAATAGCCATTTGGGGTTTTTTCAACCATTGGGTTCTGCATTTCCTCCTTTGCCGCCGCTCTCCCCTGCCGGGCGTTGTGGGAGTCGTCCCCTCTGCAGGCGATGGTGGGAACGGCTCCGGCCTCACTTATCATCAGTGACAAATCAATGGCAGCCTTCAGAAAGCTGGCCCCCAGGATCCCCGCTCGGCCCAGCTCTGGAGCAGTGGGAGGCTATCCCTGGTGGATAAAGGACTCCTTGCAGCCCTGACTTGTTGCCTTAAATCTAACTGAGGAAACCTTTTCAGTCTCTTCATCAGTGGCCCCCTCCCCTCTCGATTTTTCTTGGGGAAGGTGGCGGTGGAAGGGGGGCACATGGGGAGGTGGGGGGAGACGAGAGTGGGAGAGCATTGGGGTTTGTAACACTTTTTTCTGTTTCCCTTTCACAATAGCCTGGCTAGTGCATGCAGAGCTGGGCTCACAAAGCCTCCCCGAAGCGCCCGGAGTCCCGCAGGGCTCCTCACAGTGAAAGTTTGCTGTGTGTATTCCTACCAACAATACAGCTGGGCCCAGCAACAGGCTCCAGCTTTGGGCAAATATTTCTACAGCTTTTCCTTAATCGCTTTTGGGGGGAGGAGGGTGAGATGGGTTTGAGAGGCAGGAGGGTGAAAGAAATTTTTTATATGCAGAGGATTTTATCTGTCTCAGAATAGGTTTGGGTGGATGGATTTGTCTCTGGCTTCTGTGGTCCAGGCTTCTAAAAGAAGCCTTTGTCAGCATCCATGCTAAAACTAGAGAGGGTTTGGGGAGCATCAGGGTTGGATCTGAAGGAGAAGGGAGATTAAGGCAGACAACATGTAATGGTTTGAGCTCTGCCAGTCTGGTTTTTTTGTTTTTCTTTAAGAAGGAAACATAGCTGAGAGACCCTTTCTGTCTAGTTTAATCCAAAGTGCTGGTGTAGACTGAAAGTATCATTTTTTTGTGCTAAGTTATGTCTAGCTTATTTCTGCTTGGCTGTTCTGTGGGGTTTGTGCTTGATTTCCTGTTCTCTCTCTTACCTGTGAATTATCTCTCAATTTCTAGTTTATTTGATCTGGATCAAAGCTCCAGACTGGAAGAAATCAGAGAAGTGATGTCCCTTTACAGCAAATTATTTCACCTTCACTGTCTGATAGGTTTTGGCCTTGGATGTTGCTTGAACCCACTGCTATAGCCCTGGGATAGACAGGTAGTGTTAAATCGATGTGCTGGTTTTGTCTCCTGTTTCTAAAGCTGCAGTGGAGATACCTAAACAGCACGAAACTGCTTGATTGAGTCAAGAAGAGATCATGTGAGCCCACTTCTCTGTCGCATTATGAGGAAAAATCAGCCAGGTCACCTCCTTTAAACACTGCTTTACACCTCGGCAGGGCTGGCAGCAAGCTTGGCATTCCTACAGTTTGGAGTTAAATTCTTGCATTGATTAATCTCTGTTGAATGTTTATTAAAGGTTCAAATGTCATCTTAGACCTGATGTTTGTGTTACAGTAGGAATGATACCAGAAGCATAATCCTTGTTCCAGGTGTGTTATGTCAGAAATTAAATTTGAGCAGGAGGTGCTTACCTGTGTCAGTGTTCTCCCAGAGCAGGGAATACTTTTCCTCTAAGGTCATGGTACCAGAGATACTTCACACTGAGCATAACTAGGGGCTGCACACATGGAGACTGAGCTGCCTGGACTCTCTATCCAAGGCCATATGCAGGATGAGCGAGACTGCTGTGCAGCAGTAAAGCTGAGAGTAAAGTTCTTAGCATGGATATAGCCAATGCTTTTAAATAGGGAATATCCTTGCCTTTCATTTGGAGATGAGCATAGAATATGAATCCTTATTTGTAGGAGGAAATTGCTAATAGGCCAAATACATATCTGAGTAAAAAGAACGTAGAATAACATCTATCCTTATGGAAATGTTCAGTCACCCTTATCCTCACTAGCATCTGGTGACTGCCCCATTGTTTTCTATACTGATGATACAGTATTTGTAGAAGCATTCTATCCATAGAACATCACAACTACTAGTCAGGCAAGGTTTGTAGGAAAAGAGAACAACTTTAGTTAGACCAGCTAGTGTGGCTGGAAAAACAAATGAGATTTTGGGAGCAGTCTGTCCTAAGAACTAAAATAGAAGACTAAATCTTTAAATTAAGCACAAGTTGAGAACAGGTGCTTTGAGTTCAGCTTGACTGTGTTATTGAATTGGATATTACAAAAAAAGTTCCTGATACTTCTGGAACAGAAGGGGGATGATATGTAGGAAAGGAGTTGGTGCATTAGGGGCCAAGCCTACTCCAGTCCTTGCCTGATTTTCTCTTGCAGTTGATTAAAGTGTCACCAATTGCTAACTTTCCAGGCTGAAACTTGAGGGAGAGAGAGAAGAGTTTCTGTGTAAAACTGTCTGTGTAACTTAAGTTAGAAATGATTTGGTGAGTTTGGAGAATAAGGATGCAGTGTGCAGCCTCCAGCCATCTTTTAAACCTTGCCATAGTACAGAAAAGTTTGAAAATGTTAGAGAGCCTCTCATACTCTACAAATAAATAAGAACAAGAATAAAAAGACCAAACCAAAACAAAATAAACCAAACAAAAAAACACCCAGCCCAGTCCAAAACCAGAAGAAGCTTAAGGATTGTTTGGTTTCAGAAATTCACCCATGAATAGTGGAGTTGTAAATACTTTGCAAATATTCAAGCATTTCTAATATTTTGAAAACTTTCAATCAGCATTTGTATGTGCTGAGTAGGAGTTAAAAACCCTGGCAGCAAAAGCCTCTTTGATGCTCACTGTGGTGGACATTGACTATCCAGTCACAAGCTTGAGTTACCCAGGAGCTCTGCTCCAGTTACTGCCCCCAGTGAAGAGCTCCAGAGGAACTCTGGTCCACAGAATGCCTTCTGAGAGGCTGCCCTGTGGGCTGAGGGCTTCTTTGCTGGCCTACAGGCCATGAGGAGGAGGAGGAGAAGGCAGCTGCAGGAGGCTATTTCTGTGTGCCACAAGCAGTGTTGAAGGTTGTGTTCCAATGCAAGAAACAGCATGGAGAGCTGACTCTGTCATCCCACAAGGGACACATGCAAAAACAGTGCAGCTGTGTGAGGTCAAATACCAAATAATAAACCTGTCTGCCTGCTCAGATTATTCCAGGTAATTTAAAATGGTTAACTTTTTGATAGCTAAGTGATCCAGATGGAAAAGAGCTATTCCTTTGCTGTCAGCTTGCACCTGGCTTAAACTTGTATATTTGTACTCAGTGGGAATAGAGAGAAAAGTGACTGTGCTGGCATCTGATTTGGACCGAGTTTGAATTTATAGGCATTTAGGCATTTTTCAGGGGAGGGAAAAAAGTTTAATAGGAAGGAGTACCAGAAGAGAATTGAAGATTATAGAAGCAGGGAAGCTTGTTAAGAGAGGGAAAGAAATGAGGGAATGTGGGCAGGTGGAAGGAGAGTTCTGGGTAGTGGGTGCGAGATGGGGCATTCTGCCTTGTGCTCTCTTTTCCTCCAGTGTAGCTCATACATCTAGCCTGCACTTTTTACTCCCAGGTCTCACTTTCCTATAGGGGCTCATCCACAAAGCAACTTTTGTCTTTCACATTCTTTCCTGTAGCGCATCCTTTTTCTTAGAAAAGGGGGACTTGCTAGTTTGAGAGGCCTGAGGCTGACTTGTTTAGCACTGTATTTTACCTCCATATCACCTGCATTACTCCCCTTTCCTTCTGTAGTGTTTTACAAACATCCAGCCCTTGTGCAAACCATTCTTTGGCTTTTCAAGCTGGACACTTGGAATCAAGCTGGACACTTGGAAACAAGTTGGACACTTGAATTTCTGTCATGGGACTCTGTCTGTCAGCGATCTAGAAAACAAAGCTGATGATATCATTTAAAGAAGTAGGATGTGAAGGTGAATCCGTGTTTATGGATTGCTTTGTTGTTCTGGTGATAATTGAATACTATATAATAATTGTGCGTTGAGTTCAGGACCTTGTGTTGCAAATAATATGGAGATTGTGTGGTGCCATAAACGTGCAGAAGCTGTGCAGGTGAATTTAATTCTGGGATTTCATTAAAGCTTTTTCTAACTTGTTTATAATGTTTTTTAAATGTTCTGTGTAATCAATAGCAGCTGGATTTTTCTTCTGAAGCGTGCTGCATAAGATACTGCCTTTGCCAGACTGTTGCTCAGTTCTGCATACCAGGAAGCAATCCTTATAAATTCACACCTGTGAAACTAAATTAAATTTACTAAAATCTTCTAGACCTTGGCCCCTCATTTCCTTTCAATGGAGGGAGAGCTGTTGTTGTGGGTGTGTCTCCTGGTGTGGTGTTTACTGCTACCTCTGTGGTTAACCTGTTCCTCATGGACCATTCAATGCATTTAATTACGCTACATATTTCCTCCTCTGCTGAGGAGTGTATTTGTATATAATACAGTATTTTTACTTGGAGTTGTCCCTTAGCAGTTCCTTTCTGCTCCTGCAGGAAGAGGAGGTCCAGGTCTATGGTAACACTGTGTTTGCAGCCTCTTTCAGCCTCATTTGACCCATTCTCTGTTGAATGAGAAAGTTGAGTAGAGGCCACAGGTCTGCAGATGAAAAACACAGGGAACATGAGTTGAGGTCCATGTTAATTTCCCTCCGGAAACTGTCTCTCTGTAATTACCGTTCCAACATCCTCCAGAAGAAAAGGGCCCTGTCCCCGCTACAGCCCCCCTGGCAAATTTGATGTTCCTTGTGGCAGGGAAAGCAGGCGTGGAGCGGAGCAGGTCAGCTGGGGCTTGAGAACGCTCCCTTTTGGTGTCTTCATTGCTAAAGGGAGGTGGGGGCTCTTGCTGTTCTCAACCCCCTTCTTGCCCCTTCCCTCAAATCTCCCAAGTAAATACAATTTTATTTTATTATATTGCTGCTGATCTGCTGTTGTTTTAGATACAAAAAAGGTGGAAGGGGCAAGAAGGAACGAAAGAGTCTGGCGACAGGAAGAGATGAATTGCTGAAGAATGACACTGGCAGGGACTATTGTTCATTTTAACGCTGGAGCAGGAGCAGAGAGAAACGTTCACACGCCATTCTTGGGCATCCTGCTGGGCAGGCTAGGAAAGGGGCATTCCAGCTGGTCGTGAGATTTGGCTGGACAGATTGAATTGGGCTGAATAGAATGCTTGCCGTTTTTTATTATTATTATTTTTTTTCTTATAAAGAAACCCACTGATTAATTGCGATGGAACCCGATTAAAGGGAGAGTCTGAAACCCACACAGACATTACAGACATAAAGCTGTCAGCCTACCAGCATGTGATGACTGGGCCTTAACCCTTTGCAAGGCTAATGGGGGAGGGGGATCCTCTCCAGAGTCAACATGGCTCAGTCTGTGTATACGTGTTTGTGAGAGAGAGGACTTCTGTCATTTGGGGAAGGAGTTGTATGCTCAGCAGGAGACCTGTAAACAGACTGTATCTTATGAAAGACAAGGGACTGAAGAATTAAAATAGGGTTTAGGGTAATTTTGTTCGTGGAGAGATTGTATGGGGGTTTGCTTAAATGTTACTGGATATATTTTAATAGATTTGCAGAATTCAGTAGCCCATGTCCACCCATATCTGTCTCTCCTGTGCAAGCCTGAATGTGGCACTAGGAAAAATCATATGAAGAGACCTGTAAAGTTCCACAGACTGCTTGGAGAATGTTGCAAACGAACTTGGTAGGAACATGAAGAACATAAAAACCAGGTAAGTATACAAAGGAATGCTATTTGTGTGAGAACAAAGCTATAGGTGGGCTCAGTTTGGGGATTGGTGTGGAAAGTGAATGGCAGCTTGGACATATGTTGTTTCAGCAGGGATGGGGTGGAATTTCAGAATGCTTAGAAACCGCTTTCTAGGACTGAAACCTCATTTTATTATATATTGATTTAATTTTAAAAGTTTTGAAAAAATTCCATGTTGTGATACTAGTGGTTTTCTTTAACCTATTTTTTTGCTCATCTGATTTAGTGTCTGGACATGGTTCAATGCTCTCTGCTCATTCTCTTCTTCTTTAATACCCTGTTTGTAGCTTGCTTCTGTTGAGAAGCACAGATGATTTATTCAAATAGACTCTTCAAGCTTTGAAAGGGGTCTCTGTGCTGCAGTGCGAGGAGATTGGTGGGGGGGCAGATGCTCTTGCCCCCCAGCAATGCTCAGCTTCAAGAGTGGCACAGTAAAGGATGGCACATAAGTCCTCTAATGAGTGTGCTCTCCAGTCGTTTTATCTTTTTCTACAGCACCCTGTGCACATGTGTGCCCACTGGCTTGGAAATGTTTCTGTAGAGAAGTGGAAAGAGTGGAGATACGGTTGGAGCAAACAAAGGTCCTTTGTGGGCTCTGGGAAAATTACAGAGGGGTTGCTTTTTGCTCTCTAAAGCTCCTCATTCCTTCCAATTCATCGACTAGTTAAGGTTGGAAAAGGTCTTTAAGATCAATGAGTCCAACTCTTCACCAAGAACTGCCAAGTCCACCCCTAACCTATATCATTAAGTACAATGTCCACATGCCTTTGGAATACCTCTGGGAATGGTGAATCTACCACTTCCCTGAGCAGCCTATTCCAATGCTTGACAACCCTTTTGGTGAAGAAATTTTTTCTAATAAATCTAAACTAAGCCTTCCCATGCATAACTTAAGACCACTTCCTCTTGTCCTATTGCTTGTTACTTGGGAGAAGAAACTGACCCTCATTTCATTACAACCTACCTTTGAGGAGTTGTAGTGGTCTCCCCAAGCCTCCTTTCTCCAAGCTAAACACCCCCAGCTCCCTCAGCTGCTCCTCATTAAACTTGTGCTCCAGAGCCTTCTCCAGCCTCATTGCCCTTCTCTGGACACACTCCAGCCCCACAATGTCCTTTTTGTAGTGAGGGGCCCAAAACTGGACACAGCACTCAGGTGTGGCCTCACCAGTGCTGAATACAGTGAGACAATCACTGCCGTGGTCCTGCTGACCACACTATTGCTGATCCAGGCCAGGATGCCATTGGCCTTCTTGACACACACTGGATCATGTTCAGCTGCTGTTGACCAGCACCTCCAGCTCCTTTTTCTGCTGGGCAGCTTTCCAGCCACTCTTCCCCAAGCCTGTAATTCTGCATGGTGTTGTTGCGACCCATGGGCAGGACCTGACACTTTGCCTTGAGATTCTTATTCTGTAATTTGAACATGGAGGTAGGAAGGTAGATGTTAACCACTGTAGTGCAAAAACCCTTATGAGCAAGTGGGACTTTAAAAGTCTGCTGTTCATGCAGTGAAGTGGAGAGGGGAGGGACAGGAGGAGTCACTTCTGTACAAAAATCCCCTTACTCTTTGGTCACTTCCCATGTCTTCTTGTTTCTCTTTCTGCTGTTCATTTGTGGCTTCCCTTCCTCTTCTCCACCACCTACTAGTCCTGCTGTAGTTCTTTCCTGCAGCTCTGTTAACGTTTAACAAATTTCCCTCCAGTTCCTATGTTTCTTTTGGCTGTAGCTCAAGGCAAACTCCCCAGATCCAAAACTAATTTAGGGCTCTGAGCAACAGTAGCATTTAAATGTTGGCTTTGTGCCATCAGGCGGGCAGCCTCTTCACTGAGAAGAAATCTAATTCCAGTGTTTATTAGATTAACAGTGGCCTCAGGACTGGACTTCCTTTTAATGTTGTCCTTTTAAGAATTGTAAGGCTAATACAGGAACTTTGGAACCCCCAGGAGGGTCTCAGGAGCCTGGCTCTGACCCTTTTTTTTTGGAAGCAGAACTTGGATCTGACTTAATTTGGGTCAGATGGCATAGGGGAGCAGACTGGTGAGGTGAAGCAGGAGGTGTTATTTTGACTTCCCAAGCAGCGTGTGTAAATCCTTCCATGTTTGTGCAATAGTGGCTTTGATTTCCTGCAAGTTTGTTTCAATAAGCTCTCTGGGGTAAGAACCGAGGTACAGAAGGGCAAATTGTGCCCTGGTTAAGAAGTGGATTGGGACTCGGTAGGATTTGTTTTAATTTCTCAGTTTGGCCACAAGCTCTTTGGGAAGTCACTTGAGGCTCAGGTTTCCATGCATGAAGATTGCCTGTGGTGGGAGGTATGAGTATTCTGTAATGTTCAGAGTCAGGTCTAAGTCTCTTTGGCCAGCTGTGTAATGATAGTTAAATGTCTTGTTTTTTACTGATTTTAATTGACTTAGGCACCCAAATACTCACAGTTTGGTGCTGTTTGGCTTCCGTTTTTTGCTCCTGTATTGAAAATAATACTTCTCAGCTTTTTAAGAGGTGTTAAAATTGTTCATTAGTAGAAAAAGGCAATTTAACACTGTAATAGCAGAGACCACACACATACTTAGAAAGATGTGGTTACGTGACTGGGCCATTTTGCTTTTTGTGTGTCTTCCTCTGCCTGCCTCAGTGCTGTTGCTATTATTTAATTGAAAGTGAAGCCCAGTGTGAACAGTATGAAACTGGCTGTAAAGGATTCTCTGGTGCTTTTCATTATTGTGGCTAATTTTTCAGAGGTGTGAGTAAAAATGAACTGTGGAACTTGCAGGTTTGTAGAGGCAACACCTGAGACTTCCAGTTTAGGCAGAGGAAGAGTTTTATGACCATGTTCTAAGTGTTGCAAAAGAATCTGAAGTCCAGGTGCTGTGGTTGGTGTAGATCGGTGCTTCATGGGCTACCCTGAAAGCAAACAAGTGCAGGTGGGCTAAATAGGGGCTGATGTACAGTATGGCTGCCCTGCCGTAACCCCAACACTGACATTCTTGTTCTTCCTGCTGGCAGTACTGTTAGAAAGAACTTATCCCACCTGATCCCATAAAACATATTTGCATTAAACTTGTGTTTTTGAGTGCACACGCATGTGTGTGTATATGTCTGTGCATATATATTTTAAAAAATATTGTTGGTAAAGGTTTCTTTTTTACTTTTAAGTTAATCCAGTTCTTTGGTAGGCATCGCAGTTGCTGTGATGTTTCTGTGGTTGTGTGGTACTTCTCTCTTTGCCAGACCCAGCTCCCTTCTTCCAGCTCAATCTGGCCAGTTAATAATTGTCTCTTTGCCCCTCATCCTCTGAGGGCAACATAATATCATGTGTGGAGTTATTTTTTAGAAAACAACACACAGAACAACTCTCTTTGTCCCAAGATAGCTCCATTTATCTTGTGGTTTCTGCTTTTGAAGTCCTTCTGCCCGTGGGATTGCAAAAACGAGCTCCTGCCTCCTTATTACCACAAAACCACATTGTGTATCCTATCCCTTCCCTGGAGGACTCCTCTGCTAAGCTGAGCTCTTGTGGTTGGCTTCCCAATCTCTCGTGTGGCAGAGCTGGAAAGCTACAAAGCCCAGATGCTCCATTGCTAGCATGAAGGCTTCTTTATAGAAGACCAAAATAAACTTTTAAAAATGATCTCTCTATAAGAAAACCATCTCTATCTTGTCCAGGAACCTGGTCTTTTTTGTATCATGCCATAATGATGAGAAGAATCTGACTGCAGCCTGCAGAAGCCAAAATGGGCTTTTTTGGAGGCAGAGTCGATCTCTTTGCACTATGTGCCTGAACAACTGCAGTTCCACTAGAACCTAAAGTTCCTTGAAAAGGAAGACTTCAGTGTTTTCACTTTAACTTTCTGTAAAGAATTGTATGGCTGTCAGTATTGGTGTGTTCTGGGACTGGTCAAGACAGAAGTCTTGAAAAGGTTAAGCAAACAGAAGAGTTTTCTGGGTTTTGGAGAGAAGTTCTGGAGGGTAGAATGTCCTTACAGCTTGTCCAGTGCCTGGAGCATCTGAAAGATGAAAGAAGCTGGCTGATAATTTCCTGTGGGACTAACTTACTTAGAGTAGTTCAGAGAGCCAGTTTCGGGTGAAACCTTTAAGACAGAATAAAAATGGCTTTGAAATTGTATTGAGCAAGGTTATGAGTAATTTGTAGATTCAGAGAGCACTGGACAAGCACTGATGAAGTAATTAACAAAGATCATGAATGGTGTGGCAGAAGCTAAACGCTCAAGGAGCTTCTGAAGCAAAAGGATTTTCCTGTAGACTTTGTGGTAAGGAAGTGGCTGCATTCTGAATTTTCTGAAACACATTTATCCTTACAACCTAGATTTAAAAATGCCACTTCTGTTTTTTCTTGGATCCCTGAAGCCTCTGAGCACAACTTCTCAAACAAAGATGGCAGTGGTGCTTCCTCCTCTTAGCTGCAACATTGTGACCACTCCATTTTCCTTTTGCCCCACCTTGAGACACCTTAGCTGCTCATGACACTGCAGATAAACCAGGGCAATGTACAGCCAAGTAGATTAAAACAAATTGGCATTAATTTCAGTTTTTGTTAATGCTGTGACCTATAACTGGTTCCTTAATAGCCTTTGTCATGGTTGGAAGCCGTTACTGTTCAACACTATGTGCAGACAGGAAGATGTATAGCTCTCCTGTATGAAACTGAAAATGGAGTGAATTTTTTCTTTGCTTTCTTTCAGCTCAATTCATATGTAGTTAGTGGTGAAATGACAGCTGTGTCTTTCTCAGCTGTGAAGCAAGGAATTCAGTGAAATCTCAAGGATGCTTGTGGCTTGGAAGAGGACATGACAGGAACGGGAGCAGAAGCAGAATAAGTGTTGGAAAAGCACTGATTTGTTTGTTTGCCTTAAAAGTTAAAACTTGAGTTACTTGAAATAAGAGAAGTAAAGTAGAAAAGGGAGGAATACATATATTCAAATTAAGTCTTTATTTTCTCATATTGTAGTTATGAGTGGTAGTAGTGTAGTTATGAGCCAAGCTGGTTTTCATTAGGTCTTGTAGGTTGTTTGCATTCTTCTCCATTCAGTGAAGGGGAAGGATTGCAAAGCTTCAGAATTTCTGCAATAGCTCTGAGATGCTGATTCTTTCAGGTTGTTTCCCAGAAGTGACAGACCATGTCCTTGCTGTGACTGTAATAAACCTTTGGTGCTCCTGTAGCTGAGACAATATAAGGATCACTTTAGGATAATTACCTCAAGGATGAGAGAAACCTGCCTATGAAATAATGGAAAAGTTAAAGGAAGGCTCACAGAGCCTAAAATGCCAGTGGTTTCTGCCCTGTAACTGGGGAAACAAAGTCCAGTGTTTCACTTCCATGAACTTTGATGTAGCAGAAAGTTTTCTGGCTGTTCAGTGGCCTTCATCCATAAGTGCTGTCATGCCAGTGAACCTCATAGGTGACTGTATTAGGTGAAATACATCAGAAGTACCTTTTTCTTGTGGATTATCTGCTTAAAGCAGCAGGTTACTTCTCTAGCTGGCACTTAGTAGTTTTGAAAGCCACCTGGTCACTTTTCTGTTGTTGTGCTATTATTTTCTAAATTTTCGTGTACTGCATGATTCACGATAAACGAACAGTAAATTGTTTGCAACCTTTATGGAACAGGAAAGGGTAGAGGTTGTTAGTGTGTGGGTTTAAAAAACAAAACACCACAGTGAAAAAAATGGAAAGTTACGTATCTCGTGTTGCTGAAGTGACTAATTCTTGCAAAGCATGATGTAGGCTTAAGGTAGTATTTTAAAGTGTTTGTCTAGCGTGTGTGTGTATTCTGAAAGGGTCTGAGTCCTGTAGCTCTGCCTGTCAGGCCCTTGTGGTCCAACTAAACATTCCCGCAATGTTTTAGGTTGCATGATGATGTCCTCGAGTGATGTCATGCAGTAACAACCTTTTATTATTCTGCCCATTTCTGAGTGGACAGTGGACAGTATTTAATTTCTGTTTTAATGTGCTTGAGTGGGTGATCCTGCATGACAAGTAATTTAGTGCTGGGGTAAGTCCCTTGGATTCTTTGTTGTAGTTCTCTATTGACATGCATTTGCACAGGAGCTTGCAGCTATATAAGAAAATGCTGCTTTTTGTTAATAGCAGCAAAGCATATTTCTTGATGGCATCCTTCAGGTATCACTCTGCACTTCATAATAGAAAATGGATGACATGCTCTCTACTTGAGAGAGAAAATCTACAGGTAATGAAATGCCAAGACTGAAGGGATGCTTTTAACTGTAACATGAAAAAAAATATCTCATGGTGGGAAACAATGTTCCTGCTCCTTGGAATCCAGGTTTAGAGGTCAGAAAAATTATTTAGTCCACAGAAAAAATATAAATATTTGGGTTAAAGGTATGTAGGAGGCTCAGTCTCTTCCACTTAGGGCCTTGGAGGTAAGAAGCAGAATGTCAGAGGTAGCATACTGCAGCTCATGGCTTTCTGAGGTCTTTGCACCTTCATAGGTTCATGGTAAAACAAACAGATGCTCCCACTATCTAATGTTTTTGTAGACACTTGCAGGGAGAGTGGGAGAACCATCATACCAAGCTCTGATCTTTTGAAAGGCTCAAAGACTTGTTCAAAAGGGCTCTTTCTTTTAATATAGGACAAGGTGTTTGAAGCAGGCCGATACAGTGCTTGGTTTCTTGGATGTCAGTGTTTGACAGGGATGTGGAGCTACAGAAAAAACTCATCATTTTCTACTCTCTTGCCAGTTCCAAATGTTTGAGGGAATCTTGTAGTTACAGAAAGGACATTTGCCATTTAATGGCTATTAAGTATGCAAAATGTATCACTGCATGGTCACATTTCAGCCAAAATATCTGGAAATTAAAGTAGAGGTGCTTTACCAGGTCCTTACAAAGTAGTTCTGGTGTTCCCAGGAAGGAATTGCATGGGATTCTGAAGAGAAGGCTGGGGGAAAAGGTCATAGAATGGGTCAGGTTGGAAGGAACCGCAGTAAGTATTTGGGTCCGACCCCCTGCTTAAGTAAGGTTATCGTAGAGCACATGGCACTGGATTTCACTTAGATAGTTTTTGAATATCTCCTGTGGGGGAGACTCCACAACCTCTCTGGGCAACCTGTTCCAGTGCTGTGCACCTGCACAGCAAAGTCCTTATGCTTGAGTGGAACTTGACTGTGCATCAGTTTCTGCCCATTGCCTCTTTTTGTATTGCTTTGCACCACCAAGCAGAGCCTGGCTCCATCCTCTGACACCCTCCCTTCGGGCACTGATAGACACTGATGAGGTCATCTCTTCTCAAAGCTGAACAGGCCCAACCTTTGCTCAGGTTTGGCCCAGCCTTTGCTCAGAAGAGAGATTCTTCATCCCCTTAATCACCTTCATAACCCTCCACTGGACCCGCTCCAGGAGCTCCAAGTCTCTCTTGGGCTGAGGAGCTGAGAGCTGGAGACACCATGACAGGCGTGGTCACTCACGTACATCTAACCTCGACTTAAAATTTCTCGGTCCATTTGAAATAGTTGTCATTTACCTGATACTTCATGCCTACTTTTGGACAAGAGCTTAAGGCTGAGGTTTTGATGTATTTAACATGCTTTAGTGGTTGAAAGGTTGCTGTTCCTATACTGAAACTTCATGTGTTGTCCACCGTGAGCTACTTCCATAGGCAAATAAGAAGTTGCTCAGGAAACAAAGAGTAATATATTTCCTATTCAGGAAAAAAAAACCTCATAGAATTGGTAGTTCTTGCTTTTTGTCTAATTTCAAGAACTAAATAGTCAGCAGGAAATAGAAATGTACCGTGTTGGTTCAGGCTTCAAACAGAATCTTTTTGGAGGCTTGAGGGAGCTGTGTGCTGTAACAGACTTTTGAGAAACATTTTGTTACTGTGGTTAGAATATGTTGCTGAATTTCCTTGTACAAGCCTCAGTATGAACCTTAATCTTACACTCTGCTTCTGCAAATAAGGGAAAAGTTTCTTCCTCCGTGATGTGACATTTATGCATAATTAGCTTAAAGTATTTTCTTTGGCTGCCATATTGTGTCATAGCAGGAATCAATGGCTAGTCTTTTATTATTGCTCCTTGATTTTTCCAGGCATTGCTGCATCCCAGCCTTTTCTATTAATTTGTTCAATCTGTTTCAAATTAATTTCAACCAGATGCACTGGTTAAAAAAAATATTTTTTAAAAGATTGAAACTTAATTTCCTGCCCATAATTCTAATCTTCTAAGGTCCTTTCTGTATTATTTCTTTTTCCTCTGTTGTGTTTGGAGCAGAATGTTTCCTATTTTGGTATCATTTGCAAGCTTCTTTTACTTGATACTTATTCTTTCTTCCAGATCATTAATGAAGTTATTTAATGGGACTGGATCAAATGCTGATCCCTATAATACCTACTAGCTATGTCTACCCCCTGCAGCTTGACTTGCTGCCATTTCTCATTATCTTTTGTTTATGGTCCTTCAGCTGACTTTTTTGATCTGTGTTTGCTGGTAACCCAGCCAATTTGAATAAGATTTTCGTGGCAATAATACTGCACCTTCCGTTCAAAGACTGTATATGTAGAAACAGATTAAACATTAAGCCTCAGTACATTGTGGTGGCATAATAGTAGTATACCCACTTGTAGAAGGGAAGAAGTAATTTTGTCAAGCTCTGTAGAAGATGGAATTAGGACAAATATCTAGAAACCTCAGTTACAGTCACATTGATAATTGCAAGGTGTTAATTTATGACTTTAAAGTTTTGGGAGAAGGAACTGTAACAATTGCTTCTTAATCTTTGAGTCATTTTATGTTCAAATCAAATGCTTCTTCAGTATTTTTTTCCAGTAGTTCTTTCTGTAAATGCTTTCCTATTTCCTGAGTGCAGGTAGAGGTTTTCAGTGGGATTGCTGAGCTTTAATTCTGTGGGACCAGAATTGGGATCCAGAGACTCAGGCATGTTTTAAAAGGCCTCCTGCTTCTATCCCCATGCAGTGTTTCTGAAAATACAGCTTCTGTTCCAGTCTCACTCTAACTCAGTCGTACACCCATTGCACCAACACTCAGTCAGTTTGCACTTTGTTGAACCCCCTATTTTCTTCAAGTCCTAATTAGCAGATGCCCTGTGGAATTTCTCTTCCTTATGCTTTCTGTGTGTAACGTTTTTGAGGTCTGAGGTGTGTAGTTGTGCAGTTTAATATGGTAACTGGAGGTGATTGTGCTTGATAACGTGCCTCTCTCTAGCACTTTGTTCAGTCACATGTTTAATTGAGAACAAGCTGGTTCAAGATTGAGGTGTCTCTGCTTTTTGAAATTGAACAGGGAACTTCTAGGGCTAGGAAACTTTCATTCTCACTTGCCAAAGTAGGCACCATATTCCATTACCAAAAACTGGTAACATCTTCAATCTCTTCTCTGATACATGTGGTTTTGTTGAAGGTTATGTCTTTTTTTTTTTTTCCCTTAACTTTACTACTATCACATACTTCCTCAAACAAAACTGTAACAATTCTGTTTAAAGCTTTGAAAACTTTTGGATTGCTCTTCCTAGTGATGTTAACTTTAGTCTAGGCAGGCTTCAACAACTTGAGGACCTTGTGGGTACCCAATCAGAACTGCTTCAGATGCTTCTGTAATGGGTGGAGAAAACTGTTGGCATTTATCAGTGCATGGTGCCCCTTCTGACATCAGCCTGTTGTGCTGTAATGTTGCCTTTGCTGTGTCTGCCAGCAGAGTTCTGAGTTTAAACAATGGTCAGCAAATCCCTCTTCTAAAGCTGGATTAACTGTACTTTTTCCTTCAGTGGAAACTGCTATTTGGGTAAGAGAGGAATCCAAAATTTTCATTTTCCCCCAAGACAGGCAAGCAAAAAAAGCCGAGCTTCTCTGCTGTAGGAATTCAGGGAAGTGCTGGATAAAGAGGGAAAGTGTATCATCTAAACTATGGTCAAGACTATCTGACATATCCAACATTTGCCCTTCTGAAGGTGTGTATGTGATGGGAATGCTAAAGTGAGCCCAGCCTGGAAGTGGAGAAAGAGGGATAATTGCTATCTGGCACAAACCTTCTAGCAACAGGTGGGCAAAGTGTTAAGAAGGCTATTAAAGGGTATGCTACAGAATTCACTGATTTTAACCCCAAGTAAACAATCAGATGCTTGTGAGTTCTTAAAATACAGAAGGAAGATGTACAGTACATCTGACATGAATGAAGCCAGGGCAAAATACTCTGGTGCTTATTCCAGCTTTGTTAAAAAATGCATCTGGGGATACCCTTTCATGCTTTTTCTGTGGAGAAAAAAACCCTACAGCCTTATGCCCATCACTATTAGGACTTTCACCTTTAGTTCCATTAATCATATTCCATTTCATTTACACAGTCCTGGATTTCTTTTTCCCTCTTTATGACTCAAATGTGTCCTGTATTTTCACACTTGTTCGATATCCACTTATACCTTTTGTCTTCCCATCATTTTTTCTGTGGTAGAATTAAAATTACAAAAGATGATATTGTAATTTTTTTGGTTCTGTCTCTTGTAATAATGAGGTTTTCAGAAAGATCTCTGCCTTCCATTGAAGGTCTTTTTTAGGCCAGAATCAGGTGCCTGTCCATGGAGGGGGAGAAACCCAGATCCACATGTTACTCAGTGCTGGACCAAGAGAATGATTGTTCTTTCCAGAGGCTTCTGATTCTGAGCTGAACAGTCAGCAACTGTAAATAGTGCCAAATCTGTTTGTAGTTCTGGCTTTTCTAAAGCTATTGGTGCTGTTTTCCTTGCAGCATAGAAGCACTTGAGGGATACTTAGCAATAGTTTTAGCTGTGCTATCCTGTGTTACAGGTACATGAAGAGTTGGAGGGTGGTGCAAACAAACTGATGGCTGTGAGCTTCCTACTGCTGATTTTAGAAAGAACAGTAAGAGGTTCTGTGTTAGGATCAAAGGGAAAAGATACAATCAACAGGGTGGTGTGGAGTGGGAGTCTCTTTTATGTAGCTGATTCTTGATAACTGGATAAAAGAAAATTTGGAAAGGCGGCATGGCGTTGACCATTGAAGCCAGGATCTTTTGCTGTTGTTGATTGAGGAAACTTCATCCATATGTGAATATGATAAAATTCTGATAGTTCTAGAATGCTACCAGAGACTGACAGAAATTTGTTCATCTCAACAAAAGATGCTTTTTACAGTGAGAACAATCATTCTACCTCCCCAGAGATATGATAGAAGACCCCATCACTGGAGTTTCTCAAGATGCAACCATACAGAGTGCTAGATAGTCTCATCCAGGCTTCATTTCCCACAAAAGGTTGGACTCTCTGATCTTTTGAGGTCCCTTCCAAACTGGGCTGCTGCATGATTCCATGTTGCAGCAACAGCCTGTCAAAGGTTGAATTGCTGCAAAATGGTGTTAAGAGCTGCCATGTGCCATTGTTTTCACTGAAGAGGGAGTGGGTTAGAGTCTTTCTGTTTGGAGTGAAGCATGTCAACAGTGTTTTCACTCTCCACCAGATATCTGCTGTTTCTATCAAAGCAACAGCTACAGAGCCCAGTTTGGCAATTATCCTGTGTACATAAGTTTTCTTTGTAATGTCAATATTTTTATGAATCCGTGGCAAATACAGGGCTGCTCTGTACTAGCTCTGAGGGTTGCAAGTGACCTTATCAGCAAAATGAAG
Source organism: Brachypodius melanocephalos (assembly GCA_013398615.1). Taxonomy (NCBI): domain Eukaryota; kingdom Metazoa; phylum Chordata; class Aves; order Passeriformes; family Pycnonotidae; genus Brachypodius; species Brachypodius melanocephalos. Next base: position 11,515,602 of record VZSR01000520.1, read on the forward strand.
CTCTGTATATTAGGTTTTGCTTTATGGGGCTATGTTGTTTGGCCTGATGAAGAGTTGCTGGGAGGTGAGGGAAGCAGAGTAACAACCTACTGTTTAAGCAGCCCTGCCCTCACTTGCCCCCCATCAAAAAAAAAAAAAAAAAAAAAAAAAAAAAAAAAAAAAAAAAAAAAAAAGGCAAAAAAGATGTGCAGAAATAACAGGATGATAATTGACTTCTGCTTTTCAGCCAGAAATTACTTAACTGCTTTGCCAACTTTAGACATAAAACTACATAGATCCTAACTGTTGTTTTAAGGGCAGTGGGGGCAACGCAGCCTTCCTCAGGAGACATTTAATTTATGAGATAAATATGAAGATGTGGAGGATATTTGGAAAGAATCTGAAGAAACTGAGCATACCATGCTAAATTTAAGGTGATGGCAGATGTTAAGTATGAGAGGCCTTTGTTTAGACTGACTTCCTGTTTTTAATATCTGGAGGTTGTTTGTATACTTTGCTAGAAAACTGTTTGGTTACTGGATCCTGCTGCTATGCATCTGGAGGGAACCAAACTACAGACACTAAGACAATTTTTTAGTTGTTTATACCCAAGGGCAAGTGAGAGTAGGAAATTTTTTTTGTGGTCACGTGAGGGATCAGGAGAGGCCGTGAAAATTGAGTGATACCAGCTCAGCATGTGGCAATATCTCTGTTTAGCTTTTTTGTATCATTTTGTGTATATTGCATTGCTAAAATATGGCAGGGTTTTGCCTCCTGCATAAGTGAAGTGATTTTTGAATCCAGTGTTAGTAAAATGCCCAAGCCTGCAATGTGATGTAAAGTTTCAGGAAAAATATTTGTCATTACTAAGCCCAGAGGTGCCTCTTGTTGTTCCTGCTCCAGAATAATGTGTAGAAGTGCAATTAGATATGTCCCCTTTGATTGTTGGTCCAGTTGCCTGAACAGCAAGCGCTGATTTCCTTCCTCTTCCTGGCCCATTGACTAACTTGCATTGAAACGTGACACTGAAGCTTTAGATGTGTGTTTGGTCACCCTTCTGTCTCACACTCCCAGTGTTTAATGAGAGTTTGAGGTAAAAGGATAGATCTGCTAAGGCTGCTCACACCAGGTGCACCACTTCCGCCCGGAGTCGGAAAAAATGCGCTTCTCATCTGCATCCTTCCTGACCCCTCTACTGTTACAGATACAGTTACAGGGTAGTGTCACTGGAGCTCTGAGCACTGTGAAATAATCATGAGACACCAAAGGTGAAATGCTATCCACACTGAAATCATTGAGAAAATTCCTGCTGCCTTCAGGTGTGCCAGCTTTTATTCACCTTGTTCTTTTTTTCTGGGAAAGACTAGCCATCTAGGATTGCTTCTGAAACTGTTCATAGGTTGAAGTCGGTGTGCAATCATGTGCATTACTTGACAAGTGCAAAACTAGGGTAGATCATGATTTATAGTGACTAGAAGGTTAGTTCCCCTAAAGGTCACAAATCACAAACCATTAGATCTGCAAAGGTTATAATTCAAAATAGTTAAGCAAAGTATGCTTACATAATAGCACTACAGACACCAGCTAGTGCATATGAGAGAGCGTTGGTATCTAGGTCATAAAGTGTCCTTCAGCTTCCAACAGTTTCAGTAGCATGGTAAAATCACAAAGCAGAGATGACGGAACATAGCAGCTTTAATGAGGTGAGAAGAACAGATTTAATATGTGTGTGCTTATATATAAACTAATATTAGTAGCAACTTTGAAGAGAGCTGTGTGTTTGACAATACAGCAGATTAAGTTACACTTTGCAGACTGGGACAGCTGCACTAATTCTTTACTTGCTGTTGCAGAGTTGCATTGCCATGCTGCTCATGGGGAAGGCCAGAAAAGCTGGTGAAAGGATTACAGGGCAGGTCTTCAGAGGAGGGACTGAAGGAGCTAGGGTGGTTTAGCCTGGAGAAAAGAAGGCTCAGGGAGACTCTATCACTCTCTGGAACTACCTGAAAGGATGTTCAGGTACAAAGGGACAGGATGAGCAGAAATGACCTCAAGTTGTGTTGAAGAAGGTTTAGATTGGATGTTAGGGAAAATTTCTTCACCAAAAGGTTTGTTACCACTGAAGGACAGGCTACCCAGGGAATGGGAGAATCTCCATTCCTAGAGGTATTTAAAAGGCATGTGGATGTGGCACTTAGAGATAGGGTTTAATGGTGGACCTGGCAGTGTTCAGTTAATGGTTAGACTTGGTGACCTTAAGGATCTTTTCCAACCTAAATGACAGTGGTCTTGTGTACTCTAACAGGAAGGGGTACTGGAGCTTAAAGTAGCTGGGATGAGTGTTTTGGGGTGCTTTTGATGAGGATAATGGTAGAAAATTGCTTTGGAAAAGGCAGTTTAAACAGCAGCTACTTTGGCTATAATATACAACTAGTTCTGCCTTTTTGAAAGGTTGTAGTTGACAGCAGAAGATGGTTTGTTCTGAACTTTCTATGTTGTCAGTTTGAAGAAATGTGTTTGATTTTTGTGGGTGGTTGTGGTTCCTTAGTTTATTTCTACTAGTCTGAGATGTTGCATAGATGATGAATTGCTTTTCCTTAGGAATGTCTGTTGCTTTTTTTGCCTTCTGGCTGCATCACCCGCTTGCTGTCCTTTTGAGCCAGCCTTTGCCCTGGCCATACCTGGCAAGTCCTCTGAAGATCTGACCACTCTGACCTCTTTCACTCCTTATTCACCTCCCAGTTTTTTAGCCTTTATCCCTCGTTACACCAGATGATGGCTGCTTTTCTGTTGTATGCAGATCTCTGTACCTTGGGATGTATTGTGTTATACTAAAACTTTCAAAGCTAATTTGTAATAGACATGAGCAAAAGAATAAAAGGTTTTTATTTTTACGCCCATGACAAACTGAATAGAAATCCCACAACCTCTTTGTTGGGTACAGTTCAGCTTGGAAAATAGTCTGTAGTTAAGGCCTTGCAACCTGCAGTGCAGCATTTGCGAGCAGGCAGCTGAGGCTGGCGGAAATCTCTTCAGCCAGTTTTGTGCAGAAGAAACATAATGTAACCCTTTTTCAAGGAAGTGTATCCCCTCTGAAGTTAAATCTTTGCTTTACTTGTACAACTGGATGTCTTCACTGGAGGGAGTTCTGCTGTTGAAAGAGTTGCAGAAGTATTACATCAATTTTGCAGCTATTGCTTTTCTCAATTAGAATGGAAAATAAGGAAATTATGAGGCTTGTTTTTTTCTTTTTTGCTTAGATTGATGCAGTTTATGGTTTATCACAGGTACACTAGATGTATGAGTGAGATCAATGAAATTAAAATGCCTGAAAATAGTTCAGTATGTATGTGATTACCACTTGGGGCAGGTATTTCTCTGTGATTCTTTCCTTATGATCTATAGTTTAATCCAAGAGCTTTAGGTTTGTTTGAATTGCAGAAAGAAGGAACCATGCAAAAAAATCCAACGAGACTAGCCTGGGGGAGTTGATGATTGATATAGTAATCATTTGTTTAACAGTGATATTGATTATATAGATTGTCTAGATAATGTCAGACAAAAGTTCAGACATGACCTTTTCCTTTTTGGGGGGTGTTATAGCTTGTTCTTTTTCAAGCCAGAGATTTTTTTAAGTGTAAATGTGGAATAATATCATAAATAATTGCATTTGCATAGGGATGAGAGTCACGAGTTGTGTTAGAGTATTGTTCTGAAGGTGTGAAAGGAGGGCTGGGAGATCCTTAGTTTAACTTCAAGGCTGGTAAAAATATTCTTATCAGGTATTATATTATCATGTGGAGTGCATTTTCTTTTGTTCAGTTTGTAAAGCTGAAAATCCTCTTGCTCTTATAAATGTCAACTATGTACAGCCTAATGTAACAGTTTAATGTTTACAGGTAAATAATAAAAGATGTTTTTCCACTTTCACTGGAGTCTGAAATGTCTAAAATAGTGGCATGCAAAAGGTTTGCATCTAAAATGTTTAGGGTTTGGAGATGACCCTTCAAATAGCAAGGATTCTACTTCAGAGATTTTTCCCATGTATGTTGTTGTAAATAAGTGAAGAGCAGCAGCAGCACTGTCTAGGAGAAGACTGAGTTTGTAAAATAAAAGGGGCGTTCTGATACCTGGCATTCCTTGAACGTTTGTGGTTAGTGCTGAGTTATTTTTCAGCTGATTCCCAAGTCTTTTTTGGGAGGTTGCGACTGTACTGTTGCCTTCAAAGAGCCGCTTTCCAAGAAACTGTGCATAGTAATTGATCTCCAATTTCAGCATGTGAGGGGGGGGTGAATATTTTGCTTTGCAATCAAGGATGTGTTCATACACACTAGTGTGTACACAGAGAAAAATTGATACCACTTTGTATTTAATGTTTACTCTAAAATAGATGGGATCTCTTCAAAACATCTTCCTTTTTTTCTTCCTTTACAGGTGTTACAAGTAGCACTGAGTGCTCCTGTGGACGTAATCATTTTACCTGTGCTGTCAGTGCTTTTGGTGAATGCACGTGCATCCCTGCTCAGTGGCAATGTGATGGAGACAATGACTGTGGGGACCACAGTGATGAAGATGGCTGCAGTAAGAATACCATCCTTGACTTGTGTTTGGGAAAATTGAGTATATTTTTCTCTTCAGGTGCTTCCTTGTTTTGCAGGCACATCCTACCATTTGTAGGACAAAAGTTTTTGATTGTAGATGATGTACTTTTGACTGACTCTAACAGAGTCTAACAAAGCCATTGTCCACTGATCTAAAACACAGTGAAAGCCCAACTTCAGCTTTTTTTGCAGCCAGTTTTAGATGATGGTTGGACATGAATAGGTTAGAGGGAGAGGAGGAACAGAGAAAAGCAGTTCTCATTTTTCCACCCTTGCTAAAGCACTGTCTCTGAATTAAATAATATGATTTTGCTGTAAATATTAATGGAAAATAAAGAGTGTGAAGAGGCATGTTGAGAACATCGGCCCTCTTAAGTAACATTCTGGTTTCTGTCCTGGGTGCCCTATGAAGGGAGGGAATCAAGCTGAAATAACATTCATTGGTCTTGGGATTTGCTCAGAGATGAACTACCTTGCAGGTACTGTGTATCTGCATAGTGTTGGCATCTGTGTAGCTGAGCCCAGCTAGAACTGATGTGAAATGTCACTCTGAGTGGGCGTAAAATGATAGAGATGAATAGAGAAAGTTGCTTTCCATGGATTCACAAGCAAATTCCTTTCTTATTTCACCTCTTTGGATTCCACAGAGCATAGTAGAATTGAAGAGTGGAAAAAACACCTAGTCTCATGTAACTCCTTTCTTAAAAGTTCTAAAAAGTTTCTAAAAAGCCCTAGAGTTGAAAATTTAAGACTCCTGTCAATGGACATGAAAGAGAAATTTATCTTCCTCTGCTGATCTTTCTCTAACCTTCCCTGGTTTCTGCTGTTGATTACTGTATGGAAAGGAGCTTTCCTAATCTTTTAAATATTGTCTTAAAGAATCTCTTCTTCCATAAATTGGGAAATGTCAACCCAATATCTTGAAAATTTTCTTCCTTCTCAGTTCATGTTTCTTAAAATTTTGCAAACATTGAGCAACGTGGAAGACCTTGAGTATTGGGGGGGTAAGGCATATCCAGTAGCTAAGCTGGTTTTACTGGCTTTTTACTAAGCACAGAAGAAAATTCTTATTTTTTGTGGGGGTTTTTTTGCGAATAGGCAAGGAGATTGGGGGATGGTGGTGGGAAATTTCAAGCTAAGCAGGCATGGTAGGACTTGAGGGCAGGAAAGATACGATCTTCTGTGGGAACTAGCAGGAGGTTTCTTCATACAACGTATGCCTAAACTGTGAATCTCTTTGCCACAAAACATGGATTCTGAAACTTCAAACATTCTCAAACAGCAATCTGACAAGTTTATGAATGTATAATCCACTAAGGGCTGTTAAAGATGAATATGCCACCTCTTGTTTGGGACGTCTTTGTATTACAAGTAGAGGCAGATTTTGTGTTTTGAGGAAGAGCATTTATTTTCATGCTACTTTCTTCTGCTCTTCTCTTGGCATCCACTGATGCATCATGTTTCTCTCTCTGTGGCCTGAAAGAGAGGAACCTTTTGATCTTGCACAGTAAGATATAATATATTAAGGGGATCCGGCCTTTATCCATTTGAATGGAAGCTGTGCAAACTAGGAAGCAGTCCTGAAGTGTGAGCAATCTGCTGATATTCTCAGACACTGGAGGTTGGGAAGAACATAAAATAGAGATAGACATATAAGAGACAGAATATAAAGTGATGCAGAGAATGTGGGAACTGGATTTGACTTCTGTCTTTTTTAATTTACAATTTCTAAGAAGGTTGGCCACTGCAGTTAAGACAACAAAATTAATTTCCATAAATACATTGGCAGCAAAAGGAGGGCTGAGGACAGTCTTCACCCTTAGCTGAAAGTAGGAGGTAGTATAGTGTCAGGGAAATGAGAAAATGCCTTCTTTGCCTTAGCCTTTAATGTCTAAACCAGTTGTCCTCAAGATACCCAGTTCCTCTAGCTGGAACTTAGTGACAGAGAGCTGAGGGAAGTCCCCATAATCCAGAAGGAAATAGTTAGTGACCTGCTATGCAAATTAGACACACACAAGTCTATGAGCCCAGATGGGATGCACCTAAAAGTAATGAGGGTGAAAGAACTTGCCAAACAACTTTCAATCCTTTAGCAGCAGTCATGGGGAAGGACTAGAGAAGTTCCAGCTGAATGGAGAATTGCAAATAAAACACCCATCTACAAGAAGAGTTAGAAGGATCATCCAGGGAACAAAAGGCCTGTCAGCCTGACCTCGGTACCAGGGATGGTCATGGAGCAGATCATCCTGGTGCCATCCTACAACATGTGCAGACCAACCAGGGATCAGGCCCAGACTGTATAGTTTTACAAAAGGCAGGTCCTGCTTAACCAACCCGATCTCCTTCTATGACAAGATGACCCAATTAGTGGGTGAGGAGAAGGCTGGGTCGATGGGCTGAGACCATTTGTGCAAGATTCAACAAGGTGAAGTGTCAGGTCCTGCCTGTGCATCACAACAACTCCAAGGCAGCATTACAGGTTGGAAAGCTGCCCAGTAGAAAAGGACCTGGGGGTGCTGGCTGACAGAGGCTGAACATGATCCAGTGTGTGCCCAGGTGGCAAAGAAAGCCAATGGCATCCTGGCCTGTATCAGCAATAGTGTGGCCAACAGGACCAGGGCAGGGATTGTCTCCCTGTACTCAGCACTGGTGAGGCCACACCTCAAGTGCTGTGTCCAGTTTTGGGCCCCTCACTACAAAAAGGACATTGTGGGGCTGGAGTGTGTCCAGAGAAGCACGGTGGAGGTGGTGAAGTGTTTAGAAAACACATCTTGTGAGAAGCAGCTGAAGTAACTGGGGTTTAGCCTGGAGAAAAAGAGGCCTGGGGAGACTTCATTGCTCTCTACAACTACCTGAATGGGTGCTACAGTGAGGTTGGGTCAGTCTCTTCTACCATGTCTCAAATAAAAGGATGAGAGCAAATAGCCTTAAGCTGCACCAGCCAAGGTACAGACAATAGAAAAGAACTTTTCACTGAAAGAGTGATCAGGCATTGCAATAAATTGCCCAGGGAGGTGATGGAGTCATGGTCTCTGGAAGTGTCTAAGAGGTGTCTGGATATGGCACTTGAGAATATGGCTTGGAGGTGGTATAGGTTGGCGGTTGGACTAGATGGTCTTGAGGGTCTTTTCCAACCTCGGTGATTTTGTGATCTTATTCAGGATATAACTTGTGCTGCAGAGAAGGACAGTAGGCTTGTCAAGATGGAAGGGGAGAAAAGGAGCTCCATTTATACAGAGTGGTAAAGTGATTCAAGGGGAAGGACTAGAATAGGAGCTGCCTTTTTAAATATTGCATCCTGGGAGAATAGATACTAAGAAAATTTTCAGCTGACAGCCAGAAGTACTTGAAGTGCAATGTAGTGGAAAGAAGACAGCAAAAATAAAAGTTAACATTTCTGTAGCATCCTTTGCCCCACTGCTTAAGTGCATGGCTTCAGCACACACATGCAAGGTTGCAGTGGGGGAGCACTTACTCTTTTAAGCCTGTTATATCTTGCTCTGAGTGGCTGCTCATTACGAATCCAAGTCTGATACTGTTCTTAGCTTGTAAGAACTAGATCAGCTCTACAGTGTAGGTTTGTGGTAGTTGTCTTTGCTGTTTCCTGTCTTGCTTAGTTATAGCACCGAACCTTTTTGCCAGAGCAGGTTGCTTGTTACATCCCTCCCTTCTGCTTGGCATACAGGAGCCCTTTGAAGGTGTACTCGTTTGTGGGGTTAACCTTCCATTCTCTCTGCTTGCTGACTGTGCCAAGCATAAACAGGGCAGCAGGAGTGCAAGAAAAGGGGTGGGCTTGAGCCCCTTGGAAGAGCAACTTGAACTTTAAATCAATTTAAGCTTCTCATGAATCAGCAGTGATGCACATGGTACATGAGGACAGTTGGTTCACTAATTTTTCTTTCCTTCCCTGGCTGTTTGTCTGTGACATGCATAAAGTTTCTTGGTTGGAGTGAAATTTTGAGCTTCTCTGTTGTGAGCTTGATTTATGGTTTTATTTATTGACTGGAATTATTAAATTTCTTTTAATACAAATACTGAGCTAAAGACTTGGATTGTTCTGATGAGGTCATCCAGCAAGCCCCAGATAGACTAAAGGCCTGCTTAAAAAAATTCCTTGAAAAACATGGGGCTAGTCTTCATTCTGGAGTGGGCCCAGTTGTTTTTCCTGACTTATGAACCTTAGTCTGCAACCACTGTATATGGAGTCTTCTGAGACGATAAAGCTATTGAAATTCTTTCCCAGCAATTGTATGGATGTGCAGCTCTGAGTTTTACAGCCAGGAATTATAATATCAAGTAGACTTCTCTGACTGGAAGAGTGAACAGATGTGTTTGCAAGGAATCCCACCTTTCCACTGGTCCGCTGCAAGCTCGTTTTAGAGTTGCAGAATTTTATTTTTCTTCCTGTGAATGTCCAAACTTTCCAGAGAAATAAAGCTGCAACCATACCTTTTTAAAGTGTACTTTTCTTCAGTGTGTCATATGCTCATATGTATACTATATAAGCCAGTTCAACAAGAAGAATGAGTTCTGTCTACTTCCTTGGAAGGGGAGAGGAAAATGGGAAGACAATGGACTACTGAACTCTTAATAAAGCAAGAGAGGGAAACAGGCTGGGAATTAAGGTGAAAATTACTTTAGCAAATCAAGATTCAGTCTTGCACCTGTGTCTATTCAGTTCTGCATATATGCTTGAATAGTTGATTGGAGTTTGGTAAATTCTTTATTAATGCAATTTTATAGCCTTGAATTGGTAATCTGTCGTTTTGGTTAAAGAATAACAGTTTGAAATGCAGTGTGTGGTGTAAAAAAAAAGGCAAGATTCTTGGTAGAGAGTGGAATATACAACTACAAAAAGCAGGAGCAGATGTGGGAAACATTCCTTTTGAGAGATATTTGAAGTTTTGAGATAAATTCTTAAAATCTGGTGTGTTTTACTTTGTTTGATTTTTTAAATATTGTGTTGCACAATATAAAACAGATTACCACTTCTTGAGTTGGTTGCACTAAATTTTTTCCTCAACTGGCGCTGTTTCTGCACACTCCATTTACACTTTACATTTGTATTGGTGTCCTGAGGACATCTGCCTCTCCATAGGTATTCTCTATTGGTTTTGGGAAAGCCTCTGCTTACCTGTGATAGAAACTGTTCTCCTTGCAGATTTGAAGCCTTGCTGTGATGGAAGCCAATTATTCCGTGGCATGCTTGCTTCCTGCTCTGGATCATGTTTACAAGCCAGAGTCCTGTAGTAATAATAGCAATAAGCAACCTGCCAGCTGTCATGCCAGCTCTGTAGACTTTGTCTGGTGTCAGCTCTCTGGCTTGCTGACAGTGTCTGGCTTGGAAGCCCTCGCTGCACATGCACAGAGGAGCTCAGCTGCCTTCCTGCCATGTGCCAGCAGAGACTGCTTTGGCCTGTCCCTAACGAAAGCCGCATGCAAGCAGAGGAATGGTTTTCATTCTGCCCTCCTGCATGCCCTTTGAAGTCGTGAGTCGTGTGAATGAGTCTCACTTCCTGTGGCAAGGGTGAACGGACAACTGAGTAAACTTGGCCTGAGGGCTGATAAATAGTTCTGTTTCTCATAAGATACACCAAATCTCCCCATAACCATCCCCCCGGATGAGCCTTTTTGTTCTGAATTTTGGATCTGTATCATACTTAATTAACTTAAGCAAATGTGTTACTTTTTGGGACACAGACTTGCTTGCTTAGCTCCCTGCACTCTTGTACAACACTTCTTCATGAAGGGACTGAAGAAAAATTTACTTCTTTTACCTTAAAGATTACTGAAAGCGATCTCTTGTTCCCATCTCATGGAGAAATTCACACAGTTCCTGTTGAGCTACAGCTCATTCACTAGAGGGTCTCTTCCTTGCCAGGCAGGACTATCACTATAACCTGCTCACCAGCCCCAGAACAAAAATGTTTAAGGTGAGGTTAGGATAAAAATCTCAAAGGTCTTTTATTAAAATTAATAGAAACTTCAAAAGAATATTTTTCCTTCTACCATTCGCTTAATCACAAGTATTGAGCGCAGATGCAATGGCTCAGGTGAAGCTTCACTTCTAAATTTGATATTCTGTTGAAAACACACAGTTCCTTATCTGCAACTTTGTCATGTTATTGGGCCTGGAGTATGTGTGTTTCCTTTAAAAGGCACCAGAATTAATGCAATGCCCCCTCAGGCACAGTGCTTGTGATCAAAGGGCTGTGAAAGATTGGATGCTGATAGTATTTTAATTTTCTTTTTTTTTTCCCCCCCTCCTTCTTTTTTTTTTTTTTTCCTTTTGACCGGCAACATCCTTAAATACAGTTCAACAGTGTAGTAACATTTTGTGTTATTCTGGAACTAGATTTTCCAAAATGTTGGTTAGTAAAATGCAATGTCTCCTTTTTCTTTGTGAGAGTAGACTAACCTTCATTTTTGTCCCTGGACTTTTTGCCTGCTGCAGATCTTAGCAAACAGATTTATTTGTGGGTATTCATGTGTTTATACACATCTGTGAATATGAACAGAGCTGGGGGTCAGGCTGCAGTTATCTAATGTAGGTAGCATGATTTTTTGTTTTGGTTGTATTTATTTTTAAAATTAACTTCTCATTCTTCACATGAATGAGAGTTTGTCTAATTAAGCGGCCAGTATTGTTCAAGCCTCTCTCTGCGTTCCAGAACTCTGAACACCAGTCGCTTGCTGTCCTTGGGTACAAAGCAACCTGCCCACCACAGGCAACAGGGGTAGTGTTCAAAGGACAGTGGGACGTGATTCAGTCTGCGTTTCACCTTATAAACTTCCCTTTTTGCCCGCCCTCCCCCTTCTCCTTCTGCTCGGCAATAAAAGAGTGTCCTGTGTAATAGGAGTTGGGAGAGGGGGAGGAATAGCAGGCTTATGATAGACCTAGCTTTGCTGAAACATTGGATGATGTCCAGTGTGACCATGCAGAGGGATGAGCTCAGGGAAATGGTTGGAAGTTCAAAGGCCTTTTTGTATTGCTCACTGTCAGTTGACAGATGTGCTCTCTTTAGCTGTTGCTGCCCAGCCTAGTTCTTCCACTGGCTCCCCTTCTTTGGATTTGCTCCCCATCCTGCCTCTGGCTCTGCCTGGGGAGGCAAGTTAATGCCTGTCTGTCTGGGCATTTGCCTGCCTTCAACTCCATCCTGGGACTTGCCTTTGCCCATCTCTTTTAGGAAAATATTGTTTCTTTGCATTGATATGGAGAGATCAAGCTGGAATTGAGCAGAGAAGAGGGTTTGAGGCTTAACTGTGTTTACTGTTGGCACAGCCTAATCCTGCTGTGTGTACTGGTGAAAGCATGTTACTACAGTCTGTGATCGCTTTCTTATCACTGCAAGCGATGCCTATGCAGGACCTGCAGCTGTTTCAGAAAATAATAAACATCCTTCATTTGACAGGTTAGAGAAGGGGGCTAAAGAGGCAGAACTGTCATAGGATCATGCATCAATATCAAGCTGGGGTGAAAATATGGGGATTCAGTTTCTAGTCTTCTTGATGCTAATCTAGCTTGTCCTTCAGCAAGATTAAGAGGTTTTATTCCACCTCTGTCAGTGAAAAGAGTTCTTGTTGCTTCATTTGCATTGCATGTACCTATCTTTTGACTATGGCTTTTAAAATTAGCTATATGGGCAAAAGCAATACACTTACCAGATTGTATAGCTGCTCTGTTGTGTCAGAACAAGACATAGTGGTGGTTGTTTGAGTGTCCTAAGTGCGACCTTCTGACTTTTGAATTTCCTCTTAACTTCAAATTTCCAAACACTTTGGATATATTTACAACAGTACTAAGCACTCACTGTGGGCTAGTGATATGGCCTCAGCTTTAACTCTGTAGAAATAAAGCTCTTCAAAATATGAAGAAATAAATGGCCAACATAAGAGCTGATTAGTAACAACCCCTAGAGCAAAGGGCTGCACAGTGGAACTGAAGCCTGATGTGCTTAGAACAAATAGAAGGAAACAGGAATGTTTCTGTGCAAGCAATGTGCTTTTTAGTGGGAAGAAGTGATTGGGAGGGCAGAGCTAGGAAGAGCGGGATTAGGAAGAGATTGCCCCCATGTGAAAGCTGCTCCCAGAACTTCTTGCATTTTCTTTTGAAGCATCTGTTTCTGACCATTATTAGATTCAAGTTTATATGGATCCCTGCCCTAATCCTACTGACAGTTCCTCTGCTCTATGAGACATCAGCCCTCATTCATTAGTTTGGGTTTTTTGGTCTCAAGTATGTTTATAGTTTTTCTTCCTCATTTAAAGGAGAGCTGCTGTAGAAGGAGATTTAATCCCACCCTGCCCCCATCCCAGTGTTGTCTGTGCTAGCACACACTTACTCTCTGCTGGGTTGGGGAATTTGGTCCTCCTTTGTATATGGCAATTTGTGTTTTGCTCTCTTCCCTTGTGCTTGAAGCTTGATTTTTATATCTAGGGGGAGTATGAAATTGGCTGAATTGCTCCCTGTAGGGGTGGAATTTCGTTTTATGTCGTTGCCTCATGAAGGGATGCAGCAGTTCAGTGGGATAATGGTATCCGCTCTGAACCAGCGCTAATGGCTTAACCCTCTGGGAGCCTGAAGAATTCTCCCCTGGAGAGTGAGCATGCAAATTCCCTTCCAGGTGGCTCCTGTGCAGTCCTTTGGTGATTAGTCATGCTAAAGCATATGCTGGGAGGATGGTCTTAGTCCTGAAATTGCAGCTGAGGCCAAGGAAGGTTTTCTCAGCATGAGGTGTTTGGAAGTTGTGCTTGGGGGAGAGAGGTCTGATCTGTGGGACTGATCGTCTGAGTCCGAAAATGTCTTGGTTTTATTTGGAAGCAGAGTTTGGAAAGGGGAGAGTTCTCTACTTCTGTCTGCCCTGAGGAAGAAATGGAAGCCCCTTCTTGATTTTGCTGCAGCAGCCCAGAGAAAGTGCACTGTAAGGAATGGGGTCACCTATTGGAAGATTAGGGTGCTGTCAAACCTGTAGAGGGAAAATACAGATTTTTGGGATTCCCTCTCCTTTATACCCCAGAGGGTACAAGAAGTAGCTGGCTACAAGATGGATAGATACCTGCATGGGATAGCCTGGACATGGTGGGAAGGACCTTTTCCCAAGGGTCAATGCCAAATTCTTTGAATTTTGAGAGCAATTACATCTACAGTGATGTCCTCAGATACAGAAATGGCTGCCACACTACAGGAACCGCTGAGAGGATGATCCAAAATTGTGGTTAGAAAAACAGATGTTAAAGAAAGTCTAAATTTATCTGTCCTAATATATTCTTACAGAGCAGAGCTTTTAGGGCAGGCCTTTGGTGAGAAATGTTGGTGGACTTGGTATGGAGAGCAGTGAATGATTTAGTATGTATAATCCATGCTTCTTTAGCAGGGCACTGGCAGCAGTCCTGGGCCAAGGGGGAACAGAAGGTTGAGAAAGCTGGAAAAACTGAAAATATGACTATTTGTTTTCCTTATTAAATCATCCTCCTTTTGTGTGTGGCTGCTGTCTTCACGTTCGTTTTTTACCCACCTCCCTCTGCTCTCACTCCCACCTCCAGGATAGTGTTGGCAGGAAAGGGAGTAGCAGCATAGCAGAAAAGGGCTGGCCTGCCTGGTGACAGATGGGAGTTGCTGTCGGCAAGCTGGGCTGGGATGAAAGGGTTTCAGGCAGTAGCCTTTCTAGCCCTCGCCCCGTCACATCGCCAAGTGAATGCTGCTCTGTGGACAACACACCTGTCAGGAACAGTCTTGTGCAGCCCCTTGCCTACCACAGCTGGCAGCACTTGAAAGCATGAACCTCTCGGGGTTGAGTGTTCCTCTCATCTGTGGGGGAAAGAACAGGGCTGATGCTCCCCCTTGAATTCCAGCTTTGTGGCTCCAGGCCTCTTCAGACACTATGGATTTGTGGTTCCACTCCATTGCAAACAGACTCCTGTGTAGGCAAGCATGATCCCATGTCTATCCCCTTCTTCCATCCTTTCTGGATGGAAACGTCAAGCAAGGTTTGGACTCTGTTGTCCACACCTGGGATACAGCAAAATATCCCGAGCAGTGGATTCCTGCCTCTCAGCTTCTCCTTGCAGATTTCTTAGATAAAAAACCCGACAGAGTCCCCATCCTGAAATACATGTAGCATGTTACTCTGTAAAGTTAAAACATTGCTTCTGGTAGTTCTCACTCTAAGGAACTTGCTGTCTGATAGAACCAGGATGGACTACCCTGAGAAGCATGCAGAAAAGATGTTGATAGATGCAGTTATGTGAGGACAGCAGGCTCAAGGATGAAAGAGGAAAAAGGAACTCAGTGGGGGAGTTGCAACAGCTACTGTATTGTGGAAAGGTCAGTGTTTCTCTGGGGAAGAGAGACTGTCAAGGTACAGACCTACCCTGACTCCCCTCTAAGGAACAGCTCTTCCTGGTGACTTTTAATTTTGTCTTTGTTTCTAAGAGATTTAGCTCTGCTCCTTCAGGAGGGAAGGAACTTTGTTTTCAGGAAGGAAGCTGGCTGCAGCTCCATGAGGTATTTCTTTGCTCTTCCAGTGCTGCCCACTTGCTCCCCCTTGGACTTCCACTGTGACAATGGAAAATGTATCCGCCGGTCGTGGGTCTGCGATGGAGACAATGACTGTGAGGATGACTCTGATGAGCAGGACTGCCGTAAGTCATCTGTCTGAGGGAAGAGGGTGGGTGCAGTGCCTGCCTGCTCTGGCTGGGGAAAGTTGACCCTTTTTATTACAGGAATGGAAGAGTCTATCCACTGAATTGGACATCTGGCTTGTAATAAGCTATATTCTGCCTGTCACAGAGGTGTGTACCTGTAAGCCCTTCTGCCTTGGCACCTGGCTTGCTGCTCAGCTGCCTGTCTTGGGGGAGGGGATGCTTCTCCATCCAGCTGTAGAACCGTTTATGCCCTACAGCCTTGCTAGTTAATGTCCCATGAAGCACTTCCCTAAGCTGGGCTTCATGCCCTCCCCTGTTAGTGGAAACACCTAACCCCTGCCAAATCCTACTGAACTGCCTGTCTGGCTGACTTCCTGTGGCCTCAGGTTCCACTGTCTGACTTTTCTGCAGTGCTGGCCTGTCACCAGCATCCTGTCCCTTCAAGCAGGGTTCCTTGAGGAGAGGGTGGTGCTGTAGGGATACTGCCTGCACAGAGTTGTGTGCATGGTGCTCCAGAATGACTCTGATGGAGGAACCCCATCTGAAGAAATGTAGAAATAAAGCTCTTGACTGTAAAGTATTCCATGTCCATTGCATGCATGGAAATGAGTTCACTTTCTTATCAGTAGATCCCTGATCTTTGCCTGCCTTTTTGGGCAAAGAACTGGGAAGCAAAGTTCAGGGGTTGACATTCTGTGTGATACTCTGGAATGCAAGACTAAGCACAGTTTTCCAGTATATTCAAATATATTCATGAAGGAAAAGATATGTAGGTCTGTGTCTCTCTGGTTTTCTGTTTTTCATAAAAGGTCGAAATGCCCTCCTATCTAAGACAACAGTGGAGAAGGGTGCAATCAAAAGATTTGGAGACTAATGAAAGGAGAAAGACAAGGTTCTGTGCATGAGAAATTTGTGGGGAGTTATTCAGACTAGCAGTAACCATAGGAGGGTTTCTGTTGGACTGAAGTCCTTGGGTGCTAAATATGCAGTCCTTTCCTTTCCTTACTGCTCTACAGACAAGCTTCCTTAGGAAACTGGCAAGGAGAGTGGAATGAGGCTGCAAATACTGAGGTGTTCAGAAGAGGAAGTTCAAATTTCTCTCTCCCTCTTCAGTGAACATGTCCTTTGCTTTGAAGATAGCTTTTACATTGTTGTGAAAAGAAGGAAATACAACACTGCTAGCAGTTATTTATTAGATAATGATAGGGACTATTAATTCATTTAAAAAGAGGCATGGATTGATTACCTTTTTTCTGTGCAGGGTTATCTTGAGTCTGGCTTGGGACTGTGCTAGAATACATACCAGCAAAGGATGGGTGGTTTTGTCTCTCTGTTCCAGCTACTTCCTTCAACCTATGTTCTCAAGTTTTAGAGCCTGCTGTACTGTTGGTGTGTGACCAGAGTGAAAAAGAGACACTCAAGAAATCTTCCAGTGGCTCTCTTGGTATTTTTTAGGAGAATCAGCTCTCCAGCATCACCGTGTCCTTGGAGGATGATGTTGCTTAACTTGTAATGTGTCATGCATTTGGTGTTCTGGAAGCTAGATCTTCTTGCCTTGCCTTCACCTTATCCCTGTTGTGTCCCTGCAGCTCCAAGGGAGTGTGAGGAAGACGAGTTCTCATGTCAGAATGGATACTGCATTCGCAGCCTGTGGCACTGTGATGGTGACAATGACTGTGGGGACAACAGTGATGAGCAGTGTGGTGAGTAATGTAAATACTGCCCTCACAGTACTCAGCTGGCTTTTCTGGGCTGAACTTGTCAGATATTCCATTCCAGGGGCTGGCTGCTTAGGATCTTGGGCTGTGTGGCTTACCTGCCAGGCAAAAAAATCACTCAAGACCTGTCATTCCTTGACACATGGCATTGTGAAGTCTGCTTGGATTCCTGTTGAATCCAGCACTCTGTGCCAGTTCAGTGAGCAATGATGGTTTTGCTCAGGCCCTGCTTGACTTGGGTATGTGTGGTTTAATGAGCAGTCTTGTTTGTGGGTGCCCTAGGAGCTTCAGGAGGGTGGTGTGGTGTTTTCCTGGGTACTGTGAAAAAAGCCAAGGCTTTGTTTGCATTGCTGTCTCTGCAGATATGAGGAAGTGCTCAGAGAAGGAGTTCCGTTGCAGTGATGGCAGCTGCATAGCTGAGCACTGGTTCTGTGATGGGGACACAGACTGCAAGGATGGCTCAGATGAAGAGAATTGCCGTAAGTGCTTTGTAATCACAGGAAATAACCCTTTGGACCTGCTCCTGCCTTGGGTTTTGACATGTTTTCTGCAGCAGAGATCAAGAAACAAGTTAGTTCTGCCTGTACTGGCAGCTATGCTACCTTCTGCTGCCTACCCCAGAGGGCACAAAAGAATGGTGTCTCTCTCGTGTTACCTCACAGGCATACTTCATCTGTGCCTTGCTGCTTCTCTTCCTTCCCACAGCTGTGACCTTGAGTCAGAGCAGGAGGTTTATCCTTTACTGAATATAGCTCTCTGTAAAACTGGAGGAGTTGAAGGGCAGCTGGAAGGCGAGAATACTATTCCCTTCTTTTCCTCTTGTCTGATTCTGGACTGAAATTTTGGAAGTGGAGGGATACTCTGCTTATTGAAAGCACTCTCAGGTACTGCACACTGAAGATACCTCCTACTTGCCCAGTCTCTTTTCACTTAAATGCTTTTTGCAGGATGTTGCTCAGCAAGTGTCTGATGCTGAAGAAGGGGGGTGATGTTGGGGCATGAGAATCCACAACAGTTGTTTCCTTCTTCACCTTCACAGGCTTGTAGCAAGTGGGACAGGAGTTTGTGTCGCTTTCTAACCCACACTGCCTCTCTCCTGAGTCTGTGAGCACTGTCCATGTCTCTGGAACTTGCAGTGGTCCCTTCCCCCTCCCTGCTCTCAAAGGCATGTTGCAGAATTTGTTCTAGATAGCAGGAAACTTCAAAAGGCTCTGGGAGGGGGATGAGGGCTGCCAGCTCCTGAAGGGCAGGGGGAGTGGATGCATGGGGGAGTTGTCTTTTATCTTTCCAGATAATGAGAGTTGGCAGAAAGCCAGGGGCTGCAAACATTTCTAAGCCAGGAAAGGACTCTAAGAGGAAACCAGCCTCTCTCCCTCTCCTTTTGCTCTCTGCCTTTCTCGTTTCCCTTGCCTGTCACTTCACCGAAGGCCATGGGTAGACCCTCAGGAAGGGAAGAGAGATGTTCCAATGTTGCCTCCTGTGGGAGTGGAGGGGCACCCAGAAGTGATGTCCCTCTTTCTCTGAGCTGAAATGCTATTTTAGTCCTGGCTGGCAGCTGTCTCTATAAGACATTTTAAGTAACTTGCTAAGAAGTTCAGTTTGGCTACCTCCTGTTCTTCTATCTTCATCCATGTGGTTGTCATCTTTTCTTTATCTACAATCATGTCTGTCATTCATCTGGGACAAGGTGGGATTGCACTCTTCTTTTTTGTCTGGGTTTTTTTCTTTTTGTTTCTTTTGGGGATGTGTGTGTTACATTTGAATCACGCAACATGATAATTTAAGTCACTGACTTCATTTTCTCAAGGAAACTGAAACACTCAGGCTTCTTTGATGGGGGATACATTAACACACGTTTTTATATCCAGCCACTGACACTCACTGAATTAAAGCTCTTAGTTCACACCTTCAGGCTGTGCCCATTTCTTCAGGTTGGAAAGGCAGGCATAGTTCATTTCGTAGACTACTCTTTCTTTTCAGTCTTTCTTTTTGTTTTTGTTTAATAGATTTATATTCAGAACTCCTCAGCTAGGAGACTTGTGTACCTGAAATATACAGGGCTTCTCCAGATAGTATGAGAAGACGTGTCAGACTCTGTTGTGTGGGACTCAAAATATTTTTCATGCCTTCTCACTTAGAGTACTGTTGAACAGAGAGCAATAGGCAAATCTTTGACCATTAGTTTGTTTGGCTTTGCCCAGGGTCATCTCTCTGGCAATGCTCCTTATCGAATAGGCATGGTTGTTTTGGCCAGAGCTTGAGAGGAAAGGGAGGGGGAATATAAGTTTAACCTGCTTTTCAGTGAAGCAAAACCAGCGTTCATCTCTGTAATACAAATCATGCAGAGATAAGCAGCAGTGAATACTTGCCAGTCCATTATGGGACTGAGAAGGTTGCCTATAAGCTGGACTGTGCCTTGTCACCTCACATATTTTTTCTTTGATTCCCTCGTTAGCATCAGATGTTCCAGCTGCCACCTGCAGCTTGGAGGAGTTCCAGTGTGCATATGGACGCTGCATCTTGGACATCTACCACTGTGATGGTGATGATGACTGTGGGGACTGGTCTGATGAATCCGACTGCTGTAAGTTGGCACAGGGTGATGTCCTTGTTCAAGTATCAGAGTTACCTAAATGCATTTTGCTGGAGAAGGACTTATAGTGTAGATGGCAATCTAATTGTTTGCTCATAAGCTGGCTCCTTCATTATTAGGGGTTTCGTTTAACTCTGGAAAGTGAGAATAGTGATGGGATTTGTGTAGTCAGTGAACTTCTGCTTACAAGAATTACTACAGTTTCCAGAAGAAATCTACTCACGACCAAGTTGCTTAATAATGGAGGGTAAGGATGGTATTGAGGAGCCTTGGGGATTGCTACACTGGTCTGAGTTTGCTCTTTTTGTGTTTTATCATCTCTGCAGCATCTCACCAGCCGTGTCGCTCTGGAGAGTTCATGTGCAACAGTGGCTTGTGCATTAATGCTGGCTGGAGGTGTGATGGTGACTTTGACTGCGATGACCAGTCAGATGAGAGGAACTGCAGTGAGTGCTGGGGACTGGTAGAAACATTTAGTTTCTGTGGATGCAGAAGAGTGTTTGGGACAGTTAGCTTTGGAATTGGGTCTCTTCTGATTCTTCTTGCTCGTCTAACATTCCTTTTTTGGACCCTCAGCTACATCTATGTGTACAGCTGACCAGTTCCGCTGCAAGTCAGGACGCTGTGTCCGTCTGTCCTGGCGTTGTGATGGGGAGGATGACTGCTCTGACAACAGTGATGAGGAGAACTGTGAGAACACAGGTTAGACCTGCTACCTTGCTGTTTAATAGCTAATTAAGTTTCTATCCTGATGGTAGTAGGTAGTAAAGTCTCTTTTATACTGCCTCATGGAGTTCAACCTATAGTTTCTACCCTTCCCAGAGAATGGGATCTGCAGGCTACCTTATATGCTTGCCAGGTTGTGTAGGTCTGTGTGCTTAAACTAACTTAGGTGAAGGTGTTTTCTGGTCAAGTATCCTCCCATCTTGTCCCTACACTGTAAATTAACACAGAGCTCTGGGACAATTCCATTCAGACTTGGAAACATCCGTAATGTGCCAAGTCCTTTGTCCCATGGGCTATACTAACTTATGCCTTCTAGGTAGTTCTGGATAGCTTCCCTGTTGCATTGTGAAGTTGCTGAGCAATTCTAGCAGGCAGCAGAATCAAAAAGGACATTTAGTGGAAGAGGAAAATAAAGCTTTTTTTTTAGAGGATGAAGGGTGTCAGCTTCCCCCTTAGATGTTTGCTCAGGAGTTACTCTTTCTAATATTTGTTTCATGTATTGCTATTCCTCTGTATGACAGTGGTTGTGGAGAGGAGGAGGGTTTCAACAGACCCTAGTGTTATAGTAGGATTCAGGGAATGTCTAGAATCTTCTCTTTTCCTTAAAGCCTTCAGGATGCCTATAGGCTTTGTTGAGGAATAGAGCATACTGGTCCATGAATTCATCCTAGTGAGTGGAGCCCAGCTATGTGTACTGATCCTTCTGGATCCGTGTATTCAGAACAGTGGTTTTAGGGGTGACAAAATGGATTTGTGAAACTGTACCTCTTGTTTTGGGGCTATTGAGGGGTGGAGAGTGGGTGTTCTACAAGGACAGCTGAGCTCAGAGGACCTGGAGAGGCACACTTTGTAGTCATTTGAGAGCAGCTGCTCTCGATGGGTCAGCTGTTGTGAACATCATTGTGGTGATCCTGGAAAAAGCAATTGTACTTAAAGACAAGCTGGTAACCCCGTTTCCTCTTCCTGATAACAAAGGTATTTAGAGGTACTGAAAGAAACAAAGTCAAACTTCCAGAGCCAGTGAAATTCACTATCTCCATATTAAACCAAACACAAGGTATAGTTACTGTAAGGTTAGTTGTGCAGTTCTACATTAGGTCTATGGTGACAGGGAAAAGTCTATGGTGAAAATTAAACCAGTTTTTCCAGGATGTGTCCTGGCTCATCTGGGTGACATAGTGTGGTGTCCCAATGTCTGTAACAAGAGTTAAAACTCTCTTGGCTTTGGAGCAGGGTTATATTTTTATTGGCCATAGAGAAGATTCCTAAAATACAATCAGCTAGTGTAAGGATCTTTATGTTGATATGACAAATGAAGTCCAAGTTTCAGAATCCTTCATACACAGTATTCTGTGCTCTGAAAAGTGAATCTGCATGTGGTCTGGTTTTATGTTCCCGCTTGGTGTGTCTGTAGTTCTTAACTGTACTTGTTAATCTCACAACTATTCTTTTACACACTGTTTACAGGCAGTCTGCCAATCTAATTGTTTCTCTGCTGGTAACTGTATTGTCCTGTTATCTTCATAAGATTATCAGAGGGTGATGATTTAGGGACCAAGTCAGCTCAAGAGATACAAGAAGTAAGAGACAACAGGACAGTGCAGTTATTGCTGAAGAAACAATCAGATTGGCAAAGTCCCTACAAACAGTATTCCTTTGCTTACAAGAATTTTGTACAGTCTCCTTGCCAACAGCAGAAGTCGAAGCCTGTAGGTCATGTGAAATCCTGTTGCCTGAGCTCAGATTTCAGGGATGCATGTAAATCTCATTCCAAGTCCATCAAAGTGCAGTTAGGGCTAGACAAGATATTCCTTCCTAGGCAGGCTTAAGATCCATAGCTGTGCTGGTGTGACAGATCAGATTATTAAAGTGAGGAACTGACTCCTCCTTTGCACATGCTGAGTTGGGTTGTGGATTCTGGAACCACAAAGAGCGCTAAGACAGGACCTGCCAGTCATTCTAAGAGAAACTAGTCAGATGAACTTCACAGTAAAGCAATAGTGGACTCAGACTGGAAGAGAGTTTGTAGACCTCCAAATAAGCATAAAAATATGTGGAGCAGTAAGGAGTGCTAGATGAGCTGAATTCAAGGGAAGAGGAAGTCATGGATTTGTGCTCATATGGAAAGTTTGTAACAAATCATAGAAAATGTTCTGTATTCTTTTCTTCACCGTGACTATTGTTCCATCAGTAAGCTGTGATGTGCTTCTTTTTCCTTCTTCTATTGCAGGCACCCCTCAGTGTGCCCCAGACCAGTTCCTGTGTGGGAACGGGCGTTGTATTGGCCAGAGGAAGCTGTGCAATGGAGCAAATGATTGTGGAGATGGCAGTGATGAGAGCCCACATCAAAACTGCCGTAAGTCCTCCCAAGTTCAGTCTTAGACATAAATGGGGGCCCATTAATGTGTATGAGTCTGTCTGGTGTTACTGAAGGATCTGTGTAGGAAAGAAAGTCTGAGCTGTGATAATGGGAGCGAGTTAAAGATTGAGGAAAAAAAACCTTGTTGGTTTTGCCAATTAAAGACTGCACATGAGGAATTATGGGGAAAAGATTATGATCCCAGGTATCACCATTTGTCTGCAGAGACACTGAATCCTAAAAACATGTTAATATGTGCTCTGTTGTCCCGTTCAGTTGTGGCCTGCAGAGGAGAGCTCTGGCTGCAAAGAGGAGGCTTCCAGCACAGCTTGTGTCCTCCCCTTCTTGTTCAGCCTGCTTTGAAGGGTGACTGCTGCCTAACAGCTGAAGGCAAGAGCAGCTGCCTTGTGGTTTCGGCTCAGTTATCTTCACATGTTTCTTCCGCAGGTCCACGAACAGGGGAGGAGAATTGCAATGTCAACAATGGTGGCTGTGCTCAGAAGTGCCAGATGGTACGAGGGATGGTGCAGTGCACTTGTCACACAGGTTACAGACTCCTGGAAGATGGCCGATCATGCCAAGGTGGGTTTTTGGAGCAGTAGCCTCCTCCCTGCTGCTTTGGTGTGTTTGAAGTTGGTGGCTATGATGGGGTGAAAAACAGAGTATGAAAGCAGATGCAGTCTATCAGTGAGATTGTTGGGTTTGTTGATGATCTATCTAATGGTAACTTTCTCTGTAACATGCAGATGTGAATGAATGTGCTGAGGAAGGCTACTGCAGCCAAGGCTGTACCAACAGTGAAGGAGGCTTCCAGTGCTGGTGTGAGCAAGGCTATGAGCTGCGACCTGACAAACGTAGCTGCAAAGCTCTAGGTAAAGGGGAGTTCAACCCAACAACACAACTGGTGTGCATCTGTTATGGAACTGTTAGTCCAGTTCTTGTAATCATGTCTCTAGTGCTTCACTGGCACCATTGTGCTGCTCGCTAAACAAACATGTGAAGGAAAGGAAGTAACTGGATTTGTGTTAGATATGCCCATACTGTTCATAAATGCTTGTGAAAATTTTGTGTGATTTTGACCATGGAGAGAGGTACTACACTGTTTCCTTTCCCTGCCAGGGAGACGGCGCTTGCCTTCTCTTCCTAGTCCTTTGTCATTTCTTGTGACTCAGAACTTGGGACAGAACGAGCTTTCTGTCTCTGTTCGGGAAGTGTCTTAGTCTTTCCAATGAGTGAGGTTGTATCACACCTCCTTGTGGTTTGACCCTTGATGCTGGTCACCAATCCTGAATGCTGTGAATGGCTGCTGTATGGAGATCTGGGTTTTTTAAAAGATATTTACGTATTTCTTTATCCTCATTCCTCCTCTAATGTAGGAGCTGAGGAATTAGAAATTCCACTTAAAGACTTTAGATTTCATTAGGAATTCCCCTAGTGGAATCCATAAAGGATGTTGATATTTTGGGGATGGTTTTTTGCAGTGGAAGTACCTGCTGAGTTTATATCTGGCTGAGGCAGATTTCAACTGTATCCTATCTGTGGCAGAAGGTGTAGTAGAGCATGTGTGTTTGCATGGCTAGGAAATGCATATAGGAAAAAGAAACTAGTCTAGCTGCTAAGTGGCTGTCTGGTGATATGGTTTCAGAGGCTGAGGTGAGGCAGGCTTATGTAGGACCTGGAATGATTGCTTCTTGCTGAGTTAATGTTTGCCAGAAGGTTTAAAACTGCTCATCTTTGAGCTAGGACTGTGTATAGAGGATGTAAAAACTGCACTCTAAAGTGTTCTGTACTTGAGGGTTGATTTGGGCTGCCAGTACTGCAAAATTCTGTTCTGGGACTTGGTGCAGAGGGAATGGTAGGCAGGACCCAGTCAAATGCTGTCAAATACTCCAATGCTTCCTGTATATACTTATATATATATATATACTTATATCCTGTATATACTCCATCTTCCTGTATATTCTTAGGGCCGGAGCCTGTGCTTCTCTTTGCCAATCGAATTGATATCCGACAAGTGTTGCCTCATCGCTCTGAGTATACGCTGCTCCTGAACAACCTGGAAAACGCCATTGCCCTTGACTTCCACCACAGCAAGGAGCTGGTGTTCTGGTCTGATGTCACGCTTGATCGCATCATGAGGGCCAATCTCAATGGCAGCCATGTGGAAGAGGTGGTTTCCACAGGGCTGGAGAGCCCAGGTATGTCATCATAAAAAGGGCAACGGTATAGGGGTGGGTAAGTGGAGAAAAGTGGGGACCCAGCATTCAGAGCAAATTGCATCTCCCTAAGGAAGAGTATGGGTTGAGTGGAATGGGTGTGAGGTGAGTGTCCCCCTGGACTTAATCTTGGCTGGCAGGAGAAGAAACTGGGCCTCTTCTGAGGCGGACAGAGAAAGGGGATCTATTTTTCTGTGCAGATCCATGGTTTCACTCTGCGCTTAATTCTGTCTTGTACATAGGTGGACTTGCTATTGATTGGATCCATGACAAATTATACTGGACAGACTCTGGGACATCTCGAATTGAAGTAGCAAACTTGGATGGCACTCACAGGAAAGTGCTTTTGTGGCAGAATCTGGAGAAGCCCCGAGCAATCGCCCTACATCCTATGGAGGGGTGAGTGAAAACATGGGAAACCAGGGGGAAACCCAGTGACCCCTCCATGTACATGCTTCTTGTTGAACATTGAACACCCCATTCTTGGTCACAAAGGTTACCTTGGGACTCAAGACTTCAGTTGGCTCTGACAATTTGGGGAACCTGGCAATGCTGGGACCCTTCAGAGCCTTAATACAGCTCTGGGCCCTTCAGCTTTCAGCAGGCTCATGCTCACCTCTCCCATGGCTGTGATCCAGTCTCATGGTCAAGGTCACAGGACTGATATTGTTTTGCCCTCATAGGGAGTGATGTTGGGTACAGTATGTAGGCCACAAGTTTTCTAGCTGTCTCTCCCTACCTCCTCCAGTACTATCTACTGGACTGACTGGGGCAACACTCCCCGCATTGAGTATTCCAACATGGATGGCTCCAATCGGCGCATCATTGCGGATACACACCTCTTCTGGCCCAATGGACTGACCATTGACTATGCAGGACATCGAATGTACTGGGTGGATGCCAAACATCATGTAATTGAGAGGGCTGACCTTGATGGACGCAATAGGAAGGCTGTTATTAGCCAAGGTAAGTAACAGGTTTTCTCCAGGGAATGCTTTCTGTGATAAAGACCACAGAGTAGCACAGTGCTGATCTGAGTTTGAGAGACTGGCTCCTGCATCTGTGCTTGTGTCCTATTCTTTCACTGTGGAATGAATTCTGTCACCACTGAGGGATGGAGTTTGCTACCCAGTCATCAGTGGCTGCATCAAAAGCACATTGAGGGAGGTGTTCCATCTCTGGGGCCCCAACATAAGAAGAACATGGAACTGTTGGAGGAAGTCTAGAGGAGGGCCACAAAGTTAAGAGGACTGGTCCACTCCCCTACAAAGCCTGGAAGGAAAGTTGGGGCTGTTCAGCCTGGAGAGAAGGTTGTGTGGAGACCTCATTGCAACCTTCCAGTATCTGAAGGGGACCTACCAGGAAGCAGGAGAGGGACTCTTCATCAGGAACTGTAGTGTTAGGATAAGGAATACTAAATACAAATTAAAAGATGGGAAATTCAGGTTAGGTATTAGGAAGAAATTTTTTACTGTGAGGGTGGTGAAGTGATGGAACAGGTTGCCCAGGGAGGTTGTGAATGCCCCAACACTGGCACTGTTCAAAGCCAGGTTGGATAAGGCCTTGAGCAGCCTGGTCTAGTGGGAGGTGTCCCTGCTTATGGTGGGGGCATTGGGAGTAGATGATCTTCAAGGTCCATTCCAGCCCCATAACATTCTATGATTACAGGACAGCAGAGAGGAATTGTCTGTTAAATTAGTGTAAAGCGTATTTGAGCAGGTGGAGTATGATGAAGCCTAAGGGGCAGTGGAAAGAGCATTCCTTGTCTC
The DNA here is from genome assembly GCA_013398615.1 of Brachypodius melanocephalos. Lineage (NCBI taxonomy): Eukaryota > Metazoa > Chordata > Aves > Passeriformes > Pycnonotidae > Brachypodius > Brachypodius melanocephalos. The sequence continues at coordinate 11,542,207 of VZSR01000520.1, forward strand.
CCTGCTAGCTTGAGTTGTGTTAGATGTGATTGTATTCCTGTATTGCATGTCTGTTACAGGGCTTCCACACCCATTTGCTATCACCGTGTTTGAGGACAGTCTGTACTGGACAGACTGGCACACCAAGAGCATCAACAGTGCCAACAAATTCACAGGCAAGAACCAGGAGATCATCCGCAACAAACTCCACTTCCCTATGGACATCCACACCCTGCATCCTCAGCGTCAGCCAGCAGGTAACTGCAGAGCAGGTAGAGACTCATTTGAGCCAGTAGAAGACCTGGAGCCACCTATTCCCTGTAAAGCCGGGAAATGACAGCTTGAACCCAGCATGTGGACACACCCCCGCCTGTGCCCGCGGCTGTGGCAGAACTTGCTCCGCTGCCCTCGTGCTGGCGTACGGCCCGGTACCTCGGAGTTGGGTGTTACCGCAGCTCCCCCTGCTGACACCGGCGGTGGAGGCCTTTCAGTAGGAAATACCTGGGGCTTGTTTACAAACGAGATGTTTTGGGACAGGAGAAATCCTAAGTGGGCACTGTAATGACTGACATCTCCCTTACACCTCTTCAGTTGCCGTTATCGACTCTTGAAGTGGATTGAGTTAAACGTTAATTTTAAAATTGAGCCCTAAAAATGGAGTTAGTGCTTTAGTTTATATGTTTCCTTATCTTCAATTAACTTCTGGGTTGGGAAGTTATGACTGTGTGGTCTTGACACCTCAACTAGTTTTTCCTCCTTTCTTTACTCTTTGCTTTATGTGTGTTTGCTTTTGTCTTTGGCTACTTGAGCAGGGAGAAACCGTTGTGGGGACAACAACGGAGGCTGCACTCACCTCTGCCTGCCGAGCAGCAAGGATTACACCTGCGCCTGCCCCACGGGCTTCCGCAAGACCAGCAGCCATGCCTGTGCCCAGAGTAAGTGAGGTGGGACCACGTGCTCAGATGTTCAGTGGGTGGCAGAGGGCTGGCAGTGGGACTAAGCATCAGCAGCACTTGCTTCCAAGGAAATGCAGCTGGATAGACTGAGTTAGAAGTATTAAGGGTCCTGCCAGATGATGCTTCACCTTTTTGATGCATTCCCCTGTTGCGTATTCTCACTGGGCTTCGTGGGTGGGGATGCTGACAAATTTCACCCTTGGTCCATATTTTAGGGCTGCTATTGGCACCGTGCTACCTGGCACAACTGATTGTCTCCCTGAAATTCCTATAGTGACTAGGTCAGTGATGAACAAAAAATTCAGTCCTCATCATTGCCACATTTCTCTTAGTTTACAACTATGTGAAAGAATTAGACCAACTATCTCCCAGATTCTCAAGAGCTATTTTTAAATAGCTATTTGATTTGGAGGGACATCTATGCCACCTTTTGAAGTATACGGTTGCCCTTGCTCCTTCAGCATAGGTTACACTCCAGGAGAGAGCTCACAACCACTCTGACCCCCCCTTGCCCATCCTCTCCCAGTGATATTTTGCTTCCAGTAAAAAAAAAGACCAAAGACCTGCCAGTGAGATATGATGTAGGTGGTTAAGATTGTGGATAAAGCAGGGAATTGTCTGTCTATCACTGTATTGTTGGACTTAGAGAAATTAAAAGAAGACCTTTCGACCTTTGATCAGGTCTTGACAAGTTCCTGCTTTTTGCCCGAAGGATGGACATCCGGCGGATCAGCTTTGACACAGATGACCTGTCAGATGATGTCATCCCCCTTGCTGATGTTCGCAGTGCTGTGGCTCTAGATTGGGACTCAAAGGATGACTATGTCTACTGGACAGATGTTAGCACTGACTCAATCAGCCGAGCAAAATGGGATGGATCGAACCAGGAGGTAGAGTGTTCACTGTGTGTGGAGGTCATCTGGCCAGGAGACTCCCTGAGCATCACATTTGAAGCCATTGGGATACACTGGCTTTTTAAAGTACTGCAGTTCATGGCAGATCTTTTGTTCATTAGTTTGCCTGGTTCTGGAAAACTAATGAGATCACTTCATAAACATTTGGGTGTATGGAGAACCTTGAATGGAGACATGAAGCATGGTGATTTGTGGGCTGTGGTCAATTCCTTTGTTGTAGCCCTAGAATCTGAAAGGAAGAAGTATTAAATCCTCTGTAACATTCTACATTTGGAACGAGAGTTATACTCTTTGGGAATGCTTTTTACACACCCTCCTAGGCTGATGGGACTATAAATGAAGCAAACAGAGTTCAAGGTTTGGATTTGCAGTTAGAACTGGCACAAAAAAAAAATAGACATTCCTCCAAATAAAAGCCTTATTTAGACTTCTAAGTCCTTAATGCTCTCTCTTGTGTGGCAGTGCTCTGCTCAGGCTTTTGCCTTTTGAAAGTTTTCATTGTTTGTGAATGGGTAGTGCATTGGACAAGTACTTTCTCCCTAAGATCTAATATCATTAAGGATTTTTCTTTTTTGTTTTCATTTAGGTTGTGGTGGACACCAGCCTGGAAAGTCCAGCTGGACTTGCAATTGACTGGGTCACCAACAAACTATACTGGACTGATGCAGGTACTGGGATCCTCTGCTTTACATAGATTTCTGTCTTCCTTATTAGTCATAAAAACTGAAAATCTGCTGGGTAGTTCTATTTGTTTCCTTCCAAATTTGTCTTATTTCTGTGTAGCAAGAATTATTGATGGAGTTTCATGTTATGTGCTCCTAACTGAGTATTAATTGAGGCACAGTCCTTAGTTTAATTCTCTTTGCAGTATCCCTAGTACTAATTCTGTAAAAATATTTATCACTGCTGTCCTGCTGCAGAGCTTGTGATTGTATGTGTTTATGTATCTTCCAGCAGTGTATCTTGGGGTTCAGCAGATAATATTTGGAGCATGTTCCCTGCTGGAGAGTTATAGTTGAGAGAGATGTAAGGAAGATAATTCTTTTCTAGCTGTTCTCTCATGGCATGGGGGCTTAGGTAAGAGGTGGATTATATACAGAACTCCACATCAGTGACAGTCACAGAGGTGACTTGAGAGGATGGAAAGTGACACTTTAAGCCTGATTTCTTACCTATCTTGCAGCTAAGAACACATATGGCTATAGGGGAAGAATGCATTGTTGTGTGGAGGGTTTTTTTGCCATAGCTCTTGCAATTCCAGTTTGATCACTGTTATTTTCTCTCTGGACTTTTGTAGGAACAGATCGGATAGAGGTTTCTAATACAGATGGGACCATGAGAACTGTTCTAATCTGGGAGAACCTAGACAGACCTAGAGATATTGTGGTGGACCCTGTTGGAGGGTAAGAGATTCTTTCTTCTGGGATGATACACAATTTTTGAATGTCTAAAGACTTTCTGGTTCTTTGGTTTTGTACAATTTTCTTTCTCACTGTTGCCATTGTTCTACAACTTGCTAATGACTGAAACTAGAGACATGATTTTAGATGCTAATGAAACAAGATAAGCAGAGGTAATTGCCTGTTGTGGACCTTGCAGGAGCTGGCTGGTGTTTTCATTTTTTTTTATCCTGGGGATGTAATAACTAAAGATGTGGTACAAAAATATTGAGAATGGGGCCATCTAGATGTTTTCTATTTCTCTATTTCACATGTATGTTGAATTTGTATTCAAGCTCCCTGCTTATCAACTAGAGTTTCAGTCAGAAGGATGTCCTCAGACCTTGCGGAGGTGGGGATAGAGTGGATAGGAAAAAGCTTGCCAGCCATTGCTTTAGCCATTGAATGTCTTGAATGAAAGAGTGCTGTTCTTTCCTTGAGTGGATTACTGGAAGACAAATGCAGCAAGAGTGTAAAGGGCTAGTGGTGTACATTGGTAAATAATCAGTTAAGTTTTAGACCTTGACCTATTTTCTTGAACTTTTTCCTACACATTGTAATTAGGCTAGCCCATGGGCAGTAGAAGGTATATAAATTTGAGTATGATCTTAGGTACATTACAAGAACCCAAGGCTGGACATGAGTAAAGTGATACTTTAATGCTTCTTCCTGCTAGGGCCTGAAGGCACCAGACTCCCTTGCTTCTCTGGCAGTCAAAAAGTGTGGGCATTCACTTCTGTCCGGGCTTCTTCTTAGGTTCATGTACTGGACTGACTGGGGAGCTAATCCAAAAATTGAACGTGCTGGGATGGATGCCTCAAACCGCTTGGTGATCATTTCCTCCAACCTGACATGGCCCAATGGCTTGGCCATTGACTACGAGTCACAGCGCTTGTACTGGGCAGATGCAGGAATGAAGACCATCGAGTATGCCAGTCTGGATGGAAGCCACAGGAAGGTAAGGAAGACGTCTCTGAGGAGCAGGTCTGGAAGCCTGAACACAAAGTGGTGATGGCTCCTGCCTCTTTTTCCAATGGAAAGAGAAATCTACAAATCAAAGTACACAGTGGCTTTCACTGAGAGAAAAGAACTCCCTTTCAATTTGAAACTGTATGTGAGGGAAGTTTGAGGGCTAGAGTTGCCTCATCACTCTCCTTTTGCTGTGATTGTATGTTATGATGTTGAGAGGGAGCAAGGGAAGCCTCTTCTCCTTAGTGACTTCAGAGTAACTAATATATATAATATATAAAAGTAAATATATATATAAAATATTTTAAAAATATTTTTATATACATATATAATATTTATATGTAACATAATATTTTTCTTGGGGTGATGTGGGTAATCTAAGCAGGTGCTGATTGGGAACAATCTGCCTCACCCCTTTGGACTTACTCTCTATGGTGAGAGAATCTACTGGACAGACTGGCAGGCCAAAAGCATCCAGAGTGCAGACAGGAGGACTGGGCAGTCTCGGGAAACACTGCAGGACAATCTGGAGAATCTTATGGATATTCATGTTTTCCACCGGCACAGGCCACCAGGTACAGAGCTCACACCCAAACCCCACTGAGCTGAGAGCCTGCTCAGGCTCTGCCATGTGGCACTTCTTTTCTGCAAGGAGCTGACCTGTCAGCCCTCATTGACTTAAGTGTCTGTGTGGAGTATGAGAGTTTGAAACCTGGTATTTGAGGGCATCCTAGAATGCATTTCTATAGCTCCTGCATCCCTTTTTTGTGCCAGTGCTACTCGCTCATGGATTTCTCATCCTCTTTTCCGTAGTACATACAGCATGTGATGTTAACAATGGAGGCTGCAGTCACCTGTGCCTTTTGGCACCTCTTCCAAAAGGTTACAGCTGTACTTGCCCTACGGGGATCAACCTGCAATCTGATGGCAAGACCTGCTCCCCTGGTGAGTTCTCTCTCTAGAATCCTCATTGCAGTTTTGTATCAGAGCTACATTTTGCCTCTGCCTTGTTAGAGAACAAATTTCACTTTTATATGCTTACCTGCTATGCACCTTGAAAAACCTATTTGGTGCCTGTACCTTCAATTTGAGTGGGAATTACTATGAAGAAACTTACCGATAAGTGGATTGGTGAAGGAGACATTTTTCTTGAAATTACATTGGACAAGTAAACCAAATGTCACATTTTTTTTCCATACTTTTGCCCTAATATTGAAGTGAATTCTTAAATTAATTCTTTAATAAATTCTTTAAATTAAATTCTTTAATAGGTCCATGTACACTCCTCCTGTGGACCCTCTTTTGAGGACGGTGGAAGGCACTTGGCTTCAGGCTGTGGTACATCCACTTTTCCTCTCTAGCAGGAAAAAAGTGACTTCTAATTTCCATTTCCCAGACATACTAGCAGAAGTAACTCTTCTGTGAATGTAATGCTTTTCAACTTGGATGTAAAGAAGCATTAAATGATGCTCAATAAAGTGATGCTTTTGTACACACACTGTCCATAAGCCAAGATCTGTCTGAGATACTTTCCCTTTTCCACTGAAGTGGATGTAGCCTCTAGAATATTGGATGAATGATGCCTCCAGTTTACTGAACTTGTTTCTCACTAGTATCTGTCCATTGTCCACTCTGCAGGAATGACCAGCTTTCTGATCTTTGCCAGAAGGACTGACATCCGGATGGTCTCTCTGGATATCCCCTACTTTGCAGATGTTGTTGTCTCAGTCAATGTCACCATGAAAAACACCATTGCAATTGGAGTGGATCCTCATGAAGGTCTGAACTTCTTACTGTATGTGACTGTGTTTGAAAGGCAACAAATAACTTCCTATCTAAATGTCTGAGTAAAGACCCAGGCACAGACCTTACTGTATGCTGTGGATTTGAGTAGGTTTTTATTTTCCTTGTATGTCCTGCAAATAATTCATTTCCAGTGAGGACAGGAATATCCTTACAGGAAAGGCAGAGAACCTAACCTATATGGAAAAAACTGCCTGCAATATTGAGTGAGGTTCCTGTGCATTTTGGATTTAAGAAAGTTCGTCTTGCAGAGGCCTTTTATAACAGCAGAACTGAGACTCTGGTTGTTCATGTATAGTAAACATCCGATGCTGTACTGGATATAAACAGTGTTGCACTGTGAAGTAGATGATCTCATTTGGAGAAGTCAGATATGGAACTCTACTACTAGCTGATGATATTAGGTGTTCTCTGTCCCTGTGTGAAGGTCAGACCTTGTGTAAAAGTCCTACATATTTTGAGGAGAATTGGAACAAGAAAATTTGCACTGTTTCATCACTCTAGCTTAATAATCTTGTGTTGCTATTATTCCTATGCAGTAAGATCCATTTTGAATGGTGTAGCAAGTAGTCAGAGATCTGGGTCTGTTTTTTAAGGATTTTGCTGTTTGGTTGTTGGGGTTTGGTTTGGTTTTGTTCTGGGCTTTTTCAAGTTTCTCTTTCTTCTTCAACCCAGGAAAGGTTTACTGGTCAGACAGCACATTGCGGAAAATCAGTCGCGCTGCCCTTGATGGCTCAAAATTTGAGGACATCATCACTACAGGTGAGGGAGCTTTTGATCTGAGAGCCTCTTGCTTCTATGTAGTATGACAGGAGAGATTCTCTGATACCCTGCTTAAATATATTTTTGGTGGAAAGGCAAGCAAAGCCTAAAGCAGTTGCCTACGAGATGGACGAGAGAAATACTAGAAGTTCCTGACTAAATTGGGAAAATAAGCAATGACCAAAATGTTTCTCTATTTTCTCAGGTCTATTGACTACAGATGGGCTGGCTGTGGATGCTATCGGCAGGAAGATCTATTGGACAGATACAGGAACAAACCGGATTGAAGTGGGCAACCTCGATGGCTCCATGAGGAAAGTCTTGGTCTGGCAGAACCTGGACAGCCCTCGGGCGATAGCTTTATACCATGAAATGGGGTTAGTGTTGTCAAGAGATTGTCTAGGAGTTACACAGGACTTCTGATCTCCTTTTCCATAATACTTGCTGACTTTTCCCCAGGTATATGTACTGGACAGACTGGGGTGAGAATGCCAAGCTGGAACGCTCTGGAATGGATGGCTCTGGACGTGTGGTGTTGATCAGCAACAACTTGGGCTGGCCTAACGGGCTGGCAGTGGATAAAGCTGGGTCCCAGCTGCTCTGGGCTGATGCACACACTGAGGTCTGATTCTGTTCTTCAGCATTGTTTGTCATTGGGTATTTAATAGCCTGAAGGCTGCTTTGAAGCTCTTAAGCAAGTTGTTGAAAGAGCAAGGGGAATGTAAGCTTTTCTGAGAGTATGGGCTGTGGAGGGAGGGTGAACCTGAATAACATCACTCACCAAGACTGTTTCCCACTTGCTACAGTAAGTGCTAGCAAGAGGAAAAGTGTTTTGAGTATGGAGTGATGTTCTATTTCTTTTTGTAGCGGATCGAGGCTGCGGATCTCAATGGCGTGAACCGCCGCACCCTGCTGTCTCCAGTGCAACATCCCTATGGCCTCACTTTGCTGGACTCTTACATCTACTGGACTGACTGGCAAACTCGCAGCATTCACAGGGCTGACAAGGACACTGGTGCTAATGTCATCTTGGTGAGGGCAAACCTGCCTGGCCTCATGGATATTCAGGCTGTTGACAGGGCACGGCCCCTGGGTAAGTTGCTCCCCAGTTGGTGGGTGTTGGTGGTGGTAAGGAGAGTCCCTCAGAGCTGTCGTTGGAAAGAGTCCTTTGGTGTAAAGCAGGAGTGATAGAATAACTTCTCAAAAATCAGCTTTTCTTCTGATGCCTTTTTCTAAGGCATCACTTCTTTCCTCTTTAACTATTTTTGCATTCCTCCCTGTTCATCCAGCTCTGTAGGTCTAGTGTTGATTACTGCATGCTTTTTGACCCCTTTGTCCCATTTCCCTCATTGGATTGCACTGACAACCTCATTCTCACACACAGCAGAGCCACTTAGGAGAACTGAACAAGTCATGCCTTATTAGGCTTCACCAGACTGTACTGACATTGGACAATTTCCCTTTTTTAAAGTCTTCAAAAGACTTTAATTCTTTTTAAACCAGTTGCTGAAATTTTATTTCTAGTATTACTTCCCAATCATTGCGGGCTTCATCTTCTTGTCTGCCTCTTTGCTCTGCAAAATCTCTGCTGCTTTAGTTGCTCTTAATATATCATGTTGTCCAGCTATTCTGTGCCAGAGTCAATTATTTGTTACTCTTTGGGGATCCTGTGACACCCCATCTTGTGTCCTTGCTTTTCAGTGGAAGTTGTTGCTTTGTGCTGTGGCTTTATTTGGGTGGAATTTCCCCAAGACATACTTCTACAGAAAACTGTCCTGCTTGCCCTGTGGTCACTAACTGCAGAACATCACTCTTGACTGCATAACTTGCCAATATAACTTGAAGTTGATCAAAAGTCTAGCCATCATATCCACATTGACTTCTTCCCACTCCCTGCACCTGTCTCCTGGGCTTATTCCCTCCTAGTAAATGCATGCTGGGTTCTTTACAATTAAAAAAAAAAAAAAAATTATATGACCCTAATATGTCAGGCGCTTCCAGCAGGCTTCTGTGATGCCTTTGTTTACTTGCCACTGTGTGCAGCTAAGTTGAAACAGAAGCTTCTTTGTCAGCCTGGCCTCTGATACATTGTCACACTATTTCCCCACAGGCTTGGATCTTTGTCATCATTACCATTTGCAGCAGTAATAAAGTTAAACTGCAGTTGCATAAATCTGTGAGCGTTGGGCTGTTACTTTTTCCATGTGAAAACTATGATTAGCAAGGAATGCAGGTTAAGATTTTTCTTCTAATGATCCCTCTTCTTCTGGACCCTCCTGTTATCCTTTCCAATCATGTCCATACTTACCTTGAATCTTGGAGAGGAGGGAGAGTGTCTCTGTATAAAGGGGTGTAGATTCCCAGCAAGGCTGGGATGGTAAGGATGAACTCAGCTGCTAGCAAGTTGTGCTTGTACGTAGCCTTTAAAATAAAGCTTTGGTCAGTGAAATCCTAAAACTATGCTTTCTCTGTTTCTAAAGGCTTCAATAAATGTGGAGTTCGTAATGGTGGCTGCTCCCATCTTTGCTTACCTCACCCCACTGGTTTCTCCTGTGCCTGCCCCACTGGCATCCAGCTGAAGAGGGATGAGCAGACATGTGACTCTTCTCCAGAGACATACCTACTTTTCTCTAGTCGTGCTTCCATCCGTCGTATCTCACTGGACACCAGTGACCACACAGATGTGCACATACCTGTCCCTGAGCTGAACAATGTCATTTCTCTGGACTATGATAGTGTGGATGGCAAGATTTACTACACAGACGTATTTCTTGATGTTATCAGGTAGGTGCCAGTCAGCCGCTTGGCTGGTCGCCCAGGTCACCCAGTGACACATGCTGAGTGTGCCAGTAAATTGAGGAGACTGAACACTACACCACTACTTACACCTTGTCTTTGGTACACAGCATCATGTGTATCAGTGAACTCATCTGAAGGTGTGTTTAACCTGCTGGAGATTGGGGGGAGATAGTATTATGCAGTTGATGATGTGATTGATGGAGATCCAGCTTTCCAGGAGCTACCTGTTCCTCACTGCCCTTTGTCACTGATTTCTATCCAGGCGGGCTGATCTGAATGGCAGCAACATGGAAACTGTTATTGGTCAGGGTTTGAAGACTACAGATGGCCTGGCAGTGGACTGGGTTGCCAGGAACCTCTACTGGACAGACACAGGACGCAATACCATCGAAGTGGCTAGACTGGATGGAAGCTCCAGGAAGGTGCTGATAAATAACAGCCTGGATGAACCTCGAGCCATCGCTGTCTTTCCCAAGAAGGGGTAGGTACGGGTTTGTTGGTGAGGCAGGGGGAAGGGCTGCACAGAGGCAGGCCGGAAGAGGAGGCTGTGGGAGGAGGAAGAGATGTGCCATGTGAATCTGCAGGTACCAGCAAGAGGTTGACTCAGAGTGACTTGTAGTAGTCAGGCAGACAGTGGATTTGAAGGTTGGGCAGATAGCTGTGAGAAGCAGGCTACAGACTATATTATCTTTTTTAACCTGAAGAATCTGGCAGTTTCATTCATAACTAAAACTTTCCTTAGGCCAAATGAAATGGTCTTTTCTTCTTACACCTGCCTTTTATCTCTTCAGATATCTCTTCTGGACAGATTGGGGTCACATTGCTAAAATTGAACGGGCAAACTTGGATGGCTCTGAACGTAAAATCCTGATTAACACTGACCTAGGATGGCCCAATGGATTGACTTTGGATTATGACACCAGGAGGTCAGTGAAAGATTTTCTTATACTTGCATAGCCTTAAGGGATGTAATGAATTTTTTAGCCCTCTTAGCTTGATTTATTAGGGTAGCACTGTGGGTTTGGTTTTAGGTTTGGGGAGTTTTAGGGCTTTCTTCTTTAGTTTTTTTTTCTGATCCATGGTATGATTCCATTATCTTGGCCAGTAAATGTCTAGAAAGTAAAGAGAGATTGTATCAATGGGAGCTCACCTCTTTTCCTGCACCTCCAGGATATATTGGGTGGATGCGCATCTTGATCGCATAGAGAGTTGTGACCTCAATGGGAAGCTACGGCAAGTGTTGGTCAGCCAGGTGTCACATCCCTTTGCTCTGACACAGGTGAGAAGAGTTTCCTGCTGCCACTATTATCCTTGGTGTGTTGGTGAGTTTGTACAGTGGAGTTTGGGAACAGGGAAGTGTTAGAGTCTGAGGAAACCAAGATGGTTGAAGGGATAGTACTTAAATTTTCTCTGGAGCTAACAAGGGAAGTTTGTCTGAATTGTGGGGTGTAGACAGTCATCTTCTTTACAATAAGAGGTTAAGGGTTGGAAAAGGCCTTTGTTTTGGGCCTTCTGCCACTGGGATATGTTTTTTATGGGTATCCTGTATCTACATGACTAAACGTGCTAATATTGGCTGTGATTTTTCTTTGCTGTCTCCACGAGCAGCAGGACAGATGGATATACTGGACTGACTGGCAAACAAAATCCATCCAGAGAGTGGACAAATACTCTGGGAGGAACAAAGAGACAGTCCTAGCCAATGTTGAGGGATTGATGGATATCATTGTGGTTTCTCCTCAGAGACAGACAGGTAAATAGAAGGACCTTGATTCAGGCAAATGCTAATTGTAGACCAAAAGAACTCTAGAACCACTGCACTATTGTGGATGTCAAGTAAGGATGACACCCTTTTTTATGCTGAAACTATTCACACATCTTCCCTTAGCACATTCCTTGTCTCCCTGCCTGTGACTTTTCAGTCAGGTACATCTTAATGGTGTTCTGTTACAGCTTTGATTAGCAAATGTCACTTTCTCGTTGTTCACCCAACATTGTGTTAAAACAGAAGAATGTGAGCTTTTTATTTTTTTGTTTCTGCAACTATGTTGTCTGGTCTTCTGTCTAAAGATTTCCAGTACCTTCCTTTCAAGACTGCCCTAATCCAATTCAGTGTCTGGCTATTGTCATCCCTTTCTTAGCAATCAGATGATGGGCATATGACAAAAACATGATAACTTGCCAGATTTCTAAGAAGTATTTCTGGCTAAGCAGGAAAGAACGTTGTTACTCTGAGCCTCTTTTTGTTCAGATGTAACATGTTTAAAAAATTGTTTGTTCCTTCCAGGTAGTAATGCTTGTGGAGTGAACAACGGAGGCTGCACTCACCTCTGCTTTGCCAGGGCTTCTGACTTTGTCTGCGCATGTCCGGATGAACCAGATGGGCGGCCCTGCTCTCTCAGTGAGTTTACTGAGTGTCACTTGGGTAGTAGCTTCCATGAGGGAGCCACTGGTACTGCTTGTGCAGTGGCAACCAGAGCAGCTGAGGCTCTGCAGTGCATGCATCTTATGCAGAGTTGTATAGTGGAACTAAGGCCAGTGGGAGTGAGAAAGAGAGCCGCCTTCTGTCCTTTTTGCTGACAGGCTGGGTTTGAGACGGGAAGGCTGCTCATATAAGCTATAGAGAGTTTTTGAAATGGCCTATCAGACTTGTTCATCTGTCCCACAAAGCTGGAGTTCTGCTTACATTTCTCTGTTTTTCTAGTTCCTGGTGTGGTGCCCCCTGGTCCAGAACCATCCAGTGTAAGTGAGAGAAGTCAAACACCGCCTGGCAGACTAGGTACTTCAACAACCAAACCTGTCACATCTCTGGAAACAGTGAAAGGAAAGTAAGTGTTCTTGTTCTCTTGGAATTGGGGTGTGAAAGTCCCAGCTTTTGCAAGGTGCCACATGCAAGCTCTCTCTGGTTGCCATCATCCAAATATACAGATTCCTAGCCAAAAGAAGATATTCCAGCTCCAGATGTCACATTCTTAATGGATGAAACTATTATGACAAAGATGCAGAACATTGTTGAGGTGGCAAGAAGCAGCTGCAGATTCTTTGTTTGTTTTGTTGAAATATGTGTGTAGGCCGACTGTACGGAAGTGTTAAAATCTGTCTTTAGCCCATGTGTCATTCATTTGATTGATTTTTTGAATCTCCTAATTTTGAGAACCTATTTCTGAGAGGAGGACAGAGGAGTCTGTTGCTTCAATTCACTGAAACATCTCAGACTAGACCCACACAGCTGAGGAAATGGTTCTGCCCTGGAAGGGGATAACTTACTTGGGGCAGAACACAATCTATGCAGCCCTAACATTTAAGTTACAATGCAGGTGGTTAGAGACTCTTTTCTGTTAATTCCCTACAGCCTGCTATTTATACAGCTTAGCAAAGGAGTGGCTCTATAGTATATGGTGGAGTTGTTTACAGAGCAAAACTTGCACTCTGTTGAGTTTGATTTATTGGACAGAAATGTCTTCATGCTGACTCCAAGACATTTTGATTTGTGCTTCAGCACTGATGCTGAAATTTGTTTCCTGAAGATATGAGTACACCTGTGTACCTGAGAGGTGAATCTAGAATGAATCAGATATAAAGATACTGCAGACCAGTAACTGATATATCCATGCACACCCCCTATATATATGTATGTATGTGGTTGTCTCTTCTCTGGATTAAGAATACTGTAGAAGAGAAAGGAAGACTTGTGTTTTTTAACTGGAAAGGGAAGGGGTATCAGTGCTAGCCCATTCCATCCTGTTTTTTGATACCGTTGAGACTGTTGATTCTACTTTCAGTAAATAACTGTCCTTCTGTCATTCAGCTGCTCTGACAAAGACGCTAGGCAAGGCTTGTGTACTCGTGGCAACGAGGCAGTATTGGCCACCATGGGTGAGTTGCTTTCCTTTAACTCTTCTCCACCACGGTTGTTCCTTCAGATGTGCTCAGGGCATTCCAGTCCATAGTGTCTGAAAGTGAAATTTCTGAAACTCGGACTTGAATTACTCAAATGCCCTCTGAGTACAGCAAAATGCCTCTGTGGACATTCATTACATTTCATTCATACATTGACTTTTCCAAATTACTTCTTGGTCTGAAGAATAGTTCTATTTTCTTTTACCCTATACCTCATCCATTGGGTTCTTCCCATTAATAATACTCTTTTTCACTGTCCCCTTTGTGTTTGGTTGAAGATGGTTGACTGTGGTAATTACTTCCCACTGCAGGGGTCACCTATCAGCAATGGGGGTCTAACTCTTCCATTACAACCCCATTACGAAGATCTTGATGCTCCTTGGTTTGCTGGGGCCTGAATGGGAGGAAAGTTTACCATATGTTAGTTTCATATGAAGCCAAACAAAACCCTCTGCTAAACTTTAATGTGCTGACATTTTAGTTTAGATACTTCTGTATGGGTAAAGCCCCAGCATTAGGCATTACACCAAGGTCAGTATTGTCCAGTGAAATATAAAATGAATGCATAAATTACCCTTGGTATTCACTTTCAGGAGAAGGACTGCATGTCAGCTACATTATAGGAGGTCTTCTCAGCATCTTGTTTATTTTGCTGCTTATTGCTGCTTTATTTATATATAGGTAAGTGATCTCTCCCTCTCTGGGCCAGTAGTAAACTCTGGGGTTGTAGGAGAAGAAAGTCCCTGAAAGCACTAAATCTTTCTTTATTGTCATTTACAGTCATTTTTTCCTCCATTAGAAGGAGTGCTTGATGATTTCATTTGCAAGGTTTGAGTCCTGTGCCTCTAAAGTGTTGGTCATGCAGTTTGAAACCTTATTGGCTAAATTTTCTGCGGAGAGCTTACGAGTAATGGACAGGGATGTGAGATAATTCATATCTCAGTAAATGTGTGAGCTCGTGTGCTTTCTGACAGATAACTTCACCAGTTACTGCCATGATAGCTTTTGTGGTTACATGGCAGTGCCTTGCTGTACTGGTAGCTATTAAATGGACTCATAGCCAGGTGAAGCCAAGATTCTCTCTTTGAGGGACCGTGGAGATGGCTGGAGCCATCCACTTGCTGAGCACTCAAGAACTTTGGATCCTGGCAGTAGGTTCCTGTGACTTTTCTGACAGCTCTCTCCCTCTAGGCATAATAAGTCCAAGTTTACGGATCCTGGCTTGGGGAACCTAACCTACAGTAATCCTTCATATCGGACATCTACCCAGGAGGTGAAGATTGAATCTATTCCCAAACCAACCATGTACAACCAGTTGTGCTACAAAAAAGAGGTGAGAGCTGCTACTAAGGACAGGGGAGCCCAGCTCAAGCTGTTGTTGAGTATTACAGGCCTCACTGTGGAAGGATTGCAACTTGTAAGCGTTTATTTCTAGGATATAGGAGGACAGCTTCCGTGAATTGTTCAGACTGCTATGGAGATCAGCCAGCAGCATTTCTTCCCCAGTGAGCTGTAGTGAATTTAACATGTCTTTAGTTCCCTGCTTGTTACCCACTCCCACAGTGTCTTGTATTTCACTTGCATTGGGTGCTGGCCATTGAAAGTACATGAGCCAATTGGAATTGCCTTCCTTGGATACAAGTCCTGGTTAGTGACTGTTGCACCAAGGTTGCTTTGGAGAGTCACTAGGGGAACCAGACAGCCAGAAGGGGTTTGGCAACAAGAATGTGGCTCCTCGGTGTGCACGGCCTGGAAGGGGTGGGAAAGGGAAAAAAATAGAGCCCTTATTAAATAGAGCATTTTAAAGGCCCTTCAGAGGTCCGTGCTTTGGGCCACATGATGGAGAGAGTTTAATATGAAACCTTGCAGCACTTAGTTTCTTCTCTCTTTCTCCTCAGAAGCTTTCTTATCACACAGATAGCTTCTCATCTTCCCTCTTCTGACTTCCGTCCACATCCTCACGTCAGGTATCACTGCTGTGTGTGTTTGATCCTGCCTCCCTCACTCAAACTCTGTTGTGTGGCTCAAGCGCTGTCCATACTAATTGCACTTTCTTGGTTCCCCCCACCCTGCTTTTATGTCCTTAAACTAGCTCTACTGTCTGTCAGGAATGTATGAGTAATTTTCTATAGCAGATTCTTTGGTCTGGGCTTTGGCTACTCATACCGAGTTATATTTTAAAAAGGCAATTTCTGTTAGGACTATTTATGATTATATGTTAGATCACCTAGTTCCTCTAGCAGGGATCACAGACTTATGCAGGGGAGAGTTTTCCCTTACTGCTTTTCAAAGGTACTATCCAATAGATTCCCCAAATCTTCAAGCCATTTTAGCCTTATCTATTAAGGATAAGCCAGGATTATTTATCTGGGAGTCTAAATCCTTTCCACTTTTCTCTTAATTCTGATGCTCCTTGATATACCCAGATGTATATTTCTCCATCCCTTCCACTTTCTCCTCAGGGATAGATCACATGCTCCTTATTTGTCAGTGAGCCAAGTTAGATTTCACTACTTTAATCTCAGTGTGGTCCCTTTGGTCTCTGATCATTTTTATTGTTTCCCTATAATCTTGTTCCCCTGTGTCGCTGTGAGACTTGGACTCAACAGTGGTATTCCAGCTGTGCTTTGCTGAGAGGTGAATCTAGAATGACTCAGATGTAAAGATTTGCAAACCTAGAATTGATCTCCTGCCTACTTTTACCATGGGATTTTCTGTCTGTTTCTGCTTCACATTTTGTTTGGTGGGGTTTTTTTCCTTCCTTTTTAGGCTCAGTGTTCTTACTCTCTTCTGTCAGGGAATATGTGTAGTTGAATGAGAAGAACAGCCTCATCCTCATTCCTCTTCCATGACTGAAGAATCGTGGAGTTTGGTATGAGAGCCTTTGCAGAGAGGACTCATCTAGGGGTGGTAAAGAGCTAAAGGAAGCATAAAATGAGTTCTGTCATTGTGGCAGTTAAAGCCAGTGGCTGTTTACATGGAGGTCCAGTTTTTTGTCTGCTTCACTGTCTTCATTCCAGCTCTGCATTACTCTTTGCCATATTTTTCCATAGACATATTTTTTTCATTCATCTGTCTTCTCCCTAGACTGGTCCTGACCACAGCTACACTAAGGAGAAGATCAAGATCGTGGAGGGAATATGCCTTTTATCCAGTGATGATTCCGAATGGGATGACCTTAAGCAGATTCGGAGCTCCCGTGGAGGGATCCTCCGGGACCACGTCTGCATGAAGACGGACACGGTCTCTATCCAGGCTAGTTCTGGTTCACTGGATGACACCGAAACTGAGCAGCTGCTACAGGAAGAGCAGTCTGAATGCAGCAGTGTTAACACAGCAGCAGCTACTCCTGAGCGGCGGGGCTCACTGCCAGACACAGGCTGGAAACACCAACGCAAGCCCTCCACAGAGAGTGAGGTCTAAAGTACACATGACTTTGGAAACAGTCGTACCCTCCCAACCCTCTGCTCTGCACAGAAAAGACAGGACTCTGCCTGCCTGGCAAGGAAGGGCGCAGAGACCAGCCTCTCTTGCAAGGGGCCTGAGACTGGGACTGCTTTTCAGCATGGAGCTTGGGCAGCTCTGTCATTGTGGTTGGAGAAGGAGGATGGGTGGGTTGGTTGGAACCCAGAGACCCTTTTGACTCATTTTCACTGTCTGTGGTTTTATTTATATGTTCCCTTTTCCTGGAAGCTGCCACATTAACTTTTTCAGTGACTCGTTTGAATCTGGTTTGGAGTCTCTGTTCCCTGGCAACCTGCAAGTCCTGTGCCATCCAGCTCACGGTCAATGCCCATGAAGAGAGCAGAGCTGCCTCATTGCTGGCTCCTGGTCACAGAAGTACCCCTAGTCATTCCAGCACTAGCAGCACTCTTTGAGGCTTTGTGTTGAGGGGTCTCTGTTATGAGAGAGGTCTTGGTGTAGATGGGATATACTTTGGGGCTCAGAAAGACACTGACACAGCATCAGGTCACCTCGTAAAGGCATAAAGAGGGTAACCACAGTTGCCAAGACTCACTTCATGAGAGCATCACTGCTTACTTTCATATCTGCTACTAAAAACTTTAAGGAATGCTCAGATTGGAGCACTGTGTCTGTTGCTGGCAGTGGACACTGCTCCTGTTCTCCCCTTCCCTGTTAAAACATATTTCTACTCTGGAAAACAAGAGTCAGCAAATGGCCCTTTCAGAACTGTTGCCTGTGGGTACTGGAGTCTGAGTGCTGAACTTGAGACAAGAAGAGATTGGTATTTTACTTAGCTCTACGGAGCTAATGAGAGGAAATGGATCTCAGCAAAACCTAAATTTTACTGATCCTTGCATAACTGATAAATTAAAGAAAAAAAAAAGAAAATCCGCTATATCCCCACTAGTCCCAATTCTGCAAGGTCCCAATTATTTGGGCCTTTAGGACCTTTGATTACCATAATAAAGAAAAAGAGAGAATTCCTAGGTCAAGTCTTTCCCAGGAGAATGCTCAGTGCTGACAGTTAGAAACTGCTTTATTACTAGGCTGAGCCCATTTGACCTAGAATGGGAGACAATAATCAGGGAGCTGCAAGGGCCATTTAAAGTAGTTGTTTATCAGATAGAATTGCACTTTAAGTTCTTCTGTTACCACTTAATAGTTCTCCTTGCCAAATAATTTTTCCCATCAGCTGCGTGAGGTTCAGTTGTTCTCTGGCCTCTAAGAGTCTTACCCTTTAGGGAATGTCATCCTACCCTTGCAGCCAAAACTCAGCAGCATTTGGAGCTGGGTCTTGCATGTTCCCAAGGACTATTGCCACTTCATATTCGCTTGTCATCTGTTCGTTCAAAATGAAAAAAGAGAAATTATTGGTTGACACTTCTTCAAAAATGAAATTTATATTAACCCCTCAAATCACGTGGTAAAATATTAAGCATTAAGCCAGAGCCTTGGAAGCAGAACTTCCCAGTGAAGAATTTCTCACTGCAAATTTTGTAACCTGTTTTATCGTCTGGAAAGAGGTCAAGTACATTCCCACCCACGGTGTAAAGAGAGCAAAACATACACTGGGGTATGGTTCAGAGGTAGGGGGAGGGTACATCTCCCATGCAGTATTTTTTTCAGCTGATTAAAAAGGAGAATTGTCCTACTCTGCTTGAACCTTGTTTATATGCTAATAGGCCTGCTACCCCTGAAAAACACAACAGTTGCCAGTGTTTGCCTGTACTTTTCACAGCAGAGGCAGCTTTGTAGGTGGAAGAAAGCTGCAGCTTCGACCTAGCTAGATGGCTTGAGACTCTGTCCCTAACTGCACCTTTGGGCTGACTGGTGTATATTCCTGTGGAAAATGAACTGGAGCTAAGGCTTGGATTTCCCTGTGTTAATGTGGGACTCTTCCCTACTCCCAGAGGGATTTATTTTTATTTTTTTTATTAATTAGATTTTTATTTAATTATTTATTTGTTTGACTCCAGCCTTGGAAGCATTGATTTTGTTGGGCAGAGGCATGTTTGGATTCAGGACTTGACTGGGAACTGAGAAAGGAATGCATATCACTGGCATGGACCCTGCCCATCTAAACCACTTCATGCAGGGACAACACCAGAGGGCTCAAGTGTAGGCAGAAGAATCAATTTGAGCAGAAACCATGGGTAGGGTCAGGGGCATCGGGGCTGGGAGTGGGGAGATTGGGGAGGAAGACTCTGATGCGTAGGAGAGCAGGGTTTCTTTGAGTTTTGGAAGGGGTTGTGTTGGGTTTTTTTTCCCAATAGCTTATGTGACCATGCACCAAAATCCTGAGGTGGGACAGGGGTGAAGGGAAACATCTGCCCAGACCTGTCACTTAATCTTAAGTCAGCCTGTCAGAGTAATTGCTATCCAAGTCGTGAATGTGGAATGGAAAGGAAAAACACAGTCAGTCTTTTCAACAACTCATGGTGTTTGTGATCTCCACCTTGATCAACATTCTCTGCTGCTTCTTAGGAGAGACCCTGCGCACTCCAGCCTAACAACCATTCATAACTGCTCTCTGCTCCCTTCCTCAAATGATTATGGTGAAAAGGAGTAATAAAATGTCACACAGCCTCCTCTACCAGTGAGGTGGGCAGAAATTCATGTCTTTTTCCTAGACACAGCCCCAGTGAGATGCTGCCTTGGGGATGCATCATGGTTCCCCATTCCAGGGAAGAGAAGACCCTCGTTGCACTTAGTATGTTAAGAATGTAGAAAGGCTGCTGGAGGATGATCTCTTGAGCACTGATTTACTGTGTAAAAAGCAAACCTCTCTCCTGTCTGTCCCAAGCTAACGTCAGTGATTTCCGTGCGTTCCTGTGTAATGGTTTTAACGTTACTCACTGGAGACATTGGATTTTCTGGAGTTATTTAACCACTGTGTTCAATATTTTAGGGGTTGATGATAATTTAATATAAATTTAGCTTTTCTTAACCATTCTGCCTGGCTTTTGGTTGTGAATCATGCATTTTATTTGGGCTTTCCTTTGAATGAGGAACTCCCAAACCTGTTCAGACAGAACCTCAACTTTGCTTCGAGAGGAGCAAGAAAGTAGGAACAGATTTGGGTTCTTAGAAACCTGATTGTAGCGCACACTGTACCCCTATGATTTTGAATCAAGGACCCAATATCTACACCCACTTTTGCATATTCCTTCACACACTTAATACCTCTCACTCTGCCCCACCTTGCTATTTTTCTCCCTCTTTAACATGGCTGTTCATTTTGGTGTGGATTAGGACTGTAGAGATCTCAAGCCTCTGCCGAGTGGAAAATAAAGCTCTGAAGAAGCACTGCTTTTTCTTCCTGTAGGGGCTTTTGTTTAAGCTTCTGTTGCCCTTTTTTATAACCAACAGTTTAAATAGTGCAAAAGGCTGAGTAGTGAATGACACATCCACAAATAATTGACACTGCAGTACTCGTGACGATCTTGTAACACATTCTGTCCCTTTCTGATGAAAGAACTACCTAAAAGATTAAAAACAACTGTATTTCTGCTCATTCCACAATTGAAGCATCCATTCAGTCAGGTCATAAAAAAATTGCCTCACTTTCAAAAAACTGATGGTGCTTACATGGCATGGTGGGGAGAGGGCAGTGTAGGATTAATTGCAGTTGTGTGCATGGCACTCTGCTGTCCCTTGTCTTCTATTCTGATTACTCATAAAAATTTTTCCTTCAATTTTTTAAGCTGAAGTGAAGAAACAAAGTAGGGAAAACACACTGTGCTCCAAAAACAGTTCACAAAATAGGTCAAGGTGGAAAGGACACTGTGGGTCCCCTGAGCCAACCTCCCTGACCAAAACGGTCACCCCAGAGCACATGGCACAGGACTGTGTCCAGACAGATCCTGTGATCTCCAGCGAGGGAGACTCCACAACTTCTCTGGGCCGTCTTCCCGTGCACAGTCACGCACACAGTAAAGTTCCTCCTATTCATGTTGAATTTCGTGTGCATCAGTTTCTGCCCGTTTCATCTTGTCCTATTGCTCGGCACCACTGAGCAGAGCCTGGCTCCATCCTCTGACACGCTCCCTTCAGACACTGATAGACATTGATGAGGTCCCCTCTCAGTCATTTCTTGAGTCACTGCCTTGCAAACTCACTGACCATAGGAAAGAGAGGGCCTATTCCTCTATATTAGGATCTTCCTCAAAGCCCAATCCATCAGCTCCGAGATGCTTTTAGCCCTTTGCCAAAGGGTTCTGCGTCCTGACCCCTGCCTTAGGACCAGCGCCTCTCGCCAGGCGGTGCTCCGGCCGCAGAGGACCCGGCAGCCCCCTCGTGCACCTTCTCCGGGGACACGGCGGCGGCCGAGAGAGCGGCCGAGTCCGTCTCGGTGCTTCCCGAGCGGAGCCGGGCCGGTGCCGCTGGAGGCCGCCCTCGGCGGTGCGCGCTCCCCGGCGCCCCCGCGGCGCTGCCGCCGTCTCGGGAACGCGCGGAGAGCACGCGCTGCAGCTGCCGGATTCAAACGGGCCAATAAGGGGCGCGGGCGAGAGCGCGGGCGGGGCCAGCAGCGGCCAATGGGCGCGGCGGACACTGGGAGGTGCGGGTGGTGCTGGCGATTTCAAACCCCGCCGAGCAGCCGCCGGACCGTCACCGGCCCGACCCGCCGGGCCCAGGTGAGCCCCGCCGTCCTTGTCCCGTCCCCGGTGAGCCACGGTCCCATTCTCCTCCGCTGTCCGCCCCCGTGGGAGGTGGCTAGGCCTTCCTCCGCTGCCAGGCCTGAGCCTCCTCGTTTCTCCCGGGGGCCGTGTGGAGGCGCAGTCCCCGCGGCGCGACATCTCCCCACGGGGATGACCCGGGCCCGCGGGCTGTGCCAGCATCTGCCCGCAGAGCCCGGCGGCGTGAGGATTGCGGCTGGTAGCGGCGAGAGGCCGCGGCCTGTACCGCGCCGCGCTGTGGAGGTGCAGCTCGCTCAGGCCGCCCGCCAACCGGGGGCGGTGGGAGCCGCGGGCTCGGCGGCTCCGCTGCGGCCGCCCCCGTCCGTTGTGGGCCTGGGCTGCTGGTGGGGGCCTTCCGTGGGAGGCGGCCGGGAGAGTGGGCCCGGGGACCGGCGGGAGAGCCGGGCACCCCTTAAGGGAAATGCGGGTCGGGCGCCTTCTGTCTCCTGAGGCTGCGTGCAGGATCGGTTCCCCCTCTAGAATGTCCTAGGAAAAATGTTCTCTGGGGTGATTGTAATCTTAAAACCAAAGGCGCGAGCTCATCTCTTATTTCTGCAGTTCTATTGTTGGGTGCAAGTGTTAAGATTGCCAGAGCCTCTCGCTAGGAGATGCTTCCTGTTGAATCCTCTCTAGTATATGCGAAGAAGGGCTGGATAGAAGTGTGTATCCCATGTTTCTGTACACACATCTTTCCTGCATTTCATTTGATTTTGTTTCTGAATCACAGTCTTGTGGTTCTTCCAAAGACTAGTTTTCAAGTTGGAGTACAGAGGGTTTCCCTCCTGAATCTGGTCTTCTGTCAGTGGGAGACCCAAAGTTTTTGGGTTGGAAGACAGAGGCTGAGGAATGATACTTCAGTGTACCTTAAGCAAACCAGCATTCTGTTCTAAGAATAAAATATTTTTTTAAACATCATATGTGCTACAGTTTTCTAACTGATTTGCATTTGTTGTATATCATCTATCTGATTATTCTGAGGTTTTTACCTTTTGCTGATTTTAGTGTTTAATTTTCTGCTCTTTCTGCTGAACTGCAGTGCGGTTCAAGTTGCATTGTGCAGGTGAGAAGAGGATGAGCAGTTGTCAGGATATTGTCATTGCACTACCAGCAATGGGAGCCCTTTCTAATGTATTACTTGTGTATCAAAGAAAGTGTTGCTGTAGGCTTTCAGTGAATCCATTAGTTTGAAGCTGTAAAGCTGCTTAGTTCAGAATGCATGGAGTCTTGAATGTTGGAATGTTCTAAAAAGTCTGCTCACAAAAGTCTGTTACTAAAACTTTGAGAAAGGTTCACCTCAGAAGGCAGAATGATTTGAGTGCAAATTGCCTGTATAGTTTTGACTTTGGTGTCCAACATGAGATCAGTTGATTGTGCAAAATTTAGAATTTGGTTTGGTTTTCTTGCCTCAGCCTTGGCCTTTCTTTAACCTCACTGTTTTGGTAGCTTCCTCCTATACCAAACTTACACATTCACCATTTGGGGTTTTTTCTACTTCAAGAATTGTGGTAGGGCTAAGCCTTATAAGCAACTTTGAAAGAGTGATATATCAAAGCAGAATCACTGGCAAATTAATTAGGGGACCTGCTATAGGAAAAATTATGTGAAGACTTGACAAGAAGAAATTTGAATTTTGGAAGTATGGCAGTTATTCAGACTGCTTTAGATCTGTATTGATGGAAGGTTTCTCCCTTGATATTCTGATATCAAAAAGGGAATGTGTGGTGATGGAACATGATTCCTGATTCTTGTACACATAGGACTTGTATTTTGTCAGACTTAACTTTCATGCAGGCTCTTGTCCTTCCCTTTGTATGGGCCAGTTATGTAAGCTGAGCCTCTGCCTCTGAAAACATGGTCTGCCACCGTGGGGCTGTGCTCTCACACCAGTGTCTGCTGAAATTGGAAGATTTTGTTTCTATTTAATAGTCAATGCAGAAAACCTGAATTTCGGTGTAATGTTATAAATTGTTTCACTCTGTGTGTTTGGTGATAAATTTATGGCTGAAAAGCACTTAGCATGTTGTGTGCTTCTTCAGTCAATCCTTTTTTCTTTTTCTTTTTTTTTTTTTTTTGCTGCCCAGTTGTCATCTGCAAATGCAGCACTTCTGTTTACCCCTTCTTGTACATCACTTATGCACATCTTGAACAGTACATCCAATTAGAGACTGTTCTGAATGTTTTGTGGAGTAGAGATAACTATCTTAATTATCTAATTTGAAGCATTTTGTTGTGTAGGATGCATGACTGGAAGGACACTTGAGACATGTAAACGCTTGCAAACCTTTAATTAAGGTTTTCAAAATCATGGTCAGTGTTCATCTGGTTCCCTTTTTCCCCGTTCCTACCTCTCCTCTGTTCCACACTTCCAGCAACTGTCCTTATATGGTTTATAAAAGAAATGTATAAACTTGTATTGCTAATTTGTTTCTAAACTATTCAATGTAAATGGTTTCTCATGTCTCTGCTGGAGCAGGATGGCATTAAAGCCATTTGCATCTGTAGCAGAGTGGTTGATTCAAGACAACATAGTCCAAGACCAATATGGTGTTGCTTTGCTGATGCTTTGTTGTAGACTGTTCCCAGTGCCCAGTGGTTCATGTTATATGGGTGGAGTTCTGAAGTGACATTGAAAAGCCTTGTACCCTTTTGTTTAAATATTGCCTTGCACTGGGCAGTGTTGCTCTGGCTTGTTTGAATAACGAGTCTCTTGACTTGAGCACTTGTACGTTGTCTGGGGTTATCTAGTACAGCTCGATTGCTGCAAATGTCAGATGTTGAAAAGCAGAAGCTGCTGTGCACGGTCGTGCCTTCCTGTTGCAGGGGGTAGAGTGAGGTGGTAGGAGAAGTAACTTGGACAATTATTCAGGGGGAAGCATGGCTGGTGCCGGCAGTGCCTGGAAGAGGCTTCTTTCTTCAGCTAGCTGAAAAGATGGCTGGAGAAATACAGCCTTACATCACATGGCTTGATGCTCTTCTGAGGAGGACGCAAGTGACACCCAGTTTCCACCATACCAGCTTCCTCAGTTGCTACTGTCACTATAGAAAAGGCATCTTAAAATGTCAGACGATGGGCTAGAGAGATTGCTGATGAATCAGCTCCACCAGAGTGCTGTCATTACACATCTCGCAGCAGCGTGAAATGCGGGGATGGTATGGTGCCAGGCTCTTCGTTCGTACCTCCTTTGGAAGGCACTGTTTCTCCTTACCCACGGCTGGCCTTGTTCCTCCTGTCGGGTTTCAGAACCGCTCCCTCCTTCAATTTCGGATTGCTGGACGATTGGTGGCCTGGGATAATATCTGCTGCATGCTCGGGTATGACCGCAGCTCTCTCTGTTAGAGTAGCAATTGTTCTGACGGCTATGGGCGTTCGGGGTATATGACTCATGAGGGCAGCAGGCCTGGCGGGCCAAGCTAGTCACTGGTCGCCGGCCCGGCGGCCCCTTCCTGGCCAAGAGGCGGCACCGCAGCCGCCGGGAGGGCCGGGCAGCGCCCGCTCGGCCCCGCGGGGGCTGTTCGGCGGCGGCGGAAAGGGAGCGCGATGTGCCCGGGGCTGCTGCGGGGTCAGCGCGACGGAGCCGGCCCTGCCCTGCCCTACCCTGCCCGCCTTTGTCTGGCCCCGGCGCGGGCCGGCTCCCGCCCAGGTGCGGCCGCGGCGCCCCGAGCCCCGCCCGCGGCGGGGAGGGGCTCGTCCCGGCCCGCCCGCGGTTCCCGCCCGCGGTCGCCGGGAGCCGGCCCGGAGCTGTCAGGGTGAGTGTCCGGCCAGGCCCGGCCGAGCCGCGGGCGGTGCGCGGCGGCTCTGGCAGAGCCCGGCCCGGCTCGGCCCGGCCATGGGGCGGGGGCGGCGGGCAGAGACAATGCCGGGCGGGCGGGCGGCCTGCTCGCTGTGCCCGGCCGCGGCCTGCGGCCAGACACCCGCGGAACGGGAAACGTCGGCGGGCTGCGGGGGCGCATCTGGGGCTGCGGGCAGAAGTGGAGGGGATGCTCTTTTGGAAGGTGCTGGGGATGGCGGGGCGCCGCTAGTTGCAGAGGGAAGCCGTGCAGGAGGGAGCTTCCCTTGGAGAAGGAGGGAGCTAGTGATGTCTCTGCGGGAGCTTTCCTTCATCAGCAGTTCAGGCCGTCCTTTTAAAGAACATCACATGAGCCTTTTCATGCCTGAGCTTTGTAAAACCTCTTGAGGGGTGGGGGGCTTTGCAGCGTATGAGCACAGTCTTACTGACTCCTTTCACTCCCAACTGTCCACCCTTAGAATTATGTCACTGCATGCCTGTGCACTTGCCCGTGTGTTGCCCTTTTCCCTTTTGCCCTTCTCTGCTTTGTAAGACTGGCTTCACTCCAGACTTACCCATGCAGTTACAAATTGCTTTTGGTCTTAGCTGTAACAGAAGGTCAGTTTATTTTGCATTGTCTCTCACTTTCAGATGAATGAGAAAGAATGGCTCTGGTTACTTTCAGAGGCCATGTATTAAAATGTATTTTTCCAGAGAAATTAAGTATTTATATATCTTACCAATAAACTTGTCATTTGTGCTATTAAAATTTCACTGAGGTGAGTTAGGACATACAAGTTAGAGCAGGCAAGAGAGAATTTAGTGCTGTTTGTTCTTGAATGCCATTTCATTGCTGCTGAAGCAGTAGCTTCCCTTTAGCATGCATTTCTACTTTTTCTTTGCACTATTGTGAGGTCTTTCTATTTTTTCATCAAGAGTCTGTATCTTGCAATTTATAAATCATCTACAAATTGGAAATGTGAGCCTTTAAAATTCTGTAAAATTTTTATTGCCTACTGTTTTATGATTACTTGGATCTTCAAACTTTTTTCTGAGCTACTTTATGTTGTATCTAATGGGAAGGTTTGGCTGGCAAATACAAAAGAAACTGTGTTGGGCTAAACTTCTAAGAAAGTGAAACTTCATCATTTCAGAGCCAAAGAGCAAATATGACCCAAAACTGCCATTAAACAAACAAACAAACAAATTATTCTTTCTGCTGGGAAAACGGTGGCTGCACTAACAGAGATCTGTCTGCCAAGAAGTATGGTTTTGTCTGAAATGTGACATCCAACTATATACACCCCAAATTTGTGTCCTGCTGTATAGGGACATTTCAAATGGATTTTTCCTTTTAAAAGACCTATCTTGATTCCTCAGAACTTACTCTTGAGTAATGTTTTTGAGAATCTTTCAAAATATGAAAATATTTGATGGTGTTCTTGTGCAACAGTAATATTTGATAGGTGGAAGTGAGTAGGGAGAAGTAGACAATCAGTATCAATAAAGAGCTGGTTTTGTTTAGCATAAAATGGCTTCCTACTTTGCCATTGTACATCTTCTGTAGAAAATGGTCTGGAAGCTGATGCTTCACAATAAAGTACAGGGATAGGTGATGAATGTATGCTTCAAAAGAAATCACATTTTAGAATGTTAATGATGTAAAGACTTTTCCTTAGCAGTATTCCATACTATAAGCTATGATGTTAATGCAATTCAGCTCTCCAAATTGTAGCAGGAAAACCATTTCTTTAGAAGTTGAGTGGCAGCTGTTCAGAGTAGTGCATGGTGAATTGAAATGTTGATGTTTTGATACTTTCTCACAATCTTCTAATGTGTTGATATATTTGTTTCCCAGACTTACATATATTCATCTGGGAATTCTCATTTTTGTGTTTGAAATTCTTGCATTTGTGCTGCCTTGTAAATGCTTTCCACTCTTGTTGCATTTTGCATGATCTCCCTTCAAAAGATCCTGTTCTTTTCGTGATGGTCTTCATTTTCTCACTGTTCCGTAATATAAGCTTGCCCTGCCAAGAACTGTCAGGAAAGATTTGTTATTCATCACTACAGATTTCTCGGGTGACTTGCTTTGGGAAATGTTGCATTGACCACTTTTATGACAAATGTCTCTCACGTAACTTACTTTGGCATCTCAGTTGCTTCAGAGGTCTTGTTTTCTGGATTTTACCAAAATGAATGTTGTTACTGAAAGACTTAATTCTGTTTGTTCCAAGTTGTGGCAACAAAAAAAAATCTATGTAGGTCAAACACTTCATTGCTACAAATTCACTAATAATAACAGAATTTAGCTGTTATCATATAATGAGGCCACTTGCTATTTGGATGTTGGGAAGTAATGACTTGAGGTTTATATGTCTTTGCAAAGAAGCTTTTAAGAAAAATCTTTTTGTCAAATGTGGGATACTCTATGTTCACACAGAACCCAGTGACTTAATTGGAAAGAGAAACAACCGTCTTTTATTCTGGTAAATGCAAGATGTAGACAGTACAAAATCTTGGCATTGGGGCAGACATGAGCAGTGATGAAGCTAGAAAGACTGGATGTTTAAGAAGGAGCTTTCCCTCTGTGACCGTGGAATACTTTCTGAGAAATTGTCTGTTCTAAAGGGATTTGTAAATTACTGGGGGGAGTATAATTTTGTCACTATTTTTAGATGCCAGATTCAGTGCAGAAGGCAACTTAACCCATTTTGTAATTGAAGTATTGATTGTAGATGTTAATGACTAAAAATAGTGGGGGAACTGAGTTGACCAGACTGAAAAAAAAAAAAGGTGAAACACTGTTTCATGGTCATTCAATTCCCTTCCCTATGTCTCTCTTATCATATGTGAGCCCCCCAAGTACATTGTGATGTGGGAAAGGATATTCTAGATTCTGTAGTGTATCACTAGTGTACAAGCAAGAGGTTGTACTTTGTGGCAGTGAACAGTTTTATATGTGTAAGATTAAAATAATTGTAAATCAGTATCAGTCTGGTAATGGACAAGCCTTTTTAACAGAGTTGCTGTCAACTTTAGGGTTTGAACTGAGTTGGGGTTTGTAGTCCTTGATTGAGGACTGTCCTACAGTAAGACTTCTTTCCTTGGCAGAACAGACCTCTGTTAGTAAATGTGTCTTTTTATTGTTGAAGTAGGAAGTTTATGCTTTGTTGGTTTTCTAAAAAAACAGAATGTAGATGTCTAGTACAGATGCCAATTTTTTTCTTTCCTGGTGTTTCTGTTGCTGGCAGGTGTGTTCATGCTTTCTTCCCCTTTTTGTTTTTGTTCAGAATAACTATTGTCCTTGTATTGGTTTCTTATGTGTTCTTCAACAACAACAACAACAACAAACAAACAAAAAAAAGGCAATAGCTTGAATTAGTTCCAAGCTTCTGATTAACAATCAGAACTATCTAATTTTCTATAAAGTTCGCTTTGCTTGTTCTTTGCAAAGATGTGTGTGACTTTGGGAAGAGATCACTGCACCGATTTGTTGTCTGCATCCACACTGAGGAAGTGCTCCATTATTTCTATATTGGTGCATTCAAATGAAGACATTCCTCGTGCAAGCTCACTTTATACTGGCAAAGCTGTCTTTGTTGATGCCATTTGGCTGCAGAACTAACTTGAGGGATGGGGAATTTTACTGCTGGAAATGGTGTTCATTATAGCGCATGCCTGCATCCATTGCTAGGTGGGCTGTTTGGAAAGCTTTTCATGTGAATTCAGTCTGTTTTCTTGCTTCTGGAGAGAAGTCATCACCTTCATAGAGATAGATATGTTTTACCCCCCACTTCTATATTTGCCATGAGCATCTTGCTTTTGGGTATGGGGTGGTGCTTTTTGTGTTGTTTCGCTGTGCATGTTTGGTTTTTGTTTTTTGGTGGGTTTGGGTTTGTTTATTTGTTTGTTTTAATGGGTAAAATGTATTGAGTTTGAATCAGGAGTCTGTTGATTTCTATTTAATTTTGAACTCTCTCAGTTGGCTGAAGGAGGGATAAGAACAAATGAGAGGCTGAGGCAGAGAAAAAATAAGTAGGAGTTTAAACAGATGAAAGCAGATCCATTGCAAAAGGATGATGGGGTTTGGATGCAGTAACTCACTTGCCCTTTTGACCTCATATGATTGTTTGGGATTGGTATGGCCTTTGAGTTCTATTCTCATTGTAAATTTTAATTTGGAGTACCTTTTTTGGTCAATTCCTGACATTGGAGGAATGCTGTGGTTAAGGGGGCGGGGTTGTTTTGTTTTTAAGTAAGTTGAATGTTAAAAAAGATAGTGAAACAGAATTAACAGTTCAGTAGAATGGGTTTTAGGTAGCCTCACCTCTGAGTACTTTGCTTCTTACATAATGAGCAGATCTTTTCATTCTCAATGGTTTGCGATTCTTTGGCCCTCCCCCCAAATTATTTTCTTCAGAAGCCCACTTGGTACCACTGTGCTGATATCAAGAAAAAATAGCCATGTTGTTGTTTGTTTTGAAGAGAAAGGAATTGAGAAGGACAAACCATAATAACACTTGGATACACTTGTTTATGTAGTCGACTCGTGTTCTGACATTGACTACTGTTTTACTGCCACTGGGCAAATTAATAGTTTATGTGATTATAGTGAGAATGGTATTAACATCCATAGGAACTTGTAAATATTTAAGGCAAGCTTAGTGTAATTTGTGGTGGGGCTGTGTGTGTCGGTGACAGGGAGGGGTTTTGGAGTTCTTCGTGTTTCTTATGGATTTTCCTTTTTAATTATTGGGAGGTTGGACTATTGCTGAAGTATTTTCTAACTAATCCAGGAAGGAATACAAAAGATTGTTTCTACTGTATGCTGTTGCTAGCCTAATTTTGCTACCGAGTTAGCTGTATGTGTTAGTGTTGTGTGGCTGACAGAAGGCTTTGAAGGACTTGCTTGTATTAATTTATGTGAGTGAAAATACACCTCTACTTCAAGGAATTTATTTTCTACAGAGAACCTCTGAGTATTAGGTGAAATACTTTGTATATTTTTTGTATTTCTATTACTTTTGTAGAGTATACAGCTTTGCTGGCATAGGCTGAATTTCTTTTAAAAGCATTCTGCTAGTGTTGTCTACTTGGCAAATTGTTGTGTATGCCCAGGTTATAGCGTTTTTGGCTTGGTCTGTGAATTCAGACTGGTGTGTTGAAATGTGTTACTCCCTCTCTGGTTTGATTTTGTGCTTATAAATAACACTGGGAGCCCTTTCCACTGCTGCTGCTATTTTCATTTTGCTGACCTCTCTGCATCAGACATGTTCTCTCATTATTTTCTGAGCAGTCAGGTTAGTTGTACAGTAAGTTTGAGATGGGCATTGAGCCTGAGGTCCCATCTGTCATACCCTAATAGCCAATGTTCTTATTTTAATCTAAGGGAAAGGGTGAAGGGGAAATCACTAAAATTTGAATGACTAAGGATTTGAGCTCTACAGGTGGCAAGAAACTGATCTCTTGTTGACAGTTGCTGACTGCTGGCTACATTAGAATTAGGGCAAAAATGGGTTTTGTTCTTCTTGGTAAAGGTTAATTTCAGCGCTGTTTGTAAAGTTGTTACAATGACTGTCCTTACACTTGCATCTGATTATTTTTTGACACTGATTCATGGCACCTGTTGCTAAAAGCATGTCTCAGTAAGAGTCAGTTTTTAGTGTTGATGGAAACTCATTTTGGTTTAGTGCCTTAGCTGTTGTTCATTTTTCCTCAAGCTTAGGTGAGGTTATATTCCACATGCCTTTTCAGCTTACTAAAAGTTTCACCAGTTGAGACTTACAGTGTCTGAAATACTACAAATTGCACTGCTCTCTAATCTTTAATGGCTTCTGGCAATTTTCTATAGCTAAAAAAAATAGTGGTCTGCTTTTCAAAGTGTGCATCTAAATATAGTTACAACTTTGGATTGCATATTAGCAATGAGATTTGCTACAGGACTGGGAGATTTTTGATTTGGGGGGGTTTAGGGTTGGTTGGGTTTTTTTGTGGTTGGATTTTTTTGGTTGTTTGTTTTTTGTTTGGTTTTCTTGGTTGGGTTTGGTGGGGAGTTTTTGCGTATGGTGCTGGTTTCTTGGTGGGTTTTGTTTTCTGTGGGTTTTAATTTTTTTTTTAAGTTTTTGTCTTTTTAGATGTAAGTATGTATACACCCAATATGTGTTTTTCTGTTTTCTAACTTATCATTATCTCCACAGAAATTACTGTAATTAGAGAGAGAGCCTGATTTACAATGGGGGACGACAGTGAGTGGATGAAACTGCCCATCGATCAGAAATGTGAACATAAGGTAGGCAGTCTTGGTTTTGGCTTGGTATGTATCTCTGCTCATGGTGATTTTGTAGTGCTTCTGGATCTAAATGCACTCTAATTGGGTAATCTTGACAGCTGCACAGTGTGAGTATTAACAGATCTGAAACTGCATCAGGTCTATCCAACCTAGAGGCTGAGTAACCTCTATTAAAGCGCATCTTAGTAGCGTTACATGGCGTAAGCTTGTGTGCTGAAAGATCAGTACACTCATTCACGTGGAGAAATTACTCATCTGTAGCTGAAACTATTGCTGAGCTCCCACCTCCTCATTGGTGGTTGCTAGAACTTATGAAAAGCAGGGGGGAAGACTGGCATCTCTCTATCCAGATCATTCCTAGAGGGAGAAAAACAAGTATTTTGTCCTGTAGCATGTTATTCATATAGACATTGAAGAGAAATCTGCAGGTGCCAGCTTGCTGAGCATACTTTCAAATATGATTGAAGAACTTTGTGAGATTTGTGAGTTAAGGTTGTAATAGCACAACATTTAAATGTCCAATTTCTGCTTCCAGCTATGGAAAGCCAGATTAAACGGTTATGAAGAAGCCCTTAAGCTCTTCCAGAAGATAGATGATGAAAAGAGTCCTGAATGGTCCAAGTATCTTGGGTTGATAAAGAAATTTGTGACTGACTCCAATGCAGTGGCTCAACTGAAAGGACTGGAAGCAGCACTTGCTTATGTTGAAAATGCTCATGTAGCTGGGAAGTAAGTAGCCTTTTCTTGCTGCTCTTATGCTGTTAGGACAGTTTAATGTGCCTCTGAGAAAGGCTGCAGCTCCATGTAAATTGTGCAATGACCACTAACAATTCTGATCTCTATTGTTAAGAGCAGAACTTGCTTTCTAATCCAGAGCACTTGCTGAATGGCAGGCTTTCCTTGTGGATGGCCTCCACGTGCATATTAATTTATCACAAATTGCTTGCAATGTTCTAAAAAACTATTGAAGGCACTAGTAAAAATTTCTGAAATGGCAAAAAAAGTGAATCACTCATGTGGTGGTGTAAGTGCTGTGAACTGGAATCTCTGTTCTTGTTTGATTGAAACTGTCTTATCTGTACAGGAGGGAGCCCTTTTTTTCAGGGGGATATTTGTGTAATTCATACCTGAAATAAAAAATAGTTATGTTTATGTGACATTGCATCCAGCATAACCAACATGAATGAATCTTCATACCTGCCAATTTCTTCAATTTCTGCACTGGATATATTTTAGTACTTCTGTGTTGTCTAGCCCACAAAATGGGCCGTAGTCCTGAGGGTGGAATAAAAGCTCATAACAGGCCAGGTTAGTGCATTGGTCCTCTGACTTTGTGAGCTGATGAAATGGATAAAGGTCTTACTTAACAAAAAATAAAGAAACCCAAAGCTTTGCTTGAAAATCTAACAACCTTGCAGTCTTCTGGATTTAAAAATGGTGTCAATGATTTAGTTTATGTGAAGCTTGGAAGTATATGTGAAATACTGTGCTGGGATTATGTACTAATACAGTTAACATATTGCAACAGATATAATTCCAGGACATGGCGTTTATTTGTGAATCTCAACTAGAGAATGTCAATACACTCTTGAATGTCTACTGTTCACTGGTGTAGTCTGGTATTAGAATCATATTAACTGTGATCTGTGTTCTTTTACAAAACTACATGACAAAGTCATCCCTTAAGGTTATTTCCTTCAAGGTTATCTCAGGATGTAGTTCCTTTTGTATGAAGACTTGTTGGGTTTTAATCTGGATTTCGTGCTGTGTTTTATTTTGTGGATACTGATGTAGAACACTAAATCATATAAATGTTCCAAAAATAATACACTCTCATCTTTCAGGACAACAGGAGAAGTAGCATCTGGAGTTGTAAATAAAGTGTTCAATCAGCCAAAGGCCAGAGCAAAAGAGCTGGGTGAAGATATATGTCTAATGTATATAGAAATTGAGAAAGGAGAGGCAATACAAGAAGAATTATTAAAGGGTCTGGACAACAAAAACCCAAAAATCATAGTAGCATGTATAGAGACACTGAGGAAAGCACTAAGGTAAGCTTTTAGTTCATGGTGTTTTTTGTGATTTTCTTCTTTGCTTATTCCTCACCCCAGCAATATGTGGAGTCTAGTTTTATTGCTTAAGTCTTTAGTAGACCTTTGTTATTGTTGAATAGAAAGCATCTTTCCTATACTGGTATTTTTTGACAGCAGCAGTTGACAACATAATGGAATTTGTTAGATGTGAGGGATGTCTATGTTGTACACGCCTCATCTGGATCTCTTTCATTCATGGTAGATGTTTACCAAACTTCCATTTTCCCAGCCTCTGAGAGAAGGGCCAGATTAGTGTGTCTTGTTCCAGACTGTGAAGCTTCTCTTCTTACATTTGTAATAAACTCTCTGATGTGAAAACTAAAACGTAGTTTGATTTTTTGGGTTTTTTTAAACCACTGTTTTCTTCACTGATGTGAGCATGTTTAATTGGATACACAGTGTGTGTTTTTAGAAGAAAGAAAAAAACAAGCTCTTTGCACAGTAAGCTTCTATTGTCCATATAATAATTCCTTTATTGGAAAGGAGAGCTTCTAGTGCTCCCTAAAAATTAAATCCAATTTAAGATGGTGTAGTAGGCTTCAGTATTCGATTATTTTTTCGTTCCATGTCAAGTTTGTTTGCTGCCTTTCAGTGAAAAATACAGGGGCTTTATGAAATTCTTATACTTGGTCTGTATATAATTTACTGACCATTAGGGTTTTTTTTAAAGGAAACATAAAATTTTGGAATTAATGGACAGAACATTTCTTTTCTGAGTAAAGTAGTTCATGTCGAAACTGTATAATGTACGTGGAGAGTGCCTTATGTATCAAATCTTTTAGGGAACTTGCTGAGGCATCCATAGAGATGATCCTTGTTAAACTGATTGTTTCAGGCTTTGGTAATGTCAAAGTAAAGCTTCAGGCTTACCTATGCTCCTGCTAAGTGAAACTACTGTCCTATATTTAAGACTATATTTTAGCTATTTTAAATTGCTTATCTGGTTAAATGTCCTTTTAACTGTGCAGTGTAATTAGAAGCCTGCATAACCTTCCTCAGTATCTTTCAACTAATTACTTCTGTAAAGTGTGCCACATATATTTTTTTTTTCTTAGATGCAGTCTTTTATTATCTTTGTAATGTTAAAATCAAATATTCTCATGTAGCCCTCTTAGATTAAATTTCATCTCCCGCTTCTGAGCTGTGTTGCTACTTAAATTTTTCTTATCCTTTGGTAGGCTTTCTGCATTGATAACAAAATTTGTCTGTGTTGTGCCTAGGCAGGTAGCCTGAATGCATAACTAGTTTAATTTCTGGTATTTTCTATCTTGTGCTAAGGCTTCTGTTGTTTCTTGTTATACAAATTAGATTATATGAATTAGATACTAATAAGTTTGCATAGGCATTTCTCCCAATATGCTCCCTTTCTGAGTCATGATAGAAAAATTGAATTCTTGGGCAACTCATTGGTTCACATATTTAAATTGTGTTACTTCCAAGACCTCTTTTGAAGACTTTTATTCTTAGTATTTTTTAAAGTTGTTGTGGAAATAAAATCATGTGCACTAGAATTTCTAGACAGTGAGGCATGTACATTTTAGCTCTTGAGCACCCTTTTTTGGTAGCTTTTTTATG
This sequence comes from Brachypodius melanocephalos, assembly GCA_013398615.1. NCBI lineage: Eukaryota > Metazoa > Chordata > Aves > Passeriformes > Pycnonotidae > Brachypodius > Brachypodius melanocephalos. The sequence goes on from VZSR01000520.1 coordinate 11,577,596, forward strand.
TGGAACTTGAATTGGAGGGAACCATAAGAAAAAAGTGATTGGTAGAAAGGTTAATTCAGAATTAAGAAATGTTTCTGAATCGAAAGAAAATACTGCTTTTGAGGTGCTTTATATATAATACTTTAGTAACTACAGCAGTTAACTTTACTATGAGTTTGAAAAGAAAGTTCTTGTGTTCTCATTCATCAGTCATCGAAATAGGAAGTTTTGTGTAGTAAGTGCAACAGCATGTAGAATCTTCTGTCAAGGAACGGTGATTGGCTGGGGAAATTTGTTTTGTGTGTTCCTTCAGTGGTACGTATTTCAGCACATATGTTTGCTGTGAAGATGACCCAAGCTCGCTATAATTATGTGGTCCAACAAGTGGAAAAGTGACTAATGCTTTTACTGCAGTTTGCTTCCAAGGATAGACAAAGGAGATTCTATTCTGATTTTAAAAAAAAAAGTAGGTCACACAAGTTTTGGTCTAAGGACAACTCCTTTCTTCTTTCTTGTCTTTATTTTCCCCCCGGCAAGGAAGCAGATTTAAGCCCTGGATTGGATTAAGTGCTTTGAAGTCATTTGAGAGGCCTGATTTTGTAATTCCAAGATGGGTGTGGATATTAATTTTGATAGGGCATCTATTCTTTAAATTTTACAGTAGCATCTCAATAATCTAGCATAATGGTTTGAGTAAATGACAAAATTGCTAAATGTGCACTGGAAGACTTTCATAGAGTATTTTTTAAACAATGAGTTGTTATTTATGGATTGCTCTGTGTTTGTGGACACTGATGCTATTTTGTGTGTTTAACTTTCAGTGAATTTGGTTCAAAGATAATCTCACTGAAGCCAATCATCAAAGTATTGCCAAAACTTTTTGAATCTCGGGAAAAGGCTGTTCGAGATGAAGCCAAGCTCCTTGCTGTGGAGATCTACCGTTGGATAAGGGATGCTTTGAGACCTCCCCTGCAGAACATAAATTCTGTTCAAGTAGGCAGAAAGTATTTCTGTATCCAAACATTTGGTGCTCATCCTCCCTGGTTCTGTGATGTTGGGCATTCTTAAAGCCAAAACTGGAATGTATTTTTTTAGCTCCACTTAACTTCACCCAAAACATTGGTCACTGCTAGCCATTTGTAAGGAAATCATAACAATGTTTGGTTGCTCTGAACATACATGAAGTTGTGAGGTGAAGGCTTATATTGAAACCAAGGGTGGCAATTGAGCAGTAGAATGTAGTGAAATGGTTGCCTTTATAAGAGACCCTTGCACTGAAAGTCTTCAAGTCAATAATTTTTGTTGTCAATTTTCTTTTTTCCTGAAGTTTTTTCCTCTGTCCATCCCTTCATACTTATTCTGATGATGCTCAGGATGTGACTGTTTCCCTTCAGGAAGTGGCATTGCATTATGATAGATAGAATGTTTCATAATTTTAAAACTTTATAAATTATGCATCTTTTCCTCCTACCTACTTAAGTTAATTGTGTTCAGGTGGAAAGCGGTAGCTTGCTTTAAAAGGGCATGGTTAAAAAAAACCCAAACTGTTTCATCAAATGTAGCTCAGCATGTTTGTTTCATCTTAGTTTTAGTATGTAATAATAGTATGGCTGTAAAGGAAAGCTTCCTTCATGCTCAGCCATTTTTATTTCAAAATGTCTACAGAGGGGCCACACCATTCTGACTTTGTTCTTACATAAATGCTTTGCAATAATGTTCTCTTCTGTGGGCATGCTTAGTCAAAGACTTTGGAACTGTGAATGTGAAGTCATCCCTTTAGTGGCAGAAAAAACATAGTAGTGAAAGGTAGTGCACTCTTGGCTTTGAAATGGGAAAACTAATGGCTTGCTTGTCTTGGAGTATGCCCATAATGTCTCTGATACAATGCTTCTTTTCCCTTTTGGCAGCTAAAAGAACTGGAAGAAGAATGGATCAAAGTGTCATCAGCTGCTCCTAAGCAGACCAGGTTCCTGCGTTCCCAGCAGGAGCTGAAAGCAAAATTTGAGCAGCAGCAGGGGCTTGGAGGAGATGCAGATGGAGGTAAACTATTTTATCTGTGAACTCTATTGGCAAGTATGTTGTATATAGTTTGTGAAGGGATGCATTAAATTGTAAAGGAGCTTTTACTCAAGCTGGTGCAAAACATGGAGTGTGCTACACGAGAAGAAAATGTGTCTGAGGCAGAAACTTTATATTAAAGAGTATCTGTCTTTTGAAATAGCAAAATCACAACTGCTAATAGCACTTTCTAAACAATGAGCCTTAGGTGGTGCTCTAGTCAAAATTTTGTATCACTCTGCTTATATGTTTCTCTCTCCTTGTTGCAGGAGACGATGATGAGGAAGAGGCGGTACCACAAGTAGATGCATATGAGTTGCTTGAAGCTGTAGAAATTCTCTCCAAGCTTCCCAAAGACTTCTATGAGAAAATAGTAAGCATAAACTGAAATACTCCCTGCTAATTCTTTGTATAGCTGGTGAATTTTAGACTTACAGGCAATTCTTTAATGTGTGCTTTAGTGCCACATGGATAATAACCAACTGGTGTTGATAACATATGGGCTATCATAAATAAGTTTTAAAGTTGGATTTAGCAGCAAGAAAGCTGTCATTTTAAGGGGCTGAGATATGTCTTGGGAAAGGACTGTATTTTGTATTTCATTGCAATTTCTGATATTGAACTGTAAAGAGACCATGGTTTTCTCAAGATGGAATCAAGGTTTTTAATCTAAGGTTTGTGGCAAGTATGCTTCTGTAGAACTGTTTATATTTATAGATTAATGTAAATTACTTGCCCTGCAGGAAGCAAAAAAGTGGCAAGAAAGGAAAGAAGCTCTAGAGGCTGTTGAACTGCTAGTGAAAAATCCCAAGCTGGAATCAGGAGACTATGCAGACTTGGTGAAAGCTCTCAAAAAGGTAGTAAATAAAATTCAGAATGCACATATAGTTTAATTTTTTTTTTGTAATTTATTTGTATGATAGTTTAAAAGTTACAGTTGATTTAATACTCGTAAGTAGAAAATTACTAGCTGGAACAGTTATGGAAATAACCCAGTCTGTGGCCCAGTGATTATTGTAAGAAGTTCTTCCATGTCTGAAACTCAGATTTTCTCTTCAGGTTGTTGGAAAGGATACAAATGTTATGTTAGTTGCTTTGGCTGCCAAATGCCTTGCTGGACTAGCTACAGGCCTCCGAAAGAAATTTGGACAGTATGCAGGGCATGTAAGTAAGAGTATGTACTTTTTTCCTGATTTTATTCGTGCTGGACACCTTTTTTTCCCTTTCTCTTTCCCCTATCAAGCCTTGGTATTTATCAAAGGTATTGTTTGTACAATTAGGAATGCTTACCAACCCTTAAAAGAGTAAGCATTGAAATACTTGCCTAGATCGTTGCATCTTGAGTTTGAAAGCACCTTCTTCATTCATATTCAGCAAGATGAGACTTTCTGTTGCAGTATGTCTTCTCTGCTAAGAAAATTGAATTGTTCTGCCATTAAATGAACTTTATTTACATTATCTCATCCTAAAGATACCCTCACAGGAATGCATTTGTAGGCCACAGTGAAAAAGACAGCTTCTAAATCAGAGTGCTACTTAGCACCTCCGTGGTGTATGTTTTATGTTGCTTGGGTTTTTTTGAATGTTGGGGGATGGTAGGTGGTGGGTGTTCTGTTTCCTTGTTGCCTGGGTTTTGTGGTTTTTTTGTCTGCTTTAAATAGCAAAAAATTCTGAGATCTTTGGTACCGAAATGTTCTGGTGCTCCAGTTTAGTGCCGTTTGTTCTCTCCTTTGCTGCTCATCTCTTAACCAATAGCTAATATCAGTGAATACAGGAAAAGTTAACCAGTATGTGGAAACAAAGAGAGCTTTTAATACGTTTCAATTCTCACTCATTTCTCAAGCCTGTGTCACTGTTCTCTAAACTGCTCAATCAAATTTTTCGTGTGGGAAGCAAGAGTAATGGGGGTAGAGAACTGATGTGTCTGGCTGCTGGTAGTATTGGCTCTGAATTGGGAAGTTGCCAAATCTCACTGCTTCAGAAACATTCGAGTCTCCTGAACTCTGAACAGTAGTTTGGACAGTCAATTTCATTCTGAAAGTTGTCTATTGCTATAAAAACTATTCTTGCATCTGTTTTATAGTTGATTTGTGAAGGTTAACACTTACAGCTACAGAGTTAGTGTTGAAAAAGCCAAGATTCTAAAGTAAGGGTGTAGCTCTGTGGTTGCCAAGCAAATGGCGTTGAGAAGATGACTTTTTCAATACTGTAATGACAGCTCTGAATCGCATAATCTCAGTACTCATTTTAGCAGTTCACTTGATTTGTTTGCTGGATTTATTTACTTGTGAGGAAGATGTAGACTTCTCCTGAGAGTGGGCATTGAAGTGTTATAAAACAGAATTGTTGCTGGAATTGTATGATTATAAACTCTATTACTTAAATATAGGACTGCAATGCTGCTCTGCAATCTATGTTCTAACAAGAGTAGTGAAATCCTGCATAGAGTCATACTCCTCACTATAATTGAGTACATCTGTGCCAGCTTCACTTCTCACTGCATTCGTATCCCTGAATTAATTTTTCTTTCCTTCTCACACAGGCTACGGCTTCTAAATTCCATGTTAAAAAACACTCATTTTACCTGTCAGCATTTTCTAAAACAGAGGCCTAATGATTTCAAATATCTCCTCCTTAGACTTTGTTCTCTGTAGGGTGTAGAGGTGTCTAACATCTGCAATAGCATGTATGATGGTCTTTGTGGTGCCATCTGGATTATCTGGAGGTTTTTTGAGCGTTGGAAGTCTGTAAACTGGGAATTAAGAGGTTGCAGCCCCAAAAAAGGATACCACCTGAGCCTGGGTCACAGTGCGTCACAAGGGGTTGAGATTCCATAGTCAGCTTCTGAGTAGAAAGAAAATCTATTTTTTGTTATGCAAGAGCATGTAACTTCTGTAAAGCATCTGACTGCTTCCAAACTATGATCTGTTATGTTTATGAAAAATCTTGAAAATAGCCTGCTCTCCACAGTTAAGATCTGCATGTTTCTGGCTTAGTGTAGAAGTCCTTAATATTATAGAGCCCATACTAAAGTGGACCTGTTCATATTACTGGCACATGGAAATGTCTGCAATGTAGTAGTTAGTTTTACTTTTTTTTCCCCTTGAATGTTTTATTTAATTGTTTTTTCAGCGGTGGCTGGCTGAGCACCTAGACGAGGTAGAAATTGCTGTCAGATTCCAGGATGGCATAGTTTACTGTCAGATGTGCTTTTTTTTCAAGGTGATAGATCTGAAAAATATTGCTGTAGAGAGGATTCTGGTTGCTTTAGTCATGATCTTGTCAGCTGTGGATCAGATGAGGACTTCCTAATGAGCCATGCTTAGTGCTATCAGAAAGCTGGGAAAGAGGGGACAGGTTTAAAGCATTTTTGGATTCTTCGAATACAAGAGCATTTATGTTGTGAAATTGTTCATTTCCATTCTATTGCTCTGTATTCCAGCATAATTCCATAATCCTTAATCATGTGAATTTATAAGTCTGTCTTTTGTTATGAAATTGTTTAAAAATCTATATTTGTTAATAGAGTGACTGGAATGAGTTTAATATTGGAGAACAGCAAGATGAAACTAGTTCAGAGTGCTGTTGTGTACTTCTGGAGGGAGACAGCGGAGATATTTGAATTACTGGCTTCTCTGCAAAGTACCAGGGCACAGACTATCAGGCTTTCCAGTTATATTAGTGAAGAGGGTGCTGACGTTTTTGTTCCGTGTTCCATAGGTTGTTCCAACAATCCTGGAGAAATTCAAAGAGAAGAAGCCCCAGGTAGTGCAAGCACTGCAGGAGGCCATTGATGCAATCTTTCTTACAGTAAGTAAGAGTGAAAATTTCCCCATTGTCTGAGAATTGGTCTCTAATTTTGATTTGCTTCTCTCTTTACTTAAATAATGACTTTTATTCAACACTGTAGACCACACTGCAGAACATAAGTGAAGATATTTTGGCGGTTATGGACAACAAAAACCCAACAATTAAGCAACAAACATCCCTTTTCATTGCAAGAAGCTTCCGACACTGCACACCTTCTACTCTTCCAAAAAGCCTGTTAAAACCTTTCTGTGCTGCACTTCTCAAGGTAAAGCAGGAGATGATACTTGTCTGGCATTGACTTGAACATTGTTGTGGTGAAACCTTAGATTGTTTCAGGAGAAAGACCTGAAGGTAGTGCAGAGACCAGAGAGTTCTTGTGTGCTATGTAGCCCTCAGAGTCAGTTTTGGCTGATATCAAACTTGAAGGTGACTGTCAGTGAGGGGAACAATTCAGTTCTTATCTTAGCTTTTTCAAAGCTGTAGACAAACTAAGTTTGTAATAGATTAAGAATTTACAACTGTTATCCCAGACACTGCCACTTGCTTCTTGCACACGTCTCTAACAAGTTTTCGATGGAATGCTGTTGTTTACTATGAATAAAAGAGCAATCATCGTTGATTCATACATGGCAGTGACACTAGATCATTTATCAGTATAAATGATAATGATGTATACTTTTTTCTTATTGCAAATAGCCCTTTCCTTGGTATAGGCAATATCCCCAGCTTTAAAAAATGGAGATTTGAACAAGATTGCAGAACTTTTAAACTCTTTATGAACTTCCATGATGTTTAAAGCATGAGTGTTCAACCTCTTTTTGTGGAAAAAACCCTAAGATGAGAAAATGGCTGTATCTGAGAAAAAGTAGACTTGCTCAGTACAGGAAAACAAAGCGGAAAACAACATTTTTCTTTCTGCAGTGGAATGTAAAGGATTACTCTGTAGTACATTTAGATTTTAAATAATGGGAGAAGATTTATATAGAAGATGTTTAGATATGAGCCACAAGTCACGTGATGTAAATTGTCTTTCTCTGCAGCATATCAATGATTCTGCTCCTGAAGTAAGAGATGCTGGATTTGAAGCATTAGGCACTGCCTTGAAGGTAGCTGGAGAGAAAGCTGTGAATCCATTTCTAGCAGATGTAGACAAACTAAAGCTTGATCGGGTGAGTATCGTTATAAATGTAAGAAAGGTTCCATCTGACCATTTAAGATGCATCTTAGGCTGGAGAAGGTGCAAGATGATGCTTTAGCCTAGTAAATTTCAGCACAGATTTTTGAAGATGTATTTTTTACTTAAATGTTACTGATGTTGCAGGGAATCTGAAAATCTCTTAATTCTTCCATAAAGTATCTGGCTGTATTACCTATGAGGTGGGTTGTGAGATTTAGTAGTGGTTTTGGTTGGTGGTATATGGAGTTTTGTTTGTTTTTTAACACTTTGTTTTCTGGAACAAGCTTTTAGGTCACAACCATATGATCTAATTTTTTTGTTATTAGATAGGATTTGGTATTTAAGACTTACTTCCCAACAACAAAGTTGTTATACTTTTGCATAAGCTGACAGGTATGTTGACTGAATGAAGATTTTATAATTTAAGGTGCTCAGACTTAGTCTTAGAGCATCTATCAGTATCAGTAGGGTGTCAGTGTTTTCTTTGTATATAAATGCAATTCATTTTGAACTAGGAGAATTATTTTCTCAATACAGTGATGGCTGATGCCACTAACTGGTTAACCTTACTATTGAAGGAACACTGGAGAACAAAATTTTGTAAAGTAAACAACTTAAACTCTTCACATTTTTCCACATTAGTCAAGTTTGAGCCACTGGTAAAGGGACACTGTGCATCCAATTGTGGTAGCTAAACAGCTTCTTTCCTCCCCCACCTTTTTTTTTTCCACTGTTTGGCAGATTAAAGAGTGTGCTGAAAAGGTAGAACTGGTTTATGGTAAGAAGCCAGGAGGAGCAGCTGAGAAAAAAGAAGGCAAGCCTGTTACTGGAAAGACTGCTGCTCTTGCAGGGCCTGCAGGAGAAAAAGAAACAAAAGATGCAGCAACCAAACCAGGACCACCGAAGAAAGGATCTGCAGTGAAGGTAAGGGATTGTCAGACAATCAGTTGTCTGTGATTGCATCAGATAGTTACTGCACATCAAAGGTGGCCTGTTGAACATCTGCCTCCACTGAGCTATCGCTGTCCTTTTGCAAGAGGAGGTGAGCCTAACAGCAAAAGTTAGGCTCACCTAACTTTTTAAATTGAGATTTAAAATCTCAATTTTAAATGATACAAACTGTCTTGTCATGTCTTAATACCAGATTTTGATTTTGAAATAATGATAAAAGACTGGAGGCATTCAGAGGAGCTTCCAATGTTACATTGATGTGCTCTGAGATATAGTAATACTTGGCTGAAGTCAATATTTCTTGTAGCTAGCAAAGTTGCTAAGTATTGGGTATTTTTTCACCATTGTTTTTAGTTCCTTTGTATATTTTGAAGTAATTTCAACTATTTGCCTATGTTTCTTTGATATTACTCTTTCGGTTTTAAAAATTGACTGCAGTAGATGGTCTTTGTAATATGCTACTTAGTTCTTCAGGTGGGATACCAGGAAGTGAATAGAAGAATATATAAAATTTGTGAAATCTCTTGGTGCTTAGATAACCTGAGAAAGAGACACCAGTCACAAGTTTCATATCTAACCAGTATCTATAGGAAAACATACAAAGTTACTGTTTCCTGAACTTTCACAGATATATCATTCTTTCCTTTTTTATCTGTCATTGTCCTATTATGTGTTGTAAAACCTGTAGTCTAAAATACATTAATTAAATAAGCTCTAGCTTATCTCTGCCTGCAGTTGTTATGCTATCAGAGATACATTTTTTTTGGACATTAGAATACAGAAGTGTAGTATAGGAAAAACAGCTGTTCTTTTGATATCTGACCTAGAGACTTTGATCTTGGCTAACTTGTCCATTAACTTTCTAGGCAGGGGTCCCACCGAAGAAAGGCAAACCAGCTACAGCTGCAGGTACAGGAGGTGCTGGGGCTAAAGGCAAGAAGGGTCCTGAGACCAAAGAAATCTTTGAGTCGGAGCTCTCTGTGAGTATTCTGCTATTCTCTGAAACACAAAGCCCTCGGTAACCAAAGATGGGAGCTTTGGTTAATCAGTTCTTCAGGTACTACAGAATTTTTAGGGAGATAGTTTGTTTGGTTTTGTTAGGAAAAGGGAAAGCAGTATGTGTAAATTTATAACTGGTGAAATGGATCTTTGGTAAATACACCTGTTCTTCAGGCTGTTGTTGGAACCAGGCCATATAAGACAGGAAGGAATAAATCATGCTTATACCCTTACAATATGGTATATTGTTGTCCCTGGAGTAGGAAGAGATGAAAAAACCAGCGATACTTCATATGTAATTTAGGACACATGATTTGATGAAGGAGTCTGGTATTAAAAGCCTGAGAGTACATTATTCTGGAGTTTACATTGAAATCGTAAGTAAAATAAAGTAATAATTAAATGAACTAATAAAAATCTGTTTTATGCTGCTTGTATTAAGTTACACTTCAAAAAAATTACTGAAATCTGCATGTTAGTTGAGCATCTGCCTGCTTTCTTGGTAGGGAACTGGGTAAACTCAGGTATCTGTGGGTCAAACAGTAATAAAAAACGTATTAAAGTTTTGCTAGATGTATTTGCAAATTTTTGGACTGTCAATCCAAACCATAGTTGTATTTGGAGTGTTGCTTAGAGTGAATAATTCCTATTGTGTATCCAGTTTGTATTGGTAGTTATACAGTAGAAAATGAGAATACAGTTCCTGAAGATGATGTAGACATCAGTGAAACAAGCAAAGTTTTTATCACTAAATAACTTTCATTTTCCATTTTGCTAAAATGGAAACAGAAGCTAGGTCTTCTCCTGTCTGCCCTCATCCTGATTTGTTGTTGTCAGTGTTTATTCAGACTTGATCCAAAATTACCTTGCAGATTTTAGGTTACCTCTGCCTGATTCTTTAGGCAGGTTGTTGGTATTCAAGATTATTTTTGACTATCTGCACAGTTTCTCATACTTTCCAGAGATTACTTTTCTGTTGCAGTGCAATTTTAGCAGCTTTCTAGACCCATAAGACCCCTAAACTACAATCCATACTAAAATCTTTCAATCTACAACAAAACCCTTTTCCTATTTTGTAAATGCACCACAGTACAAGGGTCAATCCAGTATATTACTGGATTATATTAATTATATTATATATTATATTAATTATATTATATTGTATTATTAATTATATTAATCTGAGTTTTAAGATTGCTGCCCTCCTCTGAAGGGATGTGGATTATTAACCTTGTTCTGATCTGTCTGCAGATAGAAGTATGTGAAGAGAAAGCTGCTGCTGTCCTTCCAGCTTCTTGTATCCAGCAGTTGGACAGTGGTAACTGGAAAGAGAGGCTTGCCTGCATGGAGGAGTTCCAGAAGGTACGTTGGAACAGTTGATGAGAGGCAGTAGGGAAACTAAAAATAAGTAATAATTTCTTCAGCTCTTTAGGCCTGGTAAGTCTCCTGAAATATTTACTAGTAGTAGTTGTATGTCAGCAATTCAGATAGATTAAACAATACTTGGAAAAGCCAAATGGCTTATATGGTTTAAATTCCATAACAATAGTGGAGTAAGTATTTCACCTTAATGTAGGTAGTTGTGCTTTTGTCAAAAATACTTATATTTTGAATGAGAATACTTAGAGGTCTTTTTAAAACTCCAAGTAATTGTAAAGCTTAGTCTCAAAGATAGCTAGATTTAAACAAAAGGTTTTGCAACAACTAAGCCAAATCTATTGCAGATAAGTTCCTGCTGTTTGCATCTTAGGCAGCAATTGATTATAATCAATTACTTTCCTGTTGAAATTTTTATGTTTAGAGGCTTATGCAGTACTAGCAGTCTTCACAGCTAGTGGAAAGTTCTTCATGTAGTCACAAACCAAAAAAAGCATCAAATATCCCTGAGATGGTATCCATCAGAGGACCTTTGAGAGTTCACATTCAAAAAAGCTTCAACTGTAGATATACAAGTAGTTCATACCACTACACCAGTACAGTCATGACTGAGCTTTTAGTATTTTAGTGGGAAAAGTGACTAACTTCAGTTAGGAAATGGTGACTGGCTGCATTGAAATGCTGCTTGCAGAAGCCTGCTTTATTAAAATTTTGCTATTTCAGTTGAATGAATAAATCTAACAACAGCTAAACTCCATTATTTAGATCATATTCAGGCTTAATCTCTGCTGTGTAGTCAGCATTTGAACATGAAAGCTGCATAATATACTTAATCTTTAAAACGAAAGCAGATTTTTGAGGGGCAGGTGGGTTGTTCAGGAATTTGTTGGGTTTTTTGTTTTTTGGTTTGGTTTTTTTGGGGTTTTTTTTAAATTAAGTGTTAATTCCTAGGGTTGGAATGGCCAATAGTGATTGTTAAGGACATTTGTTAAAGAACATATAAGGAGTAGTAATGTGAATGCTGTAGGTTAAATGTTGGCTCACTGCCTCAGACTCCTTGTAAAAGTGGCTCTTCAGGTAAATTACTATGCTGAGAATTTCTGTAATTTAATTTAGTATTAAGAAAATACTTCAAGGACAGTTGAGAATTTCTGTTAGAGTTTTGTATAATTTGTGACCCACTGCTAACTTCATGTTTATCCTTCAGGCTGTTGAGCTTATGGAAAGAAGTGAAATGCCTTGCCAAGCCCTAGTAAGAATGCTGGCCAAGAAACCTGGTTGGAAGGAAACAAATTTTCAGGTAATACATTATTCTTCAGTAACTAAATAGTCCATTTTTGTTAATGTAAACTAGTTTCCAGCTGAAAGGCTGTAAATGCCTATATCACTGTGGCCACAGTTTTATCTGTAATCAATAAGGATATAAACTCTCAAACTGGATTTTATTTCTGTTGAGAGTTGGGACTCCAGATGTCATCTAAGGTATCTAAATATTGTCTTTAGATGTATATATGTGCATACATATAAGCATGTATGTGTATATAAGTTCTAAAAGTAGATAATGGCAGCCCAGTATTATTGGGGTGTGTGTATATATATAATAGTATGTATTTGTGTACACACAGTTTTTGTGTATAATCACACAAAATACCTATATTGTGTGTGTGTGCAAAATTTTTACATATTCAAATGCATGTGTATGGATATACAAATACTAATTTTGTGCATATGTTAGTATTTACCCACAAATCCATATAATTCTTACGTGTATCTATAGATATATAAAATGAGAAAAATCAGTCTAAAATACAGGAAGCCATGAGTAACATTCTTGCTGTTTTGGACATTGCAGGTGATGCAGATGAAACTGCATATAGTTGCATTGATTGCACAGAAAGGAAACTTCTCCAAAACTTCAGCACAGGTTGTGCTGGATGGTCTTGTAGACAAGGTTGGTGATGTGAAATGTGGAACTAATGCAAAAGAGGCCATGACAGCAATAGCAGAAGCTTGCCAGTTGCCATGGACTGCTGAGCAGGTGAGTGAGCAGCAAAGGTATTTACTGCTGAGCAGTAAATAAAATTAGAAATAATATGTAGAGTGTCCTTTCAGTCTGAGGAATAAATCCCAAATCTTTGATTTTTCTCTGCTGCATGACAGTGATTTGTTTGCTCTCAAGGTGCTTCCTGAGGCAGAAGTTAAATATATATTTCTCTAAAACTGAAAATAGAATCATAGGATTGTTTGAGTTGGAAGGGGTCTTAAAGCTCAACTAGGTCCTCCTCTCACACCATAGACAGATATACCTTCTGCTAGACCAGTTTGCTCAAAGCCCCATCCAACCTAGCCTTGAACATTTCCAGGAAGGGGGCAGCCACAACTCCTCTTTCAGTTCAGACTCATTCCTCTTTGTCCAACCATTGTATGCCTATTTCAAAAGTTTTCTTGGAGGCCTCCTTCAAGTACTGGAGGGCCACAAGATACTCTGGAGCCTTATCCAGGCTGAAAAATTCCAATTCTGTCAGCCGTTCCTTGTAGGGCAGGTGCTGCTTCCTTTTAATCATGGTGGCCCTGCTCTGCAGTCGTTCCAACAGGTCCGTGTCCTTCCTGTGCTGAATGCCCCAGAACTGGTTGCAGCACTGCTGGTGAGGTCTCACAAGAGCAGAGCAGAGAGGCAGGATCCCCCCCTTGCCCTGCTGGCCGCACTGCTTTTGGTGCAGCCCAGGACACACCGTTGGCTTTCTGGGCTGTGAGTGCACATTGCTGGGTCATGTCCAGCCTCTTGGAGGGGCTGGATGCTCTCTCCTGGCACCACTCTCTCTCCATCCATCCCCCAACCTGTGTTAGTTCAAGAGCTGCCCCAACCCAGGTGCAACACCTTGGCTTGTTGAACCTCTTCAGGTTGTCATTATTACAGTGCTTTGTCACCTGGTTTGCCAGCAAAAGTTTACACTTAACTCTCTTCTATCCCAGGTTGTAGCTATGGCTTTCTCTCAGAAGAATCCTAAAAACCAGTCAGAAACTTTGAACTGGCTCTCAAATGCAATTAAAGAGTTTGGCTTTTCTGGGTAAGTCTTTAAATTGCTGAGAGAAACTGGAATGAAAATGTTTCTAATCTGAAACTGAGATTCTGTTTATCTTAACTCTAGTTCCTTAAACTCTGATAGTAGCCATGTTCTTCTAGCTCTTAAGTATATAACTGAAAGTATCTGGCATTACTAGTATGATAGGATGTAATTACACTTCTAGCTACTTTATTCATTATTCCATCTTCTCTGAAGAGCATTTGTCTTAAGGTACTTATAGGTGTGGGCTGGGCAAAGAGCTGTGGTATTGCATGTCTGTTACACTCCTACTTGGGTACACCTGCACCCAGTGGACCACTGTATTTTATAGTTTAAAAGAAAAAAACACAACAACTGAGTCTGACAACCTACAGAAGAGTACATACCAGCATGCCTGTTAATCTCCTTGGGAGGCATTTTGAGGTTGATTACAGGTGGATGAAGTTTCAGCAAACAAAATAGCTGTTAGTGTGTCTGTCATTGTGAGAATAAGAAATGAATTCTCTATCAGAACCAGGGATAGCATGTCTTAGTTTTTAATCACTGGTCTTTTAACTGAATCTGGTCAAACATATGTAATAGAGTTTAGTCCTGAGGGAAAAAAAAATCTCTGAAGCAAGGAAAACTTCAAATATCGCTGTATTTAACTATTTGGGCAGTTACTATGCCTGTCTTAAGATACTTTGTGGCTTTTAAATGGATTAAGTCTGGGAAATAAACTCTTCTTTAGTAAATTCCCCCAAAAATATATATTTACAGCATGGTAATGTATGTAAATGTGTTACTAGAACAGCCGTATTTGAGGCTGCACAGATTCAGGAAGAAGATTCAGGAATTTAAAACTTCCTTTATTTCACTTGTAAAATATCCTTTTGAAAATGGTGCCTTTTCCTGGAAGATCATGAGACTAACTAACAAAAAACAAGCCCCACCACAACAATAACATACTCTCACCTTTATTGTGTAGTCATGTTTCAGGTACTTAAAATGTTTCTAGATTCATTCCTCAATATTTCTGTCGTAGCACTCACATGGATTATAGTTTAAGAAACCTTCCACCTGTGATAATAGTCGGCTTTGATATAAATTGTTTACTGATTGATTTTTCACAGTAGGCCATTCTCCAAACTGATCTTTCAGTAGTTATTTAAGCAACTACTATCTACACTGTACGTATGATGATATTTTACGAGTATACATGTCTTCTGCATCTAAGTTAGCTGTGTAAATATGTCTAGGGGTATTTTCTTATTTAACATACTGTGATGATTTTATTTGTTGGTGCTTGCTGTGTTGTGTTTTATTTATGGGAGACATCTTTTTTCCACAGATTGAATGTCAAAGCTTTCATCAGCAATGTGAAGACAGCTCTTGCTGCAACTAACCCAGTGAGTAAATTTAGAATCTTAATCTTGAATTATTATCAGTCCTTAATTTGAAGACTGAGTGCTTTTTCCTCTTTCTGGCAGGCCGTGAGGACTTCTGCCATTACATTGCTGGGAGTAATGTATCTTTATGTTGGACCTTCTCTGCGAATGTTTTTTGAAGATGAGAAGCCAGCCCTTCTCTCCCAGATAGATGCAGAATTTGAGAAGGTAAGAAGTGGAGCTCTCTTGCTACCAAGTGTCATTAAAGCTACTTTGAAACTTCAGTAGCTGGAGTTTGTAGCAGTACTGTGGTCTAAACCTTGGGCTTGTAATTGAACCAGATTCTTTAAGATGGTGCACAAAGGTTGCAAATTCATTATGTGTAACTATCCCAGTAGTCGGTTTTTTTCATTATGAACTTTAACAGTTATGAACTTTATGAACTTTAAAAGTTCCTGGGTGTGTTTGAATAGTGTAATGGTTTAGAAGTCTGTAGTCCTGAGCCAGTGCGTTCATGATGTACAAGTGGTTGTTTTTTTGAATGTCAAATGAAAAATTGTAAAATTGTTGTTTCTGATTTTTGTGTTGCTTGCAGATGCAAGGACAGACAGCACCAGCTCCAACTCGTGGCATTTCCAGACACACCGTGGGAGGTGGGGATGATGGTGAAGAAGAAGAACAGGAGGAGGTTGGGAACGATGCTGTGGATCTCTTGCCAAGAACAGATATTGGGTAGGTTTGGATTCTAGCATGTGAAGATACACTTCCACTGCAATTCAAAACTTTGCATTTATAAATGCTTTCTAAGCATTTACCAAGTAAACAGGCACTTTACCTGTTTTTCTTTTGCAGCGATAAGATCACAGCAGAACTAGTGGCTAAGATTGGGGATAAAAATTGGAAGATTAGAAAAGAAGGTCTAGATGAAGTGACAAGCATAATAAATGAAGCAAAGTTCATACAGCCAAACATAGGAGAACTTCCAGCTGCTCTGAAGGGTCGTCTCAATGACTCCAATAAAATCTTGGTATGTTTTTTAAAATCCTGTTTTAGTTACTTCTAGCTTAAAACTTAAGGTAGTTACGATTTCTGAACCTTGCTTATTACTGTGTGATCTCTTTCAATGTCATTAAATCAACAGCTGGAAAACAGTGAACTGTATGTTTCCAAATTGTATATTTGCCTATTTTAGTAAATATTTGCCTTTTTTTTTTTTTTCATTTTAAAAATGCTTTGAAAGAAAGGAAAATCTACCTTTACTCTGAATGTAATGCAAGGACATCTTAAAAGAATTTGACTAATTGCTTCATTTGTAACAAAAGTTAATTGTCCCTTGTTTGAAAATGTTTTTACTTCAATTTAATTTGCCCAGAATATGGAATTATATTTCATTTTTCAGTGTGATGAGTTTGAAGACTGGAATAGGTGTCATTGAGCAGGTGTTCTAAAGTAAAAGCTTAATATATAACAGTGTCTCTTTTCCCTGTATAACTGGGAGATTTTGCACAAATGCTTGTAACACTGTTTTATTTAAAATCTTTTTTTTTCCCTTATGTCCAGGTGCAACAAACACTGAGCATTCTTCAGCAACTAGCAACGGCAATGGGCCCCAATATCAAACAGTATGTGAAAAATTTGGGGATTCCTGTCATTACAGTCCTAGGAGATAGTAAGGTAGGACAGATGTCAAGATCTCTTTGTTTTTTGTATATCTAAGCTATACCTGAAAGGTGGATGGCAGTTAAAACTTTCTTGGAAGCTTACCAAGTTTTTTTAAAAGTTCTTGCCTGAATGACAACTTAATTTCAAATATAAATACGTGCCTCATTGTATATTCAGGTGTATTCCCCTCCTTGAAACTAAACCTGGTGAAACATTCTAGCTTTTAAATGAATTTGGTGACTATGTGCATATTTGTGCTGCTGAAAATGCACTATTTTAGACACCGAACAACTTGGTGAAGTTTCATGTAGAATTTTTAGTGTATCACTGTGGATTCCAGTATACATTGTTGTCTTTGTCACTGTGTAGGAGACCTTTGTACTGTAGGTAGACATAGGACATTCACAACTGACACTGAAGCTTGTATAAATAACATCAGCATCAAGGTTGCCAGGATGCTGTGTCAAAATCAAGCTTAGGACCATGGGAAAGAGCTATTTGAAGCAATGGGTAAAGAGGCTTGGGAAGGTGCCAGTATCTTGTGCCAGAAGTCATGGGCAGTTATCAAAGATGGCATACTTTAGCTGTCTCTGCTTGGAATGTGAGTAGCAAAAAGGGCAGAAGCTGAATCTACCTGTCCCAAACAATGGAAGGACCTGGGCAGGTTCTAGGGCTAGATAAAAATCTCCTGGTTCAGATTGTTTTCTCTTTAAGAGTCTTCGAGAGCTGAGATTCTATGTGACTGTTAAATTCTTCTTTTAACTCACCAGTTATCCTGAGGCAACAGCAAGGTCCTTTTGTAGAGTCATAGAACTTTTTAGGTTGGAGGGAAACCCTACAGACCATCTAGTTCCAGCCCCACTGCCATAAGCAGGGACACTTTCCACTAGACCAGGTAGTTCAGAGCCCCAGACTGGTAGGAGAGTTTGTGATTTAGACCAATTTTGATTAACTTAAACTGGTACTAATGCATAATACTGACATAACTTGTAAGCACTGTAATACTGACAGAAAATTGTATGCTTGTCTGAACATTCTTACAGGGGTAATTTTTTAAGTACTGCAAGATTTAAGTAGTTTGTCAAATTTGTCAAGTTTTTGAAGATGAGGATGGTCCGTTTTGGGTCATACTTTAATATGTTTGTAATGGACCCTCTGAATAGTTTAGGAAAATTACCAGCTTGAAGCATGAGTGAAGACAAATTAAATTTGGGTGATGGGAACCAAGGCCTTGTCAGAGAGGCTGATGAGCATGCGTTTGTCTGCAGCACATGATTTGTTTCTTTTCCTCAATGAGATGGAAGATGGGAGAAGTTGGTAAAGCAAGGATGTTGACTTCTTGTTTACATACATGCCTGGATGTTACTTCTGCATTTAATATGGTTCACACTTATCTAATCGAGTCTGCTATGTTGTTAGCTTTTCTCAGAAATTCAGCTTAGAGGAGAGGGATGTATGTACAGAGTCATGTCTAGACAGATAACATTTTAAAGAACCATGATTGTTAAATATTCCATCTGGCTTCTCCTAACTTCGTATAGTTGCTTCAAGAAAGGGTGATGTTCTAAATTTTGCTTGGAAAAAAACACTAAATATGGGAATCAGTAGGAGTTAGAGAGCTCCCTCATTCCTGATTTGACTTTTGCTCATGTGTATCCTAAATGAGAGTGCCCTAATAGCAGGCTCCATAATCCACTTGCCTTGATTTATGAATGTGCAGTCTATTTTAAGCACTATATAAGTCACTAACATTATTTTTTAGCTTCTTGGAGAGTTTGACTCCCAGAATTGTCGTCAATGAAGGTTAACATGTAAAAGTAAAATTTTAGAGATATCCTTTCACCCTCTTTATTAAACTTATTTTTAAAAAAATATGGTAGATAAGTATAATGTCTGATTTGGAGATTGCTGTAGCTGATATCATCACTGAAACTAAATTCTTCTGATTTTTAGACTTCTCAAGCTGGAAATAAAAAAAGAGATTTCAAAGCCTGTGATGTGGAAGCTTTTTGCTTTCATAGGAAGGATGACTATTGCTTCTTCTGTCATAATCTTCTGACCCCTCTTTAGGTTTATTCTTTTTAAATCTTGTTCTTGCTGCAGAATAACGTTCGTGCTGCTGCACTAGCAACTGTAAATGCCTGGGCCGAACAAACTGGCATGAAAGAGTGGTTGGAAGGGGAAGATTTGTCTGAAGAGCTCAAAAAAGAAAATCCTTTCCTAAGACAAGAGGTAGGATTCCGTCAAGTAAACTTCTTATGTGCATCAAATCAGAATAACCTTATGTGCTATGGACCTATGCAGACTGAAATGGCACAATGCTACCATTAAAAGGGAAAACAGTAGCTGTGTATTTGTACTGACATAAAATTGTTAAACCTCAAAAGGCTAGTAACAAGCTTTCTTCCTGCATGATAGCTGTCATTTAGACTTCAGTGCCTCTAAAATGAAACTTCTGTCTGTTTTGATCAGCATTTTAAGAGCTAATGTGTGTTCCCTCAAATTCACCATGGAACAGAACTGGAGACATTAAAAAGAGCAGCTGGAATTCTGTTCCTTTCAAAAAGAAGAAACAGCCTGCAAAGAGACCAGGCTTAAAGTTTTAGGATAGTTGTGTGTTAATGTGCTGTACTTAATTTTTGCAGTTGTTGATATGAAAATAGATGTTGTTCAAGAACATTTGTCTGAAAAACATTTGGGTGGGTTTTTCCTACTTACATTTTAGAATGTAATAGTATGTGAAGGCCTACTGTTCAGACTTTCATGGCTGACACAGCACTGTGAACGCTTTTTAAAAGCTTTTCTTTTAAAACTTTCTTTCAGCTTCTTGGTTGGTTGGCTGAGAAATTGCCTGCCCTCCGTTCTGTTCCTTCTGACCTACTCTTGTGTGTGCCTCACCTGTACTCCTGCCTTGAAGATCGAAATGGGGATGTGCGCAAAAAGGCTCAGGATGCCCTGCCATTCTTCATGATGCATCTTGGCTTTGAGAAGATGGCAAAAGCCACTGGCAAGCTGAAGGTACTTCTGTTACAAAGATTGGATCATGTGATCTTGAATGAGTGAATATTAAGTCCTATTCACAGTCTCATGACTTGCTGTCTTGAGTCATGTAAGCTTGTCTGCATTGGGTATTGTCAGAGGGACTGAAAATAGTATCAGAAGCTGTAAGCTAGAGGTTTCTCTGCTTCAGAAATGATTACTGCTCTTACAGGCTCATTACATCAAGAGCTTGATATTTATTCACTCTGCTTTTCTTCTGAAAAACATCTACTTGCAGATAGCTTCCATACCAGTTCCTGTCCCACTCTATGCCTTTGTACTCATGCTTTAACATGATTTCTAGCAGTTTGCTTTGGCAATGGACCCCTGAGCGGTGAGTAGGCACTCCATTGACATCCGAAAGCCACTCACCTAGAACACATTGCTGGTTTACAATATTTCCCATAAATCTTGCAGAAGAAATATAACTGAAGATGTTTTAATTCGGAACAAAAGTATCTGAGAATAATGATGTTTTAAGATGAGCATCCTCCAAGAAGCTTAACAGAGCATGGATTGTTTCAAACTACTTTTGGTTGTGTTGTCTGTAGCATGTATTGAAAAGATTAGTGATAGACATTATGAAATTTATCACTTCTTTTTTGCACTTTTTGTTTTCTAGCCAACTTCCAAAGACCAGGTACTGGCCATGCTTGAGAAAGCCAAAGCCAACATGCCAGCCAAACCAGCTCCTCCTGCTAAAGCATCTTCCAGAGTGGTAGGAGGAGCAGCTCCAGCCAAATTCCAACCGGCATCAGGTAACCCCTGTGGCATTTTGGGAAGTGACTGAGAAAATGGTGGATTTTGAAGCTCTTTGACGTGCTAGTTGAATAAACATTCTTAGCCGGAGAAGAGGTATTCAGCATAGTTAAGAGTTCTGGTCTTTCTTGCATTTGAATCAGCTTCCAGTGTAGGAGGGTGTTTCCTTTCCACACAACCATCTGTCAGCTGCTATTTGAAAACTTGGAAATATCAACTTGGTATTGAAGCTAAAACCAAGCTGGGCTTAAGGGGGGTAGTTTTTTCTATACTAATATGATTTTAATATAATAATTTTTTAAATGTTTTCACTTTTTGGGGGTTTTTTCTGGACTATTTGCTCAGTGTAGTTCACTGTGGGACTGTCAGAATGCTTGTGTAATGGGATTAGGGGATAATTGATTTGAAATGCTCCTGCCTGCTAAGGCTAGCTTGCTTGCTCAAGCCAGGTGCAACTGCAGCTCTAGACATTAAGCCTCTGCAGTATATATGTCTGCATTTTTTAATTGCTTTGAAAAATGACAAATTGGCTGACATACCATGATCTTAATTAAGAAAACTTTGTATGCTAACCTAGAATTTAAGGGACTTCTTCAGAGGGTGTAAAATCTTCAGACATATGTGTGCTTAATCATGTTGTATCCACAGTTTTTCTTATGTCCTAAGAACAGAAAACTGATCACCTAAAATGAGCTTCTGAATAACTTTAAATGGTCTATTGTTCCTCCAGCATTTGCTGATGATTTGGGGTCTAATACCATGGAATCCAAGCCTGATCTCAAAAAAGCCAAAGCAGGAGGACTCTCCTCTAAAACTAAGGTGTGGTTTTTGCATTTTGTGTAAAATCAGTTTTATGATGTTACTAGCTGTGATTTGTTAATGTGTTATAGGTAGAAGAGTGTAGTCCTTGATAGGGACAACTTTTATTAAAAATCTTCATGCTTGTCTGAACTCTGAAATGACAGACATTCCCATATCACTTACCTGATCACTGCTTTTGTCATTCCCTATTTAATTCCTAAAGTCTGTATTGTCCAAAAATCAGTCTTATGAGCGACTCAGTCTGTTCTAAATTTTCTTGACCTCTTTGATTTTGTACTGTTGAGAATTCATTCTTACCATTCCAGGTCAAATGTTACACTTGAATGTTAATTTTGAATCCATGTATCAAAAGAAATTAAACTCTGCCCTGCAGTATGATAGGTAAAGTGTTCTCAATCAAAAGTGCAAAAAGGGAAGGATTATACTTAAAAACATAATCTGAGTTGATTAAAGTAAATTTTTGGTTAGGTTTTTCTGTTGTTACAGTAATTTTTTTTTCTGTTAATAAAATTTGTTCTATGTATGTAACTAAAAATAACTCCAACTGTTCTACAGTCCTGTTATCTCCATTGTCTGAGGTAGTGCTGTAACAAGAACATTTGATGTAGGTCAATATTTGTGTCAAGAATGAGCAAAACAAGCCATGAAGGATGTTGTAAGTTTTCTGAAGTCGATGCAGTGTTCTGTCAGAACTCTGCTGGTAGAGTTAAGACCTTTGTTGTCAGACAGCTGTTTACTCTTAAGAGTTTACATTCCAAACCTTTTAACACCTTCACAGCAAAGACTTTTCTATGGCTTATTTACAGCAGTCAGATGTTAATAGCAGTATGTCCAAGGGTAACACCCGCCTCTCCAAAGCTAATACAAGCCTCAGCAAGGGCGGTTCAAGTCTGACTAAGAGCCAATCTATCAAACAGGTACCACATTGGGTTTTAGGGATGTGTGTGAGTGACTAGCACACTGGTTGAGAGTGATATGTCATAATTCACAAGGTACTACTGTGCACACTGTCATGGGTAGTGCTTCCACAGCAGCTGAGCACATCCTTTTAAACTTCTAATCAACATTTTTCTTTCAGCTTCTCTCTGGCTCTTGTACACATAGGCAGCATGAGGGTGGCAAGTATCTAATGCTTACGGTTGCTGGGACTGAGGCATAAAAATGGCTTGTGTTTCCTGCTAATACCTTGCTTCTTTCAGGGTGTACAGGGAAAGAAGGTGCTAAGCAAGCCTAATCTGAAGGAAGACGATGATAAATCAGGCCCTATTTTTATCATTGTCCCGAATGGGAAGGAACAGAGGATGAAAGAAGAGAAAGCTCTGAAGGTGAGAAAAATCAGAATATGTTCACAACTCTTCTTCAGTTTTTAATTTAGAATTAAACATACTATGACATGTGTTAGCCACTGTCATTCTCTTGGAGTGTTATTCTCGAGTTGAATTTCATACATCAATAGTGGCCTTACTGTGGTGTTTCTTTTTTGATTTCAAATTTTGTGCAGTACACACTGTCATAAAAGCCAAAAGCCTTTTTACGTTTTTCAAGTTGTGAAGTATCATTAAGCTTAGTCAATTGTTTTTAGGTACAATGTCAGACTTCTAGGGTACATTGCAAATGCTTTAATGTACTTATTTTGAGCAGCCCCACTTAGCAATTTGTAGGGAAATTCTGTTACTGAAAATATGCGTGTTATTTGTAACTTGCTAGAAGGTAGACCTGTCTGGAGCTTAAAAACAACAGCTTTCAATGATAATTATTAAGATAATGGCACAAGAATAACTAGTCCATATGAAGAAAACTTGTCATGTAAAAAAAAAAAAGGTGAGCAAACACTACTGGTTTTTCATTACTCACTGGCAGTAAGAAGGCTTTGAAAACAGATTCTGAAGCAGAATTAAAAGATGTTCAATCAGCAGCATCTGTCAGGAAGAAAAGTTATTGCTTGCTGTGAGTTCTAAATGCTGCCTTTTACAGGTGTTAAAGTGGAATTTCACTACTCCTCGTGATGAATATATCGAACAGCTGAAAACTCAGATGTCCACTTGTGTGGCCAAATGGCTACAGGATGAGATGTTTCATGCAGACTTCCAGCACCACAACAAAGCACTGACTGTTATGATTGAGGTGAGTTTGGATCTGGATAGAAGATGAGGCTGATAGAATTACTCTCTGCTACGAAAGATACTGCTTGAATTAAAATCAAATAGAAATTCTCTGAGGAGCCAGGGGTCATTGTTCTGTGTAGTTGAAACCTAAACATACATAGAAATAATTTTCAGAGGTATGAAGTTGATATTAATACTGTTTCTCAGGAGAAGGGAAAATTTCCTCACCAGAGACTTCTCT
This sequence comes from Brachypodius melanocephalos, assembly GCA_013398615.1. Classification (NCBI taxonomy): domain Eukaryota; kingdom Metazoa; phylum Chordata; class Aves; order Passeriformes; family Pycnonotidae; genus Brachypodius; species Brachypodius melanocephalos. Next base: position 11,601,007 of record VZSR01000520.1, read on the forward strand.
TGAAATTTCAGAAAGTCATATAAGTTAAAAGTGAGTATGTATGTTTCTAAGAATCTACCAATAAATGTAGATTATCTTACCAGACATACCTTAGCTTATTTTCTTGTTGAACAGTGTATATGTGTGTTTTGTTTACAAAACCTTTACTTTTTTTTACTTCCTTCAAGCACTTGGAGAGCGAGAAAGATGGAGTCATCAGTTGTCTGGATTTAATCCTGAAATGGCTTACCCTGCGGTTCTTTGATACCAACACAAGTGTTTTGATGAAAGCACTTGAATATCTTAAATTGCTTTTCAATTTGCTGAGTCAAGAAGAGTATCACCTCACTGAAAATGAAGCATCCTCTTTCATCCCATATCTTATCCTAAAGGTACAATTTGTTTCACAGAAACTAGCGTTATTTTTCATGAGGAATATGGCAGAATACCATCAAACACTGCAATATGTTCATTCTAAATATATTGTGAATGGAGTTAAATCCAGTTGGTGGCTGGTGTGAAATTCAACAGGCTGTGGTTTTTTAACCTAGAGAAAATGAGGCTTGGGGGAGATCTTAGTGCTCTTTATAACCACCTGAAAGGAGATTGTAGTGAGGGGGGCATTGGTATTGTCTTGTCAAGTAACAAGTGAATAGAATGAGAGCAAAAAGCCACAAGTTGTTCTAGGGGAGGCTTACATTGGATATTCAGAAAAATGTCTTCACTCAATGGGTTGTCAATCACTGAAACAGGCTGTCTAGGGAAAAGTTTGAGTCTCCATCACTGGAAGTATTTAGAAGACATGTAGATGTGACAGTTGGGAATACGATTTAGTGGTAGACTTGGCAGTGTTGGTGTAACAGTTTGACTTGATGATTTTAAGGTTGTCTTTTCTCACTTTTATGATTCCTAATTACATATTTCCCTTTAAAAACCTTTGGCAAAAAAGGGATTCTGCCTTGATAATGATTCCAGCTCTCATAAGACTATTTAGAATAGTGAAAAGTATCATGAGACTGTAAAATATTCTGTATTTCTTCCCCTTTTTTCATTTTTTTTACGTTAATTTTCCATTAGGTAGGAGAACCAAAAGATGTCATCCGTAAGGATGTACGTGCCATTCTGAACAGAATGTGTCTCATCTATCCAGCCAGCAAGATGTTCCCTTTTATCATGGAGGGGACAAAATCAAAAAACTCCAAACAACGTGCAGGTGGGAAATGGCCTGTTGAACTGCACATGTGCAAAGTACTTGAAATTGCTTTGGATTTGCATCTTGAAAAGCACAGCATAAGAGTGTTGGGTGGGATGTTTGTGTGCACATGGCATTTTATGCAGATCTTTGTAAGTGTTTAAAGGATCAGAATTTCAAGTAGTATCATACTGTTTTTTATTTTTTGGAGTCTTTGTACCTTCCAAAGACAAGTAATCTCTTAAGTTGCTATGAGTATTGAGTCCTTGAGTAGGCTTGTTTTCTTAGTGAAACAGTGCTGAGAAGAATGGTGACAATGCTATTTTCCTACTCACCAAGGGAGTCAGTTAATCTGATCAAGAAAGGTCTCTACACGGTACATCTCTCTCACCACGAGTTATGTCTATAATAAAGTTACAATGTTTGTAGTTCAAACAGCTCCCTGGTCACTTTGAAAATATCTTATCCTGGTATAAGCAGAAAGTTATATTCTGTACTTAATATAGTATTGCAAGCTCACAACTTTTACCTGTGATGTTAACTGAAACATTGCTCATACATGGTTATGGGAAGTACTTGGAGTGTAGAGGGGTGACCAACAGCTTTTAGATACTATCTGTGAAGTCTGCTGTAGCTTACTATTGATCCCATAAACCACCTGAAGTATGTGTATCATCAGCTTTGTGATTGGCAGTTCTCTACAGTGAATGTTCAAGTTGTGCAAGCAGTATAGGAATTGGGTGGGCTCTCTTTCCAGCAGCTTTAAAATTGAATGTGCTGAGGTTGTTTTCTTCTTTTAGAATGCTTGGAAGAACTTGGATGTCTGGTTGAATCATATGGCATGAATGTATGCCAGCCAACTCCAGGAAAAGCCTTAAAAGAAATGGCAACTCACATTGGTGACCGGGACAACACTGTGCGCAACGCTGCGCTGAACACCATCGTCACCGTCTACAACGTCCATGGTGACCAAGTGTTCAAGCTGATTGGAAATGTCAGTAATAAACTTAATGCAAATAAGTTTATGGGAGATTTGGAGTTAGGCTGCTGTGCTTGGTCTGGTTTGTGGGATTGTTTGTTTGGGATTTTTTTGTTTGGTGGTTTGGTTTTTCTTCAAGTCCTTACACTTTTTTAGGGGATTAGCACTGTTTTGCTTGTGATTGGTCATGGTACATCTTGCTGTTGGCATGAGGAACGTTTTGTAGTTTTGAAAATAACTTACTACATCATAGAGCCTCTGATGGCTATTTGGGTAATCCCAGATTGTAGAATATATTAAATCATCAAATGGTTTGGGAAGGGACCTTACCATTTAGTCCCTTCCATGGGCAGAGACACTTGGACACTTCCAGGGACTGGGTATCCTGTTTCATTGCCTCAGCCGCTCTCACAGTCAAGAATTTCAAATCCAATCTAAATTTAGCTTCTTTCATTTTAAAGTAATTACCACTTTTCTATCACTGCATGCTCCTATTAGAAGTCCCTCTCCAGCTTCCTTGTAGGCCCCTTTTAGGTGCTGGAAGACCGCAGTAAGGTCTCCCCAAAGCCTTCTTTGCAGTATTCTCCCAACCCCAACTCTCAGCCTGTCTCCAGTAAGAGAGGTGTATATGACCTGGATGTACATGAAAGAAAAAGAAAGCTGGAAAAAAAAAAGGGAAAAACACTGACCTTCATGGGAATTAAATTGTTCATAAAGAGTAACTTGTGTTATAGTCAACTGTACAGCTGTACAAATAACACATCTCATTCAGAATATTAGGATAACTTATTTGGCCAAAGAAAGGGTGGTTGTTGGGGCTCCATTAAGTCCTCAGCATAAATTTTTATGCCCCACTTACCCAATTGCTTTGCATTTGAAGTTTGGTAAGTTTGGCTTACTTGCTTTATCTTACTGCCTTTCATTTTTAAGGTATCAGTACTATGTCGCTCTGTGTTGCTGCTGTTTTGTTCTCTGAAAATCATACTTATCCATTATTATCTAAAATGAAGTAAAAGTTAAAGGTGGCAAAACTCAGTGTCCAGCAATGGAAAGCTAGTTCACTGTATTTATAATTACTGCACTCTGAGATTAAGTACAGTGAATTCTAATCTGAATCAGGAGCAGTTAGATCACTTTTTACAGGATTTGGTCTTGGTAATGTTTCTAGCAGCACCAAAACTGATTGGAATATGATCAATATTTTAATGCCTTTGCAGCTTTGTTGTGTATTGTGTATTCCATAAGGCATACAAGCTATTGGATCGGTATTTTATGGAATATGACAAGCAGGGGAAGCAAGGGTGCTCCTTTTTTTTTTCTTCTTTCTTTATTCCAGCTTCTTGAAAAGTTGAAATTTAATGTGACTCTTATTTTCTATAGTAACTGTTCCTTTGATAGTTAATGTTGCATTTTCATTAACATTTTAGATTTCCATCCTATTTAACTATTGTTCAGAGTGCACTCTGCTTCTGCCTCAGTTCTACATAGTCAGTTTGCTTTTGAATTTTCAAGGTAAAGGAAAAAATGTGGCACCTGAACAATTCAGCCCTTTCTAACCACGACTTTCTGAGCTTCAGTATGGTCCTTCTGTGGGTTCTCAGGAAGGTTTCTAAATCATAGGGATGTTAAAGAGTACTTCCTATGAAATTGTAATGTCTGCTTTTGTTCAAATGGAGTTTTTATTGGTAGTCTTTGTTATAGCAGATAAGCAGGTAAATATGAATCTTTTCACTGAGTTGGAGCATTAAGTTGGCTGATCTGGCGTTCATATTGAATTATGAGTACATTGAACAAGACAACTGTCAGAAGGACTCTGGCTTCTGTGGCAGGGTCCAGACTGTTAAAGCATTACCTGGTCTGCTAACACGGAATATAGAAAGGTGGGTGAAGGTTTTTTGTTTGGGGCTTTTGCAGCAACACGTGCAACAATTACAAACACAGAATAATACTATAGTTTGAATTGAAGATGAACTGTTTCTTGAAAGTTAATGTGGGCTAGAAATAGGTGTATTCTGTATTACAGCTTGTCAACATGGTTTAATTAGCTCTTGAAGTAGCACCTGACAGTCCGGAGTGTCCTGGTGAGTTTGCTGCTAGGAGGTAGCATTGACAGTTCCCACCTTCATATCAGAGAACTTCAGTCTGCACTAATAAGTATGGTGTGAATCCCGTAGGTGACTGAGATTTCTAAAACCCATTCAACTCAGGCTGAGTGAAAGCATTGTGTGTTACAGCTTTCAGAGAAAGACATGAGCATGCTGGAGGAAAGAATAAAGCGATCAGCCAAGAGACCCTCTTCTGCTCCAGTGAGACAGGTAGAGGAGAAACCTCAGCGTACTCAGAACATCAGCGCCAATGCCAGCATGATGCGCAAGGGACAAACTGAGGACATGTCCTCCAAACTCAAGTATGTTACATTACAGTCTCTAGCCTGCATAGTGTATGTGCTAATATGTCTGACAATGTCATTTTAGTTCTTGTATCATCATCTTTGCATGTTGTGAAAAATGGCCAAATAATATAAATCTAAATGTCTGAATTTTTTTTTGTCTTGTCTGTCTTGAAATCTTTCTAAATGGTCTTGTGCCTTTTTTCACTGCTTCTCCATGGACAGAATTATGTATCGCACTTATAGGATGTAAGTACTGCCCACTAACTCCTTGGTAGCAAGGCTCTTCTGTTTTTCAGTTTCTATCCTAGCCATCCCTTCCTGAGGGTGATGGGTTTGCCATGGCTAGTTCTAGGTTATTTACAGATCTCTGAACTAAAGAAAAGAAAGAAAACAGAAATACAGGTTTCTGTCAAGGTGACTGTGAATGAAGCTGCAGACAGACATGGCACTTCCACCTTAAGCAACTGTTCAAAATATTGAGAAAACTTTCAATGTGTTGCATTAAACTTGGTATTTGTTGGACCCCGTTCTAATTATGTTAGACATAAAGGACAGAAATGAATAAGCGTGTGTGAATTGTAGAGCCTGGGGCAACAGTACCCAAAACAAAAAGCTCAGAAACTACTCCTTGCCACCTGCTCATTATTTTGGAATAAAAGTCTGTGCTGAGAACTATGTATTTACATATTTCCTTGAAAAATCTGATATGCAGCATAGGTCACGTGGGAATGCTCGGAGTCTTAGATTCAGAGGAGCTTGTGAAGTTGCTCTATGAGTGTGCATTCTGTCCATTATTTAGAAAACCAAAGGCGAAAAAAAGCCACTCAGACTTTCAGGTTATATTCCTTTAATAGTACTGTAAACTGTGCTAGTTATCTCAAACAGTGCATACCTAGCACAGGTACAGGGTGTCTTGTGGTTTACAAGAGAAACTAGGAGAGCAAGTAAATAGCAGCTGCTCTTCTGGCCTACAGGACTAGGGGAAAGGCAGAGGAAGTTAAGGGGCTTGAATATAATCCAAACTGCAAAACCTGTGCTAGATTGAGAGCTTTAGGGCTACCAGTGAGTGCCAGGGCTAATATTCTTGCCTCTTATGTATGTATAATAAACACTGTATGTATAATAAACTAAAATTCTCTCCTGGTTTCTATAGCCAAAATCGCAACATGGGCAGCCACTCTGAGACAACACATGCAGTTCCGCGGGAATTTCAGCTGGATCTTGATGAAATTGAAAATGACAATGGAACCGTCAGATGTGAGATGCCAGCACTTGTACAGCACAAACTAGATGACATCTTTGAGCCAGTCTTGATTCCTGAGCCAAAGTGAGTTTAGTTTTAACTGCTAAGTGAAATCAGCAGGGCTGCCTGAGAAGTATTTTGAGAAGGTGAATTGATTGTGCTAGTTTCTACATTCAGACTTGTTTTCGTGAGAGGGTAACTTGAAGAGATGGCAAAACAAAGATCTGATGTACTCTTCTGAAATCTGGGGAGCAGTTATTTTTAATGAAAGACATGAGTTCTACTTCGGCATTTTTATAGTAAGAGGATCTTGAGTTTGTAAATGCATCATCAGTGTCTTTACAAATAGTGCAATAGACATGGTAAAAGGAATGATTTCTTCCTTGAGAATCCTCAGTGAAGAAAGAAATCCTTTTTCCTTGTAGCTAAATCATGATTGAAATACAGCAGTTAAATGTATATTAAAGTAGCTCTCCAAAAGGTAATGAATCCTGTTTTCAACCCTTTAGAATCCGTGCTGTGTCCCCACACTTCGATGACATGCACAGTAACACAGCTTCTACTATCAACTTTGTCATTTCCCAAGTAGCCAGTGGTGATATAAATACGAGCATCCAGGCTCTTACACAGGTAAGTGAATTAAGGTCGCAACTAATCACACTATGCCAGACTTTGCCTGCGAGGGTGATGAGTTGCACTGTGGTGGAGCAATCGTGTCAGGTGACATGGGCTCTGCTCAGAATCTCCCTGATGACAAAACTAGGTGCACAGGGGCCATCTGACTCGCTTTAGCAATAGCAATTCCACTTGAAAGATGCAGAATAGACTTAAAGCTTTTTTTGTTAGTGCTTCTGTGTTATGTTTTTGGTTCTGTCAAATTATTTGAGTTTGTAAAAGCCAGTAAGTCAGTGAGACTTAACTTCTAAATTTAAACTATTTTAGAGATCCTTAGCAAAAGGATTCTTACTCATAGTTTTTGCATGGGTTTAGGGTGGCTTTAACTACTTAGAAGTTATTTTTTGTCCAGAAGATTTAATAAAGCTGTAAATTCAAGAATCTATAATGTGAATGTTTTCGTTTGTGTACAGGATAGAATTGCAGTTCTCTAAAATATCAGTAATTGGTTGTGTTTAGATAAGCAGTACAAGTTTCTAGCTGCTGATTTAATGTGAAAGCTTAGAATAAAACTGCCTTGGCAAATGGATTGGTCAGGGAAAAACCCTTCCTATAGAAAAGTATTTAAATTATTGTTATTTTGCACTGTTTGTATTATGTTGACTTTACTAGAGCGTTTTGTTTTTAAATCTTAGATTGATGAGGTACTCAAACAGGAGGACAAAGCAGAAGCTATGTCTGGCCATATCGACCAATTCCTAATAGCCACATTTATGCAGCTCAGGTTAATTTACAATACACACATGGCAGATGAGAAGCTGGACAAAGATGAGATTGTCAGACTTTACAGCTGTATTATTGGGAGCATGATCACGGTAAGGCTTTGCTGTAGAAGATAAATAACAGTGAAGAGCAAATAACTTCTGTGCAGAAGTTGTGAGAGAATGGAATGTCTTTCTGTACCTAGGTTAGCTTACTACTGAGTTTTTCTTACGAAGGTTTGTTGGCAATAATGCACCTTTTGAGAGCAGGTGGGGAATGAGAAGTTGGGGAAGGGAAGAAGGTCTCTGCTTCTGCAAAATACAGCCACTAAGACTTCTATTAAGCTCAGTTTTTAATATTCTTTACCTTTTGAGTGCTGAGCTGGCCTGAGTATTTTCAGAAGTCACTCAGTAGAAATAACTTTCTTCATACTTGGTGTTTTGACTGTTTTTACTCTTTTGGGAAACAGGGAGATGTCAAGATTTGACACTGTAGTCTAGAGAAATCCCTATACAAAAGGATCATGTGCAGGGAAAACTTAACACTTTCTTCAATCTGTAGCTATTTCAGATAGAGAGTCTGGCTCGAGAGGCATCCACTGGTGTGCTTAAAGACCTAATGCATGGTCTTATTACATTAATGCTGGATTCTCGGGTTGAAGATCTTGAGGAGGGTGAGCAGGTCATCCGATCAGTCAACCTCTTGGTAGTGAAAGTTCTGGAGAAGTCTGACCAGACCAACATCTTGAGGTATGTAATGAAAACTACACAACTACTGCTTTTCTTTACCCGTTCTCTTGTGTTCCTTGAATGGCTGAATTTGTTAGTCTTTTTGTAAACAAGGACTGATGTCTGTAGAATCATTCAGCTAGCTAATAAAGAATTGTCACTGATAGTGATCAGAAATTGACTGCACAGCTGGAGGCAGGCTAAACAAACCAGCTTAGTATGATTCTTTGTGCTTTGAAATTCAGCAGACTGTCTCTTAAATTCTCGTAATGTACTAGAAAGAAGGAAAGAGCTGTTGCACAACTGCTGGTCTATCCCCAATCTCTGGTGTGATATTCTGTGGGGAGTTGGCATCTTTTTTTCTCGCATATAGCACTTTTTCTGTGTAACCTTTATAAATTTATTCCTTCTAGTGCTCTGCTTGTTTTGCTCCAAGACAGTCTTCTAGCAACAGCCAGTTCTCCTAAGTTTTCAGAACTTGTCATGAAGGTAAGCCTGTAGTAGAGATTTTGAACTTACATGGTTTATCTGAATCATCTTACCTCAAAGAACAGATGGAGTTAAAAAAAGTATCCATAACTTTAAGTATTTCTTATAACTTCTGTAATTCTGATCTTATGTCACATATAGGCACTTTAGGAGGGAGCTTTACACCTCTTAATAGTTTACAGAAACTTGTGTATACTGATACAAACCCCATACAGTGGTGTACAGTCACCTGCTGGGCTTGTTTGCTTGGGCACCGCACTGTACTATGGATTCAAACAGTGCCAGACTGGAGCTGACTTGTATCCTGTCATCTGTATTGACGGGCAGAGTGAACAGGCAAATGTCGGCATTGAAAGCATGAGCGTGATCTTTTCTTACCATACAACACCCATTTGTAACTGGCATGATTTAAAGACGGCTCAGGCATTCTTAATGAGGTTAAACCTAAAGAATTTGTGCTGTGTGTGGGTGTACATAGCATATATATATTATCTGCTGAAATGTCTTCACACAAAGCATTTAGTCTCCGGTTGGAGGTAGAGAAGTCAGCACCTCACTTATGCATCAGCTCTAAAGAAAGATGTGGATACTGTACAGCCAGTTACAAAGAGAAAATATGTACCAGTGCAAATATAGCTTGAGCAGCAGACACAGTGTGTGCCTGTATGGTGTGCTAGCAGAGTGAAGTGGCTCAGTCGTAGTGTTGTGTAACTTCTCCTTATATAATCAAGTGCTTCGTTCTTGAGTTGTCTTGCTTTAAGTCAGCCTCTCGTTCCAGTGTTTGTGGAGAATGGTGCGTCTACTTCCGGAAACCATTAATAGCATCAATCTGGATCGGATTCTGCTGGATATCCACATTTTCATGAAGGTCTTTCCCAAAGAGAAACTGAAGAAATGTAAGAGTGAGTTCCCTATTAGGACATTGAAGACTCTGCTTCACACCCTGTGCAAGTTGAAAGGGCCCAAGGTCAGAGCAATCAGTAGTCATGTATTTTTAAATTGGATGTTTATGCAGTCTCTGGAGTATTTTTTTTTCCCCTTTGTTTTTTTAATTCCCGTTTTTTCTCATTTTAGATCTTAGATCATTTAACAATGATAGACAACAAAAATGAGTCTGAGCTGGAAGCTCACCTTTGTAGAGTAATGAAACACGCCATAGACCAGACTGGAAAAGCTGATAAGGATACAGAAAAAGGAGCTTCTCGCATAGTAAGTAAAGAAAATGTGTTGGCAGGGGAAGGGTGTGTAAAGCAATTTATTTAAGAAATAAACTCAATTTTGCGTTTGTGAAATATCAAGTAGTAATTCCCTTTTCAACATGCAAATAATGTTGGAAATACTCTTCTGAGGCAAAATTTTCATTTACTACTGTTTTGGGAATTCGTTGTGTATGTTTACCCTGAGTGTTCTGTGCACATCCCAGGATGAAGTACTCTCCAGGAAATTCAAATGTGCAGCATAGGTTTTATGCTGCATGATACTGCATCTGATCTACTAAAAGTTAGCCATATCCAAAACAGGTTTTAAATACTTAACTTCTCAGAAGGAGTCCTGCAGCTTCCTGGTGTACTTGCCCACGTTCTGTTTATAAAGTGGCCATGTAGAACTCTGATCACTTCAAGGTTTTCTTCACCTTGGAAGTTCTGTATCCAGCTAACAGATCTGAGGGTGTCATAGGTTTGTCTGATTTCTGTTTGGTTTTATTCCCTTTGTTTTAAAAGTCTCCTTTTGTTTATTTATTTAGGAGGAAAAGGCTTCAAAAGCCAAAGTCAATGATATTTTGGCAGAAATATTTAAGAAGATTGGCTCAAAGGAGAACACCAAGGAGGTGAGAGCCCCTTCTTGCAAGAAAGAGAACATGATACACTAGAATGGTGTATGCAGCAGTTGTAGTAATATATAACAACTCTTCCCTCCCAGGGTCTGGCAGAACTGTATGAATACAAAAAGAAATACTCTGATGCAGACATTGAGCCTTTCCTGAAAAATTCCTCTCAGTTCTTTCAAAGCTATGTGGAAAGAGGCCTCCGACTGATAGAAACAGAACGAGAAGGGAAAGGACGCATTGCTGCTTCTACAGGTACATGTTAGAGCAAAACTGGTTGGTTTATAGAAGCAGAGATAGAATACTTACACATCTCCTGGTAGAAATTAATATTTGCATACCTTTATGGATTTCCAAAGCAAGCCATGTGTTTTCTTGCTGCTTGTGTTGCTTCATGAGGCACCATTTGTAGGGAGTATGCATTCTTTGTTTATAAAAACAGAAGTTACAACCACACTAAATGTAGAAAACTCTGAAAGGCTTGATGAACATGGTTCTAATCCATATCCTGTTGTGTGGATTGAACATTAGCCTGTGTTTCATATGTCTGGTATCAGGAATTGGTTCTGCAAGGTATAAAGCTGGTTTAAAATAGCAGCAGCTGTCAGAATCTTTTACTTTTTTACTAAAAACATACAGGAGGTTTTTTGATAGTAGTATTGTCTGTGGAATTGGAAAGCTTATATTAAATAATATGAACAGTTTCTGCAGAATTTGTGATGATCTTTTTCCAATAAATTAGCTTTTTAGTTATGATGAATTACTGTAAAACTCTTGCTGAGTCTTCTCATTGCAGATAAATACAAAGGAGTATTTAATGAAATATTAGGGAAGAAATGTGACAAATTATTAGCTGCCAGTAAAAGTTGATACACAGTCTAACAAAACTACCTCTAATTTTTATTTCTTACTTGTTTCATAGTGTCCTGTGAAACATTAGTCTTTTTTGTACAATTGTATTACATACAGTACAAATGTATTGTAGATTCCTTTAGGAAGATAGATGATACGAGGTTCTTTCAGAACTTTCCCAAACGTGTCCAGCCATGCAGGACAGAAAATTCTACCTTTCATCATGAAAGTTTGTACAACTGAGAAATACTAGTTCAACAATTTTCAACCCCAAATTTATGTGCCACAGTTCTCTCTTTTTTTTTCCCCCTAACTTTGTCTGATATAATAAAACATGCTGTTTCATATTGCAACAGTGCATTTTTAATTAGTGAGAACAAATCCTTGTCTGTGGAACAAATCCTTGTCTTAGAATTTGCAATTCTTTTAATAATGGAAAAGGTTTTTCCATCGTGTAAATTCCTTTTCTAGCCTCTTGGAAGGGAAGCTTTAAAAACTTTGTTATGTGCATCCCAGAAATCTCTTTGAGACAAAGCTGGAATAAAAATCTTCAAGTTGCACAAATGAGAGATAGAGGGGTTAGAATCAACAGTAAGCCCAAAAGTACAATTAAACTAGAAAAAGACAGACAACTGCAAGTATTTCCCACCTTCCCAATTGCTCAGTTCTCCCGTTGGACATTATGGTCACTGCTGATGCACATCAGCATCTTCCTCTCCCGCCACTGTCCTCTTCAGCTGTTGGGTTCAGCGCTTCTAGAGCTGCTCTGCAGCCACTCCTTAAATTTCTCCATTTCTCTCCTTGGTTTTCAATTGTCACTTTAGCAAGGAAATGAAAGGCCAGATATGTCTATACTAGCAAATGCAAATAACCAGCAAATAATAGGTTGATTATTTCTTCATCCATTGCATCTTATTTTAGGGAACTGACCAAGAGGTTTACACTTTTCCGATGTTTTAATTTTTTTTTAACTTTCCTCCTTCCTTCCCCTCATCCTCCAGGAATTTCTCCTCAAATGGAAGGAACATGTGTTCCTGCGTCTACCCACACTGTATCTTCATCTATAGGAAACACAAATGGGGAGGAAGTGGGGCCTTCAGTTTACTTGGAAAGATTAAAAATCCTCAGGCAGCGTTGTGGCCTTGACAACGCAAAGGTATTGTACTTGACAATGCTTGTAAATCCCCTGGGGAGGCACTTGATTTGCACTTTCTTCTTTTTTTTTTTTTTTTTTTTTTAAGAACTTAAATGCCAGAAGGCAGATTCCAATCAGAATTTATGATCTTTCATTTCTAATGCATGTCCTGGTTTACTTACTGCATGTCACTATGCCTAGTATAAATGGCTTTAAACTCACTCCTTGGCCAAGTAGGCTGACATTTCAATCCACTCTGTCTACATCGCTGGTGTTATGTGCCAGTTGTTTCTACAGGCCTGTAGCTTATTACCTTCTCTTGCTGGGAAGTTGAGTCTCAATAAGGTTCAAACAACAACTGTTGTCTAAAAGTTAACACCTCAGAGATAAATGATGTGGAAATTCTAGATCTTTCTGCTCTGAAACAATGACGAGAGCTGAATTGAAACTTTGAAGTTCTACATATTTTTGGTGTATGGATACTGAGATACAGGAATTCCAAATGGACTCAGTATTGAAAACCTGTGAACCAAAATTTCTTACAGTTCTATGATCTGTGTGTTAGGAGTGTAGTGCCAATTCCTGGAATTTGAATTTGGCCACATGGCAAATGATGTTCACTCTAGGGATAGTCATCCAGATGCATCACTGTTTTAACCTTTGATACAAATTTGAGTATCAGCTTAGAGCTCTGAGGAGGCGAAATGTTTCCTAGATGATAGTAACAAGGTAAGTAACTCAGATGGAAATAGCAGTTGGTAAAAGAACAGTGAATTGACACTAAATCTTTGACAAGTTCAGTCTTGCCAGTCAGTTAAAGTTCCCTCTTCTCATTCTTCCAGAAAATTCATTGTCTGCTGATGTTGCACATAGGCAGGGATTTTTCTCTTGTGTTAGAATTAAGACTTTTCAAGACTCTGGCAATCTATCTTAGTAAAAGTATGGTGTGCGGACAATTTTTTTGATCTTGAAAGACTAGTTTCTTTGTGTCCACATCGACATAAAATGAAACATTAACTACTCAGATGATAAGAGTTGAGTATTGTAATAGGCTTTGCATGGTTCTGACTTTGACAGCGGCTGACTTTATTGCTCCAGATTCACTTGTGTAGTAGTGCTTCTTCCCTTTCCTCTGTTTCTGTTGCTTCCTGTAGAGATGAAAAGCCATTGATTATGATTTCTACTTTTTATATGGCCTTTACCACTGTATGTCTTAACACTTCACTTTCCTCCCTCCTAGCAGGAAGACAGACCCCCTCTGACGTCTCTGCTCTCTAAACCAACGCTCCCTACAGTTGCATCCTCTACAGATATGCTTCACAGTAAGCTCTCCCAGCTGCGTGAGTCTCGGGAGCAGTACCAACATCTGGACCTGGACTCCAATCAGACTCATTCCTCTGGCATTGGAACTACCCTGGCTTCATCCTCTTCTGCAGCAGCCAATATTGATGACTTGAAAAAACGATTGGAGAGAATAAAAAGCAGTCGCAAATAGAGATGCAGAGACGGTATCGCTGTTGCTTGGGGCTGTCTTCAGCTTTAGTTTACTAAACTAGAAGTCTTCATAGTTAAATGGCCTCGTTTAGGCCTAATGTATACAAACTGGTTTATGTATAATACAGTGGATTTTGGGGGGTTGAGTCATTGTGGCACAAGTATTTGTACATAATCTGCTTCTCAATGAGCATCTCTTTGACAATAGAAGGCTGTCTGTGTATTAGTTTTAGTGTACAGACCTGTAAACAACCATCTTCTTGCTCAGACTAGTTTCTCATGACTTGGGGTTTTTATTTGTAAAGTTGTCTTTAAAATCTTTTCCTAGTTCTTAACTCTTAGAAGACCTTTAGTGATTTCACTTTTAATTTTGTGAATTCTTCTCCATGTAATCCTTGAACTGTTGATTCTGTATGGACACATGGCATGAAGTAACTAATTTAAGTGTCTTTTGTAAATAAAGTTTGCATTAACTATACCAGCCTCTATAGGAACAGCAGCGACTGCTGGTTAGAGGTCACTCTCTATTCCTGAATGTTAGTGATTGGGCATCGAGAAACTGAACTAAGCTGGCATGAACCTTGGGGTTTGGATACACTATAAGAAAGATGAGTGGAAATACACTGTCTGTGGGTGCAGTCCTGAGACTTTGCACTCTTACTTCTATGAGCAGTAGTACATTTTTCATATAGTTGCTTTTTTTGTTTTGGAATAAGTTTCTGTAACTTGAAAATACTTAGTTTCCTGAAATGCTTGTTTTGAATTATCTAGTCTTTATGATGCCTTTACCCAGATTGTGTGGTCCCATCTGAGGGAGCTTTCTTTGAGGGAGCCTGCTGCTGTTGATATGGAATAGAGTAGCAGTGGTGTGCAGTCAGTGGACTCATTTATCGTGAGCTCATCTGGTTAAGCAGTGTTCCTCATGCAGGTAAACCTCACTCACTACTTCTTTTTGCTCTTAAACATCAGATGTTACCATTTTGTAATGAAGACACCTAATAGAACTAATCTGCAAAAGTTGTAGCCACTTTTTTTTTTAAATGAGTGATTAGCCTTTTTCAGAAGCTCCAAATAATGAAGATTAGAACAAACACACTGTGTATCCTTTCTAGCCCTTTCATTTCTAGGGAGGTGATGTATTTTCACCTTACTACTGCATTTCCATGTGAAAACTGGTTGTGAAGCATAAATTGCACATCTGTTCCATTGCTAGAACAGAGTTATTGAAGAGTTGGACAGGCAGGCTTAAAATAGCACACTTCTATGCTAGATTTTAATCTGTTCCATGTAACTGCTGCTTTTGTTGTTTGCTGTGTGGGCCAGCAGTCTCTACATTAGAGCCATTACTGAAACTGTCTTGCCTGATAACAGTAAAAATGTGGCTTTAAATTAATACTTGTACAACAGATCTATGCCAGAGCTTCTGCAAATGTCTGAAATCTTCCTTTCACAGGAGCCCTAGGCTGGGGTTGCAGTTGACATAATGCTGCTTGGTGCTTATGGTGAGTTTGCACACTCATAGCAGGTGATCATGAGCGTTCTCCATCCTGCGTTAACTGATATGATGCCATTCATTGCTCCACTGCCTCAATTTAGTAGTCACAGTCTTCTCTCATAACCTGAAATGGGCATGCACTTATGGAACAGAGCTCTGTTACAAGTGGAGGTTTGGCCCTTATTGGTAAGCGCTGTGGTTTTGTGCACTTAAACTGGGGCAGTTTGTGAATAGTTTGTGTTGGCTGACACTAGAGTTACTGCCACTACCTCTGAATTACTAGCTGCTCTCTGAAACTTAGTGACATTTAAATTAATCCATATGTCCCTTTACCATATTCAGCACACATTCTGAAGAACTATTTGTTAATTAGCTCAGGATGTTAAAACAGCAATGCCTGCAAACCTGCATAAACTATTTTAAATTTAAGCTGAATCAGAAGTTAAATACAGGAATAATTGAGTAGCAGAAGATATAGTTGTTTTTATGAATGAGTTTTTGCCCTGTGTCTTTGTAGTGTTTGGTTGGACTCAATATCCTGAGAGTTCTGAACTAAAACTTGTGCACATAAATTAATAAAGCCTAATCTTCAGCCCAGACAATATTTAAATAACATTAAACTGAATTTCAAAAATTATTCCTCTGTATTGTTTGTAACAAGTCAATATGAACAGTGACTTTCTCCAGAAATGGTATGGTCCTGGTTCCCTTCTTCTGTCACAGACTATTTGGTAGTAGTGAAGGGGTGAGGCTTAAAATACAAACATTAGAAGGGCTAAACATTTTCAGTGTTCAGTGTCTGTGGTTATCAATGACTTTAAACAGTCACGAAACTTGAACTGTTGAGGTTTTGTTCTTCAGATTTCTTTGAGAGGTTAGTTTTTTATGCTTTATTTGGGCAATCAAATTAGGCTGCTTCAACTTGGTTCCCAGATGACCCATCTAAAAAGAAGTGGCTGGACACTAATTGATAACTTACTTTTAGAACAACTAATTTCACTGTTGCCTGTTTCTGTGACTTTATGGCACTATGAGTGAAAAGTTTAGAAATGTGGTGCCATAGGGAGCAAGGAGAATTTTCTAATCTCATGATTGTCTTAGTAGAAAACTGGGCTCAACAAATTGGGTGGTCAAGAATTTGTGTTTACTGCTGTACTTCTGGGTCCTCGGTTGTCCACATAGTCCTGCTAATGAGGAGTTTATGAAAGACTGAAGCTTGCTTTTGGAGGCAGCATTTATAACACAAGCAAACAGGTATAGTGCAGGATGCTTCTGTTGCAGGCTTTGACAAGGACTGCATGAATTGCTTTCTTCAGAACCTTGCTATGCAGGTGGAAAATACCCAATGAGGACCCAGCACCACCTGCTTTGTAGGAGCTTACTGAAAATGCTGCTTAATGTACTCTAGCTGCTATTCCTTTGTAGGATGGATTGCACAGGGTGGTGCTGGTATTTATTGCGTGCTGTGGAGCTGAGAACAATGTTTGTCTGATGAAAACAGCTTCTACCAGCTTTAGTTTTGACACTGGTGTTTTGTGTAATGCCACAGGTACTGTAGGGTGGTTATCTCTGGTACATA
Organism: Brachypodius melanocephalos; assembly: GCA_013398615.1. NCBI lineage: Eukaryota > Metazoa > Chordata > Aves > Passeriformes > Pycnonotidae > Brachypodius > Brachypodius melanocephalos. The sequence continues at coordinate 11,617,766 of VZSR01000520.1, forward strand.
CATGGGTCAAAACCTAGAACAGAAAATTAGTTGCCTTGAAGGGAGGAAAGGGATAGTGCATGAGGGCATAATCTTGCTTGCTGTGACTGACAAGGCCATTATATGAGGTCCAAAACCTGTTGATTATAGCTGATGGAAGAGAGGGGAATTTGTTTGAAGCATAATAGGTAATTAGCAGTATAGCTAGTGCTGTGGTACTCCTGGCTGCTGTCATGACTTAGATCCAACCGTAACTAAATTCAGCATGAATAAAAGGAAGAAGATGGGTTTCAGAGCTTTTATTTTCAAGGGATAAGACTTTCCTATGTCAAGTTGTAAGGATATAACTTGTTTTACTTCAGGATCTTCTATGCATATGTTTAAAGTGGAGCATTGTAACAAAATTGAGATCAAGCAAGGTAAATACTTCATCTATCGCCAATGATTTTCGATAGCTTTTCGTATCCACTTTTTCAGGCGGAATACATGGGTGTAAAATCCATATTTGCCATCTCGGTCACAGCCTTCTCCCCATGAAACTATTCCCACTTGATACCAACGGTTGTCATCTGGATTCTAAAGTAAAGAAAAAATGGGATTGGCACAAGGAGCAAGAGACTGATAGAATCAGAGAATCATTAAGGTTGGAAAATACTTCCAAGATTAAGTCCAGCCTTTGACCAAACACCACCATGTTAATTAAACCACAGCACTGAGTGCGCTTTTTCAGTGAACAAATTCTTCCTGATGTCCAACTTGAACCTCCCTTAGCACAGCTTGAGGCCATTTTCTCTTACCCTTTGCTTGACAGGAAGAAAAGGCCAAGTGCCACCTAGCTGCAACCTCCTTTCAAGAGGTCTCCCTTGAGCTTCCTTTTCTCCAAGCTAAACAAGCCCAGCTCCCTCAGCCATGCCTCATAAGATTTGTGCTCTGGATTGTTTAGCAGCTTGGTTGCCCTCTCAGATCTAAACCTTGGATGTGCCCCAGCTTGTTCAATGATGGATGCTACTTTGGGATTCAGACTGGTGTCTCCAGCAGAGTTTACTGGAGTCACTTTGTCTCTACTCTTAAATCTCTAGTTAAGAATTGGCCATCACTCATGGGTCCTGCAGGTTATCTCCTAATATTCTGAGAGCTCAGTATAGAAATGGGGCTGGATGACTGCAGGATTCATCTCCATTGCTCACCTTGGGCATGAGCTGGATTTGCTTCAGACATTCATCAGTGGCTCAACTCTGCTGCTGTTTTTTAGACCATGAAGTTCAACATAGAACAAACCTATCTCTATATGTCTTACAAGCTTGAACTTGTTGAACCTACCTTCATTACAAAAGGTCCCCCACTGTCCCCTTCACAGGCATCTCCTCTCTTTGAGTCATCAGGACTGTAACCTACAGGCAAGAAAAATGGACATTTGACTGTAGGGGGAGTAGCTCATGTTAGCAATGTTTTCTTTAAATTTTTGGGATAAATGGCATAAATGTTTTGGGATCCATGAGATTGTTTGCTGATTCTGTCAACTCTTGGACTTCTGTTTTTCATGTATGTAAAAATTCTAACACTGCATCTGTCTTTGCAGCATTCTTGAATCCGCCCTCTGTGCTATCATTCCTGTATTTTCATCAGAATTGCTGTTAGTGTCAGTTGCTTATCTATGTTCCCTGTTCTTCTGTTTACTACAGAGACACATTGTCCCCCCTTTCATCTTCCTGTCACTGTAAGTGCTGCTTTTTCTCTCCCCAGCTGTCTTCCTAAAGTCTATATATGAAGAGGATTTCATTGATATCACTATCTGATAAACTAGATAGTATCTTTGCCTTTTCCCATCACCGGTGTCTCCATTTTTTTCTGTATGTCTTCATCTCAGCTATTTCAAAGAATATTGTCTAGAAAAAGAATCCATAAGAACTTTGTCTTTTCAGCACACTCATGTAATTGGCTAATTACACCTAACTCAAGCAATTGCATGCATTTAGATGCAAGCAGCACAAATTTAGTCAAAAATCACAAGGCTTGCTTGTAGGCAATGATAGTCTGCACAAATGAATAACATAGCAGAAACTATTGAACTGATACGTAAATCCAGAATCTCTTGATAACTTGAATTCTGTGTCCCCTTCTCACTCAAAAAGGTATGATGCCAGAAGAGATTTAGGAAGGTAGGAGCCTTCAAAATTTGTGGCCGTAAGTGTGAATGCACTCCAAAAGATTGAGACAAGCTAGTAGATAGGTTAATGAGTGTGCAGCCTTTAATTTAGGAAGTGACTGAACTGCTCTATGTACTGGTGAAAAGATAATTTTATTTGTGCTTGGTTGTCCCACAGCTGCTGCTGCTAGCTAGTACTATTAGACTAGTGCCTGACACAGGCTGGTGTTGCAAACTTTATTCCTAGCTTTAAGTTCTCCAGCCTTCATGTTTTCTGAGAGCTGAGAAAGTTCTTATCATAAGGAAGTTCTCCTTTGTGGAGAGCATTTGCAAATTTATCAGAAAGTAACCTTGCTGCACAAGTCATACCAGGAGCTCAGAGCCCTTGACTTCCATGGCAAGTTGTGCCTGTGGACTCCAGTGTTACTTACCTGCACAGAACATGTTGTCAGTGACTTTAACTCTGGTGGATGCCTTGCAGGTACTTTGATCTACAATGGGCACATGAACCTGTTGCAGAACTGTGGGCAGGTTGGAGGGGTTAGTGGCCCATGTTTCTTTCAAGTTTCCCCAACCAGTTACCCTCCCTTTGTAACCTGCCAGCATCAGCCTGTGGAAGGAAGCACAAGTATAATTAAATGCATTTTAACAGCTTTCTCCTGCCGGGTACTCTTACTGCAAATAGCCTTGAGAAGTAATCTTTTTCCCTCTTTCTTCTCCTCACCTCTGCACGACCTCTTTGGTAGGCAGGCAGACAGGATGGATGTAGTCACTGAAGCTGATGGGTCTCTTTAAGTGCATGAGTGCAATGTCTCGGTCCATGTTCTCTTTCCAGTTGTACTTGGGATGGAGGATGATTTTATCCAACAGAGCAATCTTCTCTTTATTCTTTTCATATCTGGAATAGTTATGAAGGAAAGAACTTGCTGTACAGTAGCAGCTGAGAGTCTTCTGGAGTTTATGATACTCTCAGCTTTGTACCCTCTGAGACAATGCTGTCTTTACACAGGAGCACCCTTTTAGATTTCCCAGGCTTCCTTGCTCCTTTTCACTTTAACCTTCAGGGTCAGCAAGAGCAGCAAATGACAGCCCCATTAGATCCTGTTACTGAGAGGCATGTAACATTAACTATAATACTCCCTTGGATGCTGAATGACAGCCCAACTCCAAAGTATCTGGTTACTTCAAGAGGAAGCCTAGTTCCTTCTCACTTCATTCAGACTCTTACTTTGCTCTTACGTGCTTGCCAATCCGCACCAATATGTCACTCGTACTTAAGTTCTTGTCCCAGGGTGGATAAAAAAGACAATGAGCAGCAGTCAAGATCCAGCTGTCACTGATGAGGCTGGCACCACACAGCAGCTCCTGAGGAGACTTTTTGTAGAGCATCACCTGCCTGAGAGATGAGGAGGAAGGAAGCCCTTAGCAGGACGAAATGGGTCCTGGTGTCATGACAAAGTGCAGAATTGGCAGTGAGCAGGAAACAGCATTGCACTATATTGACAAAACTGCCTAAGTAGCTCTGTAGCAAAAGTCTTCCCTGGACATGTATATCCTATGTAGTAGGCCATTTACCCCATTTCTTTCACATGGAGAAGTTTCTCATCCTTTTTGTTCCAGCAAAGCTGGCAAGAGGAAGACACGAAGATAAAATACACCAACACGCTTTCTCTGGTGGTTTCATACTTGATTCAAGAGGAGAATTTCTTTCCAGCTATTTTAGTACTGTTCCATCAACCACTTTGAGAAGCTTTGATTAGAGTCTGTAATTTGTGCACGCTGCCTAAGACAGGCAAGCCGTTTTATTTCTGCCTGCCTGAGCTGAAGAGAAGGAAGACGCAATTCCCAAATGGAAAGACAATACGTACCAGGGGGAGCTGCCAACTTCTGCATCATCCCCACCGACAATTCTTCCTGTGAAGGAATCCAACAGCTCCCTCTCACTTTGGTCTGTTGTCTTTTTCTTCTCAAATAAAGGACGAGTGCCACAATCTGAAAAAACAAGCAATCTGGCTTTGCTACTCTACCTCATTTACAGTGGAGAACTGTTGTCTGCAGTCAGCATGTGAAACTGGAAGATCTTAGAAAGGAAGTGCTTACTAGCTCCATGATTGGAACTGGTTATTGACTTTTGAGAGGTCTTCAAGGAATTTAAGTATCTTCCCCTGCTTTTAACAGCTTGTGGTTAGCTGATGTTTCTGAGGAACAATGAATAGGAAGAAGCTACAGTCCTTCTGCAAACATGCTGTAAACTAGAGTTTTTGCTCACCTGCTTCACCAGAACCAAAAGATTTTTCATCAAAGAAGGTTTTGAACTCTTTAGGAATAGTAGAACGTCCTGATAGGCCCTCAGACTCTTGGTTTTCATCCTCTAGCGAGCTGTCTGAGAGATGGAAAGACAAACATGGTAAAACGCTTAAGTGTAGTTGCCATAATTATCAGCAATGTAGATGTTCCTTTCCCTACACAGTGTGTCTGATGAAGGAATGATATTTTAAAACACCAGTGTACTTTAATGTGCCTTGTCCACCAGTGTGAGTTTTCAGGGAGAACACCTGAGAGAGGTAAAACAATGCTATGCACCTAAGGCAGGATAGTACATGTGATATATGGACAAACAGGACTCCCATGTGCATGGTGGATGTACATCCTTGTCTGTGTCTCCCAGGCCAAGCACTTCATTGTACTCCTGTTATTTGCCACTGCCTCAGATGTGTGCCTACGGAAACCTATGCAGCCTTCTCACCGCAGTAGTGCAGATCACAGTAGTCAAAGTAGGGTGGTTCATCTGTGACACACCAGACACCCTCGTCATCTCTGTCTGGATTCCGACAGTAATTCTCTCGCAGCTCCACTTCTGGGTCAATGTGATTTCCACGGAGCACCTCTTTGGCTTTCTCAGAGTTCCACGGCAGACACTTAGCTCCAGACACAGTGACTGAGAGCGTCCCTGTGTAAAGCATGCCTTTCTCTGGTTCACAAGGCTCCGTTGGTGTAGGTTCTATGACCCGGGGAGTAAATGGAACTGTTGTTCTATCTTCACCTGGAAAGACACAGAGCTGTGATTTAAGCCATAGCTGTGCACTCAGAAGTGCTGTTAGCAAATAGCACCAGAGCCCCTTTACTAAAGCCTAGAGTTCCATGGGGCCTCCCATTATGTTTTGGGAGCTCCCACTGTGTTTCTATGCACGTGGTGACCCTCTAAAACATTGCAGTGTCAGAGGTGGTCCAGCAGTATTTGAAGTGAGGCTGGCACTATTCATCACACTTCTCTTTGTCACTAAGGTATGAGGAACACTATTTTGTTCCCTTCTGGGGCATCTTGGAAAACCAGCTCAAGGGATGGGTTGGTGTCTCAGGGATCATAATTCTGCTATATTAGGTTCTCCAATACCTTATTCTAAAATGCCTAACCTAGGCCATGTTTGGGGGAGCCTTTTACTGTGGTATTCTACTAAAATGGCAAATTTAACTTCCGCCAACGTTTCTAAATCTAGTAATAAATTTAAAACTTCCCTGCAAGACTTCTCACACTTTTTCTTGCAAATGTCCTAATGACTGCAAGCATTTCCTGAAGGAGTGGGTATCCAACCTGTTCTTGCTTGGCCTCAATGTGCCTTCTCCTTGTGCTCAGGGGAGTCCCCATGTGAAGAGAGACCCCATTTGACTATTCACTCTGGTGCACAACAGCCACCGGGCAAGTAACATTCACCTTAATCAGTGGGGCTGCTTCTGTTTTCTGACTCATGTCAACATGATTATAAAAGAACAGTGCACAAAACCAAGGCTTTTCTAATCCTGCTATATCCATGCACATGGAAATGTAACTGTAAGATACTGCAGGTCAGAAATTAATTGGTGAACAGAGGTAGTACGGATGTCTGATGGCCTCAAAGCAGAGCAGTATTTCTTCTCAGTTTGTTAGATTCTGCAGACCAGAGTAATGGTAATGGCTTTTAAAATTTCAAAATACCCCATGTCAAAAGGGTTGCTGACCTCTAACTTCTGCTTATGAGTTGTTGCTTCTAATCTCTGTTTTTGGAAGAGAAACTTCTGCTGTGTGAGAAAGTTCTCTCCTGAGACAGAGGCCAAGCCCCAGGGGAGATAGGTCTGTACTGGGGAGAAGCAGGAATGTGTAAGGGTAGGGGGATGGTCCTCTATGTCCAGTGCAATGATGAGAGAAGGACACCTTCTCTTTACTCGAGATTGTGAGTATTAAACCGCACACCTCCACAGGAGAGAATGGTAAGGCAAGCAGTCAAGCATGAACTGTAGTTATTTTGTCCTAAAGGTAGGATTTCAGACCAAAACACATTATGACTCATCATTGTCATAAATTAGAGACAACTGGGCCAGGATTGTGGGGTGACTGACTAGAAAATACTGTAGTACATTCCACGGGACTGCTGACATTGGTTTTAATTTAGACCTAGATTAGCATAATGTAGAGAAAACAGCTCATTGTGTATGGGCAACTCAGTGACTTTTCTTCCTCAGCTCTTTTACCCTTTAAGATGCAGCTTTTCTACTCCTATTGACCTCTGTTCATGTAAGCGTTCCCCCTCTTAACCCTCTCCTTGACTGCTTTAGTATCAGTTTCAGTGCAGTGTTTTGCTGTGAGTGAAGGGCTCTCTGGAGTGCTGGGACATACCACACACGGGGATGGGACATGCCTCCCGTTCCACTGTTGGGTCTCGGGTATAGCACCATGGGCCTTCTGAGTTGTTGTCTGGGTTCCTGCAGTAGTTCTCAATGAGGTTGGGATAAACGGTGGCATTAAATCTATGAGAGACAAAGTTGGTTAGGCTAGGGAGCAAGGACACCCCAGAGAACTCTTAAGGGGTGTGTGGGAGATGAACTTACTTGGGAATATGTGGATATTTGCTTGTCCACACTTGACATGCAATCCCAGACTTGGTGTGGCTAATTGTTCCCCGATAGTTCTGGCCCAGCCCAAGAGCGCAGTTACCTGTCAAAATCCCAACACAGTGTAAGCCAGAGTCAGTGGAACTGGATGTTGCATTTTGCAAGGTCAGAAGTACCTTCTCCCATATCCCTTTAACTTTTGCTGGGTGCATGAGCCTGCACGAGCAGAAGCATCCTCTTCCCGTGAGAAGAGCACACAGCCTAAGCTTTCTCAGTGTCATCAGAGGGAGCTATCCCTGAGAGCTCTGTGCTTTGCTTTGGCTCAGAGCCTTTTTGAGGCCGCTCACACCTGACTGTTGCAAGGATAAGGATATTTACCCCATGCTATTTCAGTGCACAAGCCAGATTATTTGTTGAAATGGTTAGTGGTGAAATAGAGTAAGAAATCATTTCAAATTCCTCCCCTGGTATTTTTCTTTATAATTAGAAGGCTTCTCCAATATTCACCAGTTTAATTTTTTTCTGTACAATCTCTGCAGGAAGCAAGTTCCTGGCACTCACTGTATCTAGGAGAGTGAGGTCAGCATGAAGTTCATACCTTCTAGACAAGCATCCAGAACTGTCCTGGACATTCCCAGGCCCTGACATACTAGCAAAATAAGAAGAAAGAGACACATTATATGTCTTCAGAGGCATCATCATCAATCAAAATAAGCATCATCATTTGAACCAGTTTAGCATCTAGAGGCAAAATACAAGTGCTTAGCTCTGGAAAGTGAGCTCTTAAAAGAGGGAGCCATCTCTCGAGGATGAGACAGTGCATCCTAAGGGATAGGAGTACCTGCGGGACTCAAAACAACCTACCTTGGTATTTTGACCAAAATATGTCCTGCAAAAAAAGAAAAAAAAAAAGAAAAATATGTACTTAGGGACACAAAACATCAAACCGTTCTTGGCTACTGCAATTCAAACCAGTAAGAGAACATCCCATCACAAAAAAAAGACTAACCTAGCTCTGTTTATACCAATTACTATGGAGTCAAAGCAAAAAATCCGATACAAAACCACATTCCCACACATCAGACTCAAGAATCAAGACAGTACTGTTGTTTCTAAAGAGACCAAAGATGTTTACAACCTTCGTCAACCTGCAGAGCAAGCAGAGCCTTCTGTGGAGCAGAGGGCTACAGTGCAGAAGTCCAAGCAGCTGAACCTGGAATTTCTAAGGCCACAGATTACATGTAGGTATTGCTCAGCTCTTTGGATCTACATCTCTACCATGCAGCCTGAGGCTGATTGCTTTTGAAGTACTTCACAGAGGTACTGTCTTGCTGGCTTAGCTCCTAACTGTTCATCTGTTGTATTTTGGGGTGTGAAATGCTGCAGGGACACCAGCCTTGGAGCTAGGAGCAAATCCCAAAAGGATGCAGCACAAATTTGGCAGAGTGACTTAAGTCTGGAAACTGGAAAAAGGGACAGGGTATGCAAAAACTTCAGCTCAAAGGAGTCTGAGGCACCTGCACTCAGTGTTTGGCTGCTATACCAGTGCTTCTGTGAGTGTCTGGGACAGCAGCTCACATGTGAGATACCATGCTGAGCTAGTGGAAGATGCTGTTCAGGACCAATGGCACTTTGTCACTTCATGTATAGAGAAGGAGAGAAAAGAACCTGAGCTTTCAGATGTATTCCCTGCAGTGTCTCAAGAATGGAAGCTCCCTGAGGAAGCTTGAGCTTGCCTTGGGGCGTGCACACATGAGCTCATCTTTGGTTCACATATGTGAGTATTGCAACCCTGGCCCCTGGCTGTGTGTGCAGCCTGCTGGTGTCTCCCTGCAGAGGCTGGCTGGGGGAATGTTTCCTGTACGTACCGTCTGATCGATGGATTCAAGGGCTTCGAAGGCCTCCTCATAACTGCATTTCTCCTCCAGGCACTCTCGCTCCAGGTTTCCCTTAAGCATCTCTTCTAGAAATCCCTTGTTGGCACGTCGGTGGCGCTTGAGCAGTGACAATGCCTGCCCCTTTTCCAGGAAAACTATCAGGTCAGAACACTGCCAGTCAAAGGGCTGCTCAAAGCCAGAGGGCACCTTTGTCTCCCCTTGCAGTTTCCAAAAACCACATGCAGCTGATGTGGTGATCCCACAGCCCAGCCTCCCCCAGCACACCATACAGAGAGAAGAAACCCTGTCAGGTCTACACTTGAAGATCAGAACAGGCTCTCTGGAATTCATCCCGTCACAGCTCCCATCACTTAGGGAACAAAAGTGACAGGAACACTGCTCCCTCAGCAAAACTGCTCTGCTCATTTGCAGTTAGATAGAAGTTTGTTTGCTTTGAGCTTGTTCCTGTCCCTGTCCCCAGTCACTATATTTCTGTCTTGCCAGACTCAGACCACTGTGATAAGCACAGCTTGGTTCCATGTCATGTTCACAGCCCCTGATTTGAAAGCTAGAGACAGGTCTTCCCCCAACAGTAGTGGGTCTGAGAGGACTTATCCTCATGTTAAGAAGAGACAGTTAGAGGCTCTAATAAAAGGAGCAGTGAGCAGGAAGGTGGCATATTTTGTATGACCTAAAGTTTTAATAAGGGACAGCTGGGGAGGCAATGGAGAATTGAAGTCACCTGGGTCAGCTGAGGAACTCTATCCCCAAAAGCCCCATAGCTGCATTACACTTGATCCTGGACTGAGCCACAGTCCCCTTCCCTGCCATTTCCCAGGTGACCCATAAAATCCACTGGGTTGCTGTCACCAACTGACAGATGCAGTTGCATTCTCCTATGTTCACTCCATTCTCAGCACCCTTTTGCTCCCAACTTGAAACTTTAAGCCTGTCCTCCTGACTTGAGGAAGAAAACTTGCCACCTATGTTATCCCTGGAAAGAACTAACCCTGTCTTTCTTTCTCCTGCCATCTACTGGTACTTCTGCCCTTAAGTCTTACCTTCAGCATGGCTTAAGGTGAGGTGCAGAAGGCTGGACAAGAGCAGGCCCCTCAATATGCTGGTTTCGGTGTGCGCCATGCTGTACAGCCCTGGCTGCAGGGGAACTGCAAAGGAAGCAGAATAAGTGGAGTCACAGCCCTGCTGGGTTAATATTGAACCAGAATGAAGAAACAGGACTCCAGGTCGTGGTGTGTCAGGGACAGTGGGACTCTTATCCCTCCTCTCTTGGCATCTCTCCCTCCCATCAGAGCATCTTGGTTTTCTTACTTAACTTCCTATTTCATATCTAGGAAGATGGCATGAGTAGCAGGACAAGTTTGTCCCAGGGCACAGGGAGAACTCAGGCTGGAGAGAAGTACCTCTGCCAGCTCACAGCCATCCCAGCTAGAGAGCTTGCTCCTTTTCCCTGGCTGTGCTCCCGTGCAGCCCCTGGCACCATCACTGCCTCCCCACCATGCTGGTTCAGGTCCCTACCACTGACTCTTCTCAAAGGCTGTACTCTAGCAGCCTGGAACACAGGAAGACTTTGAGACCTCCTTAGCCATTCCCACTCCTTCTCTTTTTGGCTGGAAGCCCCCCTGACTCTCTCTAGTGCTCAGTTATCTTTCCTTCCTCCACTTACCAACAAGCTCAGCCTCGGCTACTTTGGCACCATGACACATGGTTTCAGTGTTCCCCCTTCTCCCTTGCCCGTGACAAGGAGCAGAAAGGGTACCTTTGACAGCCCTTTGAGAATTTAAATTTTCCTCCCAGTTAGGTCACCAGTTCCACTGGCAGTGCATTCTTCCCAATGCCTTATAATTCCCAGCTGAGTGGAGGAGGATGAAGCAGCATGAAGGCTCCCCCTTCCCTCCATAGTGGAACCTACTAAAGTCCATCCAAAAGGAAACAGAAACTCTGACAAGCAGGGAGCTAGAACAATCAAAACCAGCCAGGAAAACAAGGACTTCCAGGAACAGGGAGACAGGAATAGTCTGAATGTCATGACATCAGCTATTAAGTCAAGAACTGGACTACCAGAGCTGGGAAGGCTCTGATGATTGCTATAGCAAGCAGACCATTGGCAAGAGTGGAAAAACAGCAGAAAGCAGGGCAGTGTGGGGGTAGTCTCAGGAATTGCCACATGGAACAAAAGTGCTCCCTGCCAGCGGGGAGCATATTTTGTGCTGTGCCTCTGTGCAGCTAATACATCTGTAATGTTTATCTCCACAGAAGGAGTGCAAATATTAGCATTAGGGTGGCTGAGGAATGACTCTGGACACTGGTACAAAGAGCAGTTGCAGAGGCTTCCTTCCACACATAAGAGTATCTTTTGTTCTCATCCACACACATCTCTACTCCCTGTTCCAGATTTGGGAGAGACACCTTTAGGAATGGCTGAGATTCATTGGGTGGAAATGACCTGGGTAGAGAGTGTGTGCATGGATTAGACACAACCCTAGAAATACCCATGTTACTTAACAGGCAAAGCAGCATTTAGGCAGAGAGCACAGGCAGGGACAGGAAAGAGCACAAACAAGAGTGGTGAGGTCAGGGCTGCTGCTGTGTCCCACACAGCTACCTCCACTCCTCACTGGAGGAGGAGGCACAAGCAACTTTCAGTTCTTTCAATCACTTTCTTTTTCATTTCTGCATCTCTGTCTCTTCCTTTATAATAACCAGACAGCCTTTACATTGCAGCTTAAGTCAACTTTGTTACACTTATACATAGATTTTTACCCTATTCTTGTCTTTCTTTTAAAGGAAAGGTCTTACCACCTTCCATGGGATCATGCAGTATATGAGGCTAACTTTAAGCAATGCTACAATACAGCAGTTAAGCTGTTATAAGTTAAGCTTGGTTATCAGACAGGTATAAATATCTTCTAATACTTATCTATGCCATCTTCCTTTAACATTACTTCTCTTCTGGTTCCTACATTCATTGCTTAAGCATTTGTTTGAAAAACCCTACTGAAACTGATGATAATTCTGTTACTATGTCTGGCTGCTTCTTTTCCAGCTGCTGTTCTTGTTTCCCCTGTGATACAAGACAAACCCACCCATCAGGGCAACTAGGTTATTAACTGTAGCTGCTGAAACCTTTTATCTCTAGATTACTCAAGGCTACATCTATCACTTTGCTTTCTTCGATTTCTTTACTTTGGGTTTGCTTTGTAATTGGAGATTTTCAGTACATCCTGGGACACTTTCCAGCCCTTTCTGGTGTCTCGCCACATTGTTAGTAATTAAAGATGCTGACTCTTCACATTGTGGCCTTTTCTCATTCCATAATGTGCTTCTAGGGCTCCTCCCTGCTTTTCCCATTCCTGTGGTTAGCCTCTGCAGCAGCACAGCATGCATCAGGTGTCACCTCTCCAGGGGTGACTCCCACCCCACCAACGTTTAACTCTTCCATTCCTGTAAGCAAATTTTTATAACTTCATTTTCTTTCTGACACTTTCTGACTGATGCCTCTGCATCACCTTTACCTTTACCATCCAGAGTTACAGCTTGTAACACAGTTGGGAGTCTTGATCTTTTCTTCTGTGCTGATTTTTCTTTTTAAGTAAAGAAAGCCTTTGGTATTTTTTTTCCTGTGTAGCTACTTTTTCAACTTCTAGGAAGTAGACTATAGGGGGTTTGGCCTTGGCCCATTGGACCTTTATCTGCTTTGTGATGGATACATTTTGCTGGTTCAGTAGTTGAGGCATTTTTAATTCTGTTCCTAAAGTGAGTTATACAGTTTGATCAAAGCAACACCCTGGATACAATCAGAAAGAAGAAACCCTTATCCCTTCACACAGGGGTTCCCCTGTCCCTGAGGGCCAAGGGAGCTGCCAGGTGGGGGAGGACTTTAGGACCCAGAGGATTGTCTCCTTCCCTTGCAGCCTGCTCCTTTTCATTCGAACACCTTGGTCAGGTCTAAGCCAGTTTACAAGTTGTCCAGGGGCTGAACCCTGATCATGGTGTGAGGTTTAAATGTAACACTTGTGTGCATGCCTGACACCTGGTGTGGCCCTGCCAGCATGAAGGACCCCAATCATCCAAAACACCTTGACACTTGTCACCCAGGAGTGTTCCAGCAGCACTCCAAAGCTTTGGTGAAGCCCTGCTAGCGTGGTGGACCTCACCACCCAGGAGAGCTGTGTGCTTGCTGCCCGAACCTGTAATGGCAATGGGTGTGCGTGATCTCCAGCCAGCTGGGAAATCCGTGTGTCTGCTGTCCCAAAGCATAACCTTCACTGGCACTGAAAGGCAGCACACTGTGTAACTCCTTCCTATGCCAGCATGTGGCACCAGGCAGGCACACATCCTTTTCCTTGCTATCCTTTTTCCCTTCTCACCAGGATCCTGACAACTGCACCAAATGCAATGCACTGGTGTGAGTGCCTGTTATGGATCCAAATAAAAAAAGCACTCAGAACCCACAATGTAGTCATTAAAATATCATTTATAAGACATAATACAAGAAAGGGCATAGCATAGATAATCCCACACCCCTTCAGATGCTGCAAACACCACGCTAGAGAGCACTGCACAGCTATCTAGTCAGGCCACAACACCCTGTACAGATCCCATCCATGTCGAGGTTCACCAGCACCATGGTCTTCGGGCTTTTATAGAATCTCCTAGGAGTAAACAACTTTATGCATCATTTTGCTGTCAAGCAAAAGGTTGTTCACATGAGAACATGCTGTTTTTAAGATAAAGATGTGGTGGCATCACCACCAGGGGCACATGGGAATGACCAGTGGGCTCCTCAGAATTAGCCAGCTAAGTTTATTTTGCAGCCAAGTGCTACATGCAGCACAGCACAGACATGCTCCCACCCACTCAGATCAACTGTGAGGTTAACAGTGTTTCTGTGAAGACCTCCTAATTCATAACTGCTCCTTCTATTTCTCTCCTGTTACCTTAGAATAAAGAAGCAGGTCAGCTATTTAGGCAATAGGGGTCTGGGTTCTCCCTGCCCCTTCCCCTGCATTTCTCCCCCTTCTCTCCCAGTTCTGCCGTGACAGAGGGCACATGCTTCAAACACAGCACATGAGCCCAGCTCCAGTGAGAACATTCTGCAGCTGTGTCAATATTTGAGTTTGGATAGGCACCAAAGACAGAACAGTAGGAAGCACTGCAGCTTCAAAGACAAGCCCCCTCACATGCCTGTGCTCCAAGCACTCAGGGAAGACTTAGCTCATGTGCCCCTACAGAGAAAATAATTAAAAATTAGGACACCCAAAGGTTTATCAAGTCAACTCACCTTCCATCTTTACATCACATCAAAATGTCATGGATCTCACTGTAGCACCTTATCTGCAAACAGGTTGCAAAAAGTTCCTGAAAAAAAAATGTGGAAACTGCAAAGAGCAGCTTTTAGGAATGTCACATAACTGCATTCTTAGCACCCCAAAAGCAAATTGTGCTACTTATGATTCCTTGGTGCCTCTATATTTTCCTCTTGTGCAGTGGGCATAAGAAAACCAGAGAATTTAAAGCCACAAAGCAAGGCTAAACAAAAAAATTGGGAAATTGCAGATGCTTGAGAGGCATAAGACAGAGAGCAAGAATAGCTAAAACTGAGGATTCAGCAAATAAAATTGGCGTTCCTATGTGAAAAGAGAGTGCAGAGCAGGCAAGTCTGAAAGACCTGTTAGGTCTGGTATTGTCAGCCCCTCCTAGGAGGTCAAGTTGACATAGCTGTGCACTTCCTTCCTGCAACAGGACTAACTTACATCAGCGTGCCTCAATTGGCAAACAGGCACTGAAGAAGATGGAGCAGAGGGGATATTGGGATGTAGTTGTGGCTGTGCTGTCTTTTAATGTTTTGGTGCAAGGGTAGGAATGAATGGGAAGAGAGGAAGCAAGAATGTGTGAAGAGAAACAAGGGAAAAATTATTGAACCCCACTTGAATGTGGAGAGGAAATGGAAAATCTGAGCAGGGATGAACTAGTCAACCTTTATGTGGAGAGGTGAGGAGCCTTTCAGCTGGGGACACTGAAAATTGCAGAGTGAGACACAGAACTATCCATTTCATGTCTTCAGACAGACTGTCAGGTCACCGTAAGTGAAGGAAACTGACAGCAAGCAAACCAGGTGACAGCAGAAAAGGAACACTCAGCCCTAGCTCCAAGGCAGGATTTTGCTTCTGCTAATTGTGAAAAAGGCTCTTCATATTACAAGGTACCGTGTAAACACTTGAGAAGCTACTTACCAGTAATGTCTGGCACCAGCATGAGCTTCAAATGATCAGAAGCGTTGCTTAGCTACAAGAGTAAAAGCCCAGGAAAGCGCTTGAATAGCAACAAGTAATTAAAAAACTTGAAAGGAAGGCACTGTTCAAAGTCACTGCTTTGAGACTTTTCCTGCCTTCCCCACAGTGCACTGTCATTGACTGACAATGTAACACAGGCAGAACAGAAGCACTGCTCATTAATGCTGTGTCTTCTCTAGGAAGTTATTCCCATCAACAGCCAATGCCTTCCCTGCACCAGGCCCAGCATGTGCCATGTGTAGGCTCATAGTTTCAATGAGCAGCTATTGCAAAGACCCTCATTTATACAGGCAGTTACCTCCAAGACTGCTAATTCTGCCTGGGGCTGAGCCACAGGGCCTTGTTGCTAACAGAGAGGAGAGAGCTAGCTTTTCTTTTCTTTTCTTACTTTGTTTTAATAAGTACAGAAGAAGATCAGCCAGGGCATGTTGGGACAGCCACGTATCAGTCTTGACCTCTACCACTTCTGCCACGGCTCCCAGAGCCCATCCCCTCCTGCATGATGACCATGCCACTGCAGGAGGCCTCATCTTGCATCATAATGCATTTGTCCTCATGCTCAGAGAGGATGATTTTGATTATATCCTTTGCTGATGGACACATGGCCTTTGTCCCATGTGCCCCAGGATCTGGGATCTACCTTGGGACTGGTGACTATCAATGCAGTGATTGCTGGCTGTGATCAGCAGCTCAGCCTTACTCACTGGCCTCAGCACCTACACCATGAGCAGGGTTGGTGTTCCTCAGAGTCCTTTCCTACAGGGTGCATGAGGCTCTGGGGAAGGGTGTAGCCCATGGCACAGAGCTCGCATTTGCAGGGCTTGCCTGCTGGGTGGGATTTCTGATGGCACCACAGCTTAGTGGCCAGGGTGTAGAACTTGCTGCAGTGCTTGCAGGTGAAAGTGCACTTCCCCATGTGCAGCACATGTGGTTGCACAGGGAGCTGGGATTGGCCAGGTGACACCCACATTTGGCACATTGGCACCCCTAGGGACCAGCTGGGCCTGTCCCAGTGGCCAAATGGATCTCCCTGTGCATGCAGAGAGAGAGCCAGCATGCAGAGGCCTTGCCACACTGCTGGCAGGACAAGGGGTGCTGGCTGGTGTGCAGGACTTGGTGCTCCTGCAAGTCTCACTTGGGGCAGCAAACGTTGTTACACTGGGTGCACTGTAATGGCCACACCGCCCCATGGGCCAGCGTGTGGGCCTTGAAGCTCCCCTCTAAACTATAGCTCTTGCCACACCCTGTGTGCAGGAGGGCCTTGTGGTCAGGGTGGACAAAGTGGTGTTTCTTGGGGTGGCAGAGCCACAGGAAGGCTTTATCATACTCCCTGGAGCACCACCTCTGCTTGATCATCCCCTTTTGCAACAGAGATTTTAGAGGGGAGCCTGGGCTGCCAGAATAATCCTCCACCAGCTCTGTATACTCCTCCTGCCACTCAGGCCCCTCCACTGAGCTCTTTCCCCCATGCTCTGGGAATACTAGTCTGAAGCTAGTACTTCAGCTAATACTAGTGGAAGCTTTGCTCTCCTCACAAATCTCTACAGTCACTCCTTCTGTAGCACTGGGCTTCTGGCGTTCCTGCCCAGTTGTCTGGCCACCGGAGTCCTGCAGGCACTTCTGGAATGGGCTGGCGACAGCATGCGCCTTGCATGGCTTGCCAACCGAGGGAGCACTGAATCAAACCCTACTTGAAGGAGACAACAGATCCAGGTCTCCAGGACTTGCTGCCTTCTGTCTCATTTCCACGTTTTTCTGCTGCAGATCTGGGATCCACACCCTTATCCAATTCTTTGCACCTGCTATCGATCTTAATGGTTGAGATGGGCTTGACGTGCTAATTCTCAGTCCCCAGCACCCTGGCTTGCCATGGCTCATGTTTGGAAGCTTCTTGCAGCCTGTGGAAGTATTTGGTGGACAGCTTGCTAACAGGGTCATTGAGGACTGTGGTTTCATCAGCTACCGCCTTGGAGACCTCGGGATCCCCTGGCACGAGGGATGAATTAACGCTGGCTGTTAGGTGACGTGACTGCTGCTGGATAAGAAAAAGATGAACACTGGAGATAGATACTCTGCTATGCAGTAATCCTGGGGCTCTGCCACGAGAACTATTACTTTTATGATCTTTTACCCTTTTAAAGTGGGGAAGAGGGACGAATCCCTGATTTCTCACTACGGACAGTAGCCGTACAGCATTCCTGTTGTTTCACGAGCAGTATTTCTAGGACGTATCGTCATGACTGGCATGAAACAGGGCGACACGCTCTTTTCTCGGCCAGTAGCTCCTACAAGCGACGCAAGGTCCGCACCGCAGTCCCGCAGGGGCTGCAGGGCGCACACATGCTGGGGATAGCTGAAGGCACAAACCCGACACTCGGGAAGGCCGGGCGGCTCATCCCACCCACTCTGGGCCTCGGGACGCACCTACAAGGGGCTCCGCCTGCGAGGGTGGCTCGGGCCCCCGTGCGCTCGCAGCCACCCCCTCGGCCTCGGGCGCTCCGTGCCGGCGGAACGCTGCAAGGGAGCGGCGGACGCGCCCGGACGGCGGCCGGCAGCGGGCGGGGCGGGGCGTGTTCCCCTGGCGGGGCGGCCGCGCTTCCGGCGGACGGCGGTGACAGGCGGGTGGCGGCGGCGGTGGCGGCAGGTACTGGCACCGGCGGGGCGGCGTGGGGTGCCCGGGGAGCCCGGTGGGCCTTACCTGCAGCAGCAGGGCCTGGCGGCCTGTCCTGATGCTGCTGGGGCGGGGGAGCGGCCCGGCGGCGGGACTGGGGCTGGGGTTGGAGCTGAGGCTGAGCGGGCTGAGGCTGGGCCCGGAGCCCCGAGCGCTCCGCCCGGGTGTTGCCGGGCTCGCCTTGTGTGAGGAAGCGGCTTGGTTCGCCCGCGGTGAGCGCAGCGCGGCTGGTGAATCGCCGCGGGCACCTGGGCGGGGAGAGCCGGGCCGGTGCTCGGTGCTGATCGGTGCTGGCGGTGCAGGTACCGCCGGAGCGGCTCCACCCGGCCTGCTTCTGGCTGCTCCCAACCTCGGCGGCTGCAGCGGGGCTGGAGCTGGCTGCCATTAACTCCGGTGCCCAGCAGCAGGGGTTGGTACGTGTCCTGCCTTCAGGCGGTTGGCGTGTTCTAGGGGACCTTTGTTTTAGCAGTGTAAACAGCAAATCTGTGAGTCTCGTAAGCAATCTTGAGGTTCGCTCAGGGGTCTCACAGGAGGTGAGTGGAAGGGAACGGGAGAGAACGATGTCTGGAAGAGGAGGAGGGGTGCAGCCCGTGCAGGGCTGTGTGCCCCACTGCCTCCCTCACAGGTGAGTCCCGGGTGGCTCCTGCACGGCACCGAGAGCAGCCTCTGAACTTTGTGCAGCAGCTCCGCAGAGGACACTTGGAGAGTTCAGCATTTTTGCCCTCAGACTCTGCAGAGAGCCAGTAAGGGAAGATTGACTGCTAGGGTGGATTTCCAGTGGGCATGGAGGTGGCCTTCAGCAAACGGATTCAGATGGTTGGGGAAGGAAGGCTGCTCAATTAAAAAGCTGTTGGAATAATGAAGGACCAAGAGCTTCCCTGAGCAGTAGTGTTTCTGTCCTGAGTTTACTGGTCATGGTGAGCCATGACAAGGTCTGGCCCTTGACCTCTAGATTCTTTCAGGGTAGTACCAGGGTAGTGATGCTTTCAGTGGTATCATCAGTCTTGGTGTGAAGGAAGACACGGGGTGAGCTTGGTGGGTGAGTCTTGGTTCTGGAACTCATTCATGCACGTGAGTACTCTGAAGGTCTCCTGCTGAGTAACTGCTCCCTTTTTTTGCAATGTGCTTGTTGCATTATAGCAAAGTGCAGGGTCTTGATTGATGTGTACAGAAAAACAGACATTTGTGCAAATAAACCAAAACTGTGAGGAGGTGTGGATGGCAGCAGAGTCAGAAAAATAATCCCAGAACTGGGACTGTGTTGCATTTGACCATTGCTTGTTCATCTTGCATGGAAGAAGAGGCCACTTTGCTTCTGTAATTTTTTATTGTATGTGCAGCTCCAGGGTGTGGTAATATATGCATGGACATACTTCGAAGTGTAATTCGCTTTGGAACTAATAGTACCTCTGGAAGAAAAACAGGAAGAGGGAACTACCAAGCAGGTGTAGCTTAGAAATAAGTGGTAGAAAAGTAGTGAAACTGAAAGTGCAGAAAAAGATTGTTTGCTTGAACGGCAGCTACCAAGATTTCCTGGATGTAAGTGAATGGTCTTCCTTGGGTAAATTCTGGATCTTATATAAGGAATCTTTGGCTCAGAATTTGTGTGAAAATTCTATTGTAATGGTCTGAGTTCTCTTCCTTAGCAGAATGTGCTGGTCTCCATCACATGTCTCTCTTATCTAGGAAAGTTAATTTTTATTACACAGCAAGTGTTCAGGTGCAATGTAGTTGCAGAAAACATACTTAAATACTTGGAAAAAAAGAAAACAGTTGGCTCTTCAGAGCCTGGCAGTAAGTAAATGCTTCTGCTGCCCTGTGTGATTCTTTAGTTTTTAAATGTTTGGATAGAATTGTTGGTTTTTAAATCTAGGTATGTAATTTTTCTTATCTTATATTTGCTATATGGAATGTACCACTTGCATCTTGTCATGATATTTATGTAAAACAGGTGCAGTTTTTAAACTGAGTTAAATCTGTTGAAATGCTTTTTTATTGTTAAAAAACATGAAATTCTTTTAACAAACACTTTACCCATTTTAACAACTATATAATCATGATACATATGGAGTTTCTGTTTAATGGCAGATCCTTAGAGATCATTTTTGAGTACACAGGGAAGCATCTCATGCATCTGCACTTTTGGAAAGTGAAATGTGTATCCTTATGTGAAGATCCTCAACTCGTGTCTTGTATCCTGGCTCCAGTTCTCTCCTTCTCAGAGCCTTCTAGTTCCCAAGCATTTAGAGGATTGCATGTCCTAAACTGCTGTATGGTTATCTGATGTTAGACCCTGTGCTTTTGCCTTTTGCATGTTGAGAAAGGGCTGGAGAAAATTCTGCAAAACCTTCTGGGGCTCTCTGGGTACTACAGTCTGGTTCACAAGAAGGACCTGAACTCTAAGAGGTCTTCTGCTCTGGATCCTGCTTCCATTAACACCATGGAGCAGTAACCTACAGCCAAGGAATGGAGCTGGCTGTGAAAACCACATGAAGGTATATCTGGGGAGCCTTGTCTTGTTTTTCCGAGGGGTGAGGCCAGAGCACTTTCCACTGGGCTCCTTTTGCAGTGTGGATCCCACTAACAACTTCCTTCTTCCACATGGTGCCACACTAAGATTAGTTTTATGCCTCAGGGGAAATCCCCCAGTGCTGTCTAGTAACCCGCTCTTCTGTCTCTGGACAAGTGCTGCAAGTTGACTGTGAAGCCAAGTGGTGATCTGTAAGCAATAGTGAGGACACTTGGTGACTTGCTGGCCCTGTGGCAGTACCATCACTGCTCTGTGGGGGGATTTGGATTTGGTCTCCAAGTGTTTCAGGACCCAGTTTTGGGGAAGTGGTTGCTACTGGGTGTCCCCAAGAATCTCCCATGAAAGGCATCTCCGTGGGTAGCAACAGTCAAATGTGGTCCTCTGTCCACACTAGGGCTGGGAAGTCCCTGGGAGCTGCCCTGGGGAGCCGTGGATGCTTCCTCAGTGTGGAGCACTGGCTTTTGGGGCTGCTGAGCTCCTGTGGGAAGTGCTGTAAGCTCGCTGAGTCATAGGAGTCAGTGTCTGCCGTTACCATAGAAATCGGATCAGCTGCTAGGGGTGGGGAGTCCTTGTCCCTTGGCTCCACTGCTGCGTGGTTCCAGCATAAGCTCACGGTGCTAGGGAACCTGATTTCTTGCTCCTTGCCCTGTCGAGATCGGAGGAGGTCAAGCAGCTCTGGCAGCCCTCACCATAGGGCAGGGAATAATTTTGCTTGGATCTTTGTATGGCTGCAGTGGTGGGACCCTGCGTGTCTGATGTGCTGTCTTGATGCCCTGCTGCCTGTATGTATCATGCTCTTTCATATTTTGGGAAACATTGCATTTGATTAGCAATAGCCTCCAGTCCTTTGGGAGCCCCAGAAAAGTGAAAACTGGTTGTAAACTGGTGAGGAGCAGATAAGGGAGGACTGGAAGTAAATAATAAGCTTGGCATGGTCCAAAGGGAGAGGAAAACCACTGAATATCCAGTTTCCTGTGCTCTCAAAATGCATCCCCAAGGTTGGTGGCAAGTGTAGACCTGAGCATGGATGTGACACCTTTCAGAGCTCAATCTCTCACAGGTTTTGTCCTCTGTCCTCAGTCTGAGTAACTTTCATTGTTTTCTCTGGATGAATGTACATATTCAAGCTCTAGGGATGGAAGATGCAAAACATCATTGCCCCCTCTCCATTCTGCTAAAGGAAATAGCTTTACTGTGAATATTCTTGTCACGCTAAGGTGTTGTGCCTCCTCAGATCTTTGAACCCTTTGCTCTCCTCATAAAGCAAAATAAGCACAAGCCATCTCTGTGAAACAGTGTTGTAGAAACTCTCTGGCTGATTCAAGGTGTCACTTTGTTTTTCTACAGTTCCTCTTGGCTTGCTGCCTGCTGATCACTGAATTACTGTCCATGTGGTCTGTGTGAGCAATTCAGATCTACACAGTTGTCCTTTTTAATGTTTCCTTGCTTACTTCCAGGAGACTGAATTCAGAGGATAACAGCTGCTTCCCAAGCATTGTCCCTAAGAGTTGGTACTCTTAGAAGGTCCCGTATGCTGTGCTAGCTTGGTCCCGGCTTTAATGTATCTTCTGCTTCAGATGAGAGTGAGAAATATTTGCAAACAACAGCAAATGCACTGACCTGTCTGTTTCTTGGACTCTCTTAATTCTTCGATCTCCTTATGGCATGATTGGTGAAAAATACTCATTCAGGCAGTATGGCTTTAAATGGAAGAGATGATTCCTTGCTGCTAGCTATTGCGTAGGAGAAAGGATTTAGCGGGTGATGCTGAAAGGAGATGAGGATTGTATGTGAATTGTTCTCCCTGTTTTACTAGCTCAGCCTAAAAAATTCCTGTTTTAAGGAGCTGTTCACTTCTCTGTTCAGATCCCAGCACACTGAAGCACCCACTTCAGTGTTGTTGAGAGCTCTGGTTCTCCATTATGGGGAGAAGGAGGCGGGGGTGATTCTTGGGAAAGCTTCCAGCACTGGGCCAACTGTGGAAACAGCCGGGCTTTGTGCCAGCCCTTCGGAGGGAGGGGGAGCTCAGAGCCATACGGGGAGTGTATCAGGCAGGGGCTGGTGCAGCCTGTCGCGTTCCGCAGAGTCCTGGTGCTGCTTCTGTTTCAGGAGAGAAAAACTATTCTGTCCAGAGCTGTGGTCAAGCAGAGACTCCTTGAGAGGGTTGGTACAGCTCTTGATGGCCTTTGATAGCAATTGGCATGAAAGAATGTCGTGACCAGCGAGGAGGAGGAGTTCCTGCTTGTATTGAGAGGGAGGGGAAACAATCTCTGGATAAGTGAAGATAAGGGAGCATTGAGGGGAAATCAGCAAGAAGAGGAAGCGCCTCTGTGGGGAAGTAGATTTGTGATTTTAGTGTCTCACCTAACAACCTCCTCAGTCCCTGTTTTAGGCACTGCAAAACAAACTGCGGTAGTTGAGGACCATGGCTACAGACCCACTCTCGGAGCTTCAGGATGACCTGAACTTGGATGGTACCAACCAGTCCCTCAGCCAGCTCAAACTGGCCTCCATAGATGACAAGAACTGGCCAGCAGATGAAGATGATTTTCCCAAATCAGGTGAGTATCGTGCTTGTTTGGGATCTGGGTTTTGGCCAAAAAGAGATGTTTGTTCTGCAGCACTGTGGTCATATCTACATATACAGAGAACCCCAGCTCCATTTAAAAGCTTTATAGACACATTAAACTAACACCACACCCAAGTGATTCAGCCTCAGTATTGAAGAGCACTAAAAAGTGCAGAGCCAGCTGCCGTAAATATGCCCTTCTCAGTCCTGTGCCTGGCTACATTTTTGTGCTGACAGTATGGATGTACTGTAAATCCTTGAGTGTCCTCCATTATGGTCTCTTGCAGGAGAGTTTGGCCTTCTGGACTGGAATGGTCTCAAACTTCCATCTGGAAGGTGGGGCTGGAGACCTGAGCTGTTGCTCTGAAATCCTGTGCTATGAGCTATGAACAAAGAGGTCAGGAAAATTAGCTCAGGGACATACAGGATGACCATCCATCAAAGGACTATGTTAAGATCCTCCTTTCCAAAAAAGCTGTGCTGGTGTCCTTGGGATTTTGTCTTTGTGAATATTTGTGACATACCTGAACAGTTGTTTGAGAGAGTGTACATTCTGAGGGACACATATGGATCTCATAAGACTGACAGGACTCTTCTGAAGCCATTGTTGCTCTTGTCCACTCAGAATTTCAAAAGTGTGTTTTCAAGGTGTACAGTTGCATACATTAGTCCCGCCCATGTAGAAGTGCCATTTTTTCTTATACCTCTATCTCTTTGTACTTGCCAATGTGCTCCAGATCCCTTCTTCTGATCTCTTGTTTCTTGTACTTTGTGCAGACGACTCCAAAGGCTCCCCTGAGCCTGTCACTCACCTGCAGTGGGATGATCCCTATTACGATATCGCCAGGCACCACATTGTGGAAGTAGCAGGTGGGAACCTTTCTGTTTTCTCCTTGGATGTCTTTGCAGCTGGGATGAGGAAGGGCTTTTCTAACAGGGCTCTGGGGTCATCTGCTGTTTGCCAAGCCCAAGTGGCAATGAAGTGGCACAGAAGGAACACCAAATTTCTTGAATGTTTGTGATATGTGTAGTTTTCCATTGACTTCAGCTAAACTTGAGTTACTTCTTGGCTCTTGCTAGCTTGATTATATTATTGTCAGGACTCAGTTGCTTTTGCTGAATTGTTTTAGATATGGCTCTTTACTACATCCCGAGCGCAAAAGTGGTTTTTGTTTGATAATGCCACAGAAATTGGCTTAACCTAGTTAAGCAATACAATTGTAAGGTCCTCAGGTGACTGAGTAATCCACAGCAGGTGGCATCATTCATATCTGGATGGCCAGAGCTTGCCATCCTGTCAGAAATGACATGTACAGAAATCTAAAATAGGGGGAATAGGCCCATGTTCCACTTCAAGGAAAGACCTGTTCATTCAGGGTCACAAGCATTTGGATTTTCTTTGTGTTTTTTGGTCCATATTATTTTATTTACACTAACCCTTGGTGATATACTGCTGGGACCTCCATAAGAAAGAGTTTTGGGGGTATTCTCCAGATTGCTGTGGTGAGCCTGACTGAAGAATAAGGCCAGTTTGTCTTGTGTTCCTTGTTGTTAAAAAAAAAAAGAAGCACTTCTTCAGCTTGTTGTGACTTGATTCATACTTCCTGCTTGACTGTAGCCACCTCCTACCCCTCCTGCTGCCACCTCCTACCCCTCCTACTGCCATCTCTCTGTACCTTGGTCCCTGCCCCACATGTGAATTTTCAAAGAAGCAGAGGCACAAGCTGGAGTCCTCCTGATTCAGAGTTGTTCTGCAGCAGAGTTTGACCACAACAGAAAGAGTCTCAGGCACTTACTTTGGTAAGAGTTGTCTTGATATCATTCTTTCCTGGACAGTTTTCTTAAATGAGCTTGCTTTTTCATGATCTCTCATGTTCCATCTTTCGTGGAACAAAATGATAATGGTAGACTCAAAACATTGTTGTTTATTGTCTCCTGCTCAGTTTGACAAACCAGGTGTTTGACATTTGGGCCATTACACCTTATAGATTTCCCAGAAGTGTTTTCATTTACAAATGTGTTACTAAGCTTCTTTTCCATGGGGCTGGAGTTTCAGGGCTGTGGTTTATAGAGGTCTGCACCCTGGTCTCTGCTGCTGAAACTGGAAAGGGACAGATGTGTGGACTCCACCATTTCAGTGGTAATAGCCAGAATATTTGGAATGCGAATGGCAGAGGTAACTGGTGTGTGAGGACTCTGGGAAAGGATGAGTTAAATGATCAGACTAAGCTTCAGACTAAGTGCTTAGCAGAGTTTAGATCAGAGACATTGATAAGACTGGAATGCCGGCCCAAACCAAGGGTATACTTTGCTGCCTCCTGACATAAACACCACTCTTTCTGTGGGATTTCTTTTCCAAGGTAGCATGACTTTTTCTTTGACAAGCTCTCTGAACGGAGTATCACTCCAGTGGAGGTGTGTGTCAGTGGCTTTTGGAACTTAGCCGTTTGACAAGGTCTAGGGTAGCAAATGAAGAATTAGCCAGCTTCCTGAAAAGATCCTGGGGTGGGATCATGGCTGACTGGGAGCTGTGCCTGCATTCTGAACTCCTTCCCGTTGTGGTTTAAATTTGTATTCCTAGTGAGCTCTGTGTCCCTGCAGTGTCTCTTTATAGGGCAGAAAGTGCTCAGAGACGCTTCTGTTCGTGGCTCTTGCTGGCCAATTTTCACCGGTAGCTGATGATGAAAGCATATGATGGTCCCACACACGACGTGTGGTGGCTTTCTTGGCACTAGGAGAGCTTGGAGCACAGCTCCAGATAGAGGATTTGCTGCCATATAGGTTTGAGACTTGCTGGTTTCTCATCTCCTGAAAGGAGAATTTATGAAGTTGATCAAAGGGGTCTGACTTGTAATCTTGGTTCCAATGAAGCTGTTAATTTTTTTTTTTGGTCAGTAATTGACAATTTTAACTGTTCAGAGTATCAGACAGGATAGTGTTCTCTGGATTGTTATTGGAGGCAGACAATCTGGGAAAGCCTGGAAAAATCCTATTAGAGGTAGCCTGGAGAATAAAAATCTCACTGGAGGATTAATATGAAAGTGTTCAGATCTGGCTCTGCTGACAAATTGTGTTTTTCAGCAGCTCCTGGTGCAATGAACACTGGCTATGCTGAGCCTGGAACAAAATTACCCTAGTTCTCTTGTAAATATTAGCAAATGGCAGCAGATCAAGGATAGTTTTATCCATTCTATTGATTCATTTGCTTTCTGTCCCATGTCCTTCCCTATTCTACGCTTCAGAGAAGAAAGTATGTGGCTAACTCTGTTCCTGCCTGCCCTGAAATATGTTCTGGGATAACGATGCTATTTTGAGACAAGAGCAGAAGGCTAGTTCCCATCCTCGGGCTGAACTCCATGATCCCAGTGTTATCCTGTGTGGTCAGAAAAGTAATTGCTTCTTGCTAGATGTGTGCATGATGTTAGTAACTTAATAAAAGCCTGGTTTTGATGACAAAAGGTTAGCACACTCGTTTTCTAGCTGACCTTAATTTCTGATTTAGTCCAAGGCATGCTGGATTTGAAAAGCCTGGCTATCTGACCTAAGAGGGGAAAGTACTGAAAAACGTTTTGCTGAATTTGTTAGGAAAATAAGTTTTTGGGGTTTGTTTTTCACCTAAAGATAGTGCAGCAGTTTCATGGAGACTCTCCTTGGTGCTCTATGCTCCTGTCTCTTCTGGGGACTGGGATGTCGCAGGAAGAGGCTGTCCATGGGAAAGGAGCAGGCATGTTACTTCTGTCCCATGTGATGGTGTGTTACACAAAGATGACAGCAAAAGGCATCCGGGCCACAGTCCTGAGGGAGTACTCAGAACTGGAGTATTGTTAGGAATCAGAGTATTTTAGTTTAAGGAAACATTCTTTTGGTTCTGGGACTCGATGCTTTTCTGAAGGAAGATATTGGTGCTCTGCTGGTCTTTTCAGACCTGCCTTAAAGTGTGTATTTATGGAGTGTTTTATGCAGGCTCTGGAGAGGTCTCTGTGTGGTTTTGTTCTTGATTCTGAGTGCTTTTTTGTGAGCACTGTAGCAGTGAAATTTTTTACACATAGCCAGAAGGTGAAAGAGAGGAGGTTTGATTTCATTGCACAATCCACTTCTGCAAAGTGTGTTTTTTTTCCTTGCTCACGTCACATAGCATTTGGAGGAAACACAAGCTCCTGGTTGAGGGCTGTTGAGGAACTGTCCAAAGGTTCTGTTATGTTGAGAATTTCTGTGTTCTCCTGCCAGTTCTTACATGGCAAAGGTGCTGCTTCCGTCTTTTTGGGGGTTGAGGCAGACTAGATGTGACATAGTCTTGCCCTTGAATTTTGGCACAGGCTGAGTTGCAAAACTAAGGCAGGTAATTAATAATAGTCTAAAGGAGATCTCTGGAGATGGCAGTTCATACTGGAAACCTGTAGCTGTGTGGGAAGAGCAAGGCTCTTATCAGCTCTGGCAAGGTGTTCCTTCCTTGTTCTGCTGCCCAGTCTGACATACTGGTCTCTTCTTTGTCAATATGCAAAACTATGGCTATGAGGTTCATCAGCATTCTCATTTTACACAATAACTGCCTTGCTTTCTTTTGGGGTAAGAAAACAGGGGCCTAACGTATATTGGCATATGAATTTCTCACTGCCATGGAGGGTAGAAGATAGTTTATCAGTAGTCAGGAAAGTGGCTATCACTGTATGCTCCAGCTACATAATCCCTGCCCAGTGATTTCGAAACTTTTTTGGAGCTCAAAGCATGTTTGTGTGGGAGATCTGCTGCCTCACACCATTAATTGTCAATCTGTGAGGCTGCCCTCACAGAAAAGCTGTGATGCCAATATGTGTGGAGAGCTATGAGGTACCTTCTTTTGCGTTACTGGATTGAAGCTGCAATTTCAGCAGTAAATATGTTTTCATTGGTGAATCTGGCACCAAACCTACCCAACAAACGTGGCTGCAGGTGCCAAAGCTGTAACTAGTGCTGATGATGTGCTAGAGATGTTGGTGATTGACATGGAGAGGTAAAATCAATCTTGGAGCACCAGTAGCTGTTGTTTCTCTAGGCAGGCAAAGGTAGAAGTGGCAGACAAAATTTGTGTTGAAGGTGTGTTGCAGGGTGTCTTTGGTGGCTATCAGACTCAGCAAAGGCCCATTAGCAAAGGGTAACAAGGGTCCTTTTCCCTTCAGGCATGGTACATTGTTACTGGCTCCATTAATATAGACTGCAAAGTGGATTTCTGCTGGTTTTGAATGTAGTTTCTGGCTTTTAACTTGTTTGTTTGTTTGTTTGTTTGTTTAAGAATATTTTGTATGATAATAAATGATGAATTGCATCTGTAGAATTGAGTCCATCTGAAGCAAGCCCAGCTTGTGCACCATATTTTGATATGCAAGGTCAAGGGAAGGGAGAGTATCTAAGTAATGTTAAGTTTCTAAGGGAGGCTGAAAGCATGGAGAATTTCTTCGTAGAGCCCTGCTCTGCAAAGGCTCCTGTCTTGATAGGCCCATGTGGATCTGTTGAGTATATAGCTGTGAGGGTGATGGAAAGGGGCTGAGTGTAGTAATAAGTGCCTTCATAAACTAGAACCTTTTTCTTTTTAATTCTAATTGGCAGTTCATTTAAAAAAAAAATTCAGAATCTACTAATCATGATAAAAAAGTTATGGGTGTGGGATGTATTATTCATATGATATAATGCCATTCTCTGTACACTTCTGAAGTTGATCAGAGGACTTCAGAATTAATTGCAATTAACTCTTTTAAAAGTGACAGTACAGCAGTTGCCATTTTGGTGGCAGAGGAAGTGTAACAGTAAGGGCAAGAAATTTAATTTTACTGAATTAGTTGCAAATTCAAAAAAGAGATTTGGGAATCAAGGGTTTCTGTTATTGCCTGTAATTGTTAGATAAGGCTGCTTTTGGAGAGGAGAATGGGGAAAAGATGAAATGAAAGGAGGTTGAATGCTGCAAGACAGCAGCTAAATGCATCCCAGTGGCAATCTGGCTAGGCTCTCAAACTTCACCCTCATGATTACTTTCTGGGAAAGGATGCAAAGCTTGGCTTGCTATAACTTTTTTTCTGTTCCTCCAGACCAGGGTGCACTTGATGGGGCCCAACCAGGTAGGTAGATCTTTTGTGGCACTAACATTTGGTTCTGTAGATCATGGTATTCCTTTAGCATGACCATGGCCTGTAGCTGGACTGTCTCAGGGGAGCCCAAACTTTGCTCAGCCTTAGGCTGCACTGACAATTTTTCAGGAGTCCAAAGGCTGCACAAAATTGTTGTCTGAGGGCTGCACCTTTGCCTCAGGCACAGCAGAATCATCTGAGCCAAATTTGGTTGTGTGGGCTTTACTTTGGGCACTTCGGGGCTCATGGGTCTCAGTGTAAATCCTGTTCCTGTCCTGTCATGGTGGTGGCCTGATTGGACCAGTTCAGTTTGAACTCCAGTTTATCCTGTTGCCATATGTGCAATGGAAGTTCATTCTAGGATTGCTTCCTATTCTTTCACACGATCTGCTGCTGCACTCATGTGCTAAGCAGCTGGCACTTAAGCTGGATTCTCCATCTGAAAGCAACTGTTATCTATCTCTTCTCCATTTGGCTGCAGAGGTGTTGTGTTCTGGTACCTCGTTTGCCCAAAGCTGTGCTTGACTGCGTTGGGTTTGCTGAGCATTTGTTAATACTCTCCGGACTTCAGTCCTAGGTCTCAATAATTTGGCTGCTGGTGCTTTCATGCTTCTCAATGTACATGAAAAAATTTATTGGTGTGAAATTCTTACTGGTAAGACCTTCACACAATCCATGGAAATGCTGATTCTCATTTCCTCATTATGTGGAGTCTTCTCCCCCTTTTTCTATGCTCTCAGACATCCTCCCATTCTGCATTCTTTAATCTGACCTTCTAGTATATTTTTGTGTCAGTTAAAGCTGTATTCACTTTGTAAGGCTTTCTGGCAGTGTTTGGATATTGGGAATATCAAGGTGGATGAAATTATGTATTAAAGTACTTCTGCTTTGAGCTCCTTGCCTTCTTTTCCTTCAGGGTTAAATCCACTCTGGAATTCAATAGGCAACTAAAATCTACTATACCTAAACTTTTCCCAGCTGTGCCATAAGCTTAGCATAGCTAATTGAAATGAAATTATGTTTGACAGGCTTTTTTACTGACAGTGGCTCTGATTAAACATTCAAAGCTTTGTGAAACTTGTGTTGTAATGTTCCAGTATTCTGTGGTGCCCTTTTCTTGACCCTGAACTCTGTTAACTTTGCTGTTTTAGCAGTAACACTAGATTTTGGTGGCAAGTTTTAGCCATCTGCATTCTCTCAGTATCAAAGTACTAGGATATTCCTTCTATTTGAATCTTTCAGCAAGGTGGGCACTTAACTGAGGTGACCTCATGAAGGTAGGAATGAGCAGTCTCTAGACTGCAGTTAGGCTGCCTCAAATCATGACATAAATGCTAAAAGATATGTTTCAGGATGTGTGATGGATGTATTTCTGTTTACCTAGAAATAAATAACAGGATTTGCATGCGAAGGATGTATTTTCAATGTTGGCTGTGCACATTCATTTAATGCCCTGACTTGGGACATTATTGCCATTTTGGTGTGAATTTCTGCTGTGATACATTCATATTGATGCAGGTTTCAATCTGAAACAGTTGTCTCAGTATTTCAATTTCAGCTCTTTTAGAAGTTTGGCCTTTCGCTCATGGCTTGGAAACACAGCAGTGATTTTCCTTGCCCCTTGTCTTAGAAATGCCCTGGAAATGCTGCTTTTTGAGTGAGAGGAAGAATGCAGTTCAGGCCTTAAAAGTGCCATAACAGTGTTCAGGAGCTTATGTCCATCAGTGCTACAAGTTCATACCTCTTTAGATGAGCAGCTGGCTTGACTGGTGAGTCTTTAGATGTTGGCTACTGTCTTGCTCTTTGTTATTAAAAGCAAAATAATCTGAATCACATCCTTCAGGGAGGTAGTTTAATTCTGGTGTACATTGAAAATATTTTTTATGTATGAACTTACAAAGTTGGAGTGCTCTGTGAGTACTGATGGTGTATAATTGGTTATTGGTTTGTTGTTAACTATTGAGCATTCCTCACCTGGGAGGGGTAGGAGTCAGCCTGAGAAGCCAGGTGATTACTTCATGGTCTGTAGTTGTGTTTAGTGGAAACTACAGCTATTTGCAATTGCAAACAAGGGGTGAAAACCTAGATACATAAGATTAATACTGCAAACAGGAAAGCAAATAGTACAAGAGAGCATCTGGGAAAGATCAAACCTGATAAGAATCTGTTCTGTAGGAGGCAGAGGGGCCACCTGAAGGTAGTTTCCTCCAACAAGAATGCATGGAATGGGCTTTAGGTTCTTGTTTATAAGTTGAAGCAACTGATTGTTTAGCTTTGATGCTGAATTTTTGATTTTGTCGTGTCTGGAGCAAGGAGACTGATCAGATATATGTCAGGTAGAAACAAGATGGGCAGTTGATGGTTTTGAAAGTTTCTGTGTTGACAGGCTGAGCTCAGTGTGATGACTCTGAAGCAAAACCCATAACTCAGAAAAGGGCATGCTCATTCCTTTGTAGGTCTCATGCATAAATTCATTCTGATTTGGAAGGCAAAGCAGGCCACTCCTTTTTCAGTCATCCAGGGCACTGTAGATTATCTTTTGATGTACTTGGCCCTGGAAATTGTCCAGGGGATACATGCCATCTCTCCTTTGGCAGAATCATGGATTATCTGTTTATTCTTTACCAGCAATCCCAGCTATTTTCACCAAGGCTATATAAGGAGCAAGACTGTAGACTTTGCATAGGCCTTGCTGTAGGCTTTTATGTCATTTCAGACAAAGCTATTTAAGGTATGTTGTTCCCAAATTGTGACTTGTCAGGTCTGATGATCAGTGCCCAGAAGCCTGAGCTGAGTGTATGGCCACCCACAACATGGCACAAACGTGGTGCTGTACTGCACACCACGAAGGCTTGCCTTGATTAAGCTTGCAGGCTGCATCTGGCTCTCAGACCATCCACTCTGGTGTGAAATGCAGCCTCTCAGTTAACTGAAGATATCACCTGTTCTGAATTTAGCATAGAGCTAAGTATATGATCTGCAAAGTTTTGTTGTCTTTCTGACCATTCTCTTTCATCACTGTAAAACTCAACGGATTCTCAAATGCTGCATCTTCTTGGTGCTTTATACAGGCAGGACTCTTTCTCCTTCAGATAGCGACATATGAGTTGCTCAAGACCAATGAGAAGGGTCACAATATGCTGTGTTCCTTACCCAGGACTTTGTAACCTGCGCTTAGTCTTTTAGACAACTCAATTACATCAGACCTAGCCCTAAAGCTCATAGCAAGCTACCAAGAAACTCTGGGCTAGGCATAGAGTGGGCTACCATGGGATATGTGATGTGATGTTGGTCTCGTGGCCTGGCTGTGACTGTATCCAGTTGTTCCAGATGAGCCTTGCATCACTCTCTCCTAGTCCTGCATTCCGGGTCATGCATCCTCCCTGACTGCCCTGTATCTCCGCATGTGTATGTCAGTGTGATGGCCTGTGCCGCCCCTTTCCTGCTCCGTAGCTAGTGCTGCCACAGTGTCCTTAGCTTTGGTAGAATTTCTGGCTTGTGTACATCAGCAAATTCTGTGTTGTCTGGTGAGTGACTTGAAAATGGCACTTTCAAGTGAAAATAAAAATGAACAAGTAGCAAGAGAATCTGCTCTGGCAAGATGGGAGTGAAAGGGGGCTGGTGGCATCTTAATGTCATGGCTGATGTGTATGGGTTCTCTGGGTGCTGCCATTTGCAGCACCAAGTGGTCATCTGGTACTAACAGGCAGTGTTCCCAGAAATATCAGGTTTGCTATTCCGAGACCTCAGTTGCTGCATAGCCAAGTGGTAGTTGAGGGCCAGAGCCTCAACTAAGTGCAAATACGCAAAGGTGAGAAAATGGCTGCATGAATATTGTAAATCCATGCTGGGAAAAGCATTTATTTCAGGAGGAATGACAGAATTGCAGGTCTGTGTTACATAAGTAGTGATCCTTGCTGCTTTTCTGTACTGTGGTCGGTGTGAGGTGGTTTACCATATGGGAGTAAGGAGGGTATTGTTGAGTACAACCCCAACAGCCTCATTCACTGTTGTACCCTGCCTGACAAGAAAACACAGGTTTCAGAGCAGGGTGAATAGCTAAAAAGGTGGGAAGACTTTCACCCTTCATACTAAAAGAACCATTTCATCTCCACTGCTGTTAAAAAGAAGTCATCTTTGTGGAAACGGATTGGGTGTTGTGTCTGGGAGAGAATAATACTTTCCCTCGAGCTCTGTATGTCCACGAGATTTGTGACCTGATTCTTACTTATCCAAATGTCTCTATTCCCCAGCATGTTTGCTAAGCTTGGCCATGCGTGTCTGCTTGGGCTTTGCTCATGGGGCTGAGATCTCTGCTGGCAGAAGTCCACTGACGCTTGAAGACTTGCTTTGGGGAAAACTTGGCTTGTTGTCTCTGAAGCCTCAAGTGGTGGCTGGGAGTGTCCTCCGTGACATGACAGTGCTTCATGGGTTATTTGGCTCCAGTGTGATGGGACTGTTTTCTGCATGGCTTTTACAAAGAATGCTTTGTTGCGCTGCACTTTGCAGCTCCTTCCATCTCAGGCTGGAAAAATCTCTCTCTGGATGGAAAATCTAGGAAGCAGTGAAGACCTTATTCTACAATCACCCTGGAGCATCCAGCAGCCCTGCTTGCCCCATCTGTAGAAGACACTTAGGATGATGCTTGTTTCTCATCTTTGGAATGCGACTGGAACTGCTCTTTTTCTAGTAATTTCTTGTTTTCCAGGGTATGAAATGGCCTGTGTTCTGTGTGCAGGACTAAGCTTCAGGTGAAACAAGAAACGGATGAACCAGACTATTAAAAGTTAGTCTGGGACTGTGTGCAGGGTGGAAGGAGCTATTATATCAGTAAGGGGCAGTTTTCCCTGTTGCCTCCCTAAACACATGTGCATCAGGAGCAGTGACCAGGGACAGCTTTGCAGGATTAATGCTCTGAGCACTCTGCTCTGTACTTGCCTCCATCCCTATGTGCTCTGAGGCATCCTGGCTTCCAGTCTTTCCTCTCCTTTTGGGGCTGGAGCAAGGAATCTGTTCTTCATTCTCGTTGTTGACTTGCCAGGCCCTTGGTGTTCAGGTTTCTGCTTCTACACTTGCCCGATGATAACTGCTGAAAATCAGATTTAGCTTTGCTGGCAGCTGTGCCTTGTTATGGTGGTTTCTCGTTCTTTCTTTACCCCTCGCTGCCAAGACCACAATGAAGTCCTTAACTCCCTGTAATGTCTGGCATTTTATCTGCAGGTGATGACAAATATGGAAGAAAAGTGATTTTGTTCAGTGCCTGCCGGATGCCCCC
The DNA here is from genome assembly GCA_013398615.1 of Brachypodius melanocephalos. Lineage (NCBI taxonomy): Eukaryota > Metazoa > Chordata > Aves > Passeriformes > Pycnonotidae > Brachypodius > Brachypodius melanocephalos. Next base: position 11,652,091 of record VZSR01000520.1, read on the forward strand.
AAGTCATCAATTAGATCACGTGAAACTGCTAGGGTAAGTAGAATCTTAGTAGGCTGCTGTTAATTTCTTAAATCTGACCTAATTCTCAGCTGCCAGATTCCTGGGGACAGATCCATCTGTAGTAGCTTCTTTAGCTGGACATGTCTTCCCAAGTGCTTACTTCTGTTGCTGGAGATGCAAATCCTATGTTACCGCACACACAAAGAGTCCCAAAGGGAGGAAGAGCCTCTCTATAGCAGAGCACAAAGTGAGTTCAGCAGTTCTTTCTTCTCAGGTACCTGAAATTCACACTGGACCAGTATGTGGAGAGTGATTACACTCTAGTGTACCTGCACCATGGCCTGACCAGTGAGAACAAGCCATCCCTGAGCTGGTTGCGGGATGCCTACAGGGAATTTGATCGCAAGTGAGTAAAGCTGCAGCAAGCGAGGATGTCGTGTGCTGTTCTGTAGCCTAACACAGAGGATCTTCCCCAGGCCCCCTGTGTACCTTGCTGATCATACTTTACTGTCACTTATTCTCCTGCTTAAGGGGGCGGATTGTTGTTTAATGCAGATTGAATCATAGGATAAACAGCTCTCTCTGTAGTCACATCCTTTAAGCCAACAGGCAAGCAGCAAACCCATGACCTGTGTCAACCCCATAATATAATTGTAGGTTCCTGGGGAGGCTGCTTGCTGCTTTTAGATGAATCTTGGAATACAGGGTAGCATGCCCTTAGGCTGCCGAGTAGCCTGACACAACTACAGAGTATGCGAGAGCAGAGGCCATGGGTGCTGGGGCATAGTGAGGCTTAGTGCAAAAGGGGTGAAGCAATCAGGGTGCCTTAATCTTGTGGAAAGGTTGGTTCCTCTACATAAAGTGCAGCTTGTCATTACTGGACTTCTCTTGACAGGTACAAGAAGAACATCAAAGCCTTGTATATTGTGCACCCAACCATGTTCATCAAGACCCTACTGATACTCTTCAAGCCTCTGATCAGGTGGGAAGGAAGCACTATTGGAGACTCACCTGCATGCTCACACTGCAGGGGAACAATGGGGCGTTCTCAGAGGGGCACAAGCTGAGCCCAGGCTGCCAAGCCTATCCTGGAGTCTCTCACCTTTTTCTATCTCCTCCCATTTCTGAGCTCAGAAATACTCACACACCAGAAATACACACCTCTTTAGGAACCTACAGAGTTTGCAGCTCTGTGCTACTCCTTTTCTCTCCATCCAAGGAGAAGTAAAAAGTTGCAGGCTTTGCAACTCAAGTATTTAATTTATTATGATACTGAAATGATAATTCTGTGAAATAATTTGGAGTAAAATCTCAAGCCTACTGCTGAATATAGGAAGAAGAAATCCAGCATTTGAGGAAGCCTGCTGCTGTTAGGACTTCTAATGTATCTTGGAAAGTCTTTGTATCATCTGATAAAAAAATGGAGTGGGAGAGTGATGTGGGTGACATCTCTGCTGCTCAGCCATTCCTACCTTTACCCCACTGATGTTTCTTGCAGCCCCCTGCTCTCCTTTACTGTAAGAAGTCAGTTCTGTTACTAGAGTTCCCAATTCCTCACATGTCAACCTTTCTCTTTTTTTTTCAGCTTTAAATTTGGACGAAAGATTTTTTATGTGAATTACCTTAGTGAGCTGGAGGAGTATGTGAAGCTGGAACAGCTGGGGATTCCAAGCCAAGTGCTGAAGTGAGAATACTGCCTGTCTCCCCCTTGCTTAGGGCTCTGTGAGAGAGGACTTTTTGTAAAAAGTGGCAAGGGAAGGAAGATTGTTCCACTCAGGCAGTGCTTTTGTGGGGTGTGGTGACAATTGCCTTCAAGACTAGTTTCTCTATAGTCTTTCCTGTGTGTCCTTGGCCCCAGTCCCCAGTTATGTCTTTGACTTAAAAATCCTCCCCCAGTGGAGTGCCACTCCTGCATCTCCCCCTCACCCCCTGGGGACTTTCTGTGAAATACTGACCTTAACACTGACCTGGAGCTCATGGTGTGCATCTGCTGTTGTCTGGGCACCTGCCTAACTCATTGTGCACTGCTCAGCTTGTCTTTGGGGCTTCCCAAAGTTTCAATAATCTCAGTCCTACCAGATTGCTTCCCTGTCCCACACCCACATATGCATCTGTCTCATCACAAGCAGTGCTGTCCTGGCCTCCTGCCCACGCTGTTACTCAGCTACTCCAACTCTTGATTACAGATAGATAACTCTTTTTCTCCCTGCTTTTTTCTGGCAACCAGATGTTTGTTCTTGTGCTCTAGAGCTGCCTGTGGTGTTTTTGCATAGGTGTAATCGACCATAGTAGTCAGGTGCTGTTACCAGTGTGTGTGCAGTCCTGGGTTCATGCACTTTCTGGGAGATAGAGTGGCTTTTTACTAGTCTGTGTTTTGCTGCAGGTATGATGAATACCTGAGATCCCTGCAGAAGCCTTTGCAAGTGCCCCAGAAGCCAACACCCCCACGCCCACCACTGCCAAACCAGCAGTTTGGAGTCTCCCTACAGCAGTGAGTATTTCTGGACTGTGTTGCTTTTGCCCTAACTTGCTTGATATGAGGTCACTGTATTTGTTACTGAACAACAGCAGAAAATGGTTGTGAAATTTCTTGCAGTTCAGACTTCCTATGAAACTTTAATTTTCCTGAGGAACTCTGTGCTCATGACCAGATCCTGACTAACTCAGTTCAGTTCCACCCTCTTGATCCCTGGTTTAGATTGTTTTTGCAACTTAGGGTCACTAAGAGAGAAGCAAAACAAGGGCCGTGGGGACAGCTTTATGGCTGTCCAAAGGAGGAAACTTCCTTTTAAGCAAAAGAAGTCTGTAGGAGGCTGACAGGGGTCTCTTTAGGTCTATGCTACTTTGAGCAGTGCTGCAGATTTGTTTCTTAGTTGTTTTCCAAATCATAAATTCTATTTTAAAAGCACCTCTATTCACCCTTGTAGTGAATCCCACTCCCCATTCCTGCACAGTGACAAAGGCAAACACAGATACTGGCAAGGGCTGGTGATACTGAGTAAGTGTTGAAGGTATTTTTAACTCTGAGTGTGGTTTTGCCTCCCCGGGGATTGAGGAGGAGCCAGTACTGTGTAGCTAGACACATCCTCTGAGGCAGGCTGGGAACACATTCCCCAGCTTCAGTGCAACATTTCCAGATGGTGTTTGCCATGTTGCTGTGGTGCCTGAGCTTGTTAGCAGCCTAGAAGGGGTGAACAGCTCCAAGCATCGAGTGCTCTGGACAATCGAATGTGAGGGTGGCAGCGAGGTTTTCCCTGATGGCCATTTTGTTGATAGATCTGTCACAGGAGTGTGGTGGCCAAAGTTTTTTTTTCCTCATTTATGTCAGCTTCTTTCTGCCCTTGCTCTTATGGGAAAGGAAAAAGAAAGTGTAACCCTTTTCACCTGATTCATAACTAGCATCTGGGAATAACTAGCATCATAACTTGCCTTCTGGGAAACCCTTTGCCCTGGCATATACAGAGATGGAAAAATGTTCCTGTGGTCTAGTAATGAGCTTATAATTGCTCCAGTGAATGATGTAACATGATGGGTGAAGAGGATAGAAAACTGGAATAATGGCTGAACAAGGATGGGGATAGCCAGATCATACATAGTACAGCTTGTGTGGGCAAATTCAAGAGTTGGAGGCTGCATGCAGGGCAGGAGCAGTCCTGTGTACTAGTGATGTGTAACCTGTTGTTTCTTGCTGCAGTCTCAGGGAGAAGAGCCCTGATCAGTCTCCTGTTCCTCTGGTGGTCAAGGACACCATTGCTCACTTGACGGAGCATGGTAAGTGTTTGAGGGAGCTGCAGTCCCTTATTAGTGACCTCTGTTCTGTCCAAGCTGCCATCAAGACTGTGCTAAGATAAAGAAGAACAGTATAGGGTGTAAAGAGAGAACTAGGTGAGTTAGCCTTCAAGTGAGATTGTGGAGGGCTTAGGAGACCTCTTTCTTTCAAGAGTCCATGTTCCCACTTGTATAAAAGTAGCCAAATGCTCCTTATATCCTTTGATAGTGGAAGCAGAAAGAATTGTTGTACTCTAAAAATGGGACTTATTGATATCTGTCTGAATGCCTCATTGCATGGATTTATAATTGTTAAGGCCAGCATTTTTAGAGACTCTCACATGACTGACTTTTTTCTTCACCATCTGCTGTCACTTCACAGCTCTTGATACAGAGGGGATTTTCCGGAGATCAGCAAATACACAGGTTGTCAGAGAGGTCCAGCAAAAATACAATATGGGTAAGTTCCCAAACACATCAGAGGCCCTCTCATTCCCTCATTACTGCTGTCCAGCTGCAACTGTATTGGAACTAGTCAATCATGGATCCTCTCCTTCTCTGATACGTCTATAGGTGAGGCCTCCTCTTAGAGTATGACCTGAGTTGCAAGGGAGAAAAATGTGGTACTTCTGCTGTGTGGAAAGCATATTCCTTACCACTCATATTCTCCTTACTACCTTTTTTTTTTCCTCAAAGCTTCCCTGTTTCTTGGGTTGGGATATACCGTCTTACTCTGGTTGTACTGAAGGGACTTAAGATGACCAGGATGAAACTTAGTCAAGTTTCATTTGATTACTTCTAAAGATCTAGTGCTGAATTCAGCACTGCTTTGTATGTGATTTTGATACATATTTTTCCACTCTGCTAGATGTGGTACTTCAGGGTTCTGTGTTCCTTAAAATACCCCTTCCTTTATTCTGAGCTCTGACCATCATGTCCTGTCCTTTCTCTGGAGGAGGTGGTGCTTTGGCCAGTGAGCACTGAGTCTCTGCTCTACTTTCTCAGGTGTGCCTGTAGATTTCCAGGAATATGAAGATGTCCACCTCCCTGCTGTGATTCTCAAGACCTTCTTGAGGGAGCTACCTGAGCCCCTCCTCACTTTTGGCCTCTACAGTCATGTTGTCAGCTTCCAGAGTGAGTTGTAACAAGTGTGCTACTCCCTGAATGTTGCGCTGGCTAGGGGCAAAGGTGTCTTAGTGGGGACATGCATGGGATACCTTGTGACTGCCAACAGGGCTTTTACTGGGATGGGTACTGAGGATTGTCCCATCTCTCTTGATTTTTAGGTGTGGAGGAGGTGAAACGTGTGGATGTTGTTCGCAAAGCGCTCCAGGATTTGCCAGAAGAAAACTACCAAGTGCTCCGTTTACTGACAGCCTTTCTGGTGCAGGTGAGCGCTAGCCTAAGCATTTGCTTGTCATAAGGCTGAGAGGTGCATGCAGGCCTTCAGCCTGCAAAGATGCAGGTAATACAGCCTGTGTGGTCTATACCAGGGAGGCTGAAAGCTGCCCAGAGTGGAGGTAGAACTACAAAGTAGCTGAGTAGAAGAGGGGTATCAGATCTGCTTTACAGTACTTACTGCTGCCAAGAAAGGCACTGCAAGGTCATTCAAGCAAGAGGGAAGATCGTGAGTGGTGATCTGGACTTGTAAAGATATTATCTGACCGTGCTCTTGGTCCTGTTGTTATGGTATGGCCTGGCCAGCTTTTCTCCTGTCATTTTCTCTGTGAGTCTGTCAACTCTGACTTTGGGGAGGGTAAAGGGCAGCTGCTGTGCTATTCTGTAGGATTCACAGTGGTCTCTTTCCTTCCCACATAGGTCTCTGCTCACAGCGACAGAAACAAGATGACAAACACCAACTTGGCAGTTGTGTTTGGCCCAAATCTGCTCTGGGCCAAAGATGTGGCCATCACTCTAAAAGCCATCAATCCCATCAATACCTTTACCAAATTCCTGCTGGACCACCAGAAGGAGCTGTTTGAGGCTGCAGAGGCCTGAATCCAGGCCAGCACACACCTGCACACTGTGCCCACCTTCCCTCTTCTTTGTCTTGGAGCTGTGACCAAGCTGTCTCCAGTACAAAGGGACCGTTGATCTTCTGGGTGATGAGCAGAGTGAGGGCTGTGGAGATGATAGTGAAAGTGTGCAAGTAAGTGAGCAGGAGACCTGCAGCTCTGGATGGGCAGGGGAGCTGGTCTCCCAGCTGCTGAGACTGGAGTCCTAACCCACCTGTGCAGCTCCTCCAGGGCTCATCACCAGTCTTCTGCCCTATCAGATGACCTGCCTTCCTTTCCTCCTCCCCTTATGTGCAATTTTTATGCCTTCCTGGTCCCTTCCTCAGCACAGATCTTTTTGTTCAAGCTCCTAATAGCCCCAGCTCACCCCTCCTTGCCTCAGCTGGGCTGTCTGGGTTAGGGTGGGCTTGCTGGGTTTTGTGATGGAGACATTCTTACTGTGAGTGCCATTTCTCAGCACTGAACATGCATCCTGCCTTTCCCCAGAGGCATGTAAAGCAGGGAGGGGAGCAGCAGCCCTTGTGCTTCAGGCAGCAGCATGTCCTGCACTTGTAAACACCACTCTAGACCCCCTGCTTTTGGCAGGCAGGTGAAGGACAGGCTCACGGCAATGGGCTGTGCTACCTGTCAGAATCCAGAACGATGAAGGTGAGTTTAGCCCAAAGCCCAGCCCCTCTGGGGTCACCCACTCCAGGTACTATTCAGTGTTTGCTGGACTGTAGTGGGTGATTGCCTCCCGTAGTTATCCAGCTCAGGTGTGTTTGTCTCTCCAGCAGCACTTCCCATCCTGGCTGGGAAGGTTCATGCCAGGCCTGGCTGTGCATGCTGGCCAGCTGTGACCCTTTGACAGCTGGTGAGTCTGAATGGCAGAACCAAGTGCCCTGGTGGGGCACTGAGATGCTGAACACCATAAGGATCACCATCTGTCCTGGCAGCAGCACAAAGCCTCCTCTTCTGGCATATGTATCTGTGCTGACTGGCACAGACTGCCTTGACTAGTTCGGTGTCTTTTTGAGCACAACTTTCCCCAGCACAGTTAACAGAGAGCATGGCCTTGAGGGGAAGGTCTGGGGCTAACCCTCACCATGGAGTGCACCAGGCCTGGATTACAAATTTCTGCCCAGGTGCTGAGCACTCCTGTGCCAAAGCTGTGAGGGAACATCTCTTCCATGCCAAGGGCCTTTGCTGTGTTTCCTCCTGCATTCATACTTTCCACCCTGCCATCTGCTCAGATGTATCCTCTATGCCCTGGGCACAGCTGGAGAGATTGTGTTCTCTGCAAGGCAGGCTCAGAGTGGGGTGGTCCTGGCACCTCGCTGAAGCAGCTGTGATACTGTTATAGCATCTCTGTTGGGTTTGGGTTGCCTCATTCCCATTACCTGAGCTAAAAGAGATCCTTCTCCTGAGCCTGGGCCTGTCAGGGTTTTAGGAGGGAGCTTCTAGCCTTACTTCACTGGTGTGATTTATCTTTGTATCTTGTGCCCTGTGTGCCTGGGCCAGACATCCGTGCTGTATCTGGTCACAGGGACAAATCTTGTGGACCAAGCAGAACTGCTTTTTTAAAAGCTACTGGATGCTAAATAGAATTTGCTTTTTTGTAATACTTAAGCCTGCCTTCAAACACTGACCAAGGGTCGGTGCCCCTGTTGTAATCTAAGTGGCATCTGCTGTAGGAATTAAGGAGATTGCTCTTTTTGCTAAACTCTGGAATGGGGATGGGTGCAAACATAGGCAGCTCTGCAAAGCAGCACAGCGCAGGTCCAGCCAGCTGGCTTGGAGGAGGCACACCAACATGTGGGTGTGAACAGTGAACAAGAAAGTGAGCATTACTAAGACTGGAGGAATAGATGTTCTAAGATAGCACTGGATCTGATCCTTTCTAGGTACTGGGAGACTTTGCCCTATGAAGGCTACCAGGCTGCTGACTTTAAGTCTCAGTCTTCCAAGACTAGGAGCCTTCTCTGTTTGGCCAGGATATGAATTGTTTAATCCTGAACAATTCACAGCAGTAACTAAGTAAATGTTTTGGAGGGAGAGATAATCTGCTCCTAATTCATCTGTGATCTCTTCTGGAGTGAGTTAGCAGGGTTGATATGCTGTGGAGGAGTACACTGGGGTGAGTAGTGTGGAGAGAGGTGCCCCAGTTCAGGGGCAAGGCTGTGGAGGCTGAGGGAGCCCAATGCAGCCTCTCTTTCCCTGCAGGTGTCCTGCTCTGTGGAGGCTTTGTTAGGGGGAGAAGGAGACTTGGTGCTCTGACTGTGTCTGCAGCTGACACTGGCTTCACCTTCATCTCTCTAGAGGAAAGGCAAGCCCAGCTAACTTCTGGGGCAAACACCCAAGCTCAGCAACCTGGAATCCAGGTGCCTGCGTGCATGAGGCCTGGCCCTGTGTGCTGTCTGGGGAAGGTGGCATGTTCTGGCCTTGCAGAGCAGCAAGGACTGCTCCCTGTCCAGTAGCCAGAGGAGCAGTGCTGGAGTAGCTCCTGTCCAGGGGGAAAGTGGGGGATACTGCAAGTGTCTGAGTTCTGGCTGGAGCTGGGTGGTTTATTTTAGGGTTTTTTGTGGGATTTAGGGTTTGGGGTTTTTTTAGTGAATTCTTGAAATGATGTTTCCTTTTTTAGCAGAATAGAGGCTGATTCATCCCCTGCAGGCAGGGATAAAAGCCTGCTCCAGTTCAGTGCCTGCAGGGAGCAGATTCGGAGTGTTCAGGGAACTGCTACTGCTCATGGTGGGAAAGTGCTTGCAAATCCTGGAAGGGACCCACTGTAAATATCCTCTTTTCCTCTGCTGCTCCTTGTGCTGGAGCTGCTGAGGGCCGTGGAGCAGGCACAGTAATCAGGGTTGCTTTTGCAGTCTGTTTTCCTGAATGCCTTGTATTGAAATATTCCTCCTGTGATCTGAACAAGGAACTGGCCCGGGTCTGCCTGTAGCTGTGTCAGGAGGGTGGTCACCAGAGCCTGCACCTGCCAAGGCCAGGGGATTAAATTCCCTCCTCACATGGGCAGGGTGCTGGCGGGGCTGGGTTTCTCTGCCTTGTTACAGGTCGGGGGTGATATACAATTAAGGTGCTGGTCTGTGCCAGTTTCCTCCTTGCTATAGAGCTGCCCAAGGGTCTCTTCCTGGCTTACCTTTCAGGTTAGCTATTAGGCATTTCTTCCTGTGGGGCTACTTGTTCTGCATCAACCTCCTGCTTTTAGCACCTAGAACATTCCCCTCTGCTAAGCCTCCTGCTGTCTTAATGGCCTCTGATCACTCCCTGGCCCAACCTGTGAACTGACACCAGAGCTTTTGGGTGGTGCAGGGGGTCTGGGGCCATCCAGATGCCTTCTGTGCTAACATGAGAGAGCCAAGGGCCAGTTCGGTCCCAGTTCCCTTTTTTATGCACAGGGGCTCCTGTGCAAAAATTTCAGCTTTGCTTTTGTTGCTGGCATTCCCTGCCTTCTTTGTTGATGTTCATCAGCTGCAGGCCTGGGTTTTCACGGTTCACATTGTTTATTTTCTTTTAATCTGCACCAATCTTGTATTTCACAGTTTGCACTTTTTGTATTTCAATAAAAATCAAAATGTAATCTCAGATCCATGTACGTCTGTCAAGTGGCAGCACCAGTGGCACGTCAACAAGAAACAAGTAAGGCTGTCTATGCTGCCAACTACAACCATGCTGCAAGGGAGGAAAGAAAGCATGAAATACCTCCTATGTGAGTAATTCTGAAGAAATACTAGTTTGCAGGAGCCTTGGGCTGGAAACAGTTAAAACAAAAATGAAGTAGTACAGATTTGGCTCTTTCCTAAAGAGACCTATTCTTCCACATTACTATCTTCCTGTCATGATGAGCAGTCTGCCTAGGATTGCCAAGGGTGTCAAGTGGGAGCTACCTTAGGATTAGCTGGGTAAGTTTATCCTGTGGCCAGGTGATACACGCAGCAGAAGCCTGCACCTCCTCATTTCAATGTATGTGTATTGCTAACTTGATGAACAGTAGTCTGGTTAGGACCACCACAGTCCCCTTGATCCATATTCAGTTTGCTACTTTTTCCTAAAGAGTGCAATTTGCCTGTTACATCAGTAAGCTTTTTGGCTAGGTTGCAAGACTTAGGAGTAGAATGGAGAATGCTGGAGCTCAAACCATCAGCATTGGGCAGTAGCCTGACTGCTGGGATGTCAGCAATGATGTGTCAGGGTGATGTGTTGATGCTGATGTCGACACTTGCATGTCTAAACTGTGTGCTGCTTGTCAGTTTTTACTCTTCATGAACTGTCCAGTTAAGGGCTTCTCAGTGTTGCCAGTTCCCCTTCTGCATGTTGACATGGCCCCTGTAATGGAGTCAGTGTGGTTAACTTGCCAACTCTACAGCAAGATATCAAACCTCCTCTCAGTGTAGCAGCTGGTTCTGACTCTGGGCTTTGTGACAGTGACCCGCCTGGTGTTGTTCTGTAGCAACATCAGCTCAGAGGAGCTGGAGAGCAGGTGCATCTGTCCCTGACAGTGAGCTGGCACTGGCAGGACCTACGTTATGTGCAGCCATGGGCAGTACTGAAGGCAGTGTGAACACCATTGCACCTGGACATGTCATACATAGCTGCCCCCTGGCTTTATGGACACTGTTCTGAGAACATTTTTTATAAATACATACAGTAGGCTTACAAGGTGATGGTAGTTAATTGTTCATGACCTAGGTGATTAATCATTCTGTTGTGATTGTTTACTTACTTATTTGCTGATAGTTTTTCCAATCCTTTGTCTTACCGGTGACATGGTAATAGTGAAAGCCCTGTAGTAAGCCCCAGATCCTACAGGATGGTTTCTGTGAGTTTTGACACTGTACTGTGTATTTTTAAGTTCATGAAATGACACTCATAAATACACACACATACATGCGTATAGACAGATTGCTATCCATAACATTGCAGTGGGATGCTCAGTTTACCTTCTAAAGATGTGATTAAGAAAAGATTGCTTTTATTAGTTATCCTTATATTCCAAGCTGGAATATTCCCTTCATAGAAGCTTCTAATAGAGTAAATTTTCCCTCCCCACCCTATTCCTGCCATTTTGTTATAATAACCAGACACACTTTACACTGAAGTTTAAATCAGCAGTTGTTATTAGTACACAGACGTTTATAATCTTGTCTTTCCTTTAAAGGGAAGGCATTGGCACCATACCTGGCATTGTGTGTTATACAGGGTTAACTTTTATCAATACTAGAATGTTAAGTTTGGTTATTCTTTCTGTATTTTGCTAGTCTCTGCTGTCTCTCCTGTCAACTCAAACCATTGCTATGCTTTCCACATAGCAGCCATGTACAATGCAAATTCTGTGGGTATATTTTTTCACTCTTTTCCCCCTCCCTTCCTCTGGAGATGAGTTAATATTTCCGTATCCCAATTCACTGGTGAGGTAGCAGGGTCAAACACTGTATGACTATGACTGTTCCTCCCACCTCCAGCCACCTGTTCTGTCTGTCCCTCACTCTCCTTCTAGTAGGTTGATATCAGTGGCATCCCACTGACTGCTCCAACTGTAATGCACCAGTCCATTTTGCCCTCTCTGATGGAGGCAGCAAATCTGTCCTGCATTCACCGACAGTCCCCTGACCCTCCTGTTTCCTGGAGGAAAACGAACATGAGCCTGGGACTGTCCCAGACCTGTTGGTACACGGAGAAAAATGCAGAGAGTTGCTTACATAAAAGTTTTATTGGAAATTCTTTGAATACTTGAAGTACACCGGAGACTTTCCAAAACAATAGACTTGAGGAGCCTTCCCCTCCACCCAAAGTATCTGTAAATCAGCAGCTACATACATACTGTCCTTACTATTGAGTTGAGCAGAGAGCTGCTAAAATAAACAGCCTTCATAACACAGTCTGTGGCAGGCCCCAGCAGCAGATAGATCTTTACTGAAGCAGAGCATTTGTGCAGTGGTCAGGGAACTCAGAGCCTAGATGTAGCAACTGTGTTGAAACTGGGGACTGTCCAGAGAAGAGGCAGGTAACTCAGCCCTGGAGAATCTCTTATTGCTATGGCCATCCAGCTCAACACTAGCAGCTTATATAGGCAATTTTCAGCCTTTTGCAGGGAAGAAAATATGCCACAGTGACATTCTGCCTTATGAGATGTGAGAGCTACAGCCACGTTAGGAACTTCATCCATAAAGGAGCACAAGTACAAGCCCTGACCTCCTGGGTAGGATTAACAAGAACAGCAGTGCTCCCTGCCAGCTCCACAGCTCATCAGCAGAAGAGCACAGCAGGAGTTCTGGCTAGATGAAGTTTAACCTCGATTGTTCTCTATTCAGACGGTGTGAACCAGCACTTTGCCTCATCTCTGCTGCTCTGCAGCCCAGATAGTATCACTTTAGAGACTACAGGTGACAACCACCTATCTATGAGCTACTTCCTACAAAGTGGCAGACCAACTTCCTGCACAGGTGTGTGGCAGTTGATCCATTAATTCCTTGTGTTCCTGCACCCTTCTGCAACCCTTTCCACCTGTGAAACAAGATGCCACTTGGATAGGGATCAAGTGTTTGTTACAGCCCATGTAACTAAAGCCATGTTATAAACTGTTTCATCTTGGAAGCTTTCTTAAATGTTTGTGCATCTTACTTTGCACTGACAAAGCAATTTTCATCTAAGGTTGCTAAAAAGTTGAATTGGTTGAGTAAAATAAAAAGGTTCTGGTGGGTAACTTTCCTTCAATGAAGCCCTTACCTGGAGTTTTAGAACTTAAAAGGCCTCCCACCAAACACATCTCTCAACAAAAAATCTCATAAAGTTCAAAGCATTGCATTGCTCTGGCCTTACAGTAAGCTCTGTTCTGAATTTGTTGCCTTGCTCCAGCAGCGGCATAGAAATAGTGTTCCTGAGTGGAGCTGGGATTCCCCCATCAGCTGCAGGCAATCTCTTCCAACTAGGAATGCAGCTAAGCTGAAGAAGCTGCCTCACTGCACCAGCTAGAAGGCTGGTTCCTCAGCCACTCTGAGGACTTGAAGATGATTTCTCAATACTCAAGCAACACAACTCCACTTAAAAGAAAGAAGGGGGAAAGTGGTTTTGGACAGTAAGGCGTCTTGCAGTTGCTCACTCTAGTTACACGGGGGAGGAGGAGAAAACCACAAGAAAACCCACCTTATCCAAGTTTCTGTTTAGTGTCACTTTTTCTCCTCCCATCCTTACATGAGGCAGAAGACAAGCAACAGCCAAATCACCCATAGAGCAATGCCAGGCAGTCACACTGTCAATGGCCGGATTATTACAAAAATAAAATTTCAGCTACTCAAAAGCCAGCTGATTAAAAAGTACCATAAGCTTCCCAAGAAAGTGTGCTTCTTTGAAGAAGTTGCCTTCTGAATGGCCAAAGAACACTACAAATTCATCCATGCCTATCAGAAAACAGCTTTTTACCAAGTCCCTGCCATTCCATTCCACCGATGTGTGCATTCCATTCTATCAGTGAGCCCTGACTGGATGCAGTGGACACACAGTCCCTAAAACAGAGTATAATATTTATCAAGTCTGTCTTAGAAAATAAATATCTTGGATATTTTCCTGCAAAGAGAGACCAGTCTCACTGGCCAGGGTTCCATGGCACACTTGCTCTCTGCAGTGATGAGGACAGAATGACCCGCACTATAACATGAAAACAGAACATCTTTTAAATATAGGTTTCTTTAAAAGCAATAAATATTTTTTAATTCTTAAGATCATCTATTAACCATAAAGCAGGAAGGCTTGCAAGTATTAGAGGAAAAAATCTTGGACTAAGACTCCTAGTTACATAACCCTAAAGAAATAGGATTCCTAGTATTTACAATTATGTTTCAGAAGCAAAGACCATGAATTCAGCATCATCACAGCTGCTACGTGCAGGTTTGCCAACAGTCAACACTGTTAAACTCAGCATGGCTGAGTGTCAGTGCACTCGGCCAAGAAAATGTGGAAAGCATTCCTGTCATTTCACTCCTGCTCATCAGCCACCTAACAGGGCCTTGCACAAAATCACTGTGTGGAGACCCAGTTCCTTAGAAGCAGGAAAACAAAGGTAACTTATTATGCAGGTCCCAAAGCTGATGTGTCTCCCTGGGCTCCAAGCACGTACTCTGAAGTCAGGATGAAATGCCCAATTCTGTGGAATGGATGTCCTGGACTTTGAACAGTTGAATTTGCTGAACTCACAGCTCCTGGAAATAAACCAAAGCTTTCTATGCTCTAACAGGATCAGAGACTGTAGGAAAATGTCTGTTAGCAAGAAGCTCTACCTAGGGAACTTACACCATAGGACCCTTGGAGGAAGCATATGGCAACTTTCCACAAAGCCCCTCCATACAGAACAAACTGAGGAGAGAGTAAGTTTCCATACACTGGAATTTGACTTCCTGTGTCCCTACTGAAGTCTTAAAACTGACTGTGAGCAGGAAAAGCAGTCCAGAACTATGTGGTGGAAAAGTTGAGGAGAATCAGCAGATGAGCGTTATCTGTCATTGAAGAGAGAGAAGAAAGCTCACTTGATGGAAGGAACTAGTCAATGTGAACAAAAGGCAGAGCAGGGGCACTAGAGATATTTGTTGATGTCATCTCCAGGATGCCTTGAGGAGGAAGAATTACTGCAATGGAACTGGGAAACAGCTTCACTGTAAGGTTTCCACAAAAGCATCAAATTCTTTGACGTTTTTCTCGTGGACTGCCAGCTTCTCTGGTAACGAATCCTGGAAGGGTAAGGAAAGGTGCAGATCAGGGCTCACTCACAGCAAACAGAAGGAAATTCTAAACACACTAGGAAAAAAAAAATCTCTTTCTGAATCATGCAATCCCTTGCCAATGCTCTGGGCTGATCTTTTTACGTGCACAAAACCAGGAGCCCTCTGGCAGCATCCAGCAAGCGACCCTGAGAAGGGCACTCTGCCCAGAGTCTGTTTGTTCTGCAGGAACAGGAGGTGCACTAGGGCCTCACCTTGTGCAATCCTCACCAGGTGCAGCACAATAACGCACTCACATCCCTGCCTTCATCAAGTCACTTGCTGCTCTCAGACTCTGGTTTTCATTTTTCTCCAGAGTATGGTACAATGCCAGAGAGCCTAATAGAGCATTCACCTGGACATGACTTTCACCAGCCACACCAGAACTCCAACTCTGCTCAGGCTGCAAGGTCAGGCCTATTTACCACCAGGTGAGACATCCCAGAGGCAGGATTAGTTTGGGGGGGTTTCAATGACAACCAGAGCAAGCATGCTGCAGCAGCCTTCAGCTTCAAGACAAACACACTGGTTTCAGAGGCTCAGGTATGCCACAAACCTGCATTTTTTGGAATATATTAGTGTTGGACTCCCTTTGGGCAAGGTCTCTTTTCTAAAAAGTATAGGAAAGACATGGGGCTTGGTTAGAGTGGGTCCAGAGGAGGGCCACAAAAATGATCATAGGGCTAGAGCACCTCTCCTGTTAAGACAGGCTGAGAGACTTGGGGTCATTTAGCCTGGAGATGAGAAGGCTCTGAGGAGATCTTATTGTGGCCTTTCAGGACTGAGACCTTTAAGAAAAATGGGAACAGACTTTTTAGCAGGGGCTGTTGTGATAGGACAAGGGGCAATGGATTTAAATTGAAAGAGAGTAGATTAACACTAGAAAGAAGAGAGAAAAATTTTATGAAGCCGGTGAAAAACTAACAGGCTGCCCAGAGAGGTGGTGGATGCCCCATCCATGGAAATAATCTAGGCCAGTTAGATGGGGCTGAACAACCTGGTTTAGTTGAAGATGTCCCTGCTCATTGTAGAGGGGTTGGAGTGGATGACCTTGAAAGGTTCCTTCCAACCCAAACTATTCTACAATTCTATGAAGATACTTTTTTCAAATTAAGAATAGGGAGAGCTTTAATAAAGTACATATGATTCCCACAAATAGAGATTTCAGGGTTCCATACCAAATCCTCTGCCATGGACTGTGCTCCAATGTCAATGGAGAGGCTGCTAAGTTGAGGGGGGTTCTGAAATTCACGGTAAAATGTCCCCAGGTCCATTGGAAGAATGTCATCTTTTGAAAATGCTGGTTTCTAGAATCAAAGACACCGCTGTTAATTCTCAGACACTGGCTTTCCTTTTCTTATAATCTCAGGTAAACACATTACCTGCTATCAGTAAACATCTTGGCATTACAACTGTTTCTGCAATAATGCATATTGGCAACAGCCAGTATCACTTGATATCACAATATCACTTGAGCAGTTGGAAGAAAACATTTATTCGGAATTTGGCTCCTCTAGGTGCTAAGAGAGAGGATGCCAAGCCCAGATGTTAGTAGAGAACTGAAATGGTATTTAATTTATAACTGTTGATTCCTGGTACCAGTGTCTTTGCAGTTCTGCCACACCCTAGTGTGGCACTGTGAACGATGTGTCTTTTCTACCCCCACTGAAAACTACTCTGATATCATTTTCCATCGCACCAGCACGTGAAGCCCACCTAAGGTGCAGGAGTTGTGTAGCTCTGATGAAGGCACTTACAAAGTCGATCATAACAAAGTCATCATGGGTGTTCCCTGTGCTGCTGCCACTGGAGCCCTCCGAGTGTAAGCTGCCTTGGAGAGGAGATTCTGCTTCTGGGGATGCAGGAGGATTGACCTGCCCAAGAAATCAAAGCCAGTGAGTACTGATCTTACAGTCATGTCTGTCTGTGTACTTTGGCAGTGTGGGGCTGGCTAGGAGGTTGGACAATAAACTTTAACTAGAGCAGGGGCAGCAAACACATGCTGTTATTTGCATGTTTAGAGAGCCCAAGATTCAACACAAGAGACTTCTTGAAACCAAACAAATCTGAATAACTAGTTATTTTCTCCAAAACCAAAGTGTATTCAGGGCAGAGAATAGCATGGATGTTTGCATAAGGGATGCTGAGAAGGCACATATACCTCTGGAAGAGTCTTACCATGGGGTCGTTATCTTCCAGCTCAACATTCTTGGGAGCAAACATGGCAAAAGGAATGTCTAAGTTGGCCATGGTCACCTGAGGAGATTTAGCAAACAGAATTTCACTAAGATGCTCTGCTTACCCGGCACAGAAAAGGATATTGAACGTCTTTGTCAGGCCAGCTAAAAACGGCCCAAATCAGGTCAGCAGTTAGGCAGGAGGCTGACAACCTCATTTAAAAGGAATGAAATCCAGAGATGATACTCAGTTGACCTAATGCAGATACATACTTGAGGTGGGATTGCTTCTATAGGTACCTTGTATAATATAGGGAAGGATTAATGAACTGCTACAAATTGAAAGACCTCTCCTTCCTTCATCCAAGAGGCCTGGAACTGCAGCCCTAGGAACTAAGCAGATCTCTAAGCTGCCCTAGCTGAACTTAAATGCTTGCTTCTAGTGATGAACTGGTCTACTGCACATTCCTTCAAGGAAGGGAGGCTTGCTACCAGCTTTCCTCATTTATGGACCTGTGGTAGTGGTAGACCATTGTGAGACCCAAGTGGAGTATCAAGTCTTCTATTCTCAAATAAGGTGTTGGCAAGGTGGAGCAAATTCAATGGCTGTCACATCCCAAAAGGATTATATGAAAACCAAAATATGCCTTGGCAAAATGTTGTAGGGAAATGCAGCAGGCAGAAATATGCACTCTCAGTCTCTGAGGTTGCCCTGGCATTGGGGTGCTTTTTGCTCCTCTATGTACAAACAGATGGGAAAAAAAAGGGTGTTATGGTGCTCTCTGAGAAGATCTACTGCTCATTACCTGGTTAATGGGTTTGTTGACAAAAGCTCCCACCTTCCGGATAAAGATAGTCTCCAAAAGGTCATGTGGGGAGCCACACTTTCCTTCGCTGCTGTTGGATACTGTTTCTGTGTCCTCACTGGGGGAGGAAAATATATAATTAGTGCCACCTGACACAAACAGGGTAAATAAGTAACATTCTTTATGAGACTCCTTCATTTTTCTTGGTTTGCTCCTAGTATTGGAAGAAGGACAACAGAAATCTGTCCTTGTACCATACCTTCCTCCTCAGTCACGAGCACAAAAGGAAAGTGGACACTTGTGGAATCAGATTTTTGTTTAAAGCTGGACAAAAACTGTTTAGTTGAACGTAAAGTTGCTGAAATAGGCTTTTCTTCTGGGAAATGGACTTTCAGCTTGTGTGTTCATAGCAATTCCTGTTCCTCACTATTTTCTCAGTAACACAGCACTCACAGATCTCTCAGGAGGTGAAGGCAAGAACCACAATTATATCTGTCACTCAGTTTACAAATGCAGCAGTCTGGTACATCACAACAGCCACTCCCAGTATGATTAATTCACTCCATGGCTATTAGGTACTTCCATGACCTATTTGTTTTGATGTTTTTCCTACCACAGGTATTCAGAACTTTAAAACAAAAAAACAGGTCTGTCCCATGGAAAGAGGATTACCTAGATAGTATGCCCAAGAAAGTCCTAGTGCAACTGAGTTTTGGTTTTTCCAGAGTAAAATCTCTGTGACTCACAACTATGTGACCCCAAGAGAGATTTCTCAAGAAATAAATATGGTAATCAAAAAATCAGAAGGATTTAATTAGCTGTGAGGGAGTTGATTTAGGACAGTTTGAGGGTGCATTGTTTCCTTTTAAGTACCTTTGTGCCTAAAGTTTCTTACTAAAATGGTGAACAGATTTATGGTAACTACAGCTGGCTTTTATAACAACTCACATTGAGTCTCTAGACAATTTAAGACTCATTTGTGAACATACTGCATCTTGTTTTACAATCAGCAAAACCAGCAGAAAGATTGAAAAAAAATTATAAAATTGATAATAAAGTTGACATAGAAGACACATTACATAGAAGGATATTACATGGACTAGGATGCTTAAATGGATGGGGTAAGATCATTGTTTGGAGAAAGGCTGAAAAAGCCCCAATCAGATAAAGCTGGAAGTTGATTTGAAGGATGGAAACACAATAGTTATGCTATGAGGAATAGATAAAAAGGGAAAACAAGAAGTTTTATCTTAGTAGGTTTATAAATGGGTTAGCAAAAGTGGTGGATCATCTAAAACCAACCTACCTGCTAGAAGGAGTAGCTGCTGAGTAATGGACTCCATCCAGTGGGGTGCACATCCTCTCTTGGTCAGCTTGAGTGCCATGTGCTGGCTGGCTAGGAACTGGGGGAACTCCCCCTTCTTTGCCTGGACCAATCAACTGAGATAGAAAGGAACAGTTGAGTTAAGAGATCTCAAAATCAAACCAACACCACAATGCAATACAAAGCAGATTCCAGCACACTGGGCATAAGTTGGGGAGGGGGGTGGTATATGACTGGGCTCTAGCCCCCGTAAGCCTCGGAGAGATGTAGGATTGGATTATCACAATACAAACTCATTTTTTACTCCCTTTCTACTCTATTCCTCTCCACTTCAGGCCTATTTCACACTGCAGAGTTCTCTGGCTGTAAGTCCTCTGCTTCATGGGTAGGAATGGAGGAAAGAAAACTTACATCCTCTTCTACAACCCCATGGCTCCCTACAGCTTCAAGAGAAGGGGAAGTGGACAGGGAGGTGCTAATCTCTTCTCCCTGGCATCCAGTGATAGGATGCATGGGAGTAGTTTGAAGCTGCACCAGGGGAGGCTTAGATTGGACATTAGGAAGTATTTCTTTGCCAAGAGGGTGGTCAAAAACTGGAACAGTGTTTATGTTCTAGTACTGGAGAGGTAGTGAATGCCCCCAGCTGTCAGTTTTTAAGAGGCATTTGGACAGTTGCCTTAATACCAGGCTTTAACTTGGCCAGCCCTGAACTGGTCCAGGCAGGTGAATTAGATGCTCACTGTAGGACCATTCCAACTGAAATTATTTTATTTTATGAATATCGTGTCAGCAAAACTGGTGTAACACCAGTATCAGAAGCAGAAAAAGACTTCTGTCAATTTGGCTTATTTGTCTGACGAACCAGTGTAACCATGTCAATATGAACTGTCAGTGTATCCTATGTCCAGCCTACAGAACTGTGCTTGCACAGCTACAGGGGCAGCAGCTCTGGAAGACAGGCAACATTTGGAATCAGTGACAAGCAGGTGCAGACAAACAGGTCTGGTGCCTGCTCTCCTGGCATAGTTTTTCCACGTGACCCCATACCCCAGGAAAGTCAGGGATGCCGAGGAGCCAATTCCCAATTCCTGTGGAATTTGTGCTTTCTCTGTATTTACTTTAGGTTCTTTCCATTCCTGACAGGACACCAATGCATGCACTAGTTTCAGTGCCTCTCTCGGGTGTGCAAGTGACACAAATGGCTGCAATACCAGCCATGCTAGTTCTACTCTCTACAAGTACCTGGTGAGGGTGTGCAGTATTCAAGCCACCAGCAAAGAGTACAGGATACCCCATGTCAGCTGATCCAACTCCCAGGGCAGCAGGCTGATAGGAAAGACGAGAGCTGGAAAGCTAAGAAAGAAGAGAAAAAACAAGGGCAAAGGGAGAGGAGAGAGGAAAGGGAAGGGGAATGCCCCACAGCCTGAATAATCACCAGTCACTGAAGAAGGAACAGGAAAAGTCAGAGGCACAGCGTTTCAGCCTGGCAGAAGGATGCTAGGTTTTCACTGGAATCAATAAGCTAGGTTATTGTTCTAAAAAATTCTTATTGCTATGAGGACTACTTGACAGTAGTCCAGGGGACTAAGTCTGAGCCTTGACAGGAAAACAAGATTGGCTTCCTACACATTTATGAGGAGGCTGTGCAAGGTATGACTGACATCCAGTCTCAGGGAAGATCTGCTCTACTATTTCAGATACTGGTGTAGTGGGTTGACACCGGCCAGATGCATGAATGCCATCGTGAACTTACTAAAGAGCTCATACTTTTTCATCCCAAAACAACTTCATTATCAACTGTTTTAACCTACTCCCATTGCAAATTAAAACAGCTGATCTTCCAGACCTGTTCCAATAGCTTCAGTGAAAGAATACACGGTCCCATAAATGTGCCAGGTAAAGAGAACTGGGAAGCTAACCCTTGTGAGAATGCTTTAGGAATTAAGTGTAGGGAGCAGTGAAACCCAGGAGAAATTCCTTATACATCTTAGGTAGAAATTTACACAGTCAGGTTAGATAAAACTTCCCTGTTTTAACTTGCCTGACCTCAAGAGGAACATTTCTTCCAGAGCTCAGCATGAGCTCCAGCAGCACCAAAGCTGATGTCCTTTACGGGGATCAAAATGAGGAACAGCACTTTCATTCACAAGGCTAGTTAAGCTGAGGGGAGGTCTAACGACTGTATGGTTCTAGGGACATTGGCTGTTAACAGAAACACTCAGAATTGTGCCTTACTACTTGTGTCTTTCACTAACAATCCTTGACAGCTGTTGTGTTTTTAGGGGTGCTTGTCCTGTCTTTGGGAGACCTTTATCTGCAAAGGCATTTAAGAAGCCGGTCTCAGTGAAGCGCCTGGCTCATTGTGGGTCCACCGGTCTTTCCCATACACAACAAACACTCCACATTGTCAAATTTGTATTTTCCTGTATTGGTTTTGTCATGCCAGAAACTGCCAGAAACATATTCTGGCCATGTAGAGCATATTCTATTGACAACTCACTTGATGTGAAAAGGCCAGTCCCATCACTGGGACCTTCAAGGTGTCCGTCACCACAGGAGGGGGGGTCGGAAAATGTGCCTTTGTGACAGTAAAAACGCACTGTGCACAGACACAGACAAACAGAGGGAACAAGGAAAAGAGAGAGTGAGGGGGGAGAGAGAAAGAGAGAGAGAGAAGGACTTCAGAGAGGAATTATGAAGAGTTGGATGAACTGAATGCTAGTGAAGAGGTTTTGGCTGCAGCAGCCACACCTACACAGAGAGCAGAAGTCTTAATATTGCCAGAAGTACATTCATTTTGTAAAGAACTGACTGTTTTAAAATCTGAGTGAACCACTGAACACAGATAATATTTTAGACTCCAGTTTACCCTAACAGAAAGTAATTCCCAGAGACTCTGTTCCACAGTTAATTATAATTGGTACCAGCCAATTTGCAAGGAGAAGGCTGAGCAAGGTGCCAGAAAAAGTCAAATACTTTTTTTTTTTTCATTTACAAATTACTTGTATTTCAGCACTCTCCATCCATCCATGCTCCCTATTCTCCACCTTTCTGAGGGATCTTGGCAGGTCTGTGCTGCACCCTTAGAATAAAGGGGACCCAGACTACAACTCAAACAGACTGATGTGAAGCAGGAACTCCATCAACAGGAGCAAAACTCCAGAAGTAAACAGTCTCAAAAAGGTGCTAATGCAGAAAGGGGAATCCAAACCTCGTTCAGTCCCACACCTCCTCCCAGTCACTTTCCTACCAATGGTTTTCACTTTGAGGAAAGCTTCAGCTTCATTTCTGGGTACTACTCATGGCCAGACTCTCCTGAATTTTGGGCTACTTCACAACACACATACACAGGCATGCAAACTCACGGAGAAGGTAACAACTATTTCTTTGTATTACACAGGTTAGGCCTCAATTTTACTGAGAAGGCAGGTAAAGATTCACATGATTTGCCCACAAAATCACACCATTTCTAGTACTTTCCTAGTCATTAACCTGGACAGGACATATAGAAAGCTGGAGGAAAAAAATAACTTCTTCTTTCCCTTTTAATTTGAAGTCCACTCTGCCAAGGCAGCCTTACAGTTCTAACTGTGGTAACAAAGACTGGCTATTGCTTTACAAATAAGGGCACAGCATATGGCAGCTATGAGCCACAGAAAAAGCAAGAATGAAGGCTCATATTAATGTGAATCCTCAAGGTTCAAGTGGTTTCATAAAGCTTTTCCCCCTCAATGACAGTAAAGCTTCATGACCCCTGGGGAAATGTCAACTTCAATGTAGTTACATACACTACTACTGTTACATAACACTGGCACCAGCAAGCCACTGGAGATTTCCTTATGAAATCTTTTGTATTTACCCCCTGTATTTAGGAAAACACAGGACACAATTCAGGCACAAATTCATTTCCTGAACTGTATATTGCAGAATAAGAAAAACTTATTCCATCAGACTTACTGTGAGTGCTGGCTAATTAGTTCAACATTGCCTTATGCCTGGTCACCTGAAATCACTTTGGCACAAAAATGCTTCCTAAGAGAAGCTCATTTCTAGCTCATTCATACAGCAGAATACATTCTGCTAAACCAGGCATATTACCTCCTCTGAAGCAGCAGAAAGACCCATAGCAAATTCTTTCAGTTTGGAACAGCATTCCAATTATACTTCATTCTGTCTTTTCACATTGACAGTGAAAGAGATTTAGAGTCTTTAGATTGTCTTTAAAGGTCAGTAGAGCCATCTGTTCTTGGCTGTGCAACAAGGCAGGGGAATCCCTGAATATTTAAAGTGATAGGACAACTGCAACTCTGGCCAAGTTGCTTTGAAGTGTTTTGAAACACAGAACTGTGGAGTCAGATACATAAGACAGTAAAAGAACTTAGGAGTTTCTAGGGTTTTATATTCCAAAGGAAATCATTATCTATTTATTTTAAAATCAAAACTTAAATGAAATTTGCATGGGCAAATTTTTTTGCCAATACTTATTCCTCCTGCCCCAACTACTTTTAGATGGTCCAGCAAATACAGCTTTTTTCTTTTTTCTGTGTTTCTCCAGCATTTTCCTGGTATTTCAGTGTTTCCTCCTCAGTGTCAGTCTGTTAGTCCTACTTAGGCTGCCTGGCATCAATGTCTTGGATTCCTCCTCTTGCAGTATTGGTATGTAAAATGTGTAAGTACACTGCCTCTTCTCACATCCTCTTCAAGCACACCTCAAGCCAGCTAAAGGAGTAGGCTCTTTTAATCTTTCTCAGTAATTCAGTCTTTCTAGGTCCCTAGAATTTTGTTGCAATTAGTATCTAATTTCAGTAGATTTTACTCAAGAACCCACACATTATATTTTAATTAGCAGCAGGAAACTTTCTGTTTGCACAATAGCTGATGTAGGAATATGCAAACTATTCTGACAGCAATTGTTCTATCTAGAAGTGAAAAGAGCCTGGTCTCTCTTACCTGAGATGGAGGAGAGGTGGAAAAAGATGTGGTACACACTTCTTGGGAATCTTCTACTGAGGGGTATACTGCACCATTGTCCTCACCAGCTCTAAAGTAGCAAGAAAAGACAAGTTTTCTAACCAGAAATATTCCTTAAAACAAACAAGTAGTAAAACACACTGGGACAAATACTGCAGGGAGGTTGAGAGTATTTGGGTGTTATTGAAAGGATTATGAAGGGCTCTCATCTACTTGCCAGAACTGAGGAAAACAAAGTGGGAAAACATCAGTTTTCCTTTGGTGTTTCTCTTCTACCCCATGTAAAATAACAGAGGTGCTTCTAACTAATGTTTTTGTTATACCAGCCAGTACTACTGGCTTTGGTGTTTACACATTGTCAAACACCACCACTGGTCCCAATCTGAATGCCCTCACATCCATTTCAGAGAAGACAAACCTCTCATCTCCAAAGAGAAATTAAACTGATCTTCCCCCATTGGAAATACCCAGGGATGCATGCATCTAAATATGTAATTCTGCATCAGGATTAACCATTACACTTTCAAATTCCTGAAGGCAGCCAAGATGAAACATCCTTTGTGTCCAAGTACTTCTGTGAAGAATTTGGGAAAATACTGGAGCTTGCTGCACTCAGTCATCTCAATGTGAGGAGAAAAATGTCACCCTTTACCACATGTTTAACTACGCCAATATGACTGACACTAATTCTCCAGTGTCCCTTCCCATGCTGTCAACAAATAGTAGAAAAGGCTCTGTATTTGGGCATAATGGATGCCTTTACCATGGCCCATGACTTCAACTCAGTATTTCCTCACCTGTAATTGCAGGGATGCATGGGTGAAGAGCTGGGATAGGGACGGTCCACAAAGTGATCAATTATAATCCCCATGATAGGAGGGGTCCTCTCAAACTGCCTGCAAGGCAACAAGCAATGGTGTTATTGGCTTCTTCTCTCTACTCTTCCCAATTCATGATGCCCTCACAGAAAACCTTTGTGTCTATCAATGGGACCAGAGCATCTTTATAATTTAGTCCTGTGATTCCAGGCATGCATCAACCATTTGGAGTTCTAGAGCGTGGCTCAGGGCTACCCAAATACTCCCCTTGCTGCAAGGCTTGAGCATGAGAGAGAGCGTTCTTCTTGAAAGAGGATCTCAGCAGGAAAGGATAAGCAGAAGGGAAAGATTTGGGGGCTCAGAATATGAGGGGTTTAACAGTAAATGATTGTAAAACAGTTTCTGGCATGCTCAAGTTTCTCACCTGGTTGACATGAAAGCAAGGTTGATTCTGTAGGCACAAGACAAAGTGATGGTGCCCACAGGGGTACCCACTGTTCCAACACGGACTGTCTGGAAACCTGTAAAGTAAAAGAATAATTATTAGTTTCACTGATCATTTACGATCATACTTTTTTTTTTTTTCCCTGAGGTTACATTATCTTATTTCAGTGGTGTTTCCATTATCTCTTGCAATCTGAACTCCAAAAACACACATAGAACCCACAACAAAACAGCAGCACTAGGTTGCCTTGCTGGTAGGCTTCACCTGCAAGACTTCTGATGTTGCTTCCTGGCTTCTTGGTCTAAAATACTGTTCTGAATTGCTTCTTGTTCCTCAGTAGATCACAACCTCATTTACCAGTCCTGCTCCTTAACATAACTCCATATTCTTATTTCAGTTCTGTATCACTAGAGTCAAAATGGCAATCATCCGAGACTTTGTCCAAGTACCACCATTATACTTGTCACCTTGTGACACAAGGCTGCACTGGCAGATCCAGACAAAAAGCATATGTAAGCCTCAGACTAACTTTCCTTATGGTACTTGGGAAAAGTAATCAAAAGGTAGTCAAAATGAAACAATTCTGCTCTTGTTTATGTGTTGTCTAATCATACCTTCTCCCAAGCCACTCAGCTGGACTTCACCAAAATATATCCTGAAGGAAAAGGAAAAAGAAAAGCTGTTAGATTCAGTTGGGACATAATACTATACATATCCTTGTTTCTTATTTAATTTTGGGAGTTGAAAGGCTGGAACTACTTTTCCTCTTCAATACAAACTTCACAGATGGGTCTGAGTCTAAAAGCTGATGCTCATCACACAACATAAAAGATTAACTGTGCTGTAAAGAGACCTGTTCTTAAGTACACACCAAGTCAGCAATGGAGGCAAAAATGAGAAAATGGCTGGAGTTTCTTTTTGAGTTCTCAACTGTGCAAATGATAACAAACCTGAGATTTACAATCATATAAATTAGCTAAGCAAACATGTCAAAGACTTTTCTCAAAGCCAAAACCAAGATGATAACTATGATGCACAAACGAGTCAGACTCACAGGTTAAACAGAGTTGAACCCAATATTTGGATGATTAAACTGCAAGAACTACAGGAAGTGGAGTTAAGGACACATCTTTAAAATGGAGTAACAGGAGACAGTCTGTATCTATGTTGCAAAAGTACACACTGCAGTTATGTGCAATGTAGAGGCATTTATCAAACATAGGCCAGACACCAAACAATTGGATGCTAGTAAGCAATTTAACCAGGGATTGCATGTAGAATTTTATTTATTTACTCTTCCTAACATGGTAGGTAAACACTTCACAGCCTGTGCTTAGCTTTTCTTTCAATGGCTCAGGTGAGGGCTATAAGGTGATACATAGACCAAAGTTTTTTTCTGTCACTGATCATTAGTAGTTCTATGCAAATAATTTGATTTTATTATTACTCATCCATTTTAACCACATTTACAGCTACACTGTGCATGTCTAGAGTCTCTGCTGTTTGCATTTCAAATGGGGAATTTCTGCTTTACCTGTACAATATTACATATTCATGGCCTTGTTTCCTTGAGAGTCTGTAGGCTGGAGTAACTCTGGTTATAGCAAGCAAAGACTTCAGCAGTAGAGACAGCCTGTTGTATACAGTGTATGAAACCTTGATTTCTTTGTCACACCTAGAGAACACAAAGAAAAAAAAACTAGTCTTTTTTCCCCAACTAAGTTGCCTAGGTTTGGGGTTCTGGCTTGTTTTGGTTTGCAGTTGCTTATTTTAAATAAAAATTAGTCTGGAGCAGTTGTTGAATTTTATTGCCAAAATGATAAATAAAGGTCCAGTGTGGCTACCTGTGCTGACCAACCAGCTAAGAGTCCTGCTTCAACCTAGTCACCTGCTCCAGAAGAAATTGCTGAAAAATGCCATGCAGCTTCTACTAAACAGATACATCTTTTCAATATTAAAAACATTTGGCATTACCAAGACTATGAATTCTTGTATCTGAGGAAGCCTACTAGTTGTAATGGAAGAATGAAGAAGGAATTAAATTACTTGTTTGCTTTCTTGACACTGGTGTTAGAACAGTTTGACTGCTGCTCCAGAGAAAGAGGGGAGCTCCCTCTGAAGTGCCCCCGGCCACACAGCCAGTACGTGCTCCATCATCACCATGGATTAATCACATGTACCCATTCCATCAGCTAAAAACTACAAACACAAAGAATTTGTGAAGAATGCACTTACTTTTCATTCATTTCTAGACACCAAATTTCCAGCTCCATGGAGTCCCCCTGGATAAGAGAAAAGATGGCAAAGGCTAATTTCAGAACACAGACCTTTTCAAATCTCATTAGTTATCAGACAGATTACCTTTCAGTGATTTGTCTCCTGGCTCCCACTTTCTTGTGATGCAATGATAGAAAAAGGTGCACTGGAAGTGTCCCTGCACAATTATATCACCTGAGGGAATACCTTCCTCAGAATGCCTAAGTTCTTCATGGTCTAAGAAATTAGTTTCTTAAAATTTAAGAAATTTTAATTATGCTGTGTCATTTGTGTGTTTAGCCTCAGATTTCTACAGTGAATTGCTTCTTTTAAACAATATATTTCATTAGCATATCACCTTACTTAATAACATTTAGATATTCTCATGTTGTCTTGGATTAAAGGGCAGGAGCTCTGGTAGCTGACTGAAGATTCAGGCAAAGAAGCCCACAAACAAAAAAAAAGGGGCGTCTGTTTTGACTCAGTTCTCACCTCTGAGGTTTTGAGAGAAATCTCCACGCACATAGACCGTCCAACAGCGGGCAGCTGTCCTGCCAGGGCTTTCTTTGCTTCATGAGTAACCTCTGGTATATCTTTGATTGCCAAATTGAACTGCAGAATCAAAGAGATGGTTCCATTTTTCTTTATTTCTTTGAAAAACTGCCTGACGGCACATTTCAGACAGGCTCACAGACCCATATATAACATACTAGGTCAGTGTCCACTGAAATATTTATGAAACAGAAAATTCCCAGCTGGGTTCAAGCTTTTCATATTTACAAAGATTCCCTTGGCTGCTAATTCAAATGTTTTTCTTGATCCTGCTATAAAAATTTGCCCCTTTTCCCTCACTTCAGTGTTATCTTCATCCACAGAGTATCTTGAGTCTTTTCAGTTTTAATAAAGCTCATTATTAAAAAGTTCTGATTTGCAGAGTAGCAAACTTCTGACAGATAAGAACTCATCAACCCTCCCCCAAGCAGATCTTGGAAATGTGCCTTAGCTGGCAAGAGTTGCTGAGAGGCATCATTTCTCTTACCCCTCATCAGCCTGTGAGAGTCCAGAGTGATTTGTTGCCTGTGAACAACAACCACCAACCCCCCCCGCAACATCACCAATGAACATAACTGAATACAGTACCTATTCTATGCATAATTATTATTGTCTGAACAAGACTGTAATAGTCATGTGGTGCTCTCAGCACACACACAGAGTTATGGAGGTGCTTTAAAAAATACCACCTTACCCAGTCAGAACCTGTTGGGGAGGATGATGAGCGGGTACAGATTTTCTCTCCAAGTCGGGCCTGGACAATTACTTGTACTGTCTGGAATCGAAAGAAAAGACTACATAGTAATGTTTTGGGCTCAGCACAGCTCTCAGTTCATAGCCTGAGCTACATAAGCTCCAAGTGAAAAAAAATGGAAGGGCTGACTAGGATGCAGAGAAGTAGAGTCTGCTACACTGATCTTCATTTCTAATTAATTTAAATTATTACAGAAAAATGTATTTCAGAAAGAAAATAATTTTAGGCTGACCTTTCTCTGTAACAACATTAAGAGATTAAGTCAATTTTGCAATCAAGATTTGTGATTTTCAATAGAAAATTCAGAAAAATTTACAAAAACATTCCAAGCCTGGACAACTAAACTAAAACCAAGTGAACCTGTACATTTATACCAAAGCCATTGTCAGATTATCTACTTGCACCTATGCATGAAGTGAGGCCAAATTTTATAATTACATACCAACATAATTCAAAAGAATATTCAGCTATTATTGGTTTTGGATTCAATATAAAAATTTAGATAGGCTGAAAGAGTGGGGTCCAGCAGAGTAAACTACCCAACAGCTGGGTGGTTAGACATGCTGCTAGAAACCCAAAAAAAAGGGGAAAAGATGTTCTTCTAGTTGCTCTCAGGAATCTCCTAAATTTGACATCAGCTTTGCTTTCTTCGTTCTTCAGCAAAACAAAACAAAAAAACAACAAACCCAAACCTCAGTCTTGTTACTCTAGCCACACCAAGCACATTGTTTGTTTTATGAGGTTTTTTAAACAAGGAAGAAGAGGCGTTTGTCCGAAGGAGAAAAATTACCTTTAAAGCAAAAAATTTGATGAACTTGTCCAGGTCCTTCCTGTCCTGGGAACTGAGATCAGTGTCCATTGCATATGGCAATCTGAAATACAGCACAGGTCTGGGAATTAAGTCTCCCTCCAGCTTTCTGTTTAGATTTCAAAATATTTTTGCCATTAGAGGCCACCTCTTAAAATATGGTAAGCACCAAAGCCTTCTACCTTTCAAAATCCAAGCATGCTAAAATCTTTGGGATGTGAAGTATAAATGCACACTGATAGTTTATCTGGTAGTGCAAAGATCAAAAAATTTAAAAAACAAAGAAAGCTCACAATTAGAACTCAGTACAAGTTCTACAATTTTGCTAGCTTAAATTAAAGAAGCAAAACAACCAACCAACCAACCAAAAAAAAACCCAACCTGGAACACCCCAACACCACAGTGACTGCATTCTATGCCAAGCTAACCATCAGACATGAAGGTCTCTGCTTCAAAAATAATGTACCTTCAGCTATCAGCACTGGTCAAAAGCAAGCCAAATTGTTTTCTTGAGCCTGAAATTCTTAGAGCAGTATTTCAGTGGTATTTCAGCAGAAATCTATGTAATAAACTGTTGCTAGAACAGGCTACATTGCTTCTTTACTTTCAACAAATAGTACTTGCAGTAAAACTATACAGCTACAAAATTTACCTACAACCAACTGAAATTACACATTTTTGTCAAGAAATAGACCAAAATCCTCTGTTCACTTCTCTTGAAAGCTCTGACAATAAATACTTGGCTTTCACATTGACACTGCCTTGTTTTCCAAAACACAATTGTTTCTAGGAACACAGTGAACTTGCACAGCATCTGAGACACAGCAGGGCAAGGCACTAATCCTATTTCTGCCACCATTGTGACACATGGCCTGGGATAAATCACAGCTCTTCTGTCTCTCAGTTTCTTCACACGTAAGTTAATAATCATATAGAGACCACTGTGGAGGAATGCCTTAATTAGCAGCATTCATTGTAGTTTTTGCTCCTAAGCCTTCAAAGTATTAATTCACTCTTAAGCCCTGTTGCAGTTTTGAGGCAGCTAGTCAGCCTGAAGCAGCTTGTCAAACCCCGTATTTATGGAACGTGCGGCTCCTCACAGGAACGCTGGTGAGCTGAGCTCAGGGAGCACGAGCAGCTGCTGTGCACAACGTTACCCAGTGGTCAATTGTTAAGCAAAGACTGAACTTACAGCAAGGGATGCCATTTATGCAAATTAAAGCTTGCAGGGCAAAAGGGCCAATAACCCTGCTCACACGGAAAATACAGAATCTGTAATGACCACGCACATGCAGTGCTTCTGTTTAAAATACTGCACTTAGTGACAGCAAAGGCCTAATGCTTTAGGAGCATAATCAAAAAGGGCTGCAAGATACGAGTACTGCAATTTACAGAGCATTTTATGGAGAACAGTGCTGTTTTCTGAATGACTCTATAAAAAGAAAGCTGGACATGTGGTTGAAAGCTTCTAGGCTACACTCATACCACATCTCCTTAAGCTGTAGTGTTCTCATTACAAATGACAATTTAAATTGAGAACAACACAAGTGATTCAACATCAGATGCATTATCAAATTATCCTTTGGATATTTTTACCTCTTTATTAAAACTGTTATGCCTTCTGTCCCTGTGTTTACTTCCACTAGACAGAGGTAGTGTCTTAGACCCTTTCCATTGTGGGGGGTGGAAAAGGAAGTCAGCATTTAAAGTGCTTGATGCACCATTCAAAATTTTAAAAAATAACCCTTTAGTACAGATATGTACCACTACCAAAAAAAAAAAAAAACAAAACAAAAACAACAACAACAACAACAAAAAACCAACCAAAAAACCACAAATGCCCACAAACAAACAAAAACCCAGGCAAGAACCTGTTATTATTCTTTTGACTTAATTAAGTAAAGCACTCTTAAGGGTCAAGGAGATCTGAAATCTTTGACAAACCTGGCAGATATAGGCAATAAAATACTGCATTGAAAATATGTTTTTCTCAGTGAAGAGAATGCTGACATTTAAATACTAAAAAAAAATTCATACTGGCTCTAAATGTGAAAAGTGATATGTGATCCCTGCAGAAACATGCAAGGAAGTATATATCCCGATATTGTGGAAGAGTTGTCAAATAAAGCACCCACATTTGCCTTTTGAGGCTGGAAAAAAATCTGATATCAACTATTTCAAGATGCATGGGAACTAATAGAAGGTGTTAGGCTCACCGGTCTGTTAGAAAACGAAATAAAAATGATCATCAGCATGGTTCTACCAGCAGTACAGGAATCACTTCTCATGACCTAAATACCTCTAGGGGAGAGAAATAGCCACCACAGGGGTCAAGAAAATGAGAGCCTCATGGTTCTGCCCTGCTGCAGCAGAACTGGCATTCTTCCTGGAAGATGTGAAACTACCTATAACATTCATGAAAAATTTGGAGATTCATACAGTTACCTCCCAAGCTCCAAATGCCAGCAACAGTTGACCCACCAGAGCAGAGCAAAGCAGAGCAGAATGTATCAGGCAAGGTTTCCAGGAAAGGAATAAGTAATTTCATGGGGAATCTTGGACTTTGGAACTCAGCTCCTGAAATGTCCAAAGGCTCTCATCTGACAACCATCATCTGCTCATTTTTGTAGGAGGGCCTCTGGTGATTGCCTGAGACCTTCTAAGGCTTAGAAGTGTGTTAATCTTGAATCAGGTAAGAGTTGGTAAGAGTTAAGATGGAGCTAGAATTACAGCAAACTTTTTATTTACAAAAGTTCTTTGGTATTCTCAGGTTAGCTGCCACAGCTGACCTGAACAGGAGGAAATTCTTTAAACTTAGTTCCACCAAACTCAATCAACTTCTCATGTCCTGTAGGTTGCAATGCCAGCACATCTCCTTGTTAAGTGCTACTGCACAGGCCTATTCTTAACTCAAGGAAAACACTGTTTCATTTACACTGAATGAAAACCAGAAGGAAATAACCTTTGGTCTAGGTTAGAAAAATACAGATGACTGATTTCCACTCAACCAGGTAATCCCTTAAGTAAACTGATATATTCACCAGCACATGATGCAACAAGCATCTTGACCATAAGGCTTTTTGCTTTGTCTCCCACTTCCTGCAATACCCATGTTTATATTATTGCTTTTATTTATATGCCTTTGTCTTCACTTGACTGTGAACAGAAACATCAGAAACAGGATGTTGAAAGGAGAACGGCCACATGTGGCTCTCTTGACTAAATCCTTATTCCTTCTGCCAAGGTTCAGGCAGATTTTATCCAACAGTTCAACATCTAAGTGTTGTGCCTTATACGCTCTACTGCTATTTATACCCTCCTTCTCTGACGAGAGGGACACATCAGCATAAGGTGATGGCGCTGTTTGCATGATGCAAGGAACTGCAAGAGCCCTCCCCTTAATGCCTGGCAGAGCCCAGAGGAACGACAGCGACCGGCACGCCGTGCTCCAAGCCCTGCCCGCGCTCCCAGCCGTGCTCCGAGCCGAGAGCAGCCCCGCCGCTGGCAGACACCTGTAACCCGGCACACAACAGGCGCACGGGAGCGCCTGGGATCACCGGCATCGCACTACGGGTTCCATACATGGGAACTGAGCCAGTACATCTCTCTAACACCCCCATAAACAGGAAAGGAGCAGAAGCACCTGACATATACCAGGCATTATTATTGCTCCCGGAGAAAGCATATATACGTTGCTTCCATCATCTCCTATATCTCTCTCTGAGCCATGGCTGCTACAACTTAAAGTTATCTTGCTTTCCTTTCAACCAGACATTCATCAATGCAAAATAATTACTCATGGTTCTTATCCCAGAATGAAACCGAAAAGACAAGAGGGAAGAAAAGACAAATGAATTTAGCTGTAAGTACAGAGAAGGCTGTGGACAGCTCTCATCCCAGATGTTTCTTCTCGGTTACCTGACTGTGCCCCCCAAACTGTGCCCCTTGCCCATACTACTCTTCCAGAACTTCTTTTTTAATACAGGACTCAAATCGAATCTCCAAGGATGTCCTGTGAGAAGCTCAGAAAAGCCTCGTTGAATCACACAGTAAACAAGAAGCACATGAAAGTTTTTGAAGCTTTTAAGAGTGCCCAGAACACATTGTCCCTTCAGTGAACAAGAAGCTTCACTGCAAGCAGGTTTTTTCAGCACATTAATAAGCAACTATAAAACGCTCTTCATAAATACAGTGCTCTTTTCAAGACTGGGCCTACAAGTCAAACTCCAGTATCCTACAATTACTTAAAATTAATCTCCATTTTGCCTTCTTAGTAGATTAGTCAGAAACCTCGGGAGAAGTAGCAAACAGTTCTAAAGTGTGACATTCTTTAAAGTTTATGGGGGTTTTTAAGAGAAGATTAAATTCTAGCAGAAAAACTGTTTCACATAATATAAACACTCTGATGTAATCAAAGGCTCTGTAGTTCACTATATGCTCAGGTTTTGACTGATAAAGAGGTAATTTTTCCTCCCGATCAGGAAACAGATTCACCTTATAACAAATAAATGACTCTGCAGCTTAGCAAATACCTTACTAAAGCCAGCACTGCCAGCTCCATTGACTGAGAAACAAAATTAAGTAATTCCTATTGACCAGCAGTTACATTCTGTAATTCCCTAAGGTCTAAAAATGGTATCAGTTCAAAGGTCCATCCTCTCAATTTGTTTGTCAAGCCAAAGTATACAGACTAAACCAGAATCTGCTTAGTACAGTATATACCCTGTACTATAACCAACATAATCACCACCTCTCAAGTATTGTATGAACATATGTTCAGAAATGTTAAGATTATACAATACCATTTAAGCAAAATAAAGTGATCCTGTATGATCCTTCTACAGACAGCCTGGCTCATCTGAAAGACTTATTTCTTGCCACAAGAAGGAAGGGTCCTCCAGGTCAGGCCACTCTTGCAATAATGTGGAGATGCTCTAAACTTTATTTTGACAGCCAACTAATTTTCAGCTAAGGCAATAATTTGCCACGTTTTTCCCCCTTGGTATGTGCTTAGTCACCCCACTTTTCAGGTTTGTAAGTAGGCAGTTTCTAGGCTTAGTCCAAAGAGTTCCTTTTCTATCTGTTCACTGACATGGAAGGTGTCTCTAGTCCCACCGAATCCACGAGAATGACTCTGACTGTGCCCTAAGAGCTACACCTCCAACAGGAAAAAAAGATATGACCACCTGTAAACCTCTGCTTTCCCAGCAAACTGCAAGCTCGCATGTTACAGGAAGACGATACAACGGAGCCTGGGGTCTCACATTCTACTATTTCCAACAGGCACTGAAGCACTTTGATTTTAAATGACCACTCGCTGAGATTACAGCGGGCCACATCCTTCTCAGGCTCCACTGACAGCCACCAGTCGTTAGGAAAACGAATCGCAGCAGACACGCGGCTCTCGGGGACCGACCCCCGCGAGCAGCGAAGCAAAGTAAAACGGAGTCACGAAGCCGTAGCCGAAGTCTTAACACCCACGTCGTGGCCCCCTCCCCTCCAAGGGCCTTCCAGAGGCTCGCGGAGCTCCCAGCCCTGCCCTGCGGGGGCCCGCGGTACCTGCGCGGGGCCGGCAGTGCTGGCGGCGCGGCGGCTCATCCCGCGCGGGGCCCGCTCCGCCGCCGCGCCCCGGCGCCTCCTCCGCGCCCCGAGCGGGCACGGGGAGAGCCCCGCGGCCCCGGGACCGCGGCCGCCGCCTCCAAGCCCCGAAGCCGCCCCGGGGCTCCGGCCGGCGCCGCTCCTCCTCCTCGTTCCCGGCCCGGGGGTCTCGCCGCGATTGTCAGCGCCGGCGGGGGTGGGCGGCCGGTGGCGGGGGTCGGGTCGGGGCTGCCGCTGCTCTCAGAGCCGCGGGCTGCGCCGCGCCGCCGCCATCGCCGTCGCCATCGCCGCTGTTTGTTTTCATCCGCTGCAAGCGGGGGGGGAAGGAAGGAAGAAGGAAGGGAGGGAAGAAGGGAGGTACCTGAGTGTCCGCAGCGGCACTTTCCGCACGCAGCCGCCGCTCCCCTGCCCCCCGCTCGCGGCGCGCTGAGCCCACAGTCCGGCGGGCCGGGTGGTCGCCGAGGCCGAGAAAAGCGGAACAGCGCCCGGCGCCGCTCCCGCCGGTAGCCCCTGCCTGTGGCGAATCTATCGCGGCGAATGTGGCACCGGGCCGGAGGGGACCGCCTGGGAGCGGCCGCGGGGCCGGTGAGGAGTTGGACGACCCCGGCAAGGGTCGGGCGGCCCGTGGGGTGCGGTGCGCCCGGCAAGAGCAACGCACGCCGGGCTGCGAGACCGCCCGCCGGGTGCCCGCGGCTCGTGTCTGCCGAGGCCCGGCGGCGGTCACGGGGAACCGCTCCAGCTCCCTCTCCGCCACGGGAGGTAAATTCCTGTCAGCGCCAGGCAGAGTTGTCGGCTGCCCGTGTATTTAAAAGCAGAAAAAGAAAAGTAAAAAGGTTTACTGGATGGTGGTTACGGAGTCTGAAAGCTCACCAGTAGTAACTGTTCTGAGTATCTTCTTTTGTTTTATACAGGTGAAGCCTCTGGGAAAGCCCTCTCAGAGAAGAGCTCCAGGCGACGCCCCTGGCCGTCAGCCATGGCCGTACCTATCGCGGTTCTTGACTGCGATCTCTTGCTCTATGGCCGAGGACACAGGACTTTGGATCGCTTCAAGCTGGAGGATGTCACGGATGAGTATCTACTATCCACGTACGGCTTTCCCCGACAGTTCATTTGCTACCTGGTGGATCTCCTGGGGGCCACTCTCTCACGCCCTACACAGCGGTCCAGGGCCATCAGTCCAGAGACACAAATACTTGCTGCGTTGGGTTTCTATACCTCTGGCTCGTTCCAGACTCGCATGGGGGATGCTATTGGCATTAGCCAAGCCTCGATGAGCCGCTGTGTTGCCAATGTAACTGAGGCACTGGTGGAAAGAGCCTCACAGTTCATTCACTTTCCTAAAGATGAAGCTACTGTACAGACCCTGAAGGAGGACTTTTATGGGCTGGCAGGAATGCCGGGAGTGCTGGGGGTGGTTGACTGCACCCACGTGGCAATCAAAGCGCCAAATGCTGAGGACCTGTCCTATGTGAACCGAAAGGGTCTCCATTCCCTGAACTGCCTCATGGTGTGTGATTCCAGAGGAGTCCTCCTTAGCGCTGAAACGCACTGGCCAGGCAGCCTGGCTGACTGCACGGTGTTAGAGCAGGCAGCCCTCACAAGCCAGTTTGAAACTGAGCTACATAAAGATGGCTGGCTACTTGGTAAGTCAATTTTTCATCCTTTTTTTCAGTAGAAAGTCTATTATATATTGTCGCCTTACTGAGTGAGAACCTCTGGGCACAAGCGTTACATTTATTTTCAGTTGCTTCCCTGCAAATTGCTTTGAGATTTATGGTTCAGTGTGGACAACCCTTGTGTTGGAAGCTTAGAACAATAACTTCTAATCTATGTTTTATACAGTCTGGTTATTGTACATATTAATCCTCATTCATTCTGTTAATAGCTTTCTTTCAGTATTCTGCACCTTTCCATGTTGAATTAGGCTATTTTTAATTCTAGGTACTGTCCTACTCCAACTGTTTTCGCCTGTTTTATGTAGTAGGTTAATTTTCTTAAAACCTCTGTGTGGAAAATCTTCCAGGATTTTCTTGTGTGAAACTTAATGCCTTTACTTTGTCACATTTGTGAAACAGAGTTACTTGTTCCGTGCCTTCTCTTTTAGCCAGAGGACGAACTTTCCCTGTATCTCCTATATCAGAAAACCAGGCTGAAATCTGTGGCTAACTGAGGGTGTGTAACCTGTCCTGCTCCTTTCCACTGCTAACAGGTGACAGCTCCTTCTTGCTCCGGACGTGGCTGATGACCCCTCTGCACATCCCTGAGACACCTGCAGAGTATCGCTACAACATGGCCCACTCCGCCACTCACAACGTCATCGAGCGCACCCTCAGAACCATGCGGTCGCGGTTCCGCTGCCTCGACGGCTCCAAAGGCACCCTGCAGTATTCTCCAGAGAAGTCCAGCCACATCATTCTGGCCTGCTGCGTGCTTCATAACATCTCCCTGCAACACGGACTGGACGTGTGGTCTGCACCAGCCGCAGGACACATGGAGCAGTCAGAAGAAGAATACGAGCAAATGGAATCAGTGGACTCGGAAGCCTGTCGTGTTCGTCAGGAACTTTTACTCACTCATTTTAGCTAATGTTGTGACAGGGAGAAGGCTTCTAACAGTTCATCTGGAAAGTTATCTGGAGCAAATAGGCCTCTTCCTCTTCTTGAAGCCTGTAGAGACTTAAGGAGATATGAGACTAGAAGAAATTTACTCTCTTCATTTCAGGCAAATTTCTGAACTTCTCTCAATCTCTTGAGAAATTCAGTTTAATTGGTACTTTTTCGCTGTCATGATGCTTAGAGATGCCCCTTTCACTTGACTTAGGGAGCAGTGACTAATGTGACAATAGTGGGAAAATTAGAGAAATTGTCTTTTATAGTGATGGAAAATCTGTAAACCTTGCACTGTTTTAGCAAGCAAGGATTCTATTCCACTGTGTAGCTCAAAACTCTTATGATTGATTTTTTAAACAGTATTTTGCACAAATTAAGTTTCCACATGAGCTCCTCTCTAGTATGAATTCATGAGCAGCAAAGCAAACATTTATATTCTTGTTTGCGGGTATAATTCTTGCTCAACACCATTTTGCTGTTTTGCACATCTCACAAACCCCAGTGATTTCTCTGAAAGCTGGCAGCTGTGTTCTGGGAGGGATCTGGCATTTTGCTGGGCACACACTAGTGCTTGCACATATCTAGAAGGGTTGAACATTCCTTCTTTCCCAAACAGGGTGGAGAAGATGTTGTGGTGACTGTGTTGGGTACTAAACAGATACCAAGAAATAAGCTGGTGGAGGTGAAGCTGGTTTTCTCCTGCAGCAGGAAACTGGTCATCTTGTTGGCTGCTGTAAAAGAAATGCCAAGGACTGACTGGGTCGCAGAAATTGAACTGAGTACAAAAGTTCTCCATTTAGATCAAAGCAGAGGTGTGGAAAGTCTGCTCTAGCACTGCTGGCAACCTACTTCTTCAGTGGAACAAGATGACTGATGCACGCAGTTGTTGCTGGCACAAGGCTGGGCACTTTCCTGGAAATGTTCTCTTTCTAGAAGGCACAAGTGTTTCCAAGGATCTTATGACGGCAGTCTAAGAAAATTTTGTTTCTTAGATTTTAGTGTTTACTGGGCAATAAATGTAACAAAAGTGGTAGGGAATGCAGAAAACTACAAAACTGTAACTACTTAAAGTAGCAGTGCAACTGCCTGACATTATGGGTCTGTCCTTTTAGAGAAGGCGAGCCTGGATCATGCCCCACGTGTGATGAATACAAGTGTATGGGACATGTTTTGCAGTGCAGGGTGGAGATGCAAGGTTAGATGCACTCTGCCAGGTTTGCAGTGGCAGTAAGCACTTACTGTCTCACAGAAAACCAAGCATGGTTGATGATGTGTAAACAAGACGTTTTCAGAAGCTTCAATGAGAGCTGTAAAATGTTATGTACAAAGATCTCAGATGTAATTCAGTTTTCTTTACACAAGGTACTATACAAGAACTACTATTGCTCACTGCAGCAAAACTCCTGTTCCTTTTACCTAGGAAAAAGCAGACAAGCATTGTTTTCTAAAAAAGGCATTTTTAAGGTAAGAGTTGCTGCCGTAAATGGCGCCTGATGGCTCATAATCGCATCTGACGGTCTGTGCTAAAAATACTGTTCACTAGACCAAAACACCAGCAGACACTGAATGAGCTGTGTGGGTGGTGGTAAGGTCAAGTGAGACTTGGACATGTGTAGGTACAAACATTGTCACTTAATGACAAGCTGGAGTTTCTCAATTTATGCTATGAATAGCTCTTCTCAGCGTGTGCTGAGGCCAGAGCAAATTCAGAGTGAAGGCACTTCCTGGAACAGATTTGCTGCTTCTTTCAGCCACTGTCACCTGTGGTAGAGTTTAATTTCTAAACTGATCTCACTGCTTGTCAGTTTGGGCAAAAACTGCATCAGACCATACCAGACAAAACCAATCCACTGACCACGATTCCTGCCTGAGTCAGATGTCAGTACCCTTCTCTTCACTCAGGAAATGGAGGGAGCAGTTTCCACTACATACTCTTAAGCATCTTCCTTCAAAACAATTCACCCAGACTTTTTACTTTTCCCTTGAAAAGACTTCTTTTCTTTTTCCTTATGGGGCCAGGTTGCTCAGAGCTCCCTCCATCTAACATTTCAGGGATGGGGCATTCACAGCTTTTCTGGACAACCTGGTCCTGTGCCTCACCACCCTCACAGTAAAGATTTTTTTTTTAATATCTAACCTAAACCTACTCTCTTTGAATTTAAAGCCCTTCCCCTTTGTCCTGTCACTACACGCTGTTGCCCCGTCTTTCCTCTATGTTCCCTTCAAGTACCAGAAGGCAGCAGTTAGGTCATCCAAAAGCCTTCTCTTTTCCAGGCTGAAAACAATTTGAAAAAAAGTTTTCTTTTTTTTTTTTTTTTTGCAAATTACTTTGAGATTTATGATTTGGTTTATGCAAAAAATCACGCTGTGAAAGGCTAGTGTCCACAAAGGAGATGGAGGAGTCCTGCAACTTAATTTACTTTATTTGAATAAGGGGAGAGTTTACTGGGCCATACCCCCGCGGGGTCTCTCAAGATTTTGGAGGACGAAGCCTCCTTTTTTCCTAAACTCCCGGCTGCACGTTGCCCTCTTTTTTCCCCATTGGCCGAGCTGTTGGGAAGGCACAGCCTTCGCGATCCGCCTGTACATATGCCCCCAAAGTTCAGGAGTCCAAACTGGGTTCTGCGACAGCCTGGAGACCTCCACAGCCACTGCTCCAGCACCGGGCCGGTTCTTTCAAGCCCGGGCTTTTGTGCAGACATTGACACCCATTTCTCCTTTGAAGTCTGGACGACCCTTATCTTGGAAGTTTAGAACAGTAACTTCCAATCCGTTTTATACAGTCTGACTATTGTACGTATTAGTTTACATTCATTATGTCAAGAGCATTTTTCCAGTGTCCCACCTCTCCCTAAATAAATTATGCAGTTTTTTAATTCTGGGTGGGGGCGCTGCTCCGCAATTCTCGGGGCTCGACTGCTCTCGCCTGCCCTCCGTCGGCCCCGGGCGGCGGTGGAAGACCTCGTCGCTCGGCTGGAGCTGCCTGGCGGCGTTCTACTCTCGGCTGCTCGGGCCTTGGTCCCGCGCTCGGCGCCGCCGCCGTTGGGCCCCGCTCGGCGCTCGGCTGGCCCGCCTGGCCGGAGCTCGGCGCGGCGGCGGCGACGACCGACCCCGGGGCCGCTGCGCCCGCCCGGCCCGGCCCGGCCCAGTCCCGCTCCGGCCCCTCCGCTGCAGGTACGCTCCGGGCCTACGCTTGCCGCCGGCCCCGCGCCGAGGCCGCGCCGCCTCTCCCGGGCGGGCGCGGCCGGCCCCGCGGCGGCGCCCCGGAAGGCGGCGGTACCGACCCGCGTGAGGCCGCGGCGGGTGGAGCGCGGTCGGGAGGGAGTCGGGGCTCGCTGCCGGGGGCTTTGTACGGGAGTTCCGGAACCGCGGCCTTACGGTGGG
Source organism: Brachypodius melanocephalos (assembly GCA_013398615.1). NCBI lineage: Eukaryota > Metazoa > Chordata > Aves > Passeriformes > Pycnonotidae > Brachypodius > Brachypodius melanocephalos. Next base: position 11,693,114 of record VZSR01000520.1, read on the forward strand.
GGGAGCCGGGAGGCCAGCGCGCTGCCCTGGGCCGGGGCCGTGGCGGGAGAGCGAAACCCGCGGCGCTGCGTCCCGCCGGCCGGCGGGGACCGGAGCCCCCGCGGAGAGCACCCCGTGCCCCGCTGCCGCCCTCTCGAGCGTGCCTCAAAGGGGATTTTCTGTCCCAGCTTGCGTGCCTGGCGCTTCCCTGTCTATCTCCCCCGCCCCTCCTGCTGCCCCCACGGCACCGTTCGGTGGCCCGTGGTCCGGGCTCGGTCCGGTTGCCTTCTGGGGCTGTTGCTTTGACATAATGGTTTTTATTGTTGTTGTTTTCTGGCCTTACCCAAATAAAATGTGCAGCGAGTGTTGTCTGCTCTATCTCTCCTGTTGTTCAAGTGTGTTGCAGAACCCTTGCTTATGAAAGTAGTGTTTGGCATAAAATGTATTCAGGTGTGCCTCTAGTTACGTCTTGTCTTGTGAGGAAACGATCCCAGCTACTTCGCCAGCTATGGGAACGTTTTTTGTTGTCTTCTGCCACATTTTTCCTGACAACACGTACATTTCTGTAGTGTTCGTGTAGCGTTTTTTGGATTACTTGTGGTCTTGTCAATACCATGCGTTCGGCTGCCTTCAGAAAGCAAATTTTCCTGCACTAAAATCAGCGTTTCATCTTCAAGAGACCCTGTAGGAAGTTAGGAGTAGCTTTTCTCGCTACACACTTTCGAGTATTGTTCTGTGATAGCAGACTGATTCAAGAATTGTTATCTAGATGCAAGCCTGTTTTCACGGGAAGATCAGTTGTATGAATGTGAAGTCTGTGTAAATATGGTCAGTGCTCAGTGCTGCTCCCTTTTCTCCTCTGCATGAAGTGTTCTTTGGTTTTTATTTAAAAACCCAGCATGTTTTTCTATATTTGTCCTTGTTTACTGCTCCACCCAGCTTGGTGTCCTCTGCAAATGTCATCTGGTTTCTTTGCCTTTGCCACTCCCATCCTCTTTCAAATTGCTAATGGGGATGTTAAAAAGGGACCTAAGAATGACCTGCTGGTAATGTGCACTTATTGCCAGTCCATTACTGGTCTGTTAAGTTTGTTGTTGGGTCAGTTTTCAGAATGTGGTATGGGGTTAAATCCATGCAAATTTGAATGCCTTATGGGTGATGCTGGCAACAGGACCTGAAATTCTCTGCTAAATTCCTTTCTTGTGTTCTGAAGGGCTGCTGTAATGCATTTCCTAACGTTCATAACTCTTCAGTGTAGCTTGCGTGCCGGTTTTGGAGTCTACAATTGATGCTTCTCTGGGTAGTTTAAAAAAAAATTTAGTCCATTCCTATTTTGATGGTCACAAGTAAGTGTGCTGTTTGTGGCAGTGTGGCTCTTAATGAGTAGGGCCATCCACTGGCACTTATATTTTTCCTGATACTTGGAATGAAGAATGTATTTGGATCCAAATGTCTGGACGTGCCTTTTCAGATTGAGTTGCTGGGCAGTTTCTGCTGAATGTTTACTTTGCTGACAACTTCTTCTCAGTTTTCTTTCTTTTGCCCTTTTCTGAGTCATAACTGACCCTCTAGATTCTTGTTTGGTTGTTTCCTATTTTTCCATTTTCTGAGCAGCACTCGTAAGTTTTATGCAGCTGTAACAACCAGTTCTAAAGAAGGCAAGCAAAGACCCAGTTGCTGCTGTCCCTCTGCCAGAAGTTTGGCATTGGAATAATTATTTTTTTAAAGAAACTTCTGGAAAGAAACTCTAGTATCTTTTATGCCATGGTTAGCAAGCTGACTGAATTCATGGGTCTTGTAGAGTTATTGTTGATGTGAATACTTACTACTAATGCAAACAGCACTGAGGTGCTTTTTTTTCCCCCTGTTGAGTTTCTGGGGGCCTGATAAAGGGCACAGTGCATGGTAATAGTTACCTTGTGTGTTTTTGTGTTAGTAACCCTGTATTATCCTAGCAAGGAGGGTGATAGAAACAAAATATTAGTAAGATAAGGACAGAAGAATTTTGTTTTACAAAAGTGAATGACAGTGTGATATGCAGTAGAAGAGGATTAATATTAGAGATATTTTACTGGAAGGTTATTACAGGATATACTGGTTGCCTAATGAAAGACCTATTGATTGGGTTGCTTGAAACAAGAGGAGCCCACTTTCCTCTACCAAATGAAGCAGTACTTGTCTGCATCTCAGGACTTAGTTGGTTGTTAGGATTTCTGACTGGGATTGTTGTCTAGTAGCTGTTTGTTGTCTCCAGTTCTTGTAAACTATTCGTTGGATGGGGTCATGAGGTATCAGGCTTGAGTGTGGAGAGCATCATCTTAATCCATGTGCTCCCACAACTCCACTTCGCATGTTCTCAGTGAGGTGTTTTGGGTCGTCCTTGCAGAGTAATTCCTGCTTCCTTCTTCCTGGTACGTATTACTAATTCTCCACCTTGAGCAGCGCAGAATTGCTGAGAGGAATCTCTGACTCATGTTTTGGGCATGTTTTCCCCTCCCTTTATATTTCTCCCACAGACTCAGTCTAAGGCCAAGAAGGGCAATGGTGTCAAGAATAGGCTGTTTCTTTGTTCAGAGTCTAAACCTTCATCGTCTCCCACTTCTTCTGTAATTTTGATACATCTTTGTGTGAGGACTTCAGCTTCTGTGTGGATCATTTTTGCTTTTTATCTTGTTACCGTATTTCCATGTGAGCAAGAAATTATATGACCTGTACTTTCCAAAACATGTTCTTGCTTCCAGTTGCTTTTTCTTTTTTTACTTGGATAAGGTATGTGTCTTAAGTGCAGCCTTGAACACATAAAACACTTTGTCTTCACCTTGGGGATATGTGATGCTGCTTCTGCTGCTCTGTACTGTTGGCACTCCCACGTTACTGTGGAATGTGTGATGTCACTTGGGGGCACTTGGCTGTGGCCCTTGAGCCTGAGCAACCTTGATGTGACTATTAATGTAAATAATGGGATTTTGAATTGAAAATTCCTTTGCCTGTCTAAATAAGATTAATTTTTAGGCAGTTAATCTGAATCCTGTATTGCTCTGTTTGTCTCTGTATTGCTCTGGCTTTCTCTTGTCTCTGTCCCTCATTTCCTGCTGTGTATAGTACTTAACAAAAGATGCTGTGGTTTGAGTATGGAATTGTGGAAATCAACTCTTAATCTTCCAGATCTCAGTTCTGCTGTTTGACTTACCTTACAGCTTTGTGAAATTGTATTTATTCTCTTCCTATCTTCTGGATTGAAACTACTATCTCTCTTCTCAAGAATTCATTGTTTATGTGGAAGTTGTAATAATAGTTATGAAAATGCTCAATATTCTCAGGTAAAGGAAACTGTAAGACTCCAGACATGGGTGATCACTTACTTTTATTATTATTACTTCCCTTTTTATATTTAGCATTCATTTTCTGACCTTTAGGGATTGATATCTACAAGTTTCTCTTCCATGTCTTCATCACTTCTCTGTAAATAGCCAGCATTTTAATGTACTTCTTTTGACTGAAAAGTTCTTTTATGTGTATTTAGCTCATTTAATCCAAACTGGGAAGACAAATTAAGATTCTAATGGCAATTAGCCCCTTGTTGCAGTCATACAGGATCTTGAAATGACAAAGTACTATTGACATCTTTGTAATGTAAGTGAATTTCCTGAGCTGTTTGTAGTTGCAGTTTAAAACACTGCCTTGAAATGTGAATTTTTCAATCATGAAGCACTAAGACAAGTTATTTTTCCTTAGGAATCCTGTTTTATGTGTAAACACTTATTGCAGTGAGTGCAATTTAGAACAGTGTGTCTACTGCATCTAAAGAAAATGTGCTTTTGAATTACTTTCCATCTCTCTCTGGCTTTAATCAGGGAGAAGCTTCAGCTTACAAGTAGAATACTTTGGGGAGTATTTCCAAACTTGGAAGAGTAAAACCAGGGCCATATAATGGAAGTGCCTTCATGGTATTAGTTTTGGATTCTATTGGATAGTTGCATCATAAACTTTCTTTCACTTCCCCTAAGTGTTTTTTATTCTTCATGTTTAGGGACACTTAGTTGAAGGTGCACTCTTGTTCTAATTAAATTCTTAAATTAAGCAGTTCTTTTTTTAATAAAGCATAATCAGGGACACAAGTAACATAACAAAAACATAACATAATAATATAATAAGAAACATAACAAAATAATAGGTTCTAGTTTTGCTCTTATTCACTGTTTTGATTAATCATGCTTAAGATAGTTGTTGTTACCCATCTATAGACTGTTTTTGTTTGTGGGTTAGCCTTGTTTAAAGATTCTAGTCCAATGTAGCTTTATTTTCAAATTTTTGTTCATTTAGATATTACTGCAAGGTATCTTGAAGTTTGCTCTACATAAAATGTTTTCTGGTATTTGGGGTCTTCTTTTTTTTGTTGTGGTTGGTTGGTTGGTTGATTGGTTGGTTTTGAACACGAGAAGAGCCAGTACCTCTACAGACAGTCTTAAGGTTCATCTGGAACTACCACAAATGGAGTTAAGGGAAGGCAAATCACGTTGTTTGAATAAATTAAAACATATATAGCTAATCACATACATTGCCAAAAATTCATATGATCCTGTCCTTTAAGAATGAACATAGTCCAGTTCTTCCAATGCTTATGTTTTGACCCATGCAACTATTTGGGATATGAGTCACATCACCTATGTTTTACTGATTTTGTTGTTATAGCATTGTTCAAATGCCAATGCTACTGGTAAACCAGGACTTAGCAAACTAGGACTCCTGGAGTTGTCTTGTTTGTTAAGCTGACTTGATGCAGTGCAAAGAGGGCAAATCAGCTTTTTAGTTTTGTTTTTGTGTAAACTCGTTTTTAAATTTTGCTCAGTTTTTCAGATGGAGACACAAAAAAGGTCAGTGGGAATGGCATGACATTTGGTATGGATTGAATCAATATTTTTAATAAAACTGCAAGTATAAGTCAGTCTTCTATCTGGTGTAGTGCTTCTTGAGCTTCTTACGTGGCATTGTTTCATGCAATTTAGGAAAATGATGGCCTTAAAATCTCAATATTGCAGAAGGGAGGGAAACACAGATTGTAAACAAGGAAAGGAACTAGGAAGTCCCTGGAGCCATGTGATTGCTTGTATATATTCCAAATTATGTTCTAGGCATCTGGTTTGTTCTTGGACATCTCCATCTGTGTGTGTCAGAACCAGATTTTATTGTTTTATCAATGGAGTGCCTGCAAAAGGAGGGGCTGTGTGGTTCATAGTCCTTGGCAAGATGATCTATGGCTGTTTTCAGTGGGCACTTTTTGCTCTTTTGAGCTTCTGAAAAGCATAAGGGGTCTTGGTAAGGCAGTTTGCTTCAAAATTAAGCTTCAAAATTAATACAAGGGAAACCAACTTTTAGAAAATCTTTAGAGGAAATGGCCTGTCTTGTGACTGCAGCCTTCATTAGGATCACTGTCAGCAGAGATAAAGCGTTTGGGCTGTGATGCTGCAGATGCTGCTTTCATGCCTGTCTGATGATCTGATGGCTCTTGGAATACCCACCTACATGTGCAGTAGTAGGAGTGCTAAGTTATTGCTAATATTTATTAAATGAAACTTAAATTACTAACTTTTATTAAATGCAATAAACAGTTCTCTTGAAATTTTTAGTATGTTGCTGGTGTTAAAGCCTGAGATGCTGCACTTTGATTTGGAATAACTGCAATGACATTGTTAGTACTTAGCACACTGCTTAAGAACAGACATTTTGAAAAGAGAAGTAACTCTGGCTTATAAGATAGGTAGGCCCCTGACCAAAGCTGGGGGAGTTGGGTGTAATAACCAACTTTGCTCTTCTTTTCTAGAGACAAGTTTGGTTGTAGTTTTACATGGCAGTGGCATGCTTCATTGTTCACCACAGTTTTGCTTTTGTTGTGTTTTGAGTCTATTTTTTTTCTCGTGCGTGTTCTTTTAATACAAAGTATACAGCACTTGCCCATCAGCTATGTGTGGATCATGGCTGTTTTACAGTCAATATGTTCTGGAAGTCTTAAAACTTGACAAAGGGACTTTGAGACCAGAACTACTGGCATGTGGTTTTTTTACTTTGGTCTCTTACAGGGAGTCTTATAAATGCATTCTCTCTGTGGAACCCAGATTGCAAAGTCAGTGACAGCTTTAATATTTCACTTCATATTGCCTCTTTCTTCATCAGTCACATGAGATCTCTTTGGGCAGCAAAATCATCTGAAATTATTTGGACATTTGTATCTTCAGGATAGATCTCCCACTGTAAATATCATTTACTGATTACAGCTTTTTTTTCCATTTTTAAACACTGATGGAGCTGTTTACACTGATTGTCTGCACATGCATTAGGAAAGCTTTTAGTGTTGGGCTCGGCACACAACCACGAAGTTCTTTGCAGTGGTAGTAGATTAGTCTGAGAGCTGAAGGCCACATGAAATAATGTTTTTCCCCCATGAAGAATGGAATAACATAAAGGTAGTATTGCAGTATTCATCTTTGTATCAAAGCCAGCTGTGCTCCCAGTGTGTTGGTACCAGAATCTCCGCAAAATTAATAGCAACAGAGATGGGGAGGGGGCAGATTAGGAGATGGGACCATCATCTCTGTAAAGTGCTGAAGTTTTGAACTGGTGAGCCATTGCATAATGCATACAATATCTTGACATCCTTTTTATATGGCAAATTGAATGTACTTCTTTTTATTCCTCTTCTCACCCTACCTTTTTATCAGTTTTCAGGGGGTCATGTACCACTATGAGGTATCACCAATTTGCAGCTTCATTTTGGTTTTTTAGAGGTTCAGCATCTGTAAAGCAGCAATTACAACTGAACCTACATTACTCCAATACACTGGGAATTCTTCAGGCTTCGAGGACAGCTGGTAGAGAGCAAGTAAAAGGCTTGGGTTTGAGCTGTGTAATGCTCTTTCCAAAACTGTAAACAGCCCAGCATGTTGTCCTGAAATGCCCTGAAGGGAGAAAACACTTAAGGAAAAAAGCTGCCAATTATAGAAAAAATTCTCGGCTCTCTATTTTCAGAATTTTCTGTGGTGCTCTGGATCATGTTCAGGGCATCAGCTAATCTTGCAGTTGTTGGACACTTTTGGTCATCCTAATTAAACCAAGCATCCAAATCTCCCTCCCCTCAAAAATAAGTAAATAAAACAAAACAAAATCAACAAGAAGAAGAAAACAGAACAATCCCAATCCCTCTTTAGGTGGTCAGCTGCTTATCAGTTGTGATAGTTGTGGGTATTTGTAATAGACACTGCTACTGAATCAGTCCACCACTTGCCTGAACAGGTTTGATCCAGTGAGCTGCAAGTTTTATTTATGCTGAGTCCCAAGAAGTATTTTCAAACCCTCAGCATTTAATTTAAACTTTGTTAGTCAGAAGGCTGATGAGTGGCTGTAAATATGGTTGATACTTCAATGGTTTGTCTGCTAATGTTATTTAATAATATGCTGTCATTGTTCAGCTTATATTTGAGCAAAATGTTTGGAGTTGGTGGGTATCTTTATTAGGTTAGAGAAAAAATTGGCTCCTCTAACACCCTCACAAAAAACCCTATACAAACCAAAAACCTAAAGAAAAAAAACCCCCCAAACCCCACACCAAAACAAACTGAAGCTGAGCACATGTTCCAATAGAAAGGTCAAAGGCTTCCTGCTAAAATGAACAAAGATAATGGCAGTGTTCACTGCATGCCAGTGCTACACTGCATCTGTTTCTTCATTTGAAGGCTCTGAGTTTGTTTGCCTGTCTGAAGTGTTGCTGAATGTGTCACCAGCTAGTGGCACAGTCACTGTGTTCAGTCTAATTCAGACAAAGGATAAAGTTTGGCACCCAAAGGGACCCGAGGTAACGCTGGAATCTCAGCATCACTCAAGAAGGATACATTCAGTGTTTTCTGAAGAGATCCCAGCTGTTAAAAGTGTTGAGCAGGTTAGCAGGGTACTCTGAAGGCATTAGAGCCCTGGATGTTTCCTTTGTTTACTTTTAAAATGGCATAGAGACATGAGTAAGAAGAAGCTGAAAAGTCGAGGTACAGTCCCTGAGGGAAAAACATGAAGTTCACACTCAGGCTCACATATGAAGTGTTTGTTATAGCCAGATTAGTTGAATAAATTAGGACACACATGCAGAGATTTAGATAAGCTGTCTTAAGGCATGAACTTCATTTTATATAGTGGAGATGACTTGGTACTTCAATAAGGTGAATACTAGGACTTCACTGACTGCAGTTACCTCCCAGTTTATTTTACAATATGTAAATTTGTCCATGGCAAAAGTAAAGTAATGTGTTAAAGCTCTTGATTTCCTTGTTGCTATTGTACTTGAGGGAGCATTAGTTCTGATAGGACTGAAATGTTGCTAGGTTGTCAGAGCTTGTTATTTTTCATGAGTGATTGCTATCCTGCTTGTAAATTGCCATGATCTCAAATTAATTATGTGGTTTATCCTTCACAGCTATCAAAAGGCTATTCCAAAGGTTAAATATTTTCAAACTTCCATCTGATTCCAGCTGCAGGACATGTCTTCCATTGGTGTCCTGTTTATATGTTTATTCTTGGGTTGTTGTTGTCCAAATTCTTTGAATACACCCATTTAGAATACTCAGCTACTGTTTTCTTAATTTTACTAGATTAAGAGTTAAACTAGATGTACAGTTTCCTCCTGTAAAGTAGACTTTTTGTTGTCTGTATTGTTCTGAGCTGTCCTTCTCCTCCATTCTGTTTACCATCTGAATCTAGTAATTTCTGAACATGAGTGCCTGGGGCTGTTCACAGAATCCAGATCAGGATTTATTAGCATTTAGCTAAAGAAGATTTTTTGTTTAGGGATTCCTGTATTATATTGTGCTTTTGGATGTATTTATTCCAGTTATCCTTCTAGCTTTTTTGGATCTGGGCTTTCAAAGTCTGTACAGTTATTTTTAAGAATTCTCCTCAGCATGGTATCTTTAGGTTTTGTGTTGCTTTCCAGTAAGGCTTTTATTTTGTAGAAAAATTGCTGCCTAATGTTTGGCTCACTTTTATGATTCTCAAAAGAAGGCTTATTGTACACTGTGGAGTTCAGCTTCTCTAAAATACATGATCTCCAAGTTGTGCACATTAAGGATTAGGGAATTTCCAGCTAACTCGACTTTCACTGTGGAGAATTTCTTTGCTAGGAAGATGAATGCCTTTATTTGTTAATTACTTCAGTACTATTTATTTTACTTCTACAAATAAAAATTGGTGTGTGTTTTTAGAACTAATTTTCATGGCTTATCTCTTTAGACAGCTCCTCCCTATAAGCTGCAGCTGTCTTAAATCATCTGTTCAGAGGAGTTTTTTTAGGGAGAGTGGGAGGAAAGAAAATATTGCTAATGACGATTCTGAGTTCAGTCATTTAACAATTTGTCTCTTGTGCGCATGAACCTTTTTTCTTCTTTATGTGTTTTTTTTTTTCTTTTTAAAATTGCTATTTCCTTCTCTACTGAATATTGTTGGTTTCATTCAGTGTAACATGAACTGAGTGGGGTTTGTCTTTAGATCTTCATGTTATCAAGAGATAGCAGAGCAGTATGCACACTCTGCTGGGATCAGAAGGTAATAGCATTGCAGCAGAGTTTCTTCGTTTGTCTAAGAAACTTTTCTGGAGAGCTTTTTGTGGTGAACTCCAATGTATGATCACTGAAAAACCTGTGTGACTTGGTTGCTATTAGATTTGCTATATTATTTATTTATTATATTTGTTTAGCTTCTTTTGTAGACAGTGGGTATTAAAGCTTTCCTTTGCAGCTCAAAGTGTTCCTAAAGCATTGTTCTTTGCCTCTCTGCGTTACTTGGGTGAACTGCTGTTCTAAGAGCAATACAGATTGAAAGATGATGTGCGAACAATGGAATAATCTTGGTGGAGCTGTCCCATACGTCATTGTTTTCGTATTTTGTAAGCTGTTTATGGAATTGGAAATAATTTGGACTTGAGGTCTATCAATCATCTGACCTTTACAGTTTGACCTGTTACTGAAATTTAGTAGTTCCGGAGAGATTCCTCTGTCATATTGTCAATTTGGTAATACTGTTCCTCTAGCTTTCAGACCCCCTTCCCAGACAGGACCTAAATCTTCAAGGTGTAAAGACTGTACCTTTATAAATAGTTTTTCCTTGATTATATACAGCAAGATATCAAGGAAAGGGAAAGAATTTGAAGACCAATTTTTAATTCTCAATATGTGTAGTGTGCCTATGACATGTGTAGAAGGAAAGAGCTGGATACGTTCAAAGTAATTTTTGGCTGCAGAAATATCCAAGTGGGGCATTGATAATGGAAGCAGGTACCAAAGGTTCTGTAAGAAGACTTGTCTCTCAAATCTAATATTTTTGAGATTTAAGCTTTTGCTTCATCTGGGTGATCAAATTAAAAGCTACCTTCCTTATCAGTCTCTTATCTTTTTAGGTTTCCATGAAGATAAACAACTGAAATGTGGATAGCTTGTTTGTAGCTTGGTGGTGGTTGTCATCTGGAGCCTGCTGGTGTCTCGTCTCAGTAGTAGGCGTGGTGTTGGCAGCTGAGAGCCATGAAGGTTGTCCCAGAGAAGAATGCTGTCCGCATCCTGTGGGGTAGGGAGCGGGGTACCCAAGCCTTGGGTGCTCAGCGGCTTCTGCAGGAGCTGGTGGAGGATAAAACTCGATGGATGAAATGGGAAGGCAAGGTAAGGTTGTGGGGTAGAGCTGCATAGCTTGATCTTGGAGTGGGGGAAGGGAGGCAGGGATTTGAAATAAATTGTCTTGTGATTATACCTTTGATGTGTTACACTTGATATGCTCTCTGGCTCTGTTCAGTTCCTGCAGTGATGTGATACTAGATATGTTCCTGCAGCGGGTTGGCCTTGTTGTCTGTGTGGCTTACAGTTAAAGTATGATCATATGACTCTTGCAACACTTCCTGCTTTGTTGGCTTTTTCAGAAAGTTGAGTTACCAGACAGTCCACGCTCCACCTTCTTGCTGGCGTTTAGTCCAGACAGGTAATTAACTCCTAGTTCATTCCCTGTTTCAGCAGTCTCCCTACACTTACAAAAGTGATGGAGGCTTGTGCCCGTTGAGTTGTCCAGTCCTGAACAGCCAAATGAAACTTCTGGTTCCTGACACGCATGGATGGAGTGTGTGCACCTTCCTAATCTCACAACTTCCAACATAGTTGGTGTTTAATTTCTGAGGTACCCAGGTGATACAAAGTTCTAAGGAGAAAGGATCTGTGCAGACACCGTGGGATTTTGTAAGAAACTAAAGGGAGTAAAGGGTGTTTTAATACAACATGCCCAAATGATGTGACACATTCACTGGGATGTCTAGGAATAAAGAACAGAGCAGACTGATGTGTATATTGGAAGCAGAAATGGAGGTGGGATCTCTCATAGTATCACTTGATTTGCCAGTGGTTGAGACGGTGTGGAGAATTGGGAATATTTATTTGCCCCAGACTGTCACTCAGGAGTGCCTTCTGAGCTGCCTCTTCATTCTGACATTCAAGTCAAGTTTGTTCTTGCAGCTTCAGATGAGCTCATGTTTGCATGGACCCTGAAATCTGGCTACAAAAAAGCTTTGTGACCATTGGTGAAACAGTAGCCTCTTACCCTTTGAGCTCTATGTGGGAGAGCTGCTGGGTTAGGTGTGAACAGACCCTGTTGAACCATGGACCAATTTTGCTCTGTTCTTCTCATGCTAATGTTTGTCATACCGTCTGTATTCCCAGGACCCTAATGGCTTCCACACATGTGAACCACAACATCTACATCACAGAGGTGAAAACGGGCAAGTGTGTTCATTCCTTGGTTGGACATCGCCGCACTCCCTGGTGTGTCACCTTCCATCCCACCATCCCAGGCCTCATTGCTTCAGGATGCCTAGATGGGGAGGTTAGAATTTGGGATTTACATGTAAGTCTTTCCTGAAACATATGCTCTTTTGATGTTTGGTGGGTGGTGACTTTGTTTGTTGGCTGAGTTTGTTTTCCACGTGTTACGTGGTAAGAGAGCTGTTTGGAAGCTTTTCTGGGACCTGTGTCTAAAAGCATAGAAGAGACCATAGGTGGCCTCTTCTCTCTAGAGAGGAGGTGACAGATTCTTTGTTCAATCTTGCCAGGTAGGTCATGCTTCTTAATGGTACTTGTTTCATTGATTGCAGTGGTACAGGTAGTGCTGGAGAACTTTGTGCAAGGTGCCTGTTTAGCATTTGTGAGATACTATTTGTTATTTGTTATTCCTATTTGTTGTAACTATTTGCTGTTTGTTATTCCACTAAACATATTTGAACTGTTCATTAGAGAAACTGTTGCTCTACCTGGTTTGGTAAATGGCACAGAGACAAAACACATGGGCTTGTGTGTTCGTTTTTTTTTTTTTTTAATGAAGCATTTTTATGGACTGCTTGAGACACTTACCTACAAAAATACATCTGTGGTCATTGTTGCAAGTAGTGTTACATTTTAGACCTGGCACATGACCTTGTGTGGGAACCGCTGTTGTTGCCAAGACAGCACCTCACTTGCAGTGCTCTGGGCAGGCTGGGAGGGACGGCAGGTACATGGAAACTTAACGATAGCGAACTTTGTGGTAAAATTGCTTGTGGTTCTTGACTCCTCACTCTAGGGTGGAAGCGAGAGCTGGTTCACAGATAGCAACAATGCCATTGCATCGCTTGCTTTTCATCCTACGGCTCAGCTCTTGCTGATTGCCACTGCCAATGAGATACATTTCTGGGACTGGAGTCGTCGGGAGCCTTTTGCAGTGGTGAAAACAGCCAGTGAAATGGAGCGGGTCAGGTGAGCTCCTGCTTGTGGGTGAAGAGAAGACTTGTATGTGAAAAATGGTCAGATTTGGGAAGTGTGTGTGAGGTTCCTCTGGGATGCTGCACCCTCTGCACTCAGGCAGCGGAGAGAAGTGTTGCTTGCAGATCCTTAACTCAGCTGGTAAAAAACCAGTTCTGTGGGCAGAAAGAAAAGCAATTAAAAGTAATAGATCCTGTTGGTTGTTCATATTTGTAATAGGGCATGTGTCCATTAAATGTCCAGAATCTACTTCGTGTTGATTTGTAAGCTTAGTAATTGGACTTGTCAGCCATAAGGATGAGAAAACCCAGCAACTGCTGGAACAGAATGCAGAGCTATTACTTTGGCACATTTGTAGAGGAAACTGGATTGATGGAAACCTGCTGCCTGCTTTTGAGCAATTTAAAATAAAACAACGATGTGACATCAAGGCAAGTTAATCTCTCCCTGTGTACCAATTCCATTTTGTAATATAAACGTGTATCCCTTTAAATTTTCTGGCTATTTCAATTGATACAGCAGTACTTACTTCCAGCTTTTGACTTGGGTGTAGTGTTGCTGTGGACTATAAAATAGCTGCAGTCTTCAGCTAGATAGGTACATTTTGTTCTTCTTAATGCATAAACTTTTTGACGTCCTTCATAAAAAGGTGATGATAATGTAGTAATGTTCTCATTGCAAACATGTCATGTGGAGTTTTCTTCCCTGCTGTGTTCAGCTTCCTGTGTCAATGTGAAATGTGAACTGATGATCGATATTCTGGCACTGCTTTTGTTTTAGGCTGGTACGGTTTGATCCCTTGGGACACTACTTGCTCACAGCGATAGTTAACCCTTCTAACCAGCAGGTAAGGGGGATGTCAGGACTTGTATTGACTGGCTAATTGCAAGGTGCTCTATGCACTTTAGCACTAGTCTGTTTCTAAGCAGACATGTTTTTCTGAAAACCTGAAGTCTTCTTAAGCTGAGTTGTGTCTCACCTTGATCAGGCACGTGAATGTTCTTGTGTTACATGCATGGCTAATAAAGTGCTTTCCAAAGTGTGTTTTGCCCTCTCTGTCTCACTAATGATGGGACAGAGGTCTCAGCGGTCCTGTTCTTTCAGTTCTGTTGCGGTGTTCTTTTGGATTTGAAGCTGATGTATTAACAATTCTCCCCTCAGCTTCTGACCCTCAGACACTGATACTTCTGTTTCTGAATGGTGTATTGTGAAAGCTCACTGGGCTGTAGGAAGAAGTTGTCTAGATCCATAAAATGAACTTAGAAATCATCTGAATTGGTTTCCTCCAAGTCAAGGCCTTTAGGAAGGGACTTACCACATCCTTTCATCTGTCTGGCCTGGTAGCTGACTTTCTGCTGTTTATTTGGAAGTCCAGGATTTTGCTTTGAGGTGACTGAACTTTGGCTGTTTCCTTCTGCAGAGCGATGAGGAAGTGGAAATCTCCGTGGACAGCACAGAGATGCCTCATTATCGTCAGCGCGCTATCCTTCCGTCTCAGCCTGTGAGGCGCACACCCCTCCTCCACAACTTCCTGCATATGTTGTCCTCCCGCTCCTCTGGCATACAGGTGGGAGAGCAAAACAGTGTTCAAGACTCTGCTACCCCATCCCCTCCACCGCCTCCACCACCACCACCTCCGCCTCCAGCCAGTGAGAACACAAGGGCATCTGTCTATAACAGGCTCCGGGAGCGAGTCAGCTATCCCACAGCAGAGTGCTGCCAGCACCTGGGGATGTTGTGCCTTTGCAGCCGATGCTCTAGTGCAAGACTTCCTTCTTCTCTCTTCCCACACCAGGAAAATGCACCCTCCACGTCTTCTGGGGCCACTGGCACTTCCTTCTCCTCTGTGCAGACAGAGCCTTATCAACCCCCAGAGCAGGCATCCGTAGCGCAGGAGGAGCAGGGGATACTTAACAGGCCCTCTGCTTTCAGCACAGTTCAGAGCAGCACTGCTGGCAACACCCTGCGCAACCTTAGCCTGGGCCCCACGCGGCGGTCCCTCAGCGGGTCCTTGGCAGGCCACCAGTCCCGGTACCAACAGTCTGCGAGAGAGATGGCTTCAGGCTTGGGTGGGTCTGACTGGTCCAGGACAGTGCTGAACATGAGCTCTCGGTCCGAGCTGGAAGCCATGCCTCCCCCTAGGACCAGTGCCTCCTCCGTGAGCTTGCTGTCCGTGCTCAGACAGCAGGAGGGCGGTTCCCAGGCATCAGTCTATACCTCTGCAACAGAAGGGAGGGGCTTTCTGGCCCCAGGGGCTGAGGTGAACAGTGGTAGTAGTGCTGGCCCGAGCAATCCGGCCAGCATTCGTAATGAGCTCCAGTGTGATTTGAGGCGATTCTTCCTGGAATATGACCGGCTTCAGGAGTTAGATCAGGGGATTGGTGGGGAGCCCAGCCAGTCGCAACAGGCTCAAGAAATGCTCAACAACAACATTGAGCCTGATCGACCAGGTCCCTCCCATCAGCAGACTCCACAAAGCAGTGAAAACAATTCCAGTTTGTCCCGGGGTCACCTGAACCGCTGTCGTGCTTGTCATAACCTGCTGACCTTTAACAATGACACGCTGCGCTGGGAAAGAAGCACGCCTAGCTACACACCAGGGCAGGTCCAAAGCACATTTGAGGGTGTGCCTCCAAATACCAGCCAGGTGCAGCCTGCAGAGAGAACCGAGGGCAGAGCTCCTGCCTCTAGCAGACTGCAGCTGGGCAGCTCTTCCACCCCGCAGGAGGAGAGGACCGTGGGAGTGGTCTTTAACCAGGAGACGGGGCACTGGGAAAGAGTTTACAGCCAGTCGGCTTCAAGCAGACCTGGGAATGTATCACAGGAGGCCTTAAACCAGGAAATGCCTGAGGAAAGCTCAGAGGAGGATTCACTCAGGAGGTAAGATACATGCTTGCCCTTCCTCCTCTATTTTTTCTTAAACCTTTCCCATCTAGTCTGAGGTTCTTTAACATTTTCAGATTTAAAAATCTTTTCTCATATGGCTGTGTGCTATTCCTGTAGATGAAAATAGAGATGTTGGTGTTGATGTGTTTATAACTGCTATTGTCGTGCTGCAGATGGGTTCTGAAGATGGTAAGGGCAGAAACTGGACCTCTCAATGGTAGTACAGACAGGTGAAAGGGTGGGCTCTTGCAGCAGATCTCTGGGGTGAACTTTACTCCTGGTGTTTCTGAGACCCTGCAGAAGAGTGGAAACTCAGGATGTGTTAATGCTGTTCTTTGTGCTCCTTATCACACACCCTTATCATCATGTGCTATGCATGGAGAATCTGCCCAGAGTTGGCATGGAAAACTGGGCATGAGTAAGTTGTTAAGTTAAAAGGGTTAAGAGTAATTTTCTTAGTGTTTCACAGAGGGCGAAAAAAAGTCAAAGCTCTGTGTCAGTGGTTTGGGTATATGCAGTTGGTTTGCCCCTGAAAAGAGAGGTAAGTTTTGAAAGTGGCTCCTGTTGACCTGAGCTGGTTGGGGACATACTGATCACTGAAAATTTTAGGCTTTGCTGTCTTTTGTTTTTGGAAGGATATTTTTCTTCTGCTCCAGATATGATACAAGAAACTGGATAAACTAAATTGAACTTGTGTCAGGAAAGTGTCTTCACTGGCTTGTATGGATGATAGAGCTACACTGGCACTTTGGATAGGGTTTTTATACTGGGTTTCAGTTTCACATCTTCCCTGTCAAGTGCTCTCACCAGACAAAAGGTTCAGTCTTGCTGTTTCTCTGAAACAGATGCTTTGAGCTGTAAAAAAGCAAAATTTCCAGGTTGGATGCAGATGTAACTAACTAAAAAGGCTTGTACACGGGAGTGCCTGAGGAAAGGGAATTCTTTCCTCTGTCCTGCAGATAAGCTGATTATACTGAGGCTGGAACAGTGACTGCCTTTCTTGTTGCTGCAGTTGCATAGCAAATAAGTGGTGGTGGTCATAAAATTATTCATCTGTTTCTAAATCCTTGCGGCAGTTTGGTTTTGTGTTTTTGTTTTTGTTTTTTTTTTTAAATAGCCTGCCATAATAAGAGTCTCAAGCTGATTACATGGGAGCTACTTCTTGGGCCTGAAGTTACTTACTGTTAATTTAAGTCAGATATTCTCTTGTCCCCTATTAAAGGACATAAAAGTAAGAAGCAGCTGACAAATTTAACTTTAAAATGGCGCTTGAGTAAGTCTTGCCTTATCTTTCTTCTGAAATAGTGGTACATACTTATGTCATCTCCACTGTGTCTCGTTTTCTGGGATGAGTCACTGTGGTGTCAGAAATAATGGGGCAAATAACCCTCTTTATTGATCAGGCAGTTGGCACATGTTTGGACAATGAGATGTGGTGGGATATGTAGATACAATCTTTCCTGTGGTAACTGTATAATTTAAAAGGCATATAATTCAATCCACCCCAGCAAGACTAACAATGACAGTCCTATGACAAAATCTCTGGGTCACTTTGCTTGTCATCCGTGGTTGCTGCTGCCTTCTCCAGTAGCTGCAGAATTTGTGCAGGGTTACTTGCCTACCTGGTCACCTGAGCAAACAGGTGCTTTTCGCTGAGACTTCTGATTTGGAGTGGGTAGTTTGATGCATGAGCTTAATTCCAGAGGAATTCCTGTAAGGTGAAACCTTTCTGGCAGAGGTTGTTGAGAATCTCCTAGAAACTCTTGTTTTCCCGGTCTCCTGCTTCTGTTATCAGGGCTTTCTAAAGAACAGGCACAGCAGGGGTTTTCTGCTTCCCTTCTAACTGAAGTTCAGGTTATCTGTAGTGTTCTGAGGTAAGAAGCTGGAAGCAATGGGCAGTCTGGTATTGAACGCTCATGGCAATTTCCTTGAAGTAAAATTTCATTTCCTTTCTTGATAAACGCATCGGGTGGGCTTGGGGCTTCATGAAATCTTTTTCTTAAAAGGAACCCTGCATGCAGCATAGCTCTATCCTGCAGGTGTAATTTTCTGCCATTCTCAAATTAGCTGCTTGTATTTTTCTTTATAGAATGTGGGAGATGAGATTAGTTCAGTTGGGTTAGAGAATGGTGCTAATAGCACCAAGGTTGTGGGTTCAATCCCCATGTGGGCCATTTACTTAAGAGCTGGGCTAGCTCATCCATGTGGATCCCTTCCAACTCAGAACATCCTGTGAATCTATTAACAAATCAGCAAGCACCCACTTAGCTAAATTTTGCGTAGAGTGAACATCTTACTGCAAGCCTTCACGTCTCCCAGACCTAGGGCATGCTTTCACAATGGGAAGTGCTGGAACCAACCACTTCTGCACAGCAGAGTCCAAAGTGTCTATTAACATTTGAAGCTACAGAAGTATGCAAAGATGGGGTCTGAGGATCCTGAGGTATAAGCTGTGTAATGCAGAAAGTGCTGATGAAATACAAGGGGGAGGATACACCTTCAAGCCTGGGGGTACAAGTGGTAACTGCATACACACTTCTAATCAATGTCATTTTGTTCCTGTCAGCCTCTGATTAATTCTTAGTGTTGGGATCAAAGATGTGCTCATAACCTGTTTTATAATTCTGTTCTTCTTTGTCTCTCCATTAGATGTCCTCATTGGGCAATTGAGCTCTATATTCTAAGGTCAGCTAAAAAAAGCAGGATAAAAATTGTATCTGGAAACTGTGTACCTTCTCATTCCCTGTCCCAGGGGTAGGGTTCATTCCCTGACATGGCCTTCCTAGTTGAGAAGTAGCTTTCTGGGAAAACAGTGCCATTGAGGGTCAGTTAAGTTAATAGGGTAGTTTAGTGAAGGCTGTTCTTTGAATTCTGTTGATGCAACTATGTCAGCTGGGTAAGGAGAGAACTGTGCTGTTTCTGATGGTCCTAGGCTGATTGTCTTGGACTAATCACAAAGGCATTAATAAGCACGCAATGAGACTCTTCCTAACTAACAACTCTGGCACCTCTGTTAGGAGAAACATGTCACTGGGAGCCTCAGCAATACAAGGAGTCCCATCACATTCAGCTTGGCCTGAAAGCAGTGTGGCATTGAGCTGTGTGCTTCTTGAAATTGTGCTGGTGAGGCATGAATTTGGGGAAAGTTCATGATCTACATTAACCAAAAGTTCGTGAGACTGAGCTTCAGCTTTTTTGAGGTTCTCCAGGCTGATCTCATTAATTCAAATGTAGGGGTTTTTTTTCCCTGCAGATGTCTTTGCCTCACTTTTAACATCAAAGTGAAAAGAATCTCAGAAATCTCTGAAGCTGCCATGTGAAATGTGCTGCATAAAATTGGTCATAGAAGCTGTTGGAAAGATGTGGATGAAGGAGGGATAACTGAGCAACTGAGGATAGCTGGTTTAATTTTTTTATAACTACCTGTTAATTGAAAAATGGGTTGAGAAGGTATTGTGTTAATACTGTAATCTCAGTGAGGGAAAAGATCCTCTAAGTGCTTGAAGCCATTGTTGCTGTGTGGACCAATTCAGGTTGATAATGAAAAGTTGAACAGGAAATGAAAGAGGATTCTTCTAGCCAGCTGCTTGTTTGAGAGGAGTTGTGCCACCTTCTTAAGACAGTGATACACAGAATCTAGCAGTGATCTCTGCTGAAATATATATCAATTCAGCAGTTAATGCTAGGTACAGTGCAATACTGACTAATAAAACTGATCTAGATTTTCTCTTTGGCTGTTTTAGTATGACACAAGTAACATCTACAGAATTAGTGTGGAGTTTTTAGGGAAAAAAAAAAGGCAAAGTAATTAGGTTACAAATTTAATTTTGTTTCTGAGTTCTGGCATGACATCCCAGGCCACAGTATTTCTGGAATGGAAGCAAGGAGCAAGTAGTGATGTGTGTCCCTGCTAACATATTTCAAACCTTATTCAGTGAAACAATTTCTATAGATGGGGAGAAGAAGGAAGAGGAGAATTGTCCTTTATAGATTTAGCTGCTTGTAATACGTGAGGGAGACAATTTTTATATGGTTTACCTGTTTATTTTGTGTAGAGATTTGAGTACATTACTGCAGATGAAAGATGTGTTCTGTTCTATTGCCAGGCAGGTTTGCATGAAACTTACATTTCATGCTCATTATCCTTATTCTTCCATGAAGAAGCTTTGTCTGGCAGTTATGTTAAACTTCTCTAACCACTCCATTGCACTCATTCCGGAGGTCAAATTCTGTAGGCTGTGGTGTGAGTAACTCTGTGCCTGCATTTTATGAATGCATAATGTTTTCACCTTGCCTCACCTATGTAGTTTGACGACAAGATACATTATCGAAGTTACCTGAAAATCTGAGAAGTCTTTTGAACCATCGTGTGTGACACTTGTCACGCAAATGGACAGAAAGGAGTGAGCATGTATGAAGTGGGGAAATTCTTGTCTGGGGACCCTTGTATAAACTCCTTTATTTTGTTTGTGAGTGTGTGAAAGGCAGAGTCCACTGTGCTGTGCAAGTATTTGGCTTGTTGAAGTTGGCACAGCTCACCAAAGGCTTTACTGTGTTTCAGTCTGTTGGATTCACTGTGCACAAGTGACATGTGAAACCATCTTCCCCGGAACCATGTAACAGGGTCCAGGGACAAATCTGTGTCTTTCCTTTTGTCAGCTCTCGTTTGAGGACTCTGGTCACTCCTGCCTTGTTCTTGCTATGTGATGTGAACCCAGTCACACGTAGTACAGTGACTCCAGTTCATTTCGTTTCTCTTCAGTGTTGGTGGCCTTTCTGGCCGCACACAGCTCTCCTTACAGCAGCTATGAAGAGAAACACCTAGTCTGTTCCCCTTTGAATCTCTCAGACCATATTTCCATATTGCTTTGCTGCCACAAGGGGGTAATGTTGCTTCTGCTCCTTTCTGTCTCCGAACCTGAAAGTTTCCCGTTAGTGTATGAAGGGTAGCTTGAGGACCCTCCCCAATCCCGACTGGCAGCTTATCTCTGTAGTTACCATACAATTGCAAGTTCTTCAGTGTTTGGAGAAAGGCGTAAATGCGAGGATACAGACAGGAAATGGCTCTGATACACAATGCAAGCAAGGGAGGAGCTTATCCTTTGGGCTTTTGTAAAGGTTTGAAAGAGATAGATGTGGATCTGAGGTGAGACAGGTATTTTGTCTTTCTTAAGTATATACATTTCAGAGTTAAAGCTCTAAAAGACCTCGGCAACCTTGTAGAATTCGTCTGGACTTCTTGTTTATTGCCTACCAAGCCTGGAGCAAACCTTTCTTTGTAGCTTCCCTTCTCAAAGGTTTTGTTTTCGTTTTGATGGTTGTTCACACCCTCGGACAACTTTCATAATATGGAGCTTGTTTTCTGGAGAATTGCTTGGCAGGTGTGGGTTGGAGTCTGGGCAGTCACTTTTTCCCCTGGGGCTGTTTGTTCTCTTTTTCAAATATGCCTTGAGCTATTACCTAAATTTTGGAGCTTTTCCATGAGAAAGCAAAGAATATGTTTGGGGTTTTTTTGTGTTAGATTTGGTTTTTTTACTAGTGCAAATAGGTATGGCTTGCTCAAGACCTTGAGGGGATGCATCTTCCTGCTCTAAGTAGTAGATACAGTGCTGACTTGTGATCGAATTGGGACCAGTCTGTGGTTAAAGTAGATTAGCAGGGTAGGAGCAACCCCATTCCTGCCCAGCAGTGATGAGTGCTGTATAGGAAATGCAAAAGAGTACAGTCACTTTTGCAGCTTTTGTTCCTGAGTTCATGCCGGCAGAGCCTGAGCTTCTTACGTGCAGCTCTGGTTTTTGATGTAAACGACCAAGGCTGATCGGATCTCTGCATGTGCTGACTTCTGGTAACTTTCTCACTGTGCAAAGCACTGAATGAAAGGGGGAATGTCACTCATATCCTTGCCTGAAAAACTAAACAACCAGAACACTTCCTTGTCCCCTGCCATGGATACAGAATTGCCTAGGAAGACACAGTTCTGTGACTGACATTTACCATCAAAATCAGAGAGGAGGGTTGTGCTACTCACTTTACTTTTTGGGGTAGAGGAACTAAAGCAGGAGGGAATTTCCTTATACAGAGCTATAAATGTGTTTTATGGTGGAGACAGAACACATACCTAGTGTATTCTGCTTTTGTTCCATTCCTCATTTCTCAAAATCCTTGTCGTTGCTTTTTTTTTTCCCTCCCCTAATTGCTTACAGCAGTTGTGGCTTGCTTATCCAAGTATTTAATATATGTTGTGGCCCAAAGAAAGGGGGGCTTGAGCAGAAGAAGGCCACTCCTGAGCTGTGGAGAAGAGGCTGGCTGCTCAGACTGCCCATCGGTGAGAATGTGGCCTGTGCTAAATCTAAATAGACCTATCCAACATAATTTTCCTGACTCTTTGTTCAGACCCATTACTTGTGGAAACCTTGCTAGCCTTGTGTCCTGGCATTTGTAGTTTGAGTTCAGTATTTTCTTTAAAGTTATGATGTGTAGACCTTACTGGTGCTGTGGAAAGGATTTTTCTGACAAGCCTTATAGCCTCCATGTGCTATAACTGTGGTAGTTTTGGGAGAGTTTGTGCTGTGCCGTTCTGAAGGCTTGGTAAGAAACAATTCCAAAGATGCTTTCTTAAAATTCTTGAAAATGGTGGTGATAGAGATAAGTAATATCTCAGCAGTTAGTGAGTGTATCAGGATAAACAGAAGTTATAAATGGATTTGCAAGCAGAGAGAAGAGGTTTGGGTTTGTGCATGGGAAGACGTGCTTGAGGGGAGAAAGCCAGAACTGTGTGGTGTGGGAAAGATTTCTGTAAATGTTAGCCAGGACATGTAAGAGTGAACAAAGACTCTGTTTTTCTAATTTGTCTGTTGTGAACTTAAAGTGAAATGATACTCTGAAGGTGACATGAGCATTTGAACATGGTAATTAGCAGTGTTTATGTGTGAGATGAGCGGGCTGCGGACAAACTTGGTGACTATTGTTTGGCCTTTACTAAAAATAGAAAATACCAGTTAGTTTTATCATGAGACTATAAACATAGCCTGAACTACAGGAGAGGCTGCCATGATACCTAAATGGTCAGTTAATACCTATGTGAGCTCTGGGGTTATTACTGTCACCCTTCCAGCTTTGTGGGTTTTTTCCAGACCAAGCCTGCTCCCTGTGTGTGGGCAGGAAAGACTGTTTACTGAAGTTCTAGAAGTTTAAGCTCTTTAGTATGCTGCTAGTTATGTGGAAGAACAAGTGGAAAAAGTACCTGTTTTCTTGCACAAATATTCCTTCCCCTGCCTTTGCTAGTTTCCTGATTTAAGAATAATGTAAGGTTGCTAGAGCCTATTCTTCTTCACTGAGAGTTGGTGGGCGAGAAAAATGATGCCTTGTGCTTTCCCTTCTTTCAGTAACTAGTAGAGGTCACTCCCTGCTGCTGAGTTTCCCCCAGTGCTTTGGAAAGCTGGACATGTACCTGCAGCCTTCGCCAAACTTGCAGAAAGGCATAAGCTGCTCTTTCTTTTTCTTGGCCTGAATTTAAATATGCAGCAATGACTGTAGCAGACTAAAAGAAATTCTTTTCCCCATGTTCTTCTTGTAGCAGCTTGACTTGCAAACTAGGCAGGTGTAGAAATAACTCCTTCTCAAATACATTTATGGTATTTTCCCATTTGAACCGCTGCCCTCCTTCCACTTCTCTTCTAAGTCCAGGCCTAGCAATGCGGAGTTCCCCTGTAGAAGAAATGGGTCAAGTTTGTCCCTTGCAATCTCCAGGCAACAGAAACTTCTTTCTCTACAAGTCTCTTTTCTGTGGAGACTGTTCTGGAATTTCACCTGCTGCAGTGTGGCAGCAAGGAAGCTTACTGAATTTGAATTAAAGTGATGTTTTAGTGAGAATGGAAGAGGTATATACTTCCAAACTGGCTTTTATTTTTGCTTCTCTTGAGATCTAGAGTTGGGTAGGGGGTTGGGGTTTTTGGTGGTGGTTTTGTGTGTCTGTGTATGTATGGGTTTTTTAAATTGGGTTGTGAGGGTTTTTTTTGGTGGGTGGGTGTTGGTTGTTGTTTTGGGCAGGTTTTTTTGTGAGGTTGTTTGTTTTTTGGGGGAATACATATATGAGATGACTGTAGACCAAAGATCTTGAATAAACACAAATTGCTCAGAAGTTTAAAGACAGCTGACTTCAAACAATCCTATTTGAGGATACCATAAAACATATCAGTTCTCAACTTTCCTACAGAGAGGGAAGAAGTGTGAATAGCTTCCTTCTCTTGAAAGCCATCCTTTGTTAGGGTGTCTGTCTCCTTTGCTGTCTGCACGTACTTTCCCTGCAGCCACCTGATCCAGCTGCTGCAGGGTGGGCAGCATGTCCAGACAAGCTCACTTGACCAGGTACAGTTGCTCCTGTTTCTCTTTTTTTATCTATGTGCCTTGAGTTCATCTAATTGTCTTCTGTCTAGGGGATGATGCTCAGCTTAAAATTAATGGAGGTTTATGACATGCTTAAACTATCTAGCTGTGATTTTTAGAGCTTATTTTCTGGCTTCAGGTAAGTCACATTAAAACAGTGTCTAGGTTTCAATTTAGTTTTGGATTTTGCCAAGAAACAAGTTTTGGGCAGGCTCTCAGACCTTCTGTTTCAGGCCTGCTTGCTCATCTAAAAGTTCTCTGTAGCTTTCTTCACTGTGGGGAAGAGCTGGAGATGTTGGCAGTGTAGTATGCCTTTTTATTGTAATGCAACTCCATAATTTTTAGATATGCATTCAATTTACATATACTTTGTGTGTGCACTCACTCTTCATGCTCTTTAGAAATGCTCACAGCGTGGTGTGTCTGGAGACAAAGTGCCCTTATCCAATTATTTGTTCCTTATTGTAGAATCTGGGCTGGAGAACTTGCAGTAGGGCAGCATTTATCTATTCATGGACCTGGAGCAAGAGGAGAGAGGGAGACCTGTGATCTGACTCAGTAATACAACTGTAACCAAAATACTAAGGACTCTAGATTTCTCCAGTTGAGCTGTTCTGGTCTGTTGAATAGCTAAGATGCATTTTAAACATTTTCCACATACATATTTAACTGATTGCACCAAATGGCTGTTTGTGTGGTGATGTAAGTGACCTCCTCCCTTGCTCTTCTTGAGAGAGCACCTGCTGAAACTGAAGGCTGTAAATAAACAGGGTTCATTATCTGCCAGGAAACTGACTCATTTTTCTGCTTGAAATGCATTAGTATGAAATCATTCCCTTGTCTTCCTGAAGTGGGAAGGCTGGACTAAGTGACTGAACTACCCTGCCAGTCATCTGTTGACCTGACTTTATTACTGCAGCGTGAACAAGAGCATTTTAAAGGAATTGCTTGGTTTGTGATGAGACCTCTGTTTTCATAGCCTTACAAACCTATGGAGATAACAGTATGGCTTCTGCCCCCTCAAGAAAGACACCTCCTCTTCAGTTCCCTATGGAGAAACACGAGTTGTATGTCATTATCTCAGAAGCTGACGCAGATCTGTGTGTGGGGGTAAGCAGAGATTTCTGCTGTCCACAGAGTCTGTGGTGTTGGGAACTCCCAAAACAAGGAGAATTTGAAGCAGACATACAGATGAAGGTAGGCAGAAGAGCCCTTAGAAGAATAAAGGTGTCTGCAGGCTGAGGGAGTTCAGTGGGTTGGCTTTGTTCTGGCCATGCTTTTAAACCTTATGATAACTAGAAACCTGTACTCTCTAGCTGAATTTCTGGTATAATGGCATGTTGTTAAGGGTCTAGGTGGAGAAATGTGATGTCTGTCTTCAGCTTGGCACAAGTGCCTGTCCCATCCTGAGCACTGATTTGAAACTGCCACTGTAGACCAAAATAGCATGTGCAGTAGCCTGAACTGATTTTAATTTCTTCTCCCCTCCTGTCCCTCAAGCTTTGCCCCAGCAAAATGGAAGTGCAAGATCTTTCATTGTTCTTTTTATGTTGGAGTTTTTGCCAAAACTAATCAATGCTGCTTGCTATAGCTGGTCTTGACCCTTTTAATGTCTGTCATGGATGTGTGTTCCCTCTTGCATGTTGACATAATGAACTAATCGTTCTGCAGATGCTGTGATGAGGATGTCTCCATAATGGTCACTCATTTTTTGTTCTGATGCATGGCCTTTTTCAGCAGGTGAAGATTAACAGTGCAGCCTTGAGTCTTAAAAGAATCTGTAACTTCCTGTAAAGCCACCCAACTTCCCTATGATGACCTCTAAATTTGCTGTGTAGCTTCTGTGGCATCTAGTGGTAAATGGAAATTGAAGTTCCTAGTCCAAGAGCAGAGGTGCAATAATAGCACAATTCATCATGTGGTATTACTTTCTAGTTAAACTGAAGTACGCTTAAAGGGTTAATTAACCTTTTTTTTTCCTTGAAACTCTGCTCCCCATCTTGTAATTAGGAGAACTCAATTCCCAATGCTCATTTCTGCTGTTCAGACTCTTACTGACACATCCTTGTTTTGTGTAATTGTGCTCTTTTTCTCTGCTCTCCTTCCCATCTTGGGTGCAGACCTTATGTGCTGTCTCTTTCCTGACTGAGAAATCCTTACAGTTTGTTTTCTACAGGATTCTTGCCCTGAATCAGTGAAGGGGAAAATACCACTTTTTGTGATAACTCCTGCCTTATATCAGATCTGCTCCTCTGAACAGCTCTGCACCTCCAGCTGGGAAGGGAGTCTTCTCTGTCCCTAGTTGCACCTTCAGAGTTAACTCAAGTTCTTTCCCACAAACAGGCCAAAGTGTTCTACAAAGGCTGTGTTTGGAACTTGTCTCTGATCACATACTGCATCTCTGCTTTTGCTAAAAAAAAGAAATTATCTTGTAAAGGTTGCTCGTTGTATGGAATAATTTAAAAAAAAAAGTGATGAAAAGGATGCCTAACAGGGTTTGGATAGAAAGACAGCCACCAACTCTAGGATGAGTTGTTTGGCACAGATGTGAACAAGGGGATGGAGGAGCTAACTCAGAACTATAAAAGTGACTGTTGAGGTTTTAATGAATAGTGATAATTTCAGGATATTTATGTCTTTTAGATGGCCACAACTATCTTAAGAAAAGCTTGATCCTTTTGTTTGACTACATTTTTTTCTCTTAATCATCTGTTTCTGACCTGTCTTAATCCAGTCTTGATGCCAGGCTAAATATGTCTAACCATAACCCATGTGAAAGCTGAAGCAGTCTAGAAATGTTAGCTTAGAGGTATCAGAGCAGATTATGTTAAGAACTTAATTTTAGAAATCATTTTTTCAGGCAATCTTTAGAACTGCATACTGATTGCTTTTTTATTTTGAGCTTGAGTATGAAACTGGTGAAGAGCAATAGTGTTTTTCTGTTTGACAAGGACTACAAAACTTTTATGGAAAATAAAGCTGTGGAACAAAATGCTTGATGGTTTCTGCTTACGTGATTTCAATTTGCTTTTTCAAAGTGGGCAACACAATACAGATGTCTGAAATAATTTTTTCCTATTCTTCTGAGAAAAGGGGAAGAAAGAAGATCCAAGCCAGTGGATTGGGTTGTTTGAGATTTTTATTTAAAATAGTTTTCTAGTGCTCTATCAAGGCTATAATTGATTGGCAAGAATTAATTTGGTTTGTTAACAGTTAATTGAGTTCAGGGTTTGAGGAAGGGCATTGGTGTTATTGGACAGCTGAAGAACATTCAGCTGTTTCCATGCTTTAGCTTTCTTATCTTTAGGTTATGCATTGCCTGGCTGTAAGACGAAGATGATTGAAGGGAATGTAGTTTTAAACTGTTGCTATTCTTTGCCTTCTTATGAGAAGCCACAGGAGCACATTCACAGGGCTGTGTGCTCAGGGGAACCGAGTGCTGGCTGTAAATTGGAGGGCTGAAAAAGGGATGTAATATGCAGTGTGATAATTTTCACCTCCGAATGGGCAGTATGCAATATAAAAGTCTTTTCAGGGAAGGCATAAAACCAGGGGAGGAAAGTCAGAGGCTGCCAAGAGTTATCAATATACTTTTCCTTCAAAGGATAACTAGGAGTTTTGTGTTTTCAGCTCTCCTCATAGCTGAAGGCTGGGAGTAGGAGAGCAGTAGGTGTGATTGCTGTCCTCAGAGTGCTTCATTTTACTGGTTTGCCCTGGTTGTTGGTGTAGAGCAGCTTTGGAGGATGGCAGCTGACTGAACACCCTTTTGATTCTAAGGAAACAACCTCAATGCTGTTTGTTAACACCTCCCTTTTGGATGGGGAGGAAAACCCTTCCCTCAGTGTCGCTTGGAGTAGCGTTACTCAGTAACGCTCATGCTGTGACAGCAAATCTAAGAAGTGGTGTGAGGATTGCATATCCTTAAACTATTACTGAAAAGTTCAAATTGCTGCAGTTAAGTATCTTCTCAAAGCCTGCTGAGATGAATTGCTCTTTCCCAAAAGGCTTTGGTGGTGATCCTCACCCCCATGGGGAGAATGGGGGTAATAGTCCAATGGCTGATGTGCTATGAGGAGATTGCTTCATGAACTTTTCCCATTTGAACTTCAATTACTGGCATTCAGCTTCGTTCCTGAAAAATCTCCCTCTTCTACTTGTAACGTCTTGTATCTGTGCACTCTTTCACTCTCCCTTGTCTAGAGGTGTCCTGTAACTTAGAGTCTGCTTCCTTTACCCCTCCTTGCTAGTGATTGCTGCAGACCTGAGTTAACAGAGCAAGTGTAAAGCAGCAGTTCCAGAACTATTGATGTCTGACAGAAAAGGATCCTGATCTCAATCAGAGAGTTGAGATTTCAGTGCTGCTGATCAGAGGCAATTTATATCTTGTAGTAGTTTTAATAAAAAAAAAAATAAACCAAATAAAAACTACAATCCCCCTCCTCCTAATTTAGCAAGCTGGAACAGAAGCATCTCTCAGGGTGAGCAGAGTTAATCTTCATCATTTGCAGGATTGACTGACAACCTGGAGGATGATAATGTGTGATTTTTTTTTTTCCTGGTGAGCGGGGGAAGAGAGTAGAAATTGCAGTTTCTCTGCTAATTGTACTTTAGATGTCATTTGTGACAATTTCATATTGTCTAGACAGAGATAGTGGAGCAATTGCTTCCATAGAGCCTAGTGTTAGCCTGTTATATATCTGGATAGCAAAAATGGGTGATGTGGGAGAGGAGGAGGTTGCTGTAAGCTGCAGAAAGCATTCAGGAGTCAAGCATGATCTGCCGAAATGTTTCAAAAGGAGATGCAAGCAATATGCATTTCTGTTCTCTCTTTTCATGTTTCTCTGTTGGAAGCGTAAATGTTTAGTGGCTAGCAATTTACTGCAACAGAGCTAATTCTCTTAATCCATGGATTATGTTTGTTCTCCTTAGCAAAATTGCTCCCGACCTTACATTTACTTACGACCTTACAAACCTCTCTTTCACCTTGGGTTTACCAAAAACAAAGTCTGTGTCTCTTTTGGGATTTCGGTGCCGGAAGCTATGGGTCTGGTACCTAAGACTTGGCAGAGTGCAGTGTGACTTACTTTAAGAGTATTTGTCTGCACCTTTGTGAGGGACAGCAGGTTACATTACCAGTGACACAGCTCAGGCACTTTGATGATTATAGCAGTGGATCTATTATTGAACCCATTTGTCAGTACTAAATGCATTTGGATTTGTAGCTTTGGGTCTCAAGGGCTGAGTCTAGAATGAGTTAGTTAAAAATGGATTTTAATTGTGCTTAGTACTCTGCCTCAGTACAGATATTGTTATTCTCTGGAGCATTAAACACAAAGATGGTCTGTCTGGATCTCATGAGATTGATGAGATTGTTGCCTTGTTTTGAATTTTTTCAACTTTAATGTATGTGTATTTGTATCCCTCTGTTCATTGCTGTGTCATCTGAGGGGGCACAGTTGTAGGATAATTAACATCTACTAATCAGTCTTAAAATCAACTCTAGCTTTTATTCGTTACTGTTAACTGAATTAATTGTCTTTGTCCATATGATCTGAATGTGGCCCTGGTATGTGGCCTGTGTGCCTCAGTGTGAGGCAATGCAGGAGCTGGATTTGGTCTTGGCAGGCTTGGAAGACTCTTGCTGGAAAGGCCATCTTAACTGGGACCATTCAGCTCAGACAGTGCAAGCCCAGAGGGGATTCTGGAGAATGTATTTAACAGTTTGTGATCCTGTTCCTTACAACCCAGTAACTACTGGTCTTCCAAGGGTGCCCTTTGGTGGAGGAGATGCTCCTGCTGCAGCAGCTTTTGTTGCTGCATGGGATGGAGTTGCAGCCTGTTCAGGTATTGTCACAGGGCTGTTGAAGGCCAGAGGAAGTCTTTACCTGGATGCTTGGCCAT
The DNA here is from genome assembly GCA_013398615.1 of Brachypodius melanocephalos. Classification (NCBI taxonomy): domain Eukaryota; kingdom Metazoa; phylum Chordata; class Aves; order Passeriformes; family Pycnonotidae; genus Brachypodius; species Brachypodius melanocephalos. Next base: position 11,723,065 of record VZSR01000520.1, read on the forward strand.
CCTGTGGCTCGGGCAACTGTTGGTTACTAAAGTGACCCATACCCATTCTCATCTGAGGTGCCAAGTACCTGCCTATAGCAAGACTCTTCAAATATTTATTTCAAGGATCTGTTGCAGTGTAGTGGTGAGAACTATAGATTCCTGAAAGTGCTGTTCCCAAGCCAAGCAGAGGGTCTCCTGGCAGACCCACACCAAGTTACAGTGATGTGTGCCCTGCTCCTGCACCCTTGTGGTGTCCTCTGCTTAGTATAGATTTTGATTTCTTTCAGCATAGCTACTGGATGCTTTCTGAAGGTGATCCCTCAAAGTCAATGATCATCCTAGGCAGTTGCCAATTTTTTCCAAAGGTGAGAAGACAAATACGGGTGGAGAATACCAGGAGACTTCTTTCTAACTGGGTTTGCTAGGCCATGCAGCATGTACTGGTCATCTTCCCTTGTGGCTTTGATTTTACTGTGCTGATTAGTGGACAGATGCTGAAAATCTGGGAAAGAAGGTGGAATGTGTAGTGTGTAGGTACCAAGATTTTGATGGGGTGAGTTTGATGATTATTTGTGTGTACTTGTTATCAGAACACCATAGGCATTGCTCACATTAGGAGGAAGCTGCTGTTTCTAGGTTTGTGACCCTACCAGAATATGCATGCTCTGGAAGCTCTTTCTCCTTGACTAAGTCCAGTAATCAGGTAGGATGTTCCAGTAGGGTGGCAGCTTTGACATATTCAGGTTGCTTGCAAAATGCTGGTTTTGGAGCAGCTTAGAAAAGCAGATTTCTCAAAAGCATGTTGGTATTGCAGTGGCAGTAACCTAGTCTCTGAACCCTGAGCCAGTGGTTTAGAAGGGACCAGGTGCCTGAGTAGGTAGAATATCCCTTCTGCTAATTTTAATCTGTCTACCTTTCCCCTAGAAGGAATTAAAGCCATTTATATCTGATGCAAGTAATAGATATACCTGTGTACCTCACAGGTATACGACTTCAGGTATACCTTGAAAAGCTGTAGCACTGTTTGTTCTGGATTGGCTGCTTTTTGCACATACTGATTTGTAGTTGGAGCAGAAGGAAGGGTTTGGTAAGACAGAACTGGAGTGTAATGACTTTTTGAGTAGCCAAGGGATTCATAATATCTAGCAGTATTGAATGTTAGAGCTTTTGACTCAATAACCTAGGAACCAGGGGAATTAATTAATCTCAAAATTTAAGAGATTTAATAATTGTTCTTGAACAAGACAAATGGTTGCTGAACAACCATTGTGCTAGAAAGGACAGGATTTCTTGCCTTATGCATGGTGTCAGTGCTTTGCAGCAAGGTCTGAGTTTCTCAAGCTGACACAGACCTTTCCAGCTGGGAAACTGAAGCAATCTCTCGCTGTTTTCTGAATTCTAGATCTATAATGTAAAATGGAAATAATTTGTTTTATTCATTGCTGGGAGACAGTAAAAATTTTTCTTGAGATCCTGATGGGTGGGCTGCTCCTAGGAAAAAAGACGTGTCATTTGCAATTCCACTGTCTTTTTGTGGCTAGAAATGGGAGGTTGGGTGTGGATTTTATCTGGTCCTTCTTCCTGCTTCCTATATTGATACTTGCTGTCCTGTGCTGCAAAGGCTAATGGATTGTTATGAGTGTGAGACTAAGACTGAAAGATTCAAGTCTTTCTCAAGAGCAGTGTGTGTGAGTGAGCAGAACAGATGTGGTGTTGGACCTCTTTGACTTTCAAACCACAACCTCTTTCATTAAGTCACAGACTGGAAAACAAAATTTAGTGGGAGTATCAAGGTGGAAAGACTTGAAAGGGAACTCAGCAATCTTATAAACTGTGAGAGTTGTTTTTTCCACTTTCTATACCTTCCCCAAATCATCTCTCTTGTGTCAATCTAATGGCTACAACAGGCCATGAGTCAGTCTTGAAACAGTGCTGTCCTCTGGTTTATGACAGAAGCTAGACAGAGGTGCATATAGAAGCCAGAGTGGAGGACTTGTTTCTGCTATATACTTCTGATTCTGCTGCCTTCATGACTCAGTCTCACTTGTCATATTTTCAGGCTATCTGGCTGCATTTGCATACATTTACTTCTTGAGTGAATGTTTGATATCTCTCCCTGTGGCTGATTACAATATAGAAGAAAAGAACATTTTTCGTTTTTGTAGTTGAAAACCTCTCTTTCAGAGCCTTGAGACTAAGATTCAAGATCTTACTATGAACAGACACCAGCGGTGCCCTTAAAGTCCACATGCTACCATGTGTTCTTTGTCCCTTGCTCCCCAGCCCGTTCCATGTGTAGCCACCTTTGGGTAGGTAAGAGTCTGACAGATAGCCAGTGCAGTGGTAGTGTTTATAGACCTGACACCTTGGGATGGATTGTCTCCAGAGGAGTGACATCTACATCTCTCTCTTGGAACTTGGAAGCAGATCACTCTTCTTCCTTACCTGAGGTGTTCTTTCTCCTGTGTGGTGAGAGTATAAAACTTTAAATACCTGTGTGGTGAAAACAATTATGGCATCAGTGAGTGGTTCAGTATATTGCAGAATTCTTTGCACTAGTGATAGAAATACTCTTAAGAGATTTCAGAAAGTAGGTCACATATAGGAGGGATGTTCCTGAATGGTCTTTGACGTTGTAATTTGTTTTTCCTTTCCAGAAGGTTGCTGGAGTCTTCCCTCATTTCATTATCTCGCTATGATGGAGCAGGATCTCGGGAACATCCAATCTACCCAGATCCAGCCAGGTAAGATCTAAATGCAGTCCAAAGGCATTTAAGTTTTATATGCAAAAGCATAACTTCAGTATAACTCACTGAAACCTCTGGCAATGGTTCTAATACTGGGCTTATCTCCTTCTTAATGACTTGCCATGGGGAAAGAGAGCAAAACAAGTGAGCAGATGCTGTAAAGTCTGGGGGGAAATGAGGAAAACAGGAAGGAATTACTGTTGAAATGAACACATAAGAATTCATTTAAATCATTTGGGATGGAGAACACTAGGTGGCAAACAGGTCCAACAGTAAATGAGCTACATTAATATTTTAAAAATCTCTTTTGAAGAAAAATGAATTAATAAACAAATAGTCTATTCATGAGGAAGAACGAATGCAGTAAAGGCAGTTAGGAGCTGGTGTGAGCAGACAACGTGCTTGGAAGCATGAATTGTGTCCATAAATGTATCTGTGCAAGAGAGAGCATAGCCAGAAGGTTATATATATTTAACTAAGAACAAAATACTGACAATTATTTTTGAAGAGTCATGAATCATTGACATTAGACATAGAAACACCTGTAGTGCTGCTTAATCTTCAAAAGAGGTGGGAGTGTTTCAGAGGACTAGAAAAAGCAAATGTGGCAGTTATCAAAAATGGAAAGAAATGATCTTTGCAGTTTCTATTTAGTGTATTAAGAAAGCAACAGATGGGATAATGTGACCCAAAGACTCTGTCAGAAGAAATGATAGAATCGTGAACAGCAAGCAGCTTTGGAAACTTTCAAAGAATAAATCATGGCAAATAAGCTTTCTTTAGATGGTTTTAGGAAAGCTATGAATGAGGAAATTCAGTAAGTGTAAAATATATCTGATTTAGCCTTTTGGGGAACCTCTTGCATAGTTGCAATAGCTGTGAATTGAAGGCTACTAGGATTTATTGTAAAGAATAGTACAGGAATGCCACTGAAAATTAAGTCTTGAGTTGCTGAAGGAGTTTTGTTGTTTTGTGGGGTTTGAGGATGGAGGTGGTGTTGTTTTCTTCATCACTGACCACAAAATCTGCATTTTTATACAGATGATACTCTTAAGTACTGGGTTGCAAACTGGCCAGATGGTGTAATTGTGTTGGTAAATAACTCCTTGCTAACTGTCTCTGTAGATCAAACCTTGTAGAGATGAAATCTTGTATTTGACTTTTTTCCATTTATCGTGAAGAAAGTTGCCTTATAAAGATAATTCAGAGGCTTAGGAGTGATGTAAAAGTAATTGTAGTGAAGTGAAAGTACGGTGGAGTGTGCTGCCTGTATATAAGATATATATAAGAAATCAACCTAGGTGACTGCTGAAGGTCTTTGCAACTGCCTGTCATAAATGCTGATAAAATGTAAAAGCTTCTAAATGGCAGTTGGTTAAATGGCAGGTAAAGGGATTGATTTACCTAGAAAGCTGAAAATTATGTTCTGCAAATTTTAATTTAAAGCTATTGCTACCTTCAGGTTAATTTTTGAGTGCCAAAAGCTGCTATATTGCTGGAAGTGCACCATTCCTTGTTTCTGGAATGCCTTGTCCAAAGTAGGCAGATTGATAGAGCAGAGATTTTAAGAACTGATTCTAGCTCTCTGGGACCTGCCTTTTAAAAAAGAAAAGGAAGGCCTGCCTAGGTATCTGAATTTTTTTCCCCCTTCTGTCAGATGTCTGCTATGATGCAGCTCAGTAAAATGTATGAAAAGGGATCAATGCCCAAGACATTTCCTAGCATAACGGGCATGGTCAAAATTATTTTTCTACTTGAAGCCATTTTAGAACTGATACAGTGCTGTTCATGTGACAGTTCAAGTGGTTTTATGTTGTGGTAGAAGCTATAGTAGCTTGAGTTTATAAGGAGCCTTGGAAGAAAAGTCCAGTCTCAAAACTCTTCTAAGAGGGCTGTTTTGTTCCAGTAAATATCACTGTCCTTTTCAGAGGATGAGATTCATAGAGGCGTGATCAGTACCAGCTGGAAGTTTGAGTGGGATAGGATTAGAGTCTTCCTCCATAAACCTTACTGGTGTGCTGGGCTATTAGGATATTTTTAACTGTCCCTTTAACTATTTGGAAATTTGAAAAGTGATTAAAAGGAGTGTTACTGCCTTTTGAAGGTTTTTTTGTAGCATCATAAGTTCCAAATGTAAAGTTATGTCTTTGAGAAGTTAAATAACAAGATGGAAAAGTGAAACAAAGGTGAAAGAAACACATCTATATCTATGAATAAATATCTATATATGTCTCTGTGTGTTGATGTGTTTTAAAGTTATATTAAATATGTATACCTCCTTAAGACCAAGCTGTCTTCAATGGAATCTTTTTTGAAAGAGTGCATAAACTACATGATCTGAAAAATTTATTTTTGAGAGCGTGTCTATGTGTTAGTTTTGTTTTTGCATTTACTGTCTGTAATGGTGCTATATTTGAATAACCTAGGTCAGCAATGAGGCAGGGAGAATATTTTTTGAAGTTTCCTCAGATTTAGAATGAATATTTTGGTGGAAACTGCAGCAGTATTTCTCAGTGGCCTTGCTGAACTTCACTAAGGTCAGCTCGGCTCTTCTGTCACTCTGCACAGTTTCCGTATGTACTGGGCTCAGAAAATAATCTGCAGAAGAATCAAATTAAGCTGTCATCAAAGAACATCTATAGTAATGTTTTTTTAAAATAGAAATACTCAATAAGAATTATATGTGCTCCCAGACTGCATGTATAAAGCATCACAGGGCATTTGTTGGATATATCTGTAGAAAAAAATCTAAACAGCTGGGAAGTATTTTATCCCTTACACCTTTCTTTCTGTGTATCAGACTTAAGCTTCTTGTGTTGTCTTTGGAGATCTTTTTCACAGTCTGTTCAGTGTACACACCATGTGCTGTCAGGAAGCTGAATCTGGCATCTTGTCATCAGTTATGGCCACTCTTTATTGCCTCCTCTTTCTTCCAACGAGCATCACCGTGTTTTTTCTTCTGGTGTCCTGCATAATCTTAGAAGACTGCTAAACTCATTCTTCATATTCTTCTGTAAAATTCTCCCTTGATGTAATATTAGGAAAAAGAAAAGTTTCAGTGGTTACACTGCTGGGCTGCTGAGACCACTGTTCATGTTTTCTGGTGTTTGTCTTGTTTCCATGTTCCTCTTTTTTTACTTTGTACATATTATGCTGTAGATTTAATTTTAGGCGTGCACAAAGGCTTTGGCTTGTGGAAAAGCCCAGAGGAGAGAACAGCTCCTCATTTATGAATGTGCATCTGTAATACCTTGCTTTTTTGTATTTGGCCTGTTAAGTCTTGTGGGGAGTAGAGAGAAGTGATGAGTTTGTCCAGCAAAGCCTTCTTTGTGTAAGGATAAACAGGTTTAACTCATTAAACAGTGCATAAAAGATTCGGGAGGAATCAAGCTGATTGTGTTGTTCCTCTTACCCTTTTGATGCTTGTTGGCTGAAGTTTTTACACACTTGAACCTCTAGTCTGTCTCCTAAACTTGTTGTTCCCCCAAATTAGAATTCAAGTCTAACCAAATAAGGCTAATGAAAGGATAAATCAAGCATCTGAGGTGTCTGGATTTTAACACTGAGTAAGTGTGTCACAGAAAATGTGTGTGAAGAGCTGTGGATGTACACAGGGCAGGAAAAGAGAGTATGTGTTTGCCTGTCTCAAGAGACTAATACTGGTGTGTGATAGCTGATACAAACAAATGCTAGGTTATGCATGAGAGAGAATTAAGAGTTAATTACAGAGGAAAGATTTCCTTTCAGGTGGATTGCAAGGCTTTTAAAGCTCCACTTAACATGTATCTAGTGGATCTTCTGAAATTGCCACTATATAAAATCCCTACCATTTAGATTACAGAGTAATCTAGACACACATACAGACATATATAGATTTTTATTGATAGATATAGATGTGTTTCTTTCACCTTTGTTCCACTTCTCCATCTTATTATTTAACTTCTCAAAGTAATTAAGTGAAACCTTTTTTTCTCCTCCTTGGTATTCCATGGTGCTCCCTAAGTACCATCAAAACAACAGCACCTTCCTTCGTTGTTTGTCTGAACAGTGCTGCTGTTTGGCATTGTTCACATTGGGACTGGGCTTGGTTCTTAGAAGTGATGCTTGCTGAGCTTACTTGAATGAACTGGTAATAAATGAATCAGTGAGCTCCAGAGAGTCCTGAGTAGGAAATTTCTCTATTCTGTGGATGAGCTTTTTGTCTCTAGGTGCGGTGTGGTGTTTGCAGAGGGGATCACGTGGGAGTACAGTATATAAAGGGAAAATTATTTTTCCTTGCTTTCTTTATTTACTCTGTCTTACGAATAAAACAGTCAGTCTTGTGATAGGCTGTTACTGGCCTGGCACTTGGAGTTCAAAAGGAAAATTAGGACTGGCTGTCATTCTATACTTATGTAAGGAGTATTTTTGTATCTTTCCCGCTCAGGTTGTCTCCCGCTGCATATTACGCTCAGAGGATGATCCAGTATCTTTCCCGGAGGGACAGTATTCGACAGCGCTCAATGCGATATCAGCAAAACCGTCTCCGCTCTTCCTCCTCCTCTGCTTCCACTTCAGAGAACTCAAGCCCATCTGTGGAGGGAAATGATCTGGAATTTGAAGATTTTGAGTAAGTGTGTGTGCTGCCTAGCCCTCTAGCTTGTGTCTGTTGTCAGCACAGGACTGCTTTCTTGTTCCCTACTGTTTATCAACCAAAGACACCTTAGGCTTCTTGTAGGAACAGGTTAAGTAATTCAATCAATAAGTGGAGTATTGATTGCTAAAAATAGATCTTGTCATTTCTGTTATGAAAATTAAGGACGTTGTAGGCTACCTTGAATACATTAGGGTATATCAACCGCATTTAAAAGACTGGTTAAATAAAGAAAATGAGAATCTTTTTCTCCAATGGAACATATGGGGAACCAAGAGTTTACTAGAGTTGTCAAGTCTTGAGACAGAACAGGAGTCACTAAGAGGCTTTGCAAGACTTAGTTCTTTGGTCTAAGTCTATAGGAGACAAACATGTCCTGTTGCTTTTTTTTTTTTTTTTTGCTCTATCTCTGTAGCTTTGTCAAATTAGCTGACATTCCTGGGATTGTTGATTTGTTGTTTGGTTTCGGATTTTTTTAAAATTTGGTGATTGTGAATCTGTGTTAAGGCGTAGTTTCCTGTAAGGAGATAGAAAGGCCTCTTGTGTCAGAGTGAGGAATGGTTCTGCATCCAAACCTTAGAAGAATATTCCTGTTAGCCACTGTATTTCTTTCTGGCTGACAAACTTTTAAAGTCTGTTTTCCAGCATCTGCTTTTGGACTTCCAGTGATACTCAGTGTAATCCCAGCAAAAATTTACTGCAAACCCTTTCTAAAAAATGGAAAGTATAGTAATGTGTTCTTTAGATAGCATGTAAACCAAAAGCTCAGGAATTTGGATTAAAATCCATTCTAGCAGCAAAGAAAATATAACCTTTCTAGCCTTTCTTCAGTGATTTCCTTTTACTTATGGGATTTTCCCTGAGTAGCCTCAAGTATCTCACTGAATTTCCCCCATTTGTGTGTACTGCAATTAAAACATAGGATAATTTTGAGCATGGTTGTAGAAGCAGTCTATGGTTTTAGTGTAGCAGGGAGGTGTGTTTGATGGGAGCTGTGAACTCCTCAAAAAATCCAGGTTGTTATGTTGCAGCTGCCAGCAAAGGATGCTGTCAACTTCCCTACTATTTTAATTTGCACATTCACTTGCTGCAGGGCCACATACTTGTGATGACATGTTGTTAAAGCTCCATGTCCTTTGTGACTGGGTGAAGTCCCTTTATGAAGGACACTAGTCACACTAGCTATTCCCAAAAGCAAGATACTAATCCCTTTCTAACTTTTAAGTGGTGGTAGACTATTTTTTTCTTAGGAAGTTTTTCTGTGAAGCTGTCATTTCATGCTCCAGCAATTGAATATTCTGAAGTTCAGAGTGAGAGAATGTCTTTCCCTCTAATTGTGGCTTTGTTTGTGTAAAATTTAAATGAGGGCAGATAAGCTATTAGGCAGTGACTCTTCTGCATTTTCTCAAGCATCTTTGTGGTCTGGAAGAGCAGAAATATGGTGGTTACTGGGCTCATTTTTGTGAAGTGGATATGTTGCAAGCATAGACCTTACTGTTTCCATTATTCCATTTTATTTGTCTGGGGCAGCTTGTTCTAGTGGAGAAGTAAAAGATGATATGTTCTTCATTCACAGAGCCAGGCAAATGCCTGTAGAAAAGTGTGTTCCCCTGCAGATAATGTTCACACAGTAAGAGCACCCAGTCAGAGAAGCAGTTCAATCAGCCATACTCAGATTGTATTTCATTTCACACTGAGCCAAAAGAAGTGTTTATTCCTTAATGTGCAGTGCGTGCATTTGTTGGCTGAATATTTCATATTGAATTCTGGTGTGTGCATTCAAGACCTGCTGTCTTTTTACTTCTCTGCTTCATTATTTCTCTTGGCTGATTAGAGAGGGCTGCTGTGCAGGGGTCCTTAGAGCTGGAATGTCTCGTGACTCATTTGATTTCTTCTGCTGAGACTTCACAATTAAATATCTTATAGAGTTCTTGCTTCTCCTTTTGGCTCCTGAATCCTTCCGTGCTTGTTCACCTGTGCACTCATGTATTGCTTCTTGCTGTGGTTTAGATGCTCTGACTTTCCTGTGTCTCCAGATTTGATATAGGGAAGGTTGTTGCTGCTGTGTCTAGCTGTCTGCAGCTCATGCTTTTCTCCTGAAATACTTTTATTCCCAAAAAAGCCAGAAAATTGCCTTGGTACTTTATCTTTCTAATCTGGCTAATATAATTGGTAAATAATCTCTCTTCATTTCCCAGAGATAGGAGAAAGATGTAATGGGCATTAAGCACCGGTTGGTTTTACTATGCAAAGAGCACTGGTCAAGGAGTGAACCCACAGTGCAAGATGCTTGGGAGACAAGCCTTCCTCTACTTTCATATTTTGTGGGATTTAGAGGGTTTTTTTACCTCAAAAATTAATTTTGTCTTTTTTTTCAGTTTTATTTACCTATTGGCCTATGCACTGTTTGTCTGTTTATGGCATCTAAATTTAATTTAAAGTCTCTCCTGTGTCTCAGTCGAGGGCGAATTCATTCATAAATACATTGAGTTTGTGATGACAATAGAAGTAGTGTTGATATAAGAATCTGAAGTAGTGCTTTTTATAGGTGTTAGTAATATCCTTCTTTTACACCAGGTTTTATGGACAGGAGAGGAGGAGGGAGACATACTATACCTGTGTTTTTTGGTGTAATAAGATGTTCTCTCTCTGCATGTGCTCCCTGTGTTTAACCTGTCACTGTTGTCATCTTACTGCTTATTGAATGCAACTGTCAACTGTAAACTTACTCATGTCTTCATAAAAGCATTTAATACAGTTTGTAAAATATATATACAGATTGTAATATTAGGTTATTACCTGATAGATTGATAGGAGTGGGTTTTAAGGTTAGCTTTAGTAGAATCCTAAGCTAAAATGAAAAGGCTTCCTGATTTGTGGAATAAGAACCTCTGAATGCAGAATAGTCTTCCAGCACTTTAATCTTCCAGCATAACTAGTAAAAATAAATTCTTTATAGACTTTCTAATTTCAAGTTCTTATTTGACTATCTTATGTTTGCATCACATAGTAAATTTAGGTTTTTAAAGCTAAACTGTTTTCTTTTGACCTTTTCAATAATTTTGATTTGGTCTCTTCTATAGACTTGCTTTAGTCTGGAAGAGCTCTCTGATGTTGAAGACTGTGGCTGATGCTTCTAAGACTCTTTGGATGGTGCAATCTCATTTCTTTCATTTGTAATTCTGAATCTGTCACCATAATCAGAATGTGAAGGTGTTTCTGTAGGTGAATTTTGGCCATTTATGTCCTTTTTTGTCTGCAGTAACTATGGGAACAAATACAGACATACAGGTTTGTTTCATCTGTCAGACTGAAAAGCAGATATGTAGGACAGTGCACCAGCTCTGAAAGCCTGAGTCAAACCCTTACAGTTCAAAAAAGGCTTTCAAGCTAAGGCTAAAGGTGTGACTGTGGCTGACTCCTCTGTCTACTTTTGAGAGTGGGCTGCCTGACAGAATAAAGACATGAGGGAGTTTGGAGATTACACTCTTTTCATGTCTCCAGCTTTTCCCTGTTCTATTTTATCCTTTTTCCTTCCTCGTTGAAGGGTTTCGCTGTCATGGATCCACTGAGTTGTGCCGTTGTCACAGGCTAGGAAGGTCTTCATTATGTCTCTGTAACAAGATGGGTTTTACCTCCCAGGCATGAAGTCTTGTTTTAGTGCTTCATCTCTTTAATTTCTTTTGAGACACCAGGAGCATTCAGACAGAAAATATGAGAACTGTAGGCACTGTTTTACTGAGACCCTAATGGACCTTCTGGTTTTGTTGGAAGCAGGCTCTTGCTTTGCAAAGAAGATTAATCACATAGGGAAAGCTTGCAAGATTCAGAGTGATGTTATTTGGCTTTGTCACTTTAAAATCCTTTTGTTTAAGGTGTGTTCTGGACCAAGAGTTGTGGTTTCTCAGATGGGCATCTTGCATAGGTCTCCTTGTAAGTGCATAAGATACATGACTATCTGTCATACTTGCCTCCTGCCATTTTTGGTTGCTTTATTGACACTGTCTTGGCAAGAACTGCCAAATCTAAATTCTTCCAACAGCCTCTTGTCTTGAAAAGTTCTAAGATCGCAACGTGCCAGCCAACTGCCACTCTATTAAACCTGGAAGTCTTACTTCCAGTGTCTTGTATGTAATTTTCATTCATTTTGGAGAACAGTGTGGTAGATTCTTTTTGGCCTCTATTACAGGTGAAATGTTTGTTTTGGGAGTCTGGTTTGTGTCATAGTTAGTGCTCCACTTCAAGCTGGCATTCTGGTTTAACTTTTTGTATTAAGAAGTAAAAGTACATGTCTGATTAGACATCTGTATGAGATATCCAGGCAATCACCCTTCTTTTGGATGGTCTTCATTTAAAGTATATTTTGTTGTTAGCTTCTTTAGGAACCTTGACTGGGGCACTGATACTTGACAATATTAATTAGTAACTTTCTGGATACAGTCATGTCTGAACTAGTATTATGCAATGGGAGAGAAAAGGAAAAAGAATGGCTGTGGCAATGTGGTTACTCACTAGTGTATATTTGGGTAGTAGGTTTGGTTTTGGATTCTGTTCTCTGTGTTGCTCCTCAAGTGGAACAGTAGAAGTGAGTTTCAAGCAGGGATTTGTGTATCATGGTGAGAATAAGCATATGATTTGCTTGATGGCTGAGACAGAAAGATTTTGGAAAGTTTGAGTGAAGGGGGAGGTTGGAGATTGCCAGTTAGTGAAATAACTTCTTTACCCTTGTGATGAAAGTCCATGCATGTGTTTAAATCCAGTCTCTGCCTTTTTAGTCTGGCTCTGTATCACTGTCTGCTAGAGACACAGTGCAATGGGAGTGCTAACCTGCAGCACTGCACCTTCACTGTGCACCAGTCAATTCACTGTGCACCTTCTGACTTCCTTTAGCACACCAGCTACTAAGAGCACATGGGTGGAACTCGGGTTCTTTTTGTAATGTCTTGATCTTTACTGCCCTCCTTCACAGCTGTCCACCATGCACTCATGTATTTCAGAGTGGTTTTTTTCCTTTCTGACAACTTTCAATATCTTGAGAAAAAAAGAAGCTTCTTCAAATAGTAGCCAGTTTTTTGGCAGATAAAAGGAGAGATTGGAATGATTAAAGCTTTTTTGTGACACTTTAAGTAAGTATAATGCTTTTGATCTACAGCTCCATAATGCTGAGACAAGCTCTGTCACCTTGGAGAGAGAAGCATGAGGAATCCCAGAGGTAAAGAAAGAGGTTTACTCTGTTAGGGATCTGTAGGTTAAGGTTAACCTTAACCTTGCATGAATGGGATGCCAGGTGTTAAGCTCTCATAGGACATAGTGAAGGTGCATGAGAGACGACCTGATCAGTGGTAGCCTTTTGTTGTAGAGGTAGTGGTATCAAATCCAAACTACAAGATTTCTAAAAGCAATTAGGCTGGGTTTTTTTCATTTTTCTCCTTGCCATCCTGATGTTTACATCTGAGGTTAACAAAAGACATACAGGAGATGTGAGAATCTCAATAGGCTCTTCATGTCACACAAGTGCTGATGGAAATGGATTTTTAGGATCCATGACAGGTCAGTAGTATATTGCAGAAAATGTAGCCTTTTTTCCTGGAAATCTTAGCTGGGACAGTTTATCTGTCTTGAGCATCTACAAATAATGTTCTTGCTAGCAATTTTTATGATCACATAAAGCAGGATCGCTGTTTGTTGTAAGTACCTGCCTTTGTTCCTTTCTTCCCAGAGCTCCTTTATCTTTTTTTTGTGTTTTTTTTTCATCGGCCTTTGTTTCTTGCCTCATATGTCACTGCATCATTGGTTTTGATGTAGATGGGCCTTTTCAAAACTGGCTTTCAAAGCAGATGCAGATATGTGTAACTTGGTGGTCACTTTCTGGGGTTTTTTTTCTTCTCTGCTAGAGGTGTCTGAAGCAGTTATCACTGGGATGTCACTTGCAGATACACAGCAATTTGTGTTAACTATATTCATCATCTTAAACACAGTTTCAGGCTAAGAAAGTTACAAGTGCTGGATGAATGGGAGTGATACTGAACTACTCCTTGAACTTAATTTTTCAAGGATTAGTTAGAGTGTTAGTTTGTCTTATGATCTACTCATAGTAGCCTGCAGCTTCGCTTTCCCTATTATTTTGATCTTTATATTTTGTTACAGTCTTTTATATTACCCTTATCTTGGTCATAGTGTCTAGTAATGCTGCATCAATGCAGTGAACAGGCAATAATGTTACTTTACCATTAAGTCACATTCCAGAAAGACAAGTGTCTTCATAATCAAGGTGATGAAAGAATGGTTGCCTTTAGAAAGGTGGCAGTTGCCAGAAAAGGTCCAGTCATACTCCATACTGTTGGTTGCCTTTGTCTGTAGAAACAGTTTTGATGTCAAGATGGTACCTCTGAGTTTTTCTGCCAAATCTGAACTATCTCCATCGTTTTGCTTTTATTTTGTGTCTGTGCGACTGAGAAGTCAAACTAGGTCAGCTAGTAGATGAAGTACGGTGTTAATGAGAGTAATTAGGAAGCAAGCTGTTACTGGTTTGTTGCTGGTCATGTAAAGCAGGAAGTGGTCTGCATTCTTGAAGCCTGTAGGTCCAAAGGTTAGCATTGCTTGTGAGGTTATGGTTTCAATTCTGTTTCCTTTGGAAGCATAACAGTGCAATATATTTTCTTTTTAAAAGAGACAAAAGTTGTTGCCTCTCTAGCTTTGCCTGGCTGCTGATGTTTCTGCTTTCTAGTGATTCACTGTAAGCTATGAAGTATATCAGTCTTATTCTAAAACAACATCATCAGTTTGTGAGCCCACCACACAGTGAGGTGATTAAAATAGAAATGACTGGATCATGTGCCTAGAAAAGAGTGCTTCATTCTAGTTCCGCGTCAGTCTTTCTCTGAAGCAGTTAATCCTTGGCATTTTACAGGCAAGTACTGCTATTTTTCTTGGCCTCTCATATGTGGTGCTTTTCTGAAACACTTGATCTTCTGAAGTGTAATTTTTAATCTTGTAAATACATTTTCCCCTGAACAGTGCTCTGAGAGGTAATCAAGACTGGGGGATTTGTTTCTCTCTGGTCAGGAGAGCCATTAATAACTCAGCAGTCTGCTGTTTAATAGGAAGTTACAGTTGATAAACAGATACACATTTTCTCTGGGGTTGCTTTAAAAAAGCTCCTAGTGAGAGATTGACATTTCAGCCTTCAGAAGAACACAGAATGATGGAAAGGCTTGGGTGATTTGCCCAACTTCTTTATCAATTACTGTATTAAAAATCTATTCTAGTTCCTGTCTCTCCAGCTGGCCACCATCATTCTTTGTAGTTTCTCTACTATTTTTATTCTTCAGTTGTTTTTAGCTTCCAGTGTTACATTTAGGATTTTGCTCCACAGTCATACATTTAGTGCTAGGAAAGTCTTTTTGTGTAACAAACGCTTTTTTTTTCTTGTTTTTCTTGTTTCTTCTTGTTTCCTTTAGTTCTGCCTTAAGTATTTCTCCTTCAGTAATGGTCATATCCTTCAAAGATGGGTGTATAAATGTATAACTTTTCTTTTACCAGATTATGTATGTTCTTTTAGATATACTTTTAAAGAACCATGCAGTAGTAATTTTAATGTCTGTGGATGTCACTATGTACCCTTTTTGATAGAACCTATGCTCCTAACTTCCTTCTTTGTATCTACTTGTGGAATTAGCTCTCTGCTCAGATAAGTTAGTTGTCTTTAATCTTTAACATAATCCTGGATTTGGGTGAGGTACACTTATCCCCAGAGCCAGAAGTAGGGTGGTCCCCTTTTCCTGGTTTGAGTTTGTAACTTCTCCAAGACTTGAGGATTACGAGTAAAGTAGCACGTTCTGTATGGAACCTTTATTTTTGAATAAGACACTAGTCCAGCTGATCCAGGAGATACTGTTTTAGCTACTATGCCCCTATACAGAATTACAACCAACTTGCAGTGTGGCTTTTCCTTTTGTCTTCTAGAATGCCTGTGTCTCACGAAAATATTCAGAATGACAGTGTTTTATTTATTTTGTGTTCACCTTTCTATTTTGAGAGGCTTATTTACTAGAAGTGCTCCCATTTTTCTCTAAATTGATTTCTGTTAGATGCTCAGGATCTTGCAGGATCAGACAGATTAAAAACTAAAGTGTTAATATCTGGTATTTGCTGCTCCTCTCAGTGGTGATCCTTACCCATCAGGATGGTACTGAAAAGCAATCAACATGTTGTTAGAGCCACCAGCAAAAGTCATGTTCTCTGTTTTGTTTTGTTTTTTGTTTTTTTGGTTTTTTTTTCCCTCTTTCTATACCCTTTGTAAAACTTTGTCTTGCAGTATTATATAACTCTAGAAAAGTATACTCTTCTAAAGATACGTATCATCTGTTTTCTTCCAAATCAGCAGTGAGTCCTGTAAAGTGAATGACAAGATTTCAGGATCTGCTTCTGCTTTAGTATGGCCAGTTTAATATGGCATCTTCCAGGAACCCTCTTTAGAGCACTTGCAGTCAGACCTGACCAACCACTAAAGCCAAATAAGTTTGCAGTGCCTGGTAACTTCGTCTGAGCTCTTGATAGGGCCTTAGTCCTGTGCTCTGTCCTATTGCCTCTGAAATAACCTACTGCCATTAACAAAAAAACCCCAGAAAACCCCAACCCCTCAAAAAAAAGGCAAGTCAGTACAGATAGTTCACAATTTCTCAGTGCTTCAAACATTGGGGTTTTTTCTGCTACATGAAGATGGTGCAACTTGCAGTGTCAACCTTTAAGGAAAGTAGTAGATGCCACTCAAACAATTATTTAGCATTTCTATTGCATGTGAGTGTCTAACCTCTGCAATACAAATTGATTTAGCATTTTAAATTGAATTGCACAAAACGTGATAAAATGCTGAAAATATGAAACAATTGGCTTGGTGTGACATAATTTGATTCTTCTGAACTTACATGGCTTACTGGTGCTGGCTTTGGTAATTAAATGGCTTTTCAAATGGTCATTGTTGACCTAATTCTATTGGCAGTGTAGTCAGTGGGAGTTTTAATGTTGACTACAATGGGAACAGTTAGACCAACAGATTGCATTAGAAATCCCATGCTGTGTGTTTAATTTCACTTCCTGATACAACAATCTCTAAATATTAAAGTGAATTCTTGCCAAAACAGAAAAGCAGAACATGGCACTTTTTTTGTCCTTACTGTCTTCTGTATCCACTGTTACTAATGCAATAGCAAGTTACCAGATGAAAAAGAATTTTTTTTTCTCCAAAGTTAGGACACAAAATTTTATATCTCTTTCTCTGTTTTTAGAGCTGGCATTGCTGGTCCATTAAATTTACATTGGTCAATTATTGGTCAATTTTTCTCTCAACAAGCAAAATAGAAGAAAAATCCAAGGGAATTTGACTGTCTTATCCAATTTAGGATAAACTTGCATCCTTTTTATGCCCTATTAAATGTCCATAATTCTCCTGAATGTTTTGGAATTGCTTCCTTTTCATGCTCCATTGTAGGTTAGTGTTAATTCTATTTCTCCCCTACCAACTTTTATTCTCCACATCACTGTTTTGATTTGTCCCACCATGGTATCTGAATAAATGATGAATAACCTGAGTTTTGAGCCAGACCTTACAAGTTATTTTGACCATTTGTTGGTTCTTGCAGTTTTCCTGCTGAGACAAATTAGTCTGTTAATAACTAGAGTATTACGTTTCCCTTGTCACCTTGCAGTGGTATATTTAATTTACTTTAGCAAGGTTATTGAGTTGCTTTATAGAAGAGGCTTTTTTAATGTAGACACAGACACACACACTGAGGGATTTGCTTTCCACTTCTGCAGGTAATATTAATTAAACTATCCACTGTGAATCATTAGCTAGTGAATCTGTAGGTAGTTGATACTAAATAAAAAGTAGAGCATTAGATCTTCATCAGTACTTTAGGGAGCCTTGGAAACTTCTCATTTCTTGCTGGAATGCTTCACGCAGTGTGCTAACATCTGTTCTCCTCCCTCTGTCAAAAGGCTGTGTGTGGTACAGAAATAACACAAAGTGCCACCCATTTTCACTGATTTGTAGGGTGTTTTTTATTTTCCTTTTTAGAGGGTGCAGAAATAATCTTCAGCTGGCATGAGGGTAATATCAGCTGTTCTAGCTATGCAACACTAGACTAGACACTCTTGCATGTAATTGTTGAGCATGGGAGTTTAGATATAAATGACTCTATAAATTAGTAATTCAGAGTAATGTTTAGTAATATTCTTCTTTACTCCAGGGTAGTATGTCTTACACTTCTACTTACAGTAAATAGGAATTCTAGCATTCTTGAAGGATAGCTGCTGTTTCTTACCCCCTGAGGTCTTGAGTTATAGGGCAGGTGGCCATTGGGATGTGGGTGTTAATTTTTTGTAGGGAATGTTAAAAATATATATCTGTCTTTTGAATTAGTAGAGGCTGTCTCTGACATGGTGAAAACTGAAAAAAAACCTGCCTTATCTATATTTTTCCCTTTTAGGCATTTTTCCATGTTGTCTGGAGATTGTGTGTGCAGTAAATAAATAGGGAAGTACAGGACAGACTTCTCACGTCAGAAAGTTGTCTTTGTGGATACTCAGACCTGTGGCTAGTGGCAGTTAATAAATCTTGAACAATTAGTTCTTCTAGGTCTCTTGATTTAGTCTGTAGACTTTGCCCTTTTATCTCCTTTTGTTTGCGGGAGCTAATTCCTCATTCCTTTTGAAATCTGCTACAGAGATTCTTTTCATCTGGAGAGTTCTGTAGAGTGTAGTCCTGCTGTTGTTCTGCTTGCTGATACTTGTCCATTTCAAATGTATCTTCCAGTTCTAGTAAATGTCCAAAGAAAATGCAAACCCTGAAAACGGTGTTGTTGCTTTTGTCCCAGGGTTGCATATCAGTGTTGTTTCAAAAGCTGCTACATGGAGGTTTTAAAAAAGTATTTCTTGTCTTCTGCTAGCTCTTCCTGTGTGTGGCAAGATCTGGAAAATGACACTTCTTTTTCCTTTAGCCTTTTCTCTTTAGCAACAAAAGTTGATATGTCAGCACTCAAGTTTGCAGGATTCCTTCTGTTATTGATCTGCATCTTAATAGGCTGGAGGCCTGTGATAAAAGAACAGCAGTATCTTTTACATTTCTGATCTCAGGAACCCTGCTGGTTACACAAAATCCTGAGGGTGAGGTGCGGCTTTGGCTGTGAACTGCAAGTGCTGCATCTACAGTGGGAAGAGAAATGGAAGCTTTGAGCTTGGATCTAATTTGATTTTGGTGAAATAGCTTGAAATGCTAACGAGCTTTGCAGAAGAACCTCTGCTTTTGTGTTCCTGGGTTCCTCAAGTGTGTGGGAAACAGCCACGTAATAGACTTTCTTCTCAGCCCACGTTTCTTGCTCACTGACTTTAAAAAAGCAAAACGAAAAATTATTATAAAATGCACAGCTTGCTGAAGTGGGTTAGAAATGTGCTGCTAGTGCATTGCATAAGGAATATTTCGTTTCCTAGTGATTTCAAGGCTCTGCAAGTGATATTCTCCCCACAACTCCTTGGGAAGGAAACAGGGCTGCTATTACAGATGAGGATTTGGAATCCAGGGAGAACAGACTTGTTACTTGTGCAAGGTCATACAGAGAGTAAATTTCTGAACGGAGAAGAAAAAGAAAGCATTGTCAAGGTCTCTTTCAGAACTCCAGAGTCACTAATGGAGTCTCATTATTTTCCTTGCAGTTTTAGTGCTGTATAATTACAGGTCTCCTTGTGGCCTAGGAATGCAGTATCAGGAATTTTATGTGATGAGGGTTCTGAAGGTCCTCCAGTTTGACCTCCTGCTTGTTGTACAGCTGTCATTACCAAAATCAGACTGGGCCACCAGTGAATTTGTGTAGCTCCTATCTTGAGAATTACAAGGATAGCAGCTCTGCAGCCTCTCTGTGAAGCCTGTTCAGTGTTCCACTGCCCTCCTGGGAAAGTGCCTTCCTGTGTCTGCTGTAGGACAATGGATGCTAGATCCTTTCCCCTCATTCCCCAAGGCCCAGACATTTATTGTGAAACAGAATGAGATGTTGTTAAGGAGGTGCACTTTCATCTGATACCACCTAACATTTCTGATTCAACTGGAAAAGCTTATGAAAAGTGAGATAGTTTTAAGATCTGATGGTGCTTAAACTGGACCTTCAGGGAAGGAACACAAGAGAATAGCCTGTAGATTATGCTCTTTTGCCTGCACTTCTGGGAATGAAAATGTGAAGTTTAGCAGATCTCTTTGACTAACAGAAAGTTCTCAGAAGTGGGATGAGCTTGCCTTTTGCTCTCCTGGTCAAAATTCTGAGGTTTCTCTTTCATTTGTTCAGGTGCTGACATTGATTCATTGACTCTCTGTGGTTTTGTCGATACTTTAGAGACATTGTCAAACAGTGAAGAAAGAGGGCTTTAAGGTTACCCTTACATAAAGCTGTCAAGAGAATTTGGCACCGTTACTTGTATGAATTTGGAACACTGGAAGCATAAGAACCATTGAATCTCTGTAGCACACTCAGGTTGACTAGGTGATGTCACTGGTGTTTTGTTTTCTTGGAAAATACTTTTATTATGTAGCATTTTTAATGTAAAATAATTTTCTTTCTTTTGCTGAAGGGACAATGGAGACCGATCCAGGCACCGAGCTCCCCGGAATGCCCGCATGTCTGCACCCTCGCTGGGGCGCTTTGTCCCGAGGTAAGGCATCTATGTGTAAGAACAAAAGTGTGGAAATCCTGGAGGTACCAGTTGCAGTACAGCTCTCTAGTGCTTTCAGGTGGATTCCTATTCTTGCACAGGGCTTCTTTATCCTTGGTTTGCAGTTTCTGGGACTCCTGGGATGGCATGTTAGTATGAGTGGCTCATCCTGTGATGTTTGAAAGATAGCATGGTCTTAGTGCTTTGTACTTAGAGGTTGAGGTCACAGTGTGAAAGCAGAATAGGAGCAGAAAAGAATTTGATCAGAGATTCTCAGCACAATGTGCTGGTTTGAGGTTAGGAAACTATTGTGGGAGGTAGAGGATTTGTTTAGTGCTGATCTTTACAGCCACATTGATCAGAGGAGGATCTAATCTGTAATTTACTTTTTGTTTGAAGCAGGGAAGTGGTTGGCTAAGCAGAGGAGTCCAGCCTTCCCTCTACTGTAGTCTGCTGGAATGTAGTCATATTTCCTCAAAGTAATTACAGTTACTCTTCAGGGCTGTAGTACACAGGATGACTTTCTCCATGTTTTACTCCCTTCGTTTTGCAGACGCTTCTTGCTGCCAGAGTACTTGCCTTATGCTGGGATTTTCCATGAGCGGGGACAGCCTGGCTTGGCCACCCATTCCTCTGTCAACAGGGTCTTGGCAGGTAATGAGATTTCCTTGTTTGCAGTAGTCATGTGTATTAGTGATTTTTTCTTGTGAATCTGAGCAGAGAAGGATTGATGAGGAAAATCAATTCCAACTTTTGAGGTTCGATTTAAGTTGTCTGAAGCAAGGGAAGGGGCTGTTGGATTGGTGTAGTAAGCTGTCATTCAAGTGCTTGAACATTGCAGATTCCATGCTTCAGGTATATGTGTGGAAGTGTCTTTGTAAATTGGGGACGGGTGTTAACAATTCTCCCTTTATTTAACTTCTTCCCCTGTTCCTAGATGTCTTTTTTTAAACAACCTGACAGACTAATGATCAGCTTGCTGCAGGTCCTTCTAACTGAATTATAGTGTGCCTTGTTCATGTTCCGGCTAGGAAGATGCACACAAGGCAATGTGGGATTCAATTAGGATCTTAATAAGTGTGTATTAAAAACCTCAGCTGCCACCACATACAGCACAGAGGCATTTGGGAGCCTTAGAGGGCAAGCGGAGGTGGGATGGGAGGTGGGGAAAAGAGGAGGAGGAGTATGGCAATCTGGCAGTTCATGAATGAGATGGTTATAGATGACACATATCTTGAGGGTGAGTCTTCTTTGCCTGGGTCTGAGTTGCTCTGTAAATAACCCCAGTGCGGGAGAGTAATTTTGGAGCTTGGGGAAGAACATGAGATGATGTATGGACAGGTAGACTGGGATGTGGTTTTCCTTCTTTCTTAAGGTGATCACAGGGCCATCCATCACTGAAAGGACCCTTTACCCTATCCTAGGGCACAATCAACTATGCCTAAGCCATTTTTGACAGGATTTATCTAACCTGTTTTTATTGGAGTTTTCCCAATCATTTTGGGGTAGAACTGTTGCGGGTTTTGCAATGCTGGTTTAGTACGGCAGTGGTCTTGTCTTTGGTAATAGGTTTCAATCATCTTCCAGACTTCTGTCTCCTGGACGTTTTGGGTTGAGTGGTTCCTAGTGCTGTTGCAATAATCCCAGGGACTCAGCCAGAGTCTCATCCAAATCACCTCTGCTTGTATCCCGTAGGAAACAGTGAAGCTAACCTGCAGCATTAGCTGACGCATGTACTTGCCTGTGCTTGCTGCCTGTGTGGGCTTTGGCTGTTGGCACGTGGAAGCAGCACACTGGCAGATAATTACTTGCTGCCAGGCAACACTGCAGAACTCTTGTGTCGCCCAGCTTTGCTGGAGACACCTGCCTTCATCCCTCCTCCAGGCCTTCTTGCAGTTTGTGTGTTTCATGGTGGCTGAGAAATAGCCTGGCTTTTTCATCTATACTTTTTGGGGAATTTTGGAGCCCAAAAACATAAGTGCTTGCTGTTTCATGCATGTATGCCAAGAATAACAAAGAAACACAGAAACCATAATTGTGGGAGTTTCAAAAAACAAGATCAATCTTTTCTGTGTAATGCTGTGCTGAGCCTTTGTAAGGTAAGGTTTGTTGGCTCTGGCAGTGTCATGGAACCTCACACTGGAATGGCTGGGACTCCACAGTAAAGGCTTTTATTGACTTAAATATAAAATTATTTCTTCCAGTAGCTGCTTGTGTGATGTTTTAGTATTTGGTTTATTTTACCCATACTTTCAGCTTTCAAAGTGTTTTATTACATCCATGCTCAAAAACTTGTTCATATGTTGCAGAAAAAAGGGGAGTTGAAATTGCAGCTATTAGGTGGAGGCATGACAGGCAAGAACTAGAAGATGAGGTTGCAATAGTGGAATAGCCAGAGAAGTTCTTGCACCTGTTATGTTGGTCAGCAGCATTGTCATTTTCAGTGTTGTATTTGAGGGCCATTGAAAGTTACAGTGCTGGTAGTATACTTTCCTTTATATTTAGCCTGTGCCAAGGCTTGTAGTAGCTCTTTCTTCAGTATCATAGTGAAAAACCTCTATTCAAACTCAAAAGTACTTTAACCCTGGCCTGGTAGTTATGGGTGAGGTTGACAGCCTTGGCTGAGGAAAATATTAATCATCTATTTTCCCATTAACACAGGCTAATCTAAGCTTGAATGCTTTGAATTGCTTCATTCTACCATGTATCCAGACTGTCATTTTTGAATTATGTTTAAATGCAAAAATGCCAAATATATTTCTTATGTAACCTCTACAGCATTTGAGAAGAGATACCAAAAACCCCTGTATTGCTAACCTGACAATTTTCTAAAAACTGTCAGTACACTTCTGTGATCAAGGATGAGTGAGAGCTGCTGTTTGGGAAAATACATCCAATTATACTTTTGCTTCTGTCCACTGCCCCATTTACTGCTATATGCTGAGAGGAAATCAGAGAAGCAGATGGAGATGTTAGTGTGTGAATTACTGTAGTGTGCTGACAAAATTTCTTAATGTCAGAGCTCTTGCTGTCAGGTTCTGTCCATTTACTTTCAGCTCTCTACTTCATGTGAACAGCTTTCTGTTGTTTAAGTGTCATTCTCACGCGAGTGTTGCACAGACAATCACTGCACATGAGGGAAGACTGCCTTGAGACTAAATCCTCAGAGTCAAGTTTAATGAACCCCTAAAAATTACAGGTTATTTATGCAGATGGACTAGTACAACAGTGCAGTGGGTTGGGCAGAATGACTAACACACCAGGCAGAGCTTAGGTCAAATCAGAGCCCATTGTACTAGTCAGGGGACTGGTGGCCATCCCTGTGCCAAAGCACTTCCGGGGAAGCATGGGAAAGGTGACAACAGATGGGTAGAGTAGGTGGGAGCCCAGGGGAAGAATGAAGTGATACCAGTCAACATGACAGACAGAGAGATCTCCATGCCAGCAGCCTAATTTGCATGGAGCACTGGAACAGCAACTCCAGTCGCACCTGCCTGCCTTCTTATCTCTTGGTGCAGTTCAAATCTCTCAGCTGATACAGAATGCTGCATCACTGTGCTTTCTGGCACCAAGTAAAACACCATGTGAAAATATATTACATCAACATTGTTACCTTTAGCATTGAAACTTGTAATCACACCAAAAAGTGTTGGTAGTTTGACAAGTTATATTTTTCTGTAAAGTCTACATTGATTGGCAGTAATTACACTGTCCTCCTTTAATCCTTTATTAACTGAGTCTTATATCATCTTGTTCATTATTTTGTCTGGAATCAATGTCAGGTTGACAAGACTGACAGTCTCATCCTATTTCAACCTTTTAAAATACTGGTATAACACTAGCATATTTTTCAGTCTTCCATATTCCCCTTTATTTCAAGACTCATCAAGAAACCTGAGAGTTCATTTGGCAGCTCTTTTAAGGCTCTTGGTAGTGTGGGCTGCAAGCCACCCTCTGCACTCTCCCCTCCTTGGTGAACTGCCCTAAGTGATGGAGTTGTGATCTCCAAGGAAACATCCATACAATGAAAGCTAATTGAAGTGGTTGTTTGCTATACTGGTGATGAAAGCAGTAAATATGTTTTAGTTTCTCACTTTGTATGGCTGATTGATTGCACATGGCAATATAGGTGGAAGACTGCATCTTGGGGCCATTTCAGTCTTAGTCTCTTGGGTTCTCTGCCGTCTGCGGGCCAACAGAGTGGGGGGTTGATTTTTGGTTAGGTTTTCTTTTTCCTTTTTTTTTTTTTTTTTTTTTTTTTTTGGGTATTGTTTTTTCTCTTCTACACTTCCCAGGAGATACCAAAGAGGTGTTCTGGGGGGTGAGGTTATGCCTTTTCTAGTGGGAGTTAGCATTGCTGCAAAGCTCAGCAGCATTAAAACATCCAAGGAGCACATGGCTCAGTATTGTGTTTACTACCTCCTACTGCTTCTTTGAAATGTTTCTGTAAGCTGAGTATTTCTGCCCACTGTTTTGTTTGCATTTGTTGGTTGTTTGTTTCTTTGGTTCATTTATTTGTTGGTTTTGGTTTGGTCTTTTTGTTTGTTTTTTAAATAAATTTCTCTTTGTCCTAAGTTGCATTGTGAAGCAGGACACTGTTAAGTTGTGATGGCCAAGTTGTAGGTTTTTTTGGCATCTGGTAGCACAGACCAAGATGTCAATTTTAATATATTTTGTAAAATCAGTAGATACATTTAAAAGAAAAGGTCTACATCATTGCCACTGAAGTGCTTGTGACCTCTTGCTCCCCTCTGTGAACTTTTGCCTCAGGCTTTATAGTAATTGACTGCTTTGGGATGGACAGACATGCTAATGGTGTAGTGAAACAAAGAAGGCTTTAGTTTCAGTTCAGTGGAAGCTTAGGGGAAGAAGGGAATCAGTGTTTCCCAAGGAACTTTGAAGGAGGCTTTAAAAATTGACACAAATGCCATTTTGTTGGCATTTCTGTTACTCATTAGGAGATCTGCAGATGAAAGCTTATGATAGAATTACCTAGCTTTGTGAAATGCTTTTGTCTTTCCTCACTTTGTTTTAATAGGATTCTATTCAGTTATGTGTATCTCAACAAACAAAATATTTTTCCCTGTGTGGTCATAGGTCATGTTTATCTGTTCTGGCTTTGCCGCCAGACTTCTATGTGTTTAAACACAATCCAACACAGTTGCTTTGAGTTTTCCACCTTCTGGGGAGAACCAGATTCAGCAGGGCTTAAGGGTTGAATGATATAAAATTGCATTTACAGTTTCTGAGTGATTTCTTTGCTATCTCAGGGTAATAAATTCAGACCAGAGACTGAACACCTACATGTAGTCAAAGAATGAGCTTGATTACAGACTTTCCCATATCTCACATTTATCCAAGGTGTAGCTACCATAAGAGCAATAATGATTCAGCTTTGGATATCTCTGCTGGAGTTGCCAAAGCAAGCTGTCTGTAGCCTTGTTACACTGGGCTGGGGCTGAGGCTATTGACAAAGCTAAGAATCAGTTGTTCCTTTTAATGGGAGTCTAGAATTTCAAAGTATGAAGCTTGGCTGTTGTTTTCCCAAAATCCTATAAGCTATGCTGTTTTTCAAAGTTTTACTTCCTGGGAGAATTCAAAGTCATTTGTCTTCTGGTGAATTTCTACACTTCAACCAGCAACTGCTAACACACAGTTGTGTAGGGTGTATGAAGTTTCATCATGATGAAAATTAGCTAAGATGGTTAAATGTCATCCTTCTGGGACAAGAAGGATGTGATTGACCATGAGATAGTTCTCCCAATAAGAATTACGGTGATGGCCTCTCACCAGTGACAGGAACTAGTTAAGGTGCCTCCTGGTGCACATTCCCAATCTGTTAATCACTCTAGCTGTATTTAGGGTTAATGTTCACAAGTGAATGGCTCTAACCTAAAGTCAGCTGAATGGATATCGGTGAGCCTGTGGTACATGCAGCTGCATAACTGCATTGGTTGCTATTGCAAGTAGAGTTAGCCCTACAGTAACCTTTCACTTCTGCTCTAATGATAGGTGTTGTCATCATGATAAAAGGCTTCTTTGCCTTCAAAATCATGTTGAAGGCAGATCTCCAGTTCCTCTGGCATTTCAGGTGTGATTGTCTCCTGTGGCTCAAGTCATCTTGACCTAATCCTGTTCTGTCATCCACAGCATGCTGTTAATTCTGTTTTGAGATGCTCCCATCCCTCAAATATGCTTGTAGGGATGCACAGCTGTGCAGGGTAAGACAGATAGCTTGAGAGCTCCAGAAGGCCGGCAGAAGTTGATGGGAAGACACATTGCCAGTTGTTTCTGCTGTACCCATGTTTTTCTGTTTTCAGTAGTTATGTATTTTCTGTACAGTTCCCTGAGATTTGAGTGTTATTCTGAATCTGTACCTTCAGCTGTCCATCACTGGCTTATTGATATTGGCTTGCTTCTACCTTTTCATCTGAGACAACTGTGTGAATTTGAATTAGTGTCCTGATCTAATCCTGCTTTTCACAGTAGACAGTTCTGTAGAATAATAAAATCCGTGAACATAGCTGTGTGGCTTTCTATGCTGTGTGTTTCTGTTATAAGTCTATTTGGTACTGCTAAATATGCAAAGATGTAACCAGTTGAGTAACTTTATTTTTATGGTCTTTCTGTGATCTACGTCAGTGGACACGAAATTATATAAGAAGCTTAAAGTATGCCTCCGATTCTTCTGTAACTTGAGGGCTATAGATACCTGTCACCTTCATCACAGACTTGAGAACAGTTTATAATTTCTGTGAAAGTGCAACCTTTCATGCAGAAATGTAAGGAAGAAATGAGGCTGTATGGCTGAATTGCAAATGAATGAACTTCTTACAGGAGAGAATGTTGGAGAGTGTCCCTTCATGGAACTGGGGAGAGATATCCTCAGAGATGTTGATTTTCTCAACATGGTACTTCAGCTTCTGAAGACAGTAGGATATTGGAAATGTGGCGAAGGCTTTAATTGCATGACATCCTCTTACCTAAGTGTTCACTTACACATTTGCTTTGTGTATTCTAAAAATACACTTGCAGCCCTTGAGCTTTCATGAAGGCTAGCTGCTGCACTTCAGCCCTTATCTGCCTTTGTCTCTCACCAGCTGATGTTTTCCCAGATCAGCCTTCAGCCATGAAAGTTTTTAATGTTGGTGCTCAATTACAGTAGAATATCTATAAATGCTGATAGTTCAGCGTCCTATGCGCAGAATAAAGTCATATACTGTGGGTTAACTTTCTCGTAGTACTAGATCCCTTCTCGACTTCCAGTTCATGGATTCTGTGGCTCTGGCTACAGGATTATACCACATCATGATTGTGGTCAGAAGGTGAACTTCTTAGCACACGTTCTTCAAATGAGACCCCTCTCCCAGAAGAGAGAAGAGAGTTTGTTAATGCTAAAAACCACAAGTCTAGAAAACTACTTGTAATACACAACTTTTGTGACACTGGGATCAGGTAGCTGCTCCACAGATGCTACATTGTTCCTAGCAGGTCCATCTTTATAGTACTTCAGTAATTTTTCCCTGTATTGCAAGACACCAATGAGTTTGTTTTTTCCGGCTCTGTGCTTTAATTGGCAGTCCAGCTGCCTCTTTTCTGGTGCTGTAATCTGTGTCATCCTGTGTCGTTGTACCTTGGCACAGTGAAGGCTGATAGGTAGTTGATGCAATTAGCCTTTGAATGACCTATAGGCAGTCTCTTCTGAAATGCTAGTCCAGTGCAAAGACCCCCAGAAATGTTCCTAAGCTAGTGGCATTCATTTTGATGCAGGTAAATACTCCGCTGAGCTAAACAGGATTTAGTTCTGTCTACCTAGATGTCTCCTGAAAGTACATGATAGGTAGTGTTAAGAAAAAGCCATCAATGTATGCATTTATGTGATGGAAGGGGTTGTGTGTATTATTTCCAGTTAGCCTTTCCCTCACATCCAAAATATCAAATTCTGCATGGGGAGTCTGACCAGTTACTCATCCTTATTTTGATGTCCACTCCTGCTGTACACTGTCATACACAGAAAGCATAAACAGCTGGAAGGTGTCGGGGTACTTTCTGTATGGAACAACTTTAGTCTGGCTGCCTGCTTATTATACCCTGCTTGCTCTGTGTCTCTGTTCACTTGCATCTTCCACTTAGCAACAGATGTGCTCTCTGGTCACAAAGACTTCTCTGTTTATATCTGTGAACGGGTACAGTGAATTCCATAGCACTAGAGATTGTAGGGCAGAGTGAATTTGCATCACAACCCTTGTAAGCTGTTATCTGCTATTTGGTTCCAGAGACTAGAATACTCCAAAGACTTGAGTGATTCCAAAGTCAGTTTAATTTCTGAAATAAATTTTGTGTATCAATGTCTTTGTATGTAAAAAACCTTCATACCTGAGAACTGGAGATTTTCCATGAGTACCTTAAATATTACACACAGTAAAGGGGAGCCAGAGTCAAAATTGTGCTATTAGCACTTTAAAGCCTGCTATTGCTCAGTCCTTTTCATTCTTGTCTTCCCTTTATGCTTTTGTAACTCAAGCCATAGTTTATCACAATCTGCTAAGTCTGGGAATGTGTTAATTGAGAGGACTGTGAGTCAACTGGAAATAAGAATCCCCAGCTATGTGCACTATGGGAGGTATTTATGCTGTAATTTTGGGGTCATCTAACTTGGGAGGCCAAGCTTCCTGTATAGTTAGCAGAGAAAAAGAAGCCTCTGCTCTGAGGATTCATCACCTGAAGTGAGCTGAAATGAGGTACTCTGAATCTTCTGTGGAGCTGCCAGTATATTTGACACTGGTTAGACAGAGAGTTTTGGAAGAGTGCATTTCTGCTGTGGGTTACTTAGATGCCTAAAATTAGGCAGGCTACATCCTGCTCCGATGGCAGAAAGGATGTTATCTAGAAGAGGAGATCTTCATTCATCTCTTGGATGATGGATCAGAGTGCACCCACAGCAAAACTGAGAGGAGTAGGCAATGAACCAGAAAGTTA
This sequence comes from Brachypodius melanocephalos, assembly GCA_013398615.1. NCBI lineage: Eukaryota > Metazoa > Chordata > Aves > Passeriformes > Pycnonotidae > Brachypodius > Brachypodius melanocephalos. The sequence continues at coordinate 11,752,105 of VZSR01000520.1, forward strand.
TGCTGCTGATCAGAGGGACTTTCATAGACTGGGAAATGGACCAGCAAATCTCATTAAGTTCAGTGAAGAGAGGTGCCAAGTCCTACACCTGGGGGAGAATGACCCCACACAGCTGTGGACTTCTGTGTCTGGAAAGCAGCTTTGCAATGAATGACCTGGGGGTTCTGTGGGCAGAAGTTGAACATGAGCCAGCAAATGTGCCCTTCAGAAATTAAGGCCATCAGTCTTGAATTAGGAAGAGCATTGCCAGCAGATTGAGGGAGACGATCTTCTTCTTCAGGCCTGGTAAGGCCACGTTTGTTGTACTTTGTCCAGTTCTGGACCCCAGTGCAAGAAAGGCATGGACATACTGGAGTAAGTGCAGTGAAGGGGCACAAAAATGAGTAAGGGTTTACAGGCTGACTTGAGAGAATAAGTTGAGAGAGACTCAACCTGGAACTCTTCAGCCTAGAGAAGAGAGGGCTTGGACTGTGTCTTGTCAATATGTATAAATAAGGGAATGAAGGGAGCCAGATTCTTTTCAGGGATGCCCAGTGAAAGGACAAAAGGCAGTGGACACAAATTGAAATTCCATTTGAACTCAAGAAAACTTTTTCTTTCTATGAAAGTGATCAAAATCTGGAACAGTTTGCCTGTGGAGATTATGGGGTCTCCATCTTTGGAGACTTCCAAGTTCGACTGCAGACAGTTTCTGGTAACCTGCTGTAATTTACCCTGGTCTGAACAGGGGGAAGGGTCTAGAGTATCTCAGAGGTCTTTTCCACTCTCAGTCTTCAGTGATTCTCTGAAATGACTGAGTACCCCGGAACAGTGAAATGATGTTGGGGTTCAGTGTAGAGAATAGTTTGTTGTAGTTAAACACTGTATTGCAGGAGTAGGTACAGCTGCTCCTGGTTGTATGTATTGGCGTTGTCTGCTAATTCTGTTGTAAAACCTTACGATGGTTGTTACTGCAGAGGACTTCTGGCTCTTTCAAGGTTTGTCTGAGAGCAGATGTTACTGGAGGATGCTTTGTTAGTAACTTTCCATGAGTTTGTATTTATTTTGTGCCAAAAGTCTCATTTTGTGTTCCCTTTGGTAACTGGAAGCTGAAAACCTCTCAGTTGCCTGTTTATGTAGCAGAAGTGGCCACAGAAAGACTTGGTCTGTATCGGCGGCTGTAGATCGTGAGTATAATTTACAATTTTTATTTGCAAGTGAGATTAGGACGAGCACAACTCTTCTGGTCAGAGTGAGTGCAGGCTATTTCACAGGAGATGCTTAATGAGGTCTGAGGCAACAGGGGATTCTTGACTAGTATCTGGAAGTGATACTGCAGTGAGGTTGGCAGTAGTTGTAAAGATCTGCATTTACTCAAGAGTGCCAGATACTGTCTGTGACTGGCTCCATTTCAGGAATTGTGGAGACTGTTTTCTTGGTTCTGCTGCTTTGGGAGAGAAGTTAGAGCAATGTGTACAAGTGTCCTGCATACGGTAAAGCCTATTAAAGGGTTAAAAGGCCCCAAATACAGAGCCTTGAAATGCTTATTACACTTTTACCATCCTGTATCCAGAAAAGATGATGGTACAATTGCAGTGTTGTTACCAGCACTTACAGGCTTTTGTATACATTTGTGGAAAACTGTTCAAATGGGAACAATGGCACTCAAAGCTCTTAAATTAAGCTGAAGCAACAGGAAATATTTTGGACAGATAATGAAGCAGTTTTATGGAATGACTGGGCCAGAGGCAAGATGTATGTCAAACAAACCAGCTGTTAAGCTCTCTTAATTGCTGTTGACCTTTCAAAGAACCAGGTGTTTGGGATCTGAGGTGAATCCACTTCTGACTGTAGATAGTAAAATACAGAGTGTGAGAGTGGCAATCAAAATCTATTTACTTGGAGGGATGATCTTTTCCTGCAGTTGGTTTGCTCCCAGTGGTGATCCAAGCAATGATACCATTGTGACTGAGTGTTATTATAGCCCAGAGTGGGATGAGGTGCTTTGGGACCAGTAATGTGTATCCCATTTGCAGTTTGTGAAGTGTTGTTTTGGGCAATGTAGTGACTCTGCAGATGGCTTTGGGGAGCTGAGTGAACCAATGGAGTATGAATTCCTGTCAGGGTGCTACAGCTCCACAACCTTATGTAGGCAGGCAATATCAGGGAGTATGAAACTACTGTTGTCTTTTTATATGGTCTTACTAACATCATTCCGGGTGATGTTCAAATCCATGTGCAACTCTTTGTGTCTACATTTCAGAAGGACTCTATAGCTGAAGGAAGAATCAGCTGAGGAAAACTTCAGCTATAGAATGACATAAGCTTAATGTACTTAGCTAATCAGAGAAGTAGTAGGTAGTTGTTGTTACTTGATTGATCTAGATGTATCTGTGGGAGAAAGATTTCTGATAGGGTACCCTTTAATACAATAGACAAAAAGCACAGAAAGATGCAGAACCTGATATCAGAACAATTTAGCTTGGAAAAAAAAGAGATGCTTGAGCAGTGGTGGTGTTTCTTTATTTCTTGAAGTCCTGCTGCATGAAGTTCACCACTTATCTTAAGGTAACTGCTTGCTGGAAAAGGTTTTGTTTTCAGTGGGGTGTTTAAACTAGCAGAATTATTGCCTAGTCTCAATGGAAAGTTTATGACCATAGTACTGGTCTCAAAGATCCTGGTACACGTACAGGAGTTTTCATAGGGTGTCTTCAGTGGTCCCATTGCCAGAGAGGTTCCTCCATCCATTTGCATCACGCCACAAGCTATAGTCTGTTCCAGTGCTGCACTATGGAGGCAGGCATTGCGTCTGAGAAAGCTTGTATAATGTGTTTTCTGATGCAAACTGTCCCAATAAGCCTTTCTTTGAATTGGTGGCAGTGAATCTAAAGCTGCCTTTGAGATTTAGAAAGGCATTGGAGAGAGGTGATCATGTTCTTAAAAATGAAGGGTGCAGGCTGATTCCTTTTGTGTGCATTGTTAAAGAGATGAATTTCTAGATATCATTATATCAGAAAGGGTAAGGCTTTGCAGAAGTGCTCATCTTTTGTGGGCGGTGAGGGCCCCTTGGGGACCTGTCTCTTTGTGGGTGGTAAAACTCACTTAGCCATAAAAGTATTTTCCCAGAGTTTGCTGCCTCCTTTTAAAAGGGGGAAAAATAATTAAAAAATTACCCACGCTCCAGAGCGCAGAGGGGAGGCAGGAACCCGTGCGATCTGCCGTGCAGAGGGAGAGGAATCCTCAGTGGCCTGCCACAATTGGCTGTCATCTTTGAAGAGATTAGTAATGTTTTTTGCTAATGTGTTTTATGGGTCAGGTAGGGAGGGAACCCAACACCACAAAGCAAACCCTAAGCCAGATTTGCTATGCCTAGTATAGAATATCTTCATAGACATTTTTATAGCTACCTTGCCATAAAGATGGAGGAAGTTCTTGCTATGGCAACACAGTTGTGTTTTGAATAATGGATCTGGTAGGAATGCCACATGCAGATCTCCTGGTTCCTTTTGCAGGTGGATAGGATTGTACCATTGGATGTTTTATTTGTAATTAAGCATTAATGTCTCAATCTGTTATCACTTAAAGCATACAAATTAAAGGTTGTGTTCCTGTTAGATTCTGTGGTAGTGGTTTTTCCTCCACATAGTATCGTTACTCAGCTGGTACTGCTGGTTTTATGCTTCTGGTCTGCTGGCTTTCCTTGATTGTGGGGGAAGATGTATGGGAAGATCTTGGCAGGATTGGTGACAACTTGCTTGCTTGCTTCCTCAAGGTTACTTTTGACTTGTGGGTTTATCTTACCTGGATATTTTACCTTAACATGAGCCACTATAAGTTGCCCTCTGTCTGGAACCTGGGGGAATTTTAGAAAATGTCTGTGTCAAAGGCAGAGCCTAGGAAATTAATTTAGGATTCAGACTTTCCTCAGAATATAAAGGCTGGATTTGTCAGTGGTTTTGGATTGTTGAAAATGTGGAAAGTGTTAAGTGTCTTGCATGGGGTGGGGAAGTTCTTGAAGAAAACTGAGCAGAGAAGCTAAACAGCATTTGCGCAGTGGCAAATACAGGCTCTAGTTAGAATGAGAGCACTAGGTAAGTTCATATTAGCTGTTTAACTCGTTGCCTCTGAACTTAAAAGTAAATGCAGACAGCAGGAGATTTTGTACACTAGAAAATACAAACAGGATCCAGAGGCAGAGGTGTACCTCATATGTGTCCCTCCATTCCTTGGGTGGTTTTTTTGTTGTTTTTTTTTTTTTTTTTAAAATTAGTGCACCCACCACCTCTAGAATGTGGCTAAAGTGGGAATGGTCTCCTGAGTCTGCAGGAACTCAGAGCTGATTTTGAACTAAGTAAGAGCTGCAAGTTAGTGCTACTGAAGGAAGCTGTGTTTTGCTTTCTTGAGCAGTAGGTTGACATGCTCTCCTGTTGAGCTCAGTGTGGGCTGTAATCCAGAAGTCCTGGCAGGCAGCAGTTGTTATGTTTCTGAGAGTTCAAAATCAGTGAGAGCTGTGAGCCAGCCGCTGCAAATGTAACAGCTCTGGACTCTGATCTCCCTTGTAGCCTGGCTTCTGAGTTTCACTCTTGCTGCTCTGGGAACCAAATTCTCGTCTCTTCCCCTTGCTTCCAGCAGTGTCTGAAACAAGATACAATTTCAGCTGTATCAATCTGCTTCAACCCACCAGGTTTTGCTACAATAGATGGGAAGGAGTAGGTAGGTGTGGCTTAAGGGCCATTAGATAACTTCAGGACTGGCAGCAGAGTGTGAAAGAAGTTGTAGTGATGGTCATAATTGCTTGGTGGTCTCTTTCAGCATCTTTGGGGTTGGTTAGAGTGGTAGTGGTAGGTAGAAGCCATTCACAGAAGGCAAGGCAGGAGCAGTCAAAGAATCAAAAATGTTAATACCTTTGCTAAGAAAGAGTTAATGAGAAGAGTTAGACTACTGGTCCTGAGTTTTGACCAGCAAAGGGGGTCACTAGAAGTAGAGCAGGTTCAGTAGTAGTTGAGATGGAAGATATGCTGGAGAGGAGAAAGATCTGTGACTACCAGGAGTTCATATATGTTTTGAGAGCTAGAGATGAGAAGGACATATGGGACAATGCATTTCCTGTTCTTATCCTAGGCATCCAAACTGTGATCCAGAGTCACTAAGAAATTTAGAAATGCAAGAAATTAATGCATATTTGTATTGTGAGAGGGAAAAGAAGAGCATGCACGTGTTTACTGACAAATGGCAAGGGATAGAAATGGATACAAAAGAGGGAAAAATTGTAGAGGCCGGTGGAGTGATTAGAAGGGCTGAGAACATGCTTCTGTCTATTATGGGAAGAATTGCAGGAGGAGAAGGGAAGGTCGAAAAGGTAGAGGAAGTAATGTCACTTGATAATTTTCTTATAAGCAGCTGAGATTCTGCGCAGAGACAAATGGAAGCTGGAGGAGGGGAGGGTTTGAGGAATGAGTCAAAGGTAGCTGGGATTGCAGGCGTGGGTTTCAGTTAAGCTGGAGAAACACTTTGTCTTCTTTCAAACAATTGTTCGTATTAGCATTCATGGTGTGGGCATGCATGCACCCATCCATGTGATGTCTCCTGGTGTGCTGCACACAGGAGCTGTTTGAGGATCTGTCTTTTGGCTCACCACAGACCAACCGAGTCAGATCTCAAGGCTTCTCTGAGGTGCCAGAGTAGAAAAGTGTAGTGGAGGGAATTGGTCTGGTGACAGTTTTCGTGTGTTGTCTTGCAATAGATGGTGGAATGGGTACTGCAGAGGTGGATCAGGCTCAAAGTCTGGGGAGGGAAGGAGGCAAATACCCAACATGTTCATATACATCCCCCACAACCCCATTAGAAGGACACTGAAAAGGGTAAAGGAAGTCCAAAAATACTTTGCCAGAGTGGAAGGAAAAGAAGGCACAGGAGAAACAAGGCTGAGGGGAGACAAATAACTAACAGTGCTTATGGACTGGAAATCATATCAAGATTAAATAAAAGAGAAGGGCTGATGGTAAACACTGGAAGACATTAAGTTGTGACAGAGAGGGTCTCAATAATAAACTTTAGAGAAAGATCTCATAGGCCAAATGGAGTGAGCAGATTTGCAAAGATTTTGAAAGGTAGGGTGAGAAAGCGTTTTGCTGAGGTCTTTATTGGATTCTGTATGTGGAAGACATGTAAGTTATGCAAGGGACATGTGTTTCTGTATTTTCCTGGCCCAGCTTGGCTGATGAGGTTCCATGGAAAAACCCTCATTCATGGATACCTGCATGTCTGTTGACACAGGAAACAGTGAAAACTGAAGGCAGAGCCCTGACATAACTTCTCTGCTTGCAAAGAAACTAGCTGTAGGTGGGTGTTGGTCTCCTGATCACTCCTTGCTTTTAGTGAGCTACTGTCTAACTTCTGCTGTCCTATGACTTGTGAGGCCTAATAAAATTGTCATTTGGAACTGTAATTTTACACTGAATCCTAGTGAGAGACTTGCTTGGAGTGTTCATCATCTTCTAGAATGTACCACTGCTGGTTCTTTGATCTGGTAGGAGCTGGACCTCTGACTGCTGCTGTGAGAGTGAGATCCTGGAACATTTCACCACAGTTCCTTTTTAGTTTGTGACCCCTACCCTCCAGTAAAGGATGGCTTGCTCCACATCTTGATTGCGTATAATGGAAAATTTTACTGTAAACTGGTAAACTGTGATTGCCCTATTTCCATCATATGAAATTTCCCTCCTCTTACACTTTTAAATGCTGTATGGAATAGCTGTGGTGGTTATTCTGTACAGCAGCTTCTTGGGCAGGTCTAGTTAGGACCCTCTGGAAGCATTATGAGCTAATTCAAGATGGATTAAGGTCAAGTCTGCCCTAAAAAAGAAATTGAACTCATCTAAGTATCCATTCACTGTGCAGTGCAAGATGGGCATGCTGAGTATCTAAGTACTTCTGCTGCCTTGGTCTTTCTGGACGTGGCTTTGAGTTTGAATTTTAACACTTCTTAAAAATAATGGGATACAGTGATAGTCTCCTTTCATCTTGGAGTCAGTTTTGTAATTGCAGTGGGTTGAACCTGTCTGTGATGAGCTGAGCTGTGGCACCAATTGAGAGAAGTCACTGCAAGGTTATGAGTTTGGCCAAACTTCTTGGGGGAGTCCTGACTTCTGGGAGCCCTGACGCTGTGTCCAAATATTGCATGGTTACTTTCATGTTGTTACATGTGGTCTGCCAAGATGTTGACCAACATGCTGTGTCAGTCCTGCTCTGCCTACTCTGGGATCTGAGTCACCCCTTGAGCCTGAATCTCTGCACTGGCTCTGAACAGAAATCCCTGTGCACTTGCTGGGGTGCAGCAACCTGCTTTGTGCCTTAAACCTAGTGGCAATAAGGAATGAGTTATGTTTCCATTGCTGTCATCTAGATCATGCCAAACCACCCTCAAAACTTCTTCCATGAGAAAGTGTTCAGAACATTGTGATAGTGAAGTACTTTATTTGCTGTAAGTTTCTTTTACTTTGTTCTATTTCAGTTGAAATAATGTGATCTCCCCATTACATTCTTCCAGTCTGGGCTTCCTCCTTTCCATCTCACCATGCTTTAAATTTAAACTGCCTTCGCATGAGTTAAACTACTGTTAGATTTTGTGTTTTCTCAGCTTGCTCATTTTCTGCTTTCTTTTGGCTGTGTGTCTGTTCACTGCTTTACCCAGCAAACAGCAAGTCTGTCTGCTTACTTTCCAGTTCCTGTCCTGCCTTCTCTTCTTGCTCTTTGGATTGGCGATACCTCTTGATGTGTCCTGCTCACAGGATATTATTCCTATGGCAATCCACCACTGAGCATGTTTAGCTAGTGCTCTGTATTGTGATGGTAGCTCAGTCTCTATCACTAAGCTGACACAGCGTTTTCATTACAAGTTTGGGTGCACAGGGCTGGTGCTGTAATACACCAGTCCTGAAATATGTTGCAGGTCGTCCATTCATTAGCAAGTACAAGCCTTTGAATACGTTTTTGTGCTTGGCACTTTTATTAATACAGTGGCTCCATTGTGGAAGCTTGTTGTTGTACTGATACACAGTTAAAGCTGCAGAAATCAAACCCTTCCAGGGAACATACTGCTTGTTGGATTAGTGAAAGTTTGTATTTTTGCAATGTGGTGGTTGATAAGGCATGCAGGTGCTCTACAAAGATATTGCTGAGGTTTTTTCTCCACTGCAGATGGATGTTTTGGCATAAGACATGCACATTTCAAGTTGTGCTAAGCACACATTCTTGCAGTAAGAGCTGCAGAGGCGGTAGCAGGAATTTGGCTTGCTGATTTGTTTGGCTTTGTATTTGATTAATAGGGTTTCATGTAGTTAAAATGCACACTCACAATGGAAAAGGGTTTTCTGTGTAAAGCAGTTTGACTTGTTATTTTTCTGTCTATTCTACATCTGTCTGTTGGTGTAGCTATATTGGTTAAATGGGAGTGCTGTTACGACATTATTTGAGTCTCTTAGGAAGGGGAATTACTTAGTGTGAACTAAAACTGTGGCCACACCAACAAGCTATGGAATTGATGATGAAGTAACCTGCGTGGAATATGGGCTACAGCTGGCAACAGTCTTGGCATACAGTCTCAATAACAAGAAAGTGCAAGCCCTCTGCATTATCTAAAACTGTATACAACAGTTTTGGCAACATTGGATTCATCTGATGTGTTAGCATCTATGTTAGATGAGTGAACTGAAGTATACCTCATAGACAGTGTGGTGTGGCAACTGTGGAGGATACAAGCATTAGCTTTGGGTGGTAAGAATATTCTGGTTAGGTGACAACAACACTCTGAAGCAGTTTTTGTTGCTGCGCTGGAAATATTCCTCTGAATCCAGACACTGATAAGCTAGAAAAGTAACTTCTTCAATGGCTGTTGGCAGCAAAACTGTCTTAATACCATACTGATTCAGTATATTGATGCCTCTGTTACTGGCCGAGGCACTGGTAATGGAAAGGTGTGTGTGTGGATGTGCCAGTGGGACCTTACAAAGTTTTTCTTTGGTAAGAGAGCTGATGTTGGGATATAGACAGGCAAATGACCCTTAAAAGCCAGACATTTAGCTTTTTTCTTTGACAGCAGCAGTATTTGAAGACTGCCTACCCTGAGCAGGGTCACAGAATAGCTCAGTTGTGCTCTTTTGCTGAGAGGGCTGTTTAGGCAGGAGAGGGTAAGTCTGGGAAGGCATGTCCCCATTCCTGGTATAGCTACTTGTGGAAGTTTGTCCTTGTGTTTTTCAGAAATATGACAGTGAGATGGGAGCTCTGGAAACTGGAGAATTTTTAGGAGTCTGGTGCCTGCTTACAGCTGCTTGGTGGAAGGATGCCCCCTTTGTCTAGTCTCTGCAAGACTCTCCATCTGCAGCAATTAGGATTAGCAGGCACATTTCATGCTCTGAAAAGTCAGAAAAGGAAAGAAGAAGGAGTTTTACAAAAGGAAATGCCTGCCAGGCATCGATTTCACTCTGGTTTTGTGCAGAGAATAAACACAGATGTGAAGATTAAAAAGCGGACTTCCAAAAGCATTTAATGACGGGCTTGGTAATGGTGCAAGGGACTTAGGGGTGGGAGAGAGCAGAGACATCACGAGTTGCAGAGTAAGCAGAGGGAGGAACCCCAAACACACAGAGCACACATTAGCTATTGAGACCTTCCTAGTTCACATTACCAGGGATTTCGTAGAATTCTGGCAGGACAGATACAGCATTTTGGTTTGGAGAGTCACCTGCTATTTCTGGAAATTTACAAGGAAGCAGGGCTGTGAACATGACTGCATGTGTGGGTTCAGAGGTGAAAGAAGTCAATACACATTTCTTTAGAGACTGCAGAGTTCAGTTCTCTTCTGCCTTTTATCAGCGTGTCTTGGACTCATTCACTACTCCCCCCTGCCCCACCCTCCCTTAATTTGCAAAACCCTTTTCCCTTTGCAGAATCGATTGCTTGGGAGCAGATTTCAAGTGTATTATCTTACTGATTTTTTTAGTAGATTGATGTAGACCTCCAGATGCAGAAATGCCTGTAACCCAAATTATTGTTTCTTATCACACTGACAAGATTGTCTTTATTTCTCCAGTATTTTCCAGTTAGTAGATTTCAGACTCCCATTCCTGGGCAGTAGCTTCATGGCTCTTACAGCTGGTTTTGTAAGTATCAGAGAATTTTGTAATAGAAATTATGAAGAAATCCCTTTCTCCAAGCATTTACTCATTATTTTATGAGTACATACATAAATGCATATAGACAAATCGTATAAAAGGCTGCAAGTATGCAGGAAAGGTCAAACCAAAACATTAGTGAAACAAAATGCAGATTGGAATATATTTTTAGTGCTTGAATATTTTCCCTAAAAGGCTGTACTGAAGGAAACATGTTTTACTGCCTGAATCATATGCTAGTGTGAGGCATGCTTTTAACACATGCTGCTATCGCATGGAAATAGAGAAGGGAGCTCAAAACAAGTTTAACAGCTCCAGCAGTTTGCTGATAGGAAGACTCCTATCAGACTTTGACTGCTCTTCCCAGCAAGGGGCCTAAATGAAAAAAGAGAGAGCTTGTTTGACCACCCACTTCTCAAACAGATTGTAAATTGTTTCAGCTAAGGGTAACAGCTGTTTCTTTTATATCCATAACCTTTTCGTGCTAAACTCTTTCAATGATGCAGCATCTGAATTTGCAGAAAGATTTTTTTTTTTTTTTTATCTGAGGGCTTCATGGAGCACCTGCATCTCTTTACATACCATTCCAGCACTGTATCTAGCATCAAAATTCCAGGAGTTTGTGATTGTCCCTAGACAAGTGACGCTTTGCTTCTTTAAATGTGTGTGTATGCGTGTTGTTACACAGCATAAAGCAGTAGTGTAGGGGAGCCTTCCCACGGAACTTCCCATCCACTGCAGCTAAAGGCATCATAAATGACTAATGAGAACACAAACAGCTGAACCTAAACAGTCCTTGTTCATGAGGATTTTCTTATGAAGAAGAAAGTGGCATTTAACAGCTTCATTTGAGTTGTACAGGTATAAGAGCATCACTAAGACTTAGAGCTCTGCTTCTTTTGCAAGTAGGGTTTTTGGTTTTCTGGTGAATTGTACTTACTACCCTGCAAGAATGAACTTTCAAACTGTGCATAAGCTAAATAATTATATATCATTAACAACATACAACTGTTACTTTCTGTTCAGTTGCCAAAATCAAGATCTCACTTGTCTCATTCATGCCTTCTCCTTTATAGCAGTTGTTGATCACTTGCTCTCAACTCATCACTAAGGTGATGTAAGATACTCTGGCCTGCCCATGGTTCAGATGCATGGTATTTCTCTGTTTTGTTGTGGAGGAGTTTGGCGGTGTCTTTGGTTGGTTGATTGGTTTGGTTTTGGTTTGGGTTTGGTTTTTTGTTCATTTGTTTGTGCTTTTTTTTTTTTTCCCCTTAATGGCATAAGAGATTATGAATCTTACAGCTAAAAGATAGTATGCAGATACTGTTTAAATCCTGTCGGTCTTTTATTGTAGCAGTGCTGTACTTGAGGTGCTGATTGATAGAGATTTGGAAGGTAGAAGGAAGGAATTCCGTGTATTCCTCACAGTTTGTTTGTTTGGGTTTTTTTCTGTTCAGCAGTGCATATCTGATATTGGATGGCCGGAGAAAGTTCTTGTCAACAAACCACAATTTGTTGCTACCAAAAGCTGGGAGGTTGATGTAGCTACAGCAAGGAAATGAAACGGCTTGTTCTTTTGGTCGCCCTGAGTAGGATGAGACCTTCCTAAACAGAGACATTTGCTTGCTCCAGTGTGTATATGCAAAGGCTGTAATAAGATAATTTGTTTTTCACAGATTACAGTATTTTCCTCATCCTCTATTCTGTGCAATTATTGGCTCAACTTTTGCTCAGGAAACTGTCCCTGCTGTTGGATATCTGATTTTCCCACTCTCATGTGTAGCAGGGTGACATGAACAGGGGAATCTCTATAGTGAACAGCAACAGAGTGTGAATTCTCTTAAGGAGAAGAATTGCCAGCTTGCTTGATGAGATGCAGACAATACAGACAAGAGGGGATGCATTTGAAAAGGATCTTAATGTCTCCTAGTTTCCCTGAGGGAAAACTGGACTCTACCATCAAAGACAAATGCTTACTAGTCACGTTAGTCTATTAATTGTTAGATGATCAGACAAATAAATAAAATATAGGAAGGTAAGATGTCAGGGAGCCATCATGACTCTATTGCAGGTGGAAGCTTTTGGCTAGGCATCTGTTCTTTTATTGTTTGTGCTTGTTGCAAATTAACTGATTTCCTTTTGAAGTCTACAACTTCTGGCTGAAAAATTCCCTTTCCTATATGATGTTTGCATTGTTCTCAATGTAAGTGGACCCCTTGGGCACTTGACTGGTTCCTGTTAGGATGGTCATCTTCACTTAGTTACAGCTGAGCCCTGCTCCAATTCCCATCGCTGATATGTCTGTGGAACTCAGCATACTAAGCATTGCCCCTTGTAAAAGGAAATTTTACAGTAGGAATGAACATGAATGGGAAATTATATTTCTTCTTATTTTATACATCTGGAATAAAGAAAAAATAATAGCCTTTTGAAGGCTCAGCCTTCACAGAGCATAGGTCTCTTAGAGGCTTTCTCAGTTAATGTTGAATCTAAGATCCTTTCAGTGCTTAACATATGCTGAACTACTCTTAGTAGTGCATCCACTCATGAAAATCATTTTGTCCATTTCCTATTTACAGCTTGTTTGTGCACTGAAGAACAAGTAAGAGAAATGGTTGAAAATACCTGGTTGCTCTGCATACTATTTCTACAGCATTAGTCCAGTTTTATACAGTTAGCTCATCCACTTCAAAGGCTGTGTCTTCGAGGTAGCCTGGAACAGAGATTTGCTGGGACTTTTCCAATTCACAATCAGAATTTAATATATTTACTGTCATCAAAGGCGGTCCCCCAAACTAGGCTGTCCTATAAAATACTTAGGGGTTGGAAATGTATAAGAACCTGTTGCATCTCCACTAGACTTCAGTAATTATTTTGCCTCAATTCAAATTGTTTCAGAACTGGTTGAGAGAATCTGGTGTATTCTTGCAATAGTCTTATCCTTGGTTTGTCAAATAGATTTGTTCAGTGTTTTGGACTTCTTGGAGCCTAGATTGTAGTAAATCTAGAAAAAGTAAATGTAAAACCCATCAATTCTCATAGATCCTTTCAACAAGTATAGATTAGCCTCAGTATCAGCTACAGTTACAAATGGTTTCGTAGAGAGGTAATTACTTTTCAGAGGTACTCATGCTTAGAGATGCAAGTACTAATCTAGGGGGAATTTAATACCAGGGCCTAATCACTCCCTCAAACTGAGTCACAAATTAGCTAAGGGGATTCTCCAGCCTCCTCAAGATTATCTATAAGCATCATAATAAATTTTTCTCTTATTATGAAGGGACCTGCCAGACAGTAACAAATTAAGGCTAAAGGATCTAGCCTAGAAAAATTCGAACTCTGGTTTCTGTTAAATACGTGGCAAAGGAATTCCCATGCTATGAAGATGTTTAATATTCCAAAAAAGTGTACCCCAAAGCCTGTGTAACTCTAGAGTATTGGTTGTTTTTCTGAGAGTTTGATAGTAGGAGTCTGATGTTAGCCTGCTTTTCACTGAGGGAATGCTGGAGTGCCAAGGAAACTGGTTTTGCACCCCCTTTTGTCCTTGCAGTCTAAACTCAGACATTGGCTTGCATGGCTCGATTCATAAATGAGCAATGTTGACTGGCAAAGGTTCATTTCTCCATATGCCGAGGTACATTGGATCCTCTGGGGAGATTGAGACTGATGGATAAATATCTGTCACGTGTAGGTGGCCTATAAGAAAAGATTTGAAGATTTTTTCATTTAAGTCTTTGTTAAGACTTTCTTCCCCCCCCCCACTCTTTAAACTCTTTTGTCATGTGCTGAGTGGGGGTGGATGGAGTTCAGAGTGGTGGAGGGAAAAAGGGGGGCTGCTGAAAGCATTTATCTTCATTTCTGCCATCATTCGGTGTTTATTACGCAGTGATAGACAGACGCAGGAAAGCTGCCAATCAAACCTACGTTCGCTGCATTTCAATTGGCCCTCGCTTTGGATTTCAGCATTTTGAAATCTACATCTTCTCTGCAGAAAAAGGTTGTTCTGTTCGTTAGGATGACAAGCCTGAGACCCTTGGGTACCCACTGCAGTCACTTGTGGTCCCATCAAACAGTGGAAGACCCAGGAATCAGCACTGTCAGGTGCTTGGTGAGAACAGCTGCTTGTAGGAGCTGATCTGTTGCTTTCCAAATTTAAGAAGCTGAAGTGTGTTGTTTGCCTCCAGGTTACATATACTACAACCTGACAAGCAACAGCACCTTCTGCTCTCATCTAGACTGAAACCTTGACTGGGCAAAGCCAACTGAGAATGAGTTCTCATGCTGCATGGTGAACAAAAGCTCTGTAGTGAGGATTTTAACTTTCCTAAGTCTTCCACGTGTGGTCTAAAATGTTTTCCATAAACCAAAGAGGACAATACAGGTTAGGGTAGCATATTGCTGTGCTACGGGATATTTTCCTCCCTTAATTCATTGTCTGAAATGTTTACATGCTTTTAATCATCTTTGCTGTAGGACAGTGCATGCATGCATGTGGGAGGCATCTGGCAGGACTTGTGATACAAATGTTATTCCACTTTGTTATATGTATATAGATATAATTTAATAATTGCACTCCTCAATTACATAATTAGTGTAAGTAGAGGTAATTACTTAATAAAAGATGTAGATCATGGATTTCTGATTAGTGTTAGTTACACTGGTTTGGAGCCTTTGAGAAATGGACTAAATTTTTCTGAACATGCAGCTTTCACGCTAAGAGCTGTGTTGCCTGTGTCCTGATCCCTTTGATAAAGGTAACTGTTATCTGAAGCATTAGCATTACTCAACAACTTGTGCTGGCTCTGAAATTTGTGTGAGGCTGTCCTATCGATGGGACAGTACTGCTTTTTTCCATTGCTAATTTCTCTGCATATGAGGTGACTGCCTTTGGAGGTGAAGGGGATGCAAGGTTTAAATGAACATCATAACTAACCTGAAGGTTACAGGGAAAGGGATGCAAAGATGAGAAATTCTACAGAAAAAAAAATCTTATCTGCTTGCCAGCTGCTTTTTATGGTACTTTTAGCAGTAGGTGCAACAATTGTATGAGCCAGGTGAACTTACTGTTTGTGGAGCAGTTAGTGATTTTACTAAGCTGCTCTGATGTAGAGGGAGAGCATGATTGTTCTCCTAAGGTATGTTCCTCTCCATTTTATATATTGCTTGTTACACCTACGAAGGTTGTTCTCATTGCAGAACAGATTATGTAACTTTGTAATGGTCATCTATGATAAGATCAATATTCTGGAATTATGTGCCCTCAGTAGAACTTCTGTTGCCTGTCTTGACAGAGTATTTCTTTTGCCTGGCTGTCCTATAAGGCAGCTAGCTGCTCCCTTGCTGGTGATGTTAGTTCCTGTTTCCCTTCCCAGACCCACTGCTTCACATTTGTAGAGCACCTGTTTTTCTCTTCCCTTTCTAAGGACCGAAGGCAAGACAGCAGAAGATCTGCCTTTGTGTACCAAATTCAGGCTTGCAGTGAGAAGACTTTTAGATATGAATCAATGTAAAATTGAATTGTTTTTTTACTTCTGGTTGCAAAGTGTAATTTGATTAATTCATTGAATCTGCTTTCTCCAGTGTATATCTTCTGTTCAGAGGAGCCCTTTGTTTTGAGGGATGTAGAGAACAAGGCCTTGGGCATGTGTTGTAGCAATGGAAATGTTTTTAATTCTGCTCTCCAAGTGATCCATGCACGTCTGACAGAGGCAGGTACAGAGACAGAGCAGATGTACAATGGAGGTTGGTTGATTGCTGGAGGCCTGACAGAGCTGAGTGCACAGTGTAAAGCTGTCTACTACTCAGAAGTCTTGTTCTTTGTATATTTCTGAGCTTTCTCTAGAACCAAAAATCAGGACTCAAGAAGCTTTCTTGGTGTATTTATTTATCAGCACCAGTCTAGAATTTGCTTACTTTGCCCTGCCCACCTTGTTCTTTGCTTTGCTGAGAGAGCAAAATACCTGTTGGTGTGTTTGTGTGTTCAGTCATTTTGGGTTTCTTTCTTCCTTTCTCTTCCCATGCCTCAGTGGTCTTTTGGGATTTGATAAGAAAAGTAACTGTCCAGCCACTCTACTCTCTGTCTCCCTCCACACTAGTTTAGCTTACTGCCAGTTAGCAAGCTCTTAACTCTGCACAGGTGTCTGACAGAGTTGTCACAGTGATGTCTCTTCTATTATTGCTGCTGTGGCAGCAAAGTCCTGAGCCAACCCTTCTGAGAGAGTGAAGGCACTGACTTGGCTGTGTACTTCCCACTGGAGACAGGGCAGAGATGCTGAAATCCAGACTGTGTACACACTGGAGGCATTGCTTTTAGTCATTTGTGCTTGGGAGTGGTCTTGCTTTGCTCTCTCTTATCAAATTCTATTATGCTGAATTTCCCTGGTTGCCAGGATGTGTGTGTAATACATGGGCTGCCTGTCCATGAAGGCCTTAGAGACTGCAAATAGCATGAGATTTTTGACTATAGTACTACTGTAGATGAACTGTTTCCTGTCTCCTGTCTCTGTTTGTCTCCCTGGGAATCCCATTTAATTCATCTCAGCTTTCTCAACTGTGTGCTGACTTGAGTAACCAGTGGATGTTCCTTTGTGCCAGGAAAAATAGGTTGTTTATGATAATTTCTGAAGAACTGGGCTTATCCTTCTGACTTTGGGCTGCTGCCCAAATCCTTGGGCAGTTAGCAAGGTTCATGGTGTTTGCCTGGAGTCAGAGCAGCCCTTGCCTGCTGTAGGCTGGGCCACACAAAACAACAAAGGGCCAACTCCTAGATCTTCCAGGCCAGTATTCTGTTACAGCTCTTCCTATGTGACAAATCTGTAAGCGACCTGTATCTTCTGAGGGAAGTTTCAGTAGGAGCAGTGGTTATACACACAAATGTGTGTAATTTGCCAGGGTAATGCTTTTCTTCAGTTTGTATTCTGATCTGACTTCATGGCTGTACTAGACAATTTTGGGTCAGCTTCACTACTGTTGATAAGTAGAATGCATTTGCACCAAATGAATTGATTAGGATTTCTGCCTTGTGTTTCTGGGCAAGTCTTATCTCTTATCAACTTAATTTTCTTTCAGAAATGTGTTGCAGGGAGATGCTTTCCTGTTAATTTCCTGTGCTCTGTGGCTTATTGAGGACGTGCTGCCATTTCTGTAAATAAGATTTCTTCAAGAATCTAGAGTTTTGAGTATTGGACTTTGAAAGGTTTTCTATGATTTTGTCTCCCTGGCTTTTTTTTCTGGTTATTCTTGTAGAGGTTAAATTGCTAATTGTTTCCCCCTTTTTTGTAGGTGCTGTGATTGGGGATGGACAGTCAGCTGTGGCCAGCAATATTGCCAACACCACCTACCGGCTCCAGTGGTGGGACTTCACTAAGTTTGATCTGCCTGAAATCAGCAATGGTAAGTTGGAAAAGACACCAGTACCTCATTTTAAGTCTATGCTAACCAGAGCTAGGGTAAGCTCAAGGATCTTTCAAAGGCAGCTCTGTGTTGCAGGTCTTGTTCGTCGTGTTTCATTGGGAACTGTAAAATGATTAGTCTTTTGAGAAAGTTGACTAAAAGCTTGTAGAGCTGTTCCCACTCTGTCTGCCTTGTGTATTCTTGCAATCAGCAAATCCATGTGTAAATAAGGCTTGTTTTTTGTGAGCCTTTTCATGGGCATATGCCAACCATTCTCTTAGAATTCTGTATTCAGTGTCTTCATTCTCTTACTAACAAGTTTCTAAAGAAATATTGTCTTTATACCTTTAAACTAGAACCTGCTAATGGACTGTGTCTGATTTTTCTTAAGTTACTGACATTAGTGTGTGTTAAAATGCTGCAATACATACATAGGGAATCGGGACCCTAGTCTATTGCTTACCATAGTGTTGCAAGCCCAGGGAAGTAGATGTACCTTCTAGTCATTTGCAAAAGCAGTGATTTGTCCTGTTTCTCAGGCAAAGCTATTTCTGAATCAGGAATCTGGGCAATACTGCTGATTTCATTTATTTTCTCTCTCATTTTGTGAAAATTAGACCGTAGTTTCACATGTGTTCTGTGGCATAAGCTACCTCTACCGCTGGAAAAGACTTCCTTATGCAGGCACAAGCATGTTTGATACTTGTGGTCAGCTGATCACAGAATGACATTTTCAGGGCTAAAACTAACTTGACTAGAAAGGCTATTTTTAACCTAGAATGCTATCCTGATATAGCTTGTTGCACAGCTGCAGAAATGTTTGTGGCAGCCTAAGGATGAAGATAGGAGGTAGATATTCATGAATGTTTCTATGTGCAAGTGATTTTTAGCTTAGGCCATCTCTGTACATATGTAAAACTCACTGCTTGATTTCTCAGCAAAAGCAGATTGAGTTCTACTTTAAGGGACTGGCTTTTTTAGAGATCCCTTTTTTAGGGATTCTGGTTTCAGAAAGACTTCTGCTTTCACAGGTAGTCACTAAACTGAATTGAGAAGAACTCTCACAGTCCCAGCTCCGTGTGTTCTGCATTTCCAGAAACTGCGTATCTGACAATAGATGTCTCTGTGGGGTAGTGTCCTGCTGCTTAAAGAACCCACAAAAGGAGAATGTATGGTGACACTGCAGTAGGAGAGATGCAGAGAATCGAAATCACAGGATCAGAGAATAGTTCTGTCTGTAATGGAGTTTTAAACATGATCTTGTTCACATCCCCTTCTATGAACAAAAACATCTTTCAATAGATCAGGCTGCTTAGAGCTCCATCCAGCCTGGCTGTCATGGTTTTGCCCTGTGCAGCCACTTGCTGACTTCCTTCCTGCCCACCTCAGGATAGGGAGGACAAGCAGAAAATGGTAAAACTCAAGGGTTGAAATAAAAACAGTTTAATAATTGAAATAAAGTTAGTAATAACAACAGCAATAGTAGTAATGAAAAGAGAGGGTGAGGAGAGGTGAGAGGAGAGAGAGGGGAAGTGAGGCAAGGACTAAAACCCGAGAAACATAAGTGATGCACAACTCACCACCCACTGACCAATGCCCATGCCATTCCCAAACAGCATTGGTCCCTTCCAGCAAACTCCCCCAATTTATACACTGGGCACGATGTTCTGTGCTGTGGAAGATCCCTTTGAACAGTTTGGATCACCCATCTGGACCATATTCCCTCCCAGCCTCTTGTAAGGATGGGTGCTCAAGGCAAAGTTTTGCCATGTGGTGGCAATACTTTTGGAGGTCCTGACAGATTCTGAACAGAATAAAGAGGAAGTCAGAGGGGGAATCAACTTAAATTCTTTGAGATTTTTCTGCAAGTTGTAGAGTGGTTAAAGAGTGCTTCAGCTGGTCATAGCTTATTTTTTTGCCTCATCTGGCTGCTGAAGAAAAGGCTGTTAAATAAAAAAAAAAACCAAAACAACATAAGATGTTTGTTTATAATTTATAAAATCCCAAAGAAATTACAAACCATCTGCTGCTCAATACATCAGTGTTTCAATCTTCTTCCTTTCACCTACCATGGGATGCTTTTATTCTGAAAAAGCTTCCAATTAGCTGGAAATTGAGTATGGTTTCTGTTGTCATTGTGCCCTTCTTGTAGGCCACATTCCAGCTACAAGTCCATCCCCAGCCCTTCCGACGCCTCGTGCAGTGCTTCATAAGAATTTGGCTTGTCCGTTTTGTCTTATGGCCGTTTGGAAATGTTCATTTTTCCTCTTCTTCTGTATGCTGAACCGTATGCTGAACCCAGTCGTGGCATTTCTAGTCTGTAAACCTTATCTCCTTCTGCCAGGGTGTAGTAGGGATGTATGAAGATGTAGCAGCTGTACTTACGCTAAACCAGGTACTTGTAAAGCTTGCCTAGGCACAGAGCAAAGGCAAGCTGCAAGTTTGCCAAGGTGCACGGCTTAGAGATAGTAGAGCGTGGTGCTAAGAGCATCAGTGTTGTGGCTTCAATCCCCATAGGGGCTGTTCACTTAAGAGTAAGGTTTGATGATCCTTGTGGGTCCCTTCCAACTCAGAATGTTCGTGATTCTCATACTCTCAAATGAGTAACAGTGGAGTGGTGGGTTGGATGAGTTTCTTGTGATTCTTCATATTGGAAATAAACTATTTTCCCAGGAGACCTCAGTAGCTCCTCTTTTCCTCCCATTGTTTCCTGTAAATCAGAGGTGGTCCTGTGAGATAATCTGTTTACACAGAGGGGGCTATTGTACCTCTTGGGGCTTGGCTTAAGCCACAAGTAGTTTGGGAGTTCAGGCAGATGAAATGATGCAGCTGAAGTTTGGGACTGCCTGCCAGCTCCTCTCTCCATCAAAGCAGTGACTCTGTGGCCAACCTCCATCTCTGAGAAGCTCTTCTTCCTGTAACAATTAAACAAAGAAAAGATAGCTTGGAAGTAGGATGTTTTCCACTGAAGCGGATACATCTCAGTAAGTGACAGCAGCGTGATTAGTGCAGCCCTGTGATCTCAGTGTCTGGGCCCCAGCACCCTTGGAAGCCTTGGGCTCAGGATGTGGCTCTGCAGCAGCAACCTCACTGAGGCTCAGTCCAGCAAGAGCACACAAAAGCGGATCCTGGCAGTCCTGGGAAAATGGCTGTGCAGGGACTTGGGAATTTTAGCCCTGTCTTTCTCTGTTAATTGCAAAATGGAAAAAGATAGCTTCAGATTTCTTCTCTCCTATTGCCAGTTTTGCTTTTAATAGTTCTGAAATAAACATGACCCGGTCTTATATTGAAATTGTCAGTCATATCAGCATAGGGGCGGAGAATTTATTTGACAGCAGAGACAATGCTATTTCTGCATTTATTTAATATTCTTCTAGTGAGTGTTGCATATCCTTAAAATTCCTGCAGCCAAGTATTGAAAACAGTGTAGAATATAGGCTTTTCACAGTAAAATATTTGAAGGCTGTCTCTCTTGTTTATATTTTTATGTAGTTTCTCTCACGCTACTCACTGCTCATAATTTCAGTTTCTTGCCAATTTTTAGTGTTGAGCTGGTCTCATTCAGGAATCAGGAATTTGTCCTGTTCTAACACTCCCTGGATCTTGAGGAACGTCATTTGATCAATACTTACTGATCCACAGTGGAATGCAGAGTAACTTAGCAGAAGAAAAAAAAAATTAATACTAAACAAAAATTTAAATAGGAGCATCTGTTAAGAGAGTGCCATCTCTAAGGATGGCTAGGAGCAAATGGTGAGTCCAGCACAGTTTTCCTTTGGCAAACAGTGCTATTGCTGCTGGCATTCCAGGCCTTCTCCAGCTTCAAGCATAATTAATGTTGTAGGTGTAAGCACTCCAAGTTGGCACAACAGCTTGATTAATTTGTTCTCTGATGTTTCTTTTGATCTCTTCTGTCAGTTCTGTGGTTGCATTAACGACAAAAGAAAACAGGAGATGAAAGGGCAGTCTTCTTGCAAGTAATTTTCCAAAAATAGCACTAATTTTCCCCCTAAAATCTTCTTTATTGGCATCATCTTCATAGATCAGGCCTCATGCTCAAAGAAATCAAATAGCCTCTGGCTTTGTCAAATGCATGGATATGTTTATCTTTCTCATCTCCTGCGAACCTTGTAAATGCTGTCCTTAACATGAAGCCTTGCTGAGATTTCCACCTGTCACATTTAGATTTTTTCTAATTGCACAGTAGGCTCTCTTGGTTCCAGATGTAGGTGCTACCTGAGTCCTCAATAGTTTCATAAATGAGTGCAAAGCAGAGAACCATAATGCCAGTGTGAATCAGGTAATGAAAGACTGAAATAAGTAGCACTCTTTCCTGTTAAGCACACCTTGCATCTGTAATATTTTATGTTCCCAGCACACACCAAGGTGAAAAGATAGCTCTCTTTTGGCAGGAGGGCTCATGTGTTATATTTTGCTAAGAGACATTCAACATACACAACAAAATTTAGAAATAAGATGATGTCCATTCATGTTGGTTGTCATTGTGAGCTGCTCACCAAAAACCTCTGTGCTGTGCTGGAAAAGGAGCAGGTGTAGGGAGGGAATCCTCTAGATAGAAATGAGTGAACATGTGCTATATGATCAGCTCTGGGTGACTGATGATCCAAACCCAACATTGTTCTAAAAAGACATACAGTAAATCCTAGATGAGGAAGAAGATTAGAGGCCTGGAAATGAAAATAATAGCCATGGAACTGTAGGATATGCACAAAACATGGCAATATCCATAAATCTGTAAATGATACAGAAAAAATATAAACATTTCTTACTTTGCAAATAAAAATGTGGGGTTTTCTCTTAGGAATGTCCTGAGAATACGGATTCTATAGACTGTGATTTTTCAGTAGTTACAGTAGTATCTGTCCTCTCTAAAATTCTTGTACTTCTTTGAAAAGCAGGAGTTTATTAGTACAGAATGGTCCCTGGGCTAAATAGGTCCTGTTTAGGATCTGTCCCTGGACCTGCTGGAGCAAGTCCACAGCAGGGCCGTGAAGATGGTCAGAGGGCTGGAGACCCTCTACTATGAAGACAGGCTGAGAGAGCTGGTTTTGTTTAACCTGGAGAAGAGAGGGCTCCAGGCAGCCATTCAGTACTTACATGGACCTTAGGAAGAAAAGTGGAGAGAGACTTTTTGCTTGGGCAGATAGTGATAGGACAAGGGAGAATGATTTTAGCTAAAAGAGGGAAGATTTAGGTTGGATATTAGGAGAAAATTCTTTGCTTGGAGGGTAGTGAGACCCTGAAACAAGTTGCCCAGAGAAGCTGTGAATGCCCTGTCCATGGAAATGTTCAATGCCATGTGTGAGGGACCCTGAGCAGCCTGATCTCGTCAAAACTGTCCCTGCCCATGGCAGGAGAGGTGAAATTGTCTGATCTTAAAGGTCTCTTCCAACTCAAACCATCCTGTGATAAAATGACTCCCATACGTGTGCTCTGAGGAAGCAAGTCCATGATCTTGTGACTTGTAATATTGAGCATCAAATGGTAGTAATTAAGGATATTGAGAAACCATGGCTATCTCATGGAAACTGCAACCAGACCCCAGAGGTGCAGGACCAACTTTTGTATCTTGCAGGATAGGAATAAGAGACAACAGTTCTTAGACCCCCGAAAAATGGTCTGGACTGTTGGGTTTTTTTCCCAATAATGAAAGTTTTCTTGCGGGGTTGGTGGTGGGGATGTTTCATAGTTGTATCCCTAGCAAATGCTCTGCATGTATGCTATGTTTATTTGCTCTCGTTTGTTGTCTTTTTGCTTGGCTCTCTTTTAAGTAAAGTCTTGTGGCTGTGAGAGTCCCAATACACACCTTTTTCGTATGTTTCCATTTCCCCCCCGTTTTCTCTCCCAATTGTTTAGATCACTGCTGATTAGAGTACCACTACAAAGGAATTACTGCGAAAGGACCCCTTATCCAAATAGACTAGCTCCCTGCTGCTTTAGGCAAGCACATGCTGTAGTTCCTAATCTGTCTTCTAATTGGTTAAATTCTTTCCTCCTTTCATGTCTGTTGAAAAGACTGTTCTAGAATCTTGCTAATTTTGTTGAAACCTTTTTATCTCCAAACTCAATACTTCTTTTACTCACTTAAGCCTGGGTAGTGGTCAGTTTTCAACATTATTTGTAGAAAACTATGTTTTTATGGCACTTACTTTCTGTAGTTTTTGAAAATACAGTATACAATTCCATTTCCTCCCCCCACCTTTTTTTGGGAGGGTTGGTGTTGATGTTTTTTGTTTGTTTGAACATAAAATTCATGTTTCATTTTCCCCAGTCATCTTCTTTGCTGGACATGTTGTCATTTACAGTTTAATCGCTCTTGAACATGGCTGGCCCAAAGTGTCCCCAGGGGTCCTGCATGTTTTCTCAGCACAAAGTTGTGTATGAGCACTGATATTTCTGCTGGAATTGTCCTCCCTAGTGCAGTTTAGGATTGCTGTCACTATCACTGTTACACTGAGTGATGGCTCAGTTCTTGCTACAATAACCAAAATTCATTCTCTCACCTTTTCAAGTTCCTGGGTGAAGCAGAAGTTTATAAATGTCAACACAACCTAGAATTCTTTCATTTCCCTTCTGTTATGTCTCTGTGTACTTCAGTTCACTGTGTGGTCCGGTCATACTCTGTTAAAGAAATTACCCAACTTTATCAAGAGGATTCATCAACCAGCTCCATTGTGTGTCTAGCCCATTGATAAGACTAATAAATAGGACTGGTTTTGGAATGAGTCACTCAGCAGGAATCCTCCCAGTTGGATGGGATTACAATGGTGCAACCTGTTGTCATGTATCCTTTAGCTGGTTCACAGCACCTACTGCAGTTCTTGTGTTGATGCCCGTCTTCTGTGGTGACATAATGAGTATGTAAATGAAGCCTAGATTTTTTAAAAAGAGCACATTTAAAATCTGTCTTTTCTTTTTTGTTTAATTAAGCAGTAAAGTCTTTAATATTTATTCTCTTGTCTTTCTGTTCAACTAGCTTCAGACTAAGCACTCAGGAATTTCATCATCTTTTGAACTACCTGTTCTTTAAGAGCTGTGTGTATTTCATGTACTGGTATTGCAGCTTTTATAGTGACTACAGTTATTTACCTTTTCCTTTCAGCATCCTTCTGTTTATACTAGGTTGAAAATTACTGTTTTTAGCAGCTTCAAGACTGAAAATTGGTGGAATAAATTTAGGGTACAGGTGTAGGTGGTTTGGTAGAGAATGTAATTATATAGTCCACTTTTAATCCTCTTCTTCTTTTTCATCAGAGTTTTCTAAATGGAACAGTAGATAGAAGTTTGTACTCAGCCACAGAGGAAAGCAGTTCCCAGGAGAAATGTCTTTGAGACCAGAAGAATTAAAGATGAGGTTCAGTGAATGCTTTAAATTAGCAATGCTGTAAGAAGGGCAGTCCTGTCTGCTTCCCTCCCATGACTGCTTTTTTGTGCTGCTGCAAGCATCTATGCAGCCATGGGCTGTACCAGTTTGGGAAACTATTCTGGCTAAAAAATGACCCAGACAGCAGTCACTAATTTCTCAAAGCAGTTCCCTGATGCAGCTTTTTTCTACACAGGTGTTGGAAACAAAGGGTAGGATTTGTCAAAGTATTGAGTTATAGCCTTAATTTGTTTTACAAGTTTGGACTTTCAGAAATATGCACAAAGCATTCTTGGTACTGTTACTTGTTAAACTAATAGGGAATGTGCCTTCATAAACTTCCTTGCAATTGTAGCTGAACATATTAAGGTCTCTTCTGGGCTAGGCATAGTCTGATGGTTTAGAAGATCATTTCTGGTCTGTAGAAATCTACAGTGTTCTACATTGTTGATTTCTACAGGTGCTGTAGCTTCAAACATGTGAGATGGGGTGTTCTGTCTTCTAGCATGAAAACCTCCTATATTGCAAAAGTGGGCTTTATTTCTAATTTTTTTATATCTCTATACTCTTGAGTTTGAAAATACTAGAACCTGAAATTTTCCTATCCCAAAAATAGTGTATACAGGTTCAGTTTCAAACCTCCTGAAAAACTGAAGCACATTTGGGTTAGGCTGGTAGAATGGACATCACTCCAGGCATGTCTTAACAAGGCACCACTGAACTGTTGGTGTAGATGGTGCTTAGAGGCCTTGAAATCTCATTGTACTAGAGCTTGTAGTCTTCATATGCAAGGTACAAAGGAGAAAACACTTGGATGAGGTCACCCAGCAACTTACCAGCAGGGATTGAAATAAAACTATTGTTTTGTGGATTGTTGCTCACTAATCTGCTAAACAGTTACTTCACTGATCTGTGTGAGTGCATCAAATACTGGAGCAATTAAATGTAGGACTGGCTGGAGAAGTCTCTGCCCTTTCTCACTGGCTTTATCCAAGATGAGTATAGAAATCAGCTGTCAGAAATGAATGTCTGTATCTGCAGGGAGGAGTTTTTCACTCATCTCCTGTTTGTTGGAGATGAGGAGAGCGGGAACTAGGCGCTCCATGAGAGAAGGGGAAATGAATTAAGGTGTACTGTTTCTAATGAGGATGCTGCTGGAGTTTGTCAGTGTCATGATTTGAGACTTGTTTAAACTGTGCTGTCCTTTGCAAAGGATGCTATTATGCTTAACAAAGGGAGGGGTTTGATAAAGTGCAATTGCTTCAATTTCTTGGCCGAAGGCTTCAGGAGGTGAGTAAATTTAATTTCCTGGGCTCGTTGCAGTGCTTATCTCCGTTTTGGAGCAAGTTATACATTAATCAGGGTATTAACATTTCATAAACTTTTGGAGGAAGCTAAATGTCTTTGAGTGCCTTTTGCGTGTACTGTCCATTGTCCAACATTAAGTTTAAATCCTACTTTATTCTGTTCAACCTTGGTACTTTAATTCACTTTTTTTTTTTTTTTAAATCACTTCTTTCTTTGCAGCCTCTGTGAACGTGCTTGTCCAAAACTGCAAGATTTACAATGATGCTAGCTGTGATATCTCTGCCGATGGGCAGCTGCTGGCAGCCTTCATTCCCAGCAGTCAGAGAGGCTTCCCTGATGAAGGAATACTGGCTGTATATTCTCTGGCACCCCACAACTTGGGCGAGATGCTTTACACAAAGCGATTTGGTGAGCATACGGCAAGAAGTCAGGGTGGGTGGGCGTGTGAGAACCTTAGAACTTCAGCCTTTAGTAAGAAATGCAATAGCCTGAACGTCAGTAGTTGTAGCAACAGGAAATGTTTGTTTGGCCATCTAGCCAGCCACAGACACAGTACTGCTGGGGAGAGGCTTGTGATATGGTTTGGACAAGTAAGGTGCTGGTATGGAGGAGCTGCTAAAGAACAGTTTTTATTCCTTAAAGGACTTCATTGTCTTAGAGACAGAGCACCTGCAGCAAGGAAATGTCTTACAAAATTTGTGACTTGTGCAGGTCTCCCTATTCGCTACCTCTCATAAGAATGAGATTAGTATGGCATACTAATTACACAGTAATACATTATTGTAATATATTATATGTAATACATACATTATGGGAATGCTAGAAGGGAATGAAAAAACTGTGGGGAAACGTGGGGCAGGATGTCAACCACGAGAGAAATAACTCTTCTTCTCTTCATAGGACCTAATGCCATTTCTGTGAGCCTGTCTCCAATGGGCAGATATGTTATGGTGGGACTGGCTTCCCGACGTATCCTGTTGCACCCCACTACAGAACACATGGTTGCTCAAGTTTTCAGGCTGCAACAGCCCCATGGTGGAGAAACCTCTATGAGGGTGAGTATATGTGTATCCTGTTTCTATGTGTTTGGCTCCAGCCTAATAGTTAGTTGCTGGGTTGTGATAACAAAGAGGTAGCATGCTCCAGACCCACTGAATAATAAACATGTGAAGGAACTTATTGCAGAGGTATGCAAATGTGGCAGGAGAATGTAAGTACAACAGAACTGTGAAACTTTCCTCTTGTTTCAAATATAATGACAGACAAATATATTCCATGTGGTGGAATATATCCCTAAGGCTAGACATCATTCAGAGTACCTAGTAGGTGTTTCGTATTTTTTGGGTGATATGCATCTTGCTTGTGGTACTGCAGTTGGCTTTGCTGAGGCAGTGTATCAGCTGAGGCTTCAGGATCATTTTCTATCATTCCTAAAACCAACTGTCCTTTAGGACACCACTCACCAGATGTTTCAGGAAGGGTAGGAGCCAAGCTCCATATCATACCTGAAAACTGAAGTTCACCATGCTTTTCCCGAACAGGCTTTGCTGGCTATTTGTTAGTTCTTAATGTGTATGTAAGCATATTTTGGCAATGGAATTATCTTTGTGTTCTTCTACTTTGTGGCACAGCTGAACCATGAGCTGAACCACTCTGACTCATTTAGTACCTGAGGAAAAGCCTTCATCTTTTCACTAACTGGCAGAGTTGAGAACATGTGTGTCTTGCTTTCTTAATGAGTGAAGCACAACAGCTGTTCAGTAATAGCTCCAGATAGTAAAAGCCATGTCCAGTTCATAATGCACAAAGAGAGTTAAAGAGTTAGAACTAAGTAATTTCCAAAGCTGTAATTTGGGTGGGATTCAAGCTGTAGACCATGTATTCAGGTGACTTGTTTTAGGAGATGAAAAATGAATCTTCAAACTTTTCACTTTGAGGGATAACTTTACTCAAGTGGAACTCATTCCATGAGAGATCTTTTTTCCCTCTCTTTTCTAAAATACGTTCCTTTTTTTGTTTAAGGCCTCTCTAATTATTAGTACTTTTGGGCCATACACTGTTTTCCCAATGTGCAAGGGTTGCTGTGAGGCATTTGTCTAGTGACCTGACACTGGGGAAGGACTTGTCACTGGGAGAAATTCTTTGATTCACCTTTGGATTCTGTAGTTGCTGTTCAGACAGTTCATGATTCAGGGAGAGTCACTTTATCAGCTGATCCAAAGCTCTTGTTCATTGTCATCATCTGCTCCATATCATAAGGCAAGGGAAGATAAATGATGAAGGTGTTCTTTGGTGCACCAGTCAGCACTTTTTCAGACCTGGATCTGAGCTACCATTCTGGTAGAAGCCTCTCAAACTAAGAGACAGAAATTAAAATATATTTATGGAATAAAGTACTATTTGCTTTACAGGTACAGTTGGTGAAAGCTGTGTGGATATAGGATCACAAAGTACATGGATTCAGCATCCTGTTAGATACTTTTAAAAATCTAGTTTACCCTGGTACTGTTTCTTTTTCAGCTATTTAAAGATTCTAGTGAAGTGCCTTTTTTTTTTTTCCTGCCAGAAACTGGAGTAGCCCTTCCCACAGTCTTTATCCCATGTCATAATTTAAGACAGAGAAGTCCTATTAGTGAAAATCGCATCTTCGTCTCATCTGTCCTTTACATTTGCTCTAAACTCCAGTTGCTATGGCTTCTAGCCCTTACTTTTGGAGACATTTTTCTGTAGCCAGCTCAGCAAGCTCACTGTCTAAATGTTTCATTTATATTTCTTCATCTCCATGTCTTCAAGTGCCTGTACCCCTGCTCTTAGTCACCATTTAGTGAAGTAATGCTTTGTATTCTTTAATCTTCTCTTGTAATTTAATCTTCCAGCTTTCATTTTTTTCTCTCTTGAATTCTGTCCAAAAAACCCTTCTTTTTTTTTCTTCTTTTTTCCCCCCTCATTCTGGAATGTGTTTAAATGTACATAATGGGATAAGCACAGTTTTACCAGAAGCCCACAGAGGGTAGTTTTTTTCTATTTCTTTTGGACAGCCTTTACTTATGCAGTCGGAAACCATCGAGGTAGTGTTCAGGTTTAAGGTGGGGGGTTGCTGTTTTGCTGCATTGAAAATTTTGTACAATTTTTTCCCACTCTTACTTTTCAGACTTGCTTCACATCACTGCACTTCTGTCTTTCTCATCTGCTGTAGTTCTGGATTTTTTTTCCTCCAGATGGATTGCATGTATTCTAAAGGTTGCTTTTTTCATTTTTCTTGCACATGTATTTATAGCTTCCAAAAACCTTTCCCCCACGTTTTAAGATCCATCCAGTCTAGCAGGATTTGCTAACTATATTGCTGTTTTCCCCTTCTCCAAATCATGTTTAAAGATGTTAAAAATATCTTGTTTCTGACTGCTTTGGACTTGGAGCTTTATGCATATGTGACAGGGTCACAGCTAGATCAGTTTGAATTAATTTGGTTAAAGAACCTTCCTGTTGAATGATGTGGAGTATTGTTTCAACATTTTGCTATGCTATGCCAAGACTGGTTGTCTTTGTGCAGTCCGCAGGACCAAGCTTAGAAAGCATACAACTGTTAATTTCATAAATTAATTAAATTACTTAATTAAATATTGCTCCTCCATCTAGTTGTAAAAAATAGTGCATCCACCACAGGTATTTCTTCTGCCTTGAGTTTTGCAATAAGACTGCTTCATAAGTTTGTAATACTTTTCAAGACATACAGAATGAAAACAGTTTTAAGTAGGAAACTTTATCATATTCATAGCACACTGTCCTGATAGTGGCTGACATATTCATATTCAGTTGAGTAAAAAATCTGTTTATACCTTGGCCAGCATGTGGTACAAAAAGGTTTAGGAAACCTGGTGAAATTGTATTCTTTAATATCTAATTTAATATGCACCTTAGAGAGAATCAGAAAGCATTTTTGTTGCCTCTCTGCCAGCAGCTTGTAATACAAAGCACTTGTTACTCAAACTCTTAATTAAAAATGAGTCAGAGCCATGTTTGAAGCAATATTTTGTGGATATTTTAATTATACCCTACTCCAAAACTCCCAAAAGAAATGCTACATTACATTCTTTGAGAACTCTTGTAAGTTGTATGACAGTTCTTCCTGCCTTCCTGCCTGCCTCCCTCCTGGCTTTGGATTTGCAGTCAATGAACTGGAAGAGCAGGGCGTGGCAACATGGCCTCTAAGCCACTGCTGACCACTGCAATACAGTGATTATTTCTGATGTCAGTTAACCCTTCTTCCACATCCTTAACTAGCAGTCAATGGAATGCAGACTTCTATTGCTTGGAGAGTTTCTTCCATCTTGATACTGATTCAATCAATTAATTTTGTTACATGAAACTTTAATACATTTAATTGTACTGGAAATCCACTGGCCGTTGATGTCATTTTCTGAGAACTGCATTGCTTTTGGATTGTACTAAGGAGCACCTTGGTTATACAAGTGTACATTGTCAGTATACATCTTGCTGCTAGTATTTCAGAGAGATTGGGTAGAGTTCACAACAGGTCAGGGCTGTCATGATTTGACAGTTACGAATTTCGTTCAGAAATAAAGTCATGAATTGTCATCAAATGTGCTAGTTGTGAGCTAGAGGTTCATGCTTTTTCTGTTCACTCCCTTCAGCTTGGCCTGATTAGCATTTCACATGGAAACCTGGCTTTGCTAAAGGATTTTTAAACTTCAGTCTGAAAAACAAAAGCTCTCTAGTAGTGTTGACTTTTAACAGGAGGGGTATGCATGAACATCAAGTGTTTGTTGCTTGTATTCTTGGGGGATTTTTTTGCAAATCTCTGAAATGTGTCTGTAGCTGGAGAGTACAGGGAAGGAATTGCTTTTAGCAGATATCTAGCTTGGGGGTGGTACAGAAAGCAGTGATGCTGGGAATTGTCTCCAATTTGAGTTTCAGAGATAGAAAGCTTGGAGAGAGGACTCCAAATGTGGAATAAGGATAGGTTTTGTAGACGGTTTTGAAAACATAGGTAGAATTTGTCTCTAAATAAAGTGAGTCTGTTTTCAAGCTGTTCAGTTTAGGGTGATTTTTGAATTTTCTGTGCTTTCAAGCATGTTTGGACATTAAAGGACTTAGAAGAACACAAAATTAGAATCTTGTTTGGAACTGAAGGTTCTTAGAAACATGGGAAGAGTAAGGATCATATTGCCCTGGATCTGATAGCAGTGGGTACTAGTGAGAAAGGCAGCCAGAAGGTAGTTTTATTTCTAGCATTCACAAATGCTGATGCCCTTGCAATGTTTAATGGTTTTTTATTCTACCCAGAGGAAGATAACTTGGAAATATCAGGAAAACATGATTACTGGAATCCAAATTAAAATAAAACCTTGAAAGTAGCTTTTAAGTTGAGGATACAAAAAGAGAGGTAGGTGATAGAAAAATCTGACTGACATGAAGCTGAAGAGCAAATCATACATTTTGTGGGGATAAAGTGACTTAACCAATCCCCATCTCAAATGCTGCACGGGCTTTGAATGTGGAAAAAAATCAGGCTGTGGAGATCCAGAATTAGTTCTTGACAAGACTGCTGCTATTTGGGAAACATTAAGTGGTTGGTCAATAGCCTGGATGGAACAGAGTATGTGTACGTTTCCATTGTAAACAGATGGAGAATTCCAAATACCACAGGAAGAAGGGCCTGAAACAAGAAGGCCTTGCAGAGTTTTAGCACAAAGCCAAGTTATTTTGTTCTAGCATATTAACTCTTAGTGAGTACAATGCACAGGAGATGTGAAAAGATGGACAGCTTTCCTGAGTGCTGTTGCATTCTGAGCTTCATGCAAGTGTCAGTAGAATGTATCCAGGGTGGTCTGCAAAGGTCACTCACTGATTCTCTGGGTGAGCTATGCCAGCTCCTGCAGCCATAAGCAGCTAAGCTTTAACCCTGAAAGCAAATACCCTGCACATCTGCTTCACTGGAGCACAAGTTAGTTTTATCAGAATCCTTGGTAATGTGAAAATAAAACTGGTTAGGAGAATATGAGGAGATGACTTACTGCAACACATTACCTCCAGTGAAAGAGTTCATGTGAACTAACATATTTCTGAAACCAAGAATAGTGCAAAAGAAAGTACCAGCCTCTTGCTGTGTTGTTGAAGAATGTGTTGGTGTGATCCCTTGGGTCTTCTCTTAAGAAAGCTTTGACATCTTGAGGTCAACAGGGTGATCTTCTGATGACTCCAAGTAGAACTGCAAATAATATGTCCAATTACTGCCCAAAGAAATTTTTCACTCTTGGCAGAAGTCAAACCACATAGATGTTTTTTAGGCTTTCAAAAGGTCGTGCAAAGTCACAGACTGCAGGCATTTGTTGATACTAGGAAGAGAAGATGGAAACAGAACCCTTTATTGACTGAAACAGAAATCCCTCTTTTTAATAGAGTGGAACATAATTGTCTGATTGAGACTGAGTAGTTTACATTTTCTATGTATTGGCAGATTGTGTCAGGTATCTTTAGGAAAACAGATCATATCCAAAACCCATGTCAGTAAACATTCCTTGTGTAGGGGTGTATTCAACATCACTGGAAAATGCACCATAACCTTGGGGGTGCTGATGACATGAAGATGTGCACGTTTGAGTATGGATGCAGAAATATGCAGGAATAGTGTGTGGTAAGAGTTAGTTATATTGCTGTCTTGAGCAATTCAGCTATGTCTGCTTGACGTCTACTAAGACAGAACTTTAAGGAAACTGAAAACTCATTAGAACCCTTCATAAAATACTGTGTTAATATCTCATGTGAAAGTTAAACATGGGAGCAGTGTCTGTTTTAGCAAACTGGTGTGAAGAAAAGGCAAATGACATCTCTTCAGGATGTTTTTACTTCATGGGATGTGAAACTGAGAGCCAAGACATTTTGTTTAATACGAAGTCCGGTATTTGGAGAGCAGAGCTTTTGCAGTTCAGGTAAGGCCTTGAGCCTGCTTGCCCCACAGGAGCTACTGTTAGCTTTGGTGCAGTTCTGTACATAGTTTCAACTAGATTTAAGAAATTATGGCAAACATGGTTCCACATCTGAGATTATTTATGTGCAGTCATCTTGCCGAAGTCATTTAGGGGGAAGGGAACCAAAGTGAATTATTACCAATTTGTATTGAACTGAGCATGGGCTGAGAAGAAATTGCTGTTTGCTTTTTCATAGAAACTTTTTTCAGTATTTCTTCCTACCATCTTCCTTGAATTAAATTTGAACCAGTATTTATTCCTTCCAGACATGTCGGCAGCTGGATGACAGTCTCTTTTCACCTAGATGAGGATGCATGTAGCTCTGTCATCAACATATTGTTGACATTTGATCTTGTATGCCATTCTACTGAGGCTCAGCAGACGGAGAACAGAGTGGAATGGCAGCTGTGCACAAATCCTTTGCTCTTGTCATTGGATTTTTAACACATTGTAGATGTTGCTGTTACAGTCTCAGCATGACATTTAATGAGGAATTCACAGATACTGGTTTTGGTTTGCAGTCTGAATTAAGGGCAAAAATGAAAAAGGTTGTCATTCCTGTTACCAGAGAAAGGACCGTATCTCTATTAGATTGATGCAGCATTGAGAGCTGTTGGGGATTTTTGCAAGAGAGAGTAGCAGTGGATACAGTCCTGTTGGCACAGTTCAGTTTGCTTGTGCATCTGCAGTGAATATACATACACATGTAACTGTCTTCTGTCACTCCAATCCCTTTGGCATTCCAGTTTCTCTCATCTTTTCAAACCATGTGCATGTGCCAATGAAAGGATAATTATTTTGTTTAACAATTTCTTGCTTACTCAACTCTGGGTTTTCGATCCGGGTTTGGACCAGTCCCCTAAGGGGGTTTTTGGAGCTATTACCCTGGTTTTACAGCCTTTGAAGGATAGGTAGTAAAATAATGAGCCACTTCACTGCAATTGCGTTATTTTCCTGAGTGAGAGCTTTGTTACCTAGGATGATCCATTTCTTCATAAGACCTTCCCACTAGTTATTTTTAAATGTAGTAACTGCATGGCAGGCTTGTGAAATAAAGTACCAGCTGATAATGCAAAGAACTCACCTAAAGAAGGAAAGGATTAGGTGTACTTTAATGAGACTTCTCTGAATTTGAAATATCAGCAGTAAATTCTGTGATCAACCAGGATCAGGAAGAACCAACAATCTTTTACATTTGCAAAAAGTTTCTCAGTCCATCCAACAGGAATTTCTGGTGCTGGCCTGTTCTAGGAATTGGATCAACTATCCACAGTTAAGGTTTCAGTTGTTGTTGAAAATTAAGAGTTCTCATTTAATTTGCTGTGGCTCAGAAAGCAAAGCTAGGATTTTCTGCATGGACAACAGGTGCAGCAAAAGGCAGAAAGAGGTTTGTTATATTGGTAAAGACTGAAGAAAAATTTTATATGTAATCCTATTGCATCTGAGGAAGATAAATGGAGTTGAAATAAATTTTATTTGTGCTGAGCACTGGACAATAAAATCCATTTGAGGATAGCACTGACAAATCCAAAAGGATAAGTGCATTATTTTTCACTTCTTCCTCTTCCATTTTAACAGAGATCTATTGGAAAGATGTATGTGTTATTAGCAGGAATCAGCTATGGGGAAGGGTTGAGCAGCATAGACCAACCTACCTAACAGGCAGAGACTGGGAGCAAGAAAGGAAATCTTTTCCCCCCATCTCATCATGGAAAATGGGTGCCTTTTTCTTTGTACCTTCATATAGGCACAGAGACTCCTTCCAAACAAAAGGGACACTTGCTATGTTTCAAAATGCTGGTATACATTGTCTTATGAATAAATGTATTGAGCAATCAGTCAGTTATCCCAAGGAGTATTTGTTTTGCTTTGCTTTGCTCTGCTTTAGACAAGCTAGATTTGAATTTTGCTGTAGAGGGTTCTGAAGTTTGTCATATTGAATTTCATCATATTATGTGAAATTCATTAATAGGCAGCAAAGTAAAAAATGTAATCTAAGCAAAAATATTGTGCTATTTATTAAGGAGATCAGGTTAGAATGTCTTTTTCTTATTATACTTCTGGGCCTTTAAAAAACATGAATTAATTGACTGCATAATACAAGTCAGTGATGCAGGCTTACTGGCAGAGGACTGTGGTGTCTTCCGTGGAGTGGTAGATGCTTTATAGAAACAGTGTCAGAGGTAAGCTAGTTAACATGTCGGCATTATAAAAATGTCAGGTGAGATATTTCAGTGGTAACACACTATTGGGAGGAGGCAAAAAAAAGATAATTGATTTAAATGCTCTCTTGACAAGGTTCTTGAAATCAAAAAAAATGAAGTCAAACTTGCTCTGCTTATACCTTCATGCTGTCACTGCATCTTATCTGCTGTTCCGGCAAATACGATTGGAGTTCATCATTTTCTGCATTTGTTTTAATGCTCTCTGAGTAGTTTTGGACTATACGTTGGCCTTACTTGGAGATGTACTTTCAGTGAACTTCATACAGTGTTGTGGATTGGCTGTGATTTTAGGGCTCCATCTGTGACATATTTCACATACTTTAGAATGCTAAATGAGGTACGAGGCACCCATGCTGGCCAGAGCCTCTGGTATAGCTGCAGTTGTATTGACAAAGCTGTGCAGCCTCTATAGTCACTGTAGTAGTATGACCCATGCCCATATGAAGAGCACTTTGTTTACCAATACAGACTTTGCATCTGTGGAGGTGAGAGGTACAATTATTGGCTGCCATTACAGTTATACTCCTCCAGCAGAGATAAGTGATCCTTTCTGAAGCTTTTCCTTGGCAACTCAGGTCAGAGTAGCTGCAAAACTGTGTATTTTACCAGTCCTCAAAGGGGTTTCTATAGCGTTTAGCACATCAGATATTTCTTTCCCTGTGTGTTTTCATTGTCTGTCAGCCTTTGGTGACAGTGTTAATTCAGTTGAAAATTACGAATTATGTTTTAGGCTGATTATTTACAAACGCACCTTACCTGCTTCAGGGATGGCAGGATCTCCCCATGTAAAGGAGACAACAGCTGCACCCCTCCCCAAGCAGTCTTTATCAAGGCTGATCTAATAGCCATCTTACTGCTTAGGCTAAGCAAAGGTAATGGCTTGAAATTTATTGGCATCTCAAAAGCAGATGCATCTAGTCAAGAGCAGAAGTGTCTCTATTGAATTAAACAAGATAAAAAGCAAGAGTTCCTGCTGAGTTTTCCTACCGGCTTGTGCCAAAACTTTCTCTCCTCCAGCTTCAAAACATGTTTGTTCTTTCTTGAGTGCCAGAGAGAAGAAAGGTCTCACTCTGCCAAACAAGTAGTGTTCAGCACTCCCCTGCTTTTCGTTGCTCTCCTTAGAGCTGGGAAGGCCTTGAGCAAAGAGGTGGCTGTGCAGATGATGCGATGCCTCCGCTTTGGCCACGCACGGAGCCACTTGGATCAGGCCAGTGCTGCAGCACCGTGGCCAGCTGGCAACAGGAGCACAGACTTTGGGGCAGCCTGCTTCTGCTTTGATGACTGACAGGATCCTGGCTATTGCTCTGTCCAGCTTTTTAGTGTTGCCATATTCCAGAAATGGAGCAGAAAAGTGGAATTTGAAGGGTGTTATTAAATTATTAAGAAGCAGCAGCTTCCCTAGTACAGAATGGGAGAAGAAGACAGAAGGACCAGCTCAATAACGAGGATGTAGCAGAGACTTTCAGCAAAAAGTTTTCTTACCCCTCCAGGGCAGGTATAAATTAACTGTCTAGCTCTGTGCTTATGTACTGTGTGTGCCCTGGGCCTGTCAGCTTGACATTGAGGAAGAGATCATTGAGAAAGATTCCTTGAGGCTGTTGATTGTCATGCAGCCTCTTCTGGCATTCTGCCATAAGTAAATACCTAAGTTCCTGGCTGTGACAGGTGAGACAGCACTGATGTGACAGCAGTGACAAGTTGGAGGGGAAGCAGCAGCAGTGGGCTTGAGGTGGCCTTTGCACTCCAAATGCAGCTTGTTTGTTGAATAATTCGAGGGCCCATTTTTTCCTTATCTTCATGCCTTATATAGCTTTGCTGTCTTTGAGCCGTCTTTTCCTATGGCTATGAAGCGATGAAAGGAACTTTAGAGAGTTCAGTGCATGGTGTACACGCCCACTCCTGTTGAGTGAGAATGGAAAAGGCACACCAAAGAGATAAGTAGTTGCTTCTAGTACTGTTTTTGGAAACAGAAAAGTACAGACAAAAATTGCTCAACCAAATTTTGCCCCTCACTTGATGATTACAGGGATGGAAAATGGAAGCAAGCAACTTGTTTCTTTAGTGAGTGTTGCTTTCCCTTGGTATGAGTTGCCTTTTGTGTGAAAGTTTAGCTACCTAGATTGTTTTGGTTTTTCTAGAGGAAGACTTTTTACCTTCCTGACATCCCCTGAACTCAAGGAGAGATGGATTCCTTGAAATGACAGAAGACTGCTGGAATGCCTGGCAAAGTGTGGAAAGATCACCAGAGACACACAGAGTTTCCTACAAACATAACTACAGGTCAAGCAGCTGTTCTGTGTAATTCAGGATGGATCAAGGGGTCCTAAAGGGAAGGAGTAGGACCTACCATGTATACTGAAATGATATTTATATGTCATTGTTGTTGGAAGAAGAGAACAGCTTGCTGTATTTGTGTTACGTGTTAGGGTTTAAGCTTCCATAGGTATGTTCTGAAGCTCACACTCCTCAGACTTCAGAGTGTTTGTAGTTAGAGAAACATACCATTCAAAACTATTTCAGAAGAGCATCTGGACATAAAGGCAGCTGCCGACTTGGTAAAATGCTGAGTTGCCACATCTAATGGTGTGGCTGTGAATTATTGAGTTGGTGGTATAATGAGACTAAGAGTGAGGTTGGCATTGATTATGGTGAAGAGCATGGAAGGTTTCTGTGACTGCTGATGGTGATTATGGGCTGATAATGTGTGGTGCAATATGATATCTCCTAACTGAAAGTGCCACACTATTAAAAATAAGCCCTCTGGAAACTCTGATAGAGTATGGTGGGCACCTTAAAGATCAATTAGGGCACTTCTACAACAGTGTTTCTAAACTGATTTCCGAACCCTTGGCCATCAACATGGCTGTTACACATGGCCTGCAGTTAATTTGTGGACCAGCCCTAATGAAAAGAAACTCTTGAATTATCAACTTTATGTATTTAGAGTTTGAGGGTTGGCAGCAATCACTTGACCTAGAAGCTGGAGAGTTGTATTTATGTAGGATTCCTGTAGTAACCTGAGTATTTTTCCTAGAAATTCAGAAGTATGAAGCCTGAACAATCCACAGCAAAGAGGTGTGGTCAGTCTGTGGTATGTTTTCAGACTGGCTACTTTGGTTGAAATATCTCAGTATCTTTTTATAAGATTTAGCAATCAAAACAAGACAAAAGAAAAAAAAATCCAAAAGGAATTAGCTGTGATCTATGGCAAATAATGCTTCCTGGCAGAGTTCTGACCTTCATTGAAGAGAAGGACCTGCTGATGTTGAAGGAACTTGATGTCTTTTTCTCCACTCTCTGTATAGAGTAGGGGGTCTTGCTAATGGATGCAATTGCAACAGACAGTCTGTATGACTGCATCAGATTGATTAGCTGGGTCCTGGTTACTGCTGCGAGTGGTGATTATGCCAGAACAGCTGCTTTCTCTTTTTATGTACTAATTACCACACGCATGGATGTCATCACCCTTAACACTGCATGGAGTTGTCCCATTAGCGTGGGAGTGGGAAGCAGCAGGGGAGGGAGCTCTTCAGTGTGACAAGCTGTTGAGAATTGAATGGAGTGGAATGATGAAGCAACTATTCTGATGCAGAATTTTAAAGCTGTCTTGTCTTTGAGATTCAACCCTCAGCCAGCACTTGCAGGCTGTCAAAACCAGACCCATGTCCTTGGAGGAGCGTTTTCCGTGGGGTGCTGTTTACTGCAAAGCAGTAAAAGCAGCTAAGCTCAGCTGTAGCCAGCAAGTCCTCCGCTTTGGTGTGGCTGGTTGTGGATGGAGCATGTGGGACAACAGCTGTGCAAGCTGACCTGCCAGTTGGGAGAGCTTGCTGCTAGCCCAGGAGGGTGGTGGCTTCCTGAGATGTGACAAAGCCGTTCTCAGTAGAAGAGAAACTGTTTGTTTTTGACCTGCCAAGGAAGGAGATGATGGAAGACCCTTGCAGTCTTGAGAGATTCAGAATGTTTATTTTATGAATTTATGCTCCTGTTTCCGGCAGACCCTTCCTTTCCCCTCCCTCCTCCTCCTCCAGATTCAGTCTTCCCGTCTGAGAGTGCACCCTAATCTCCATGGTAACAGGTTAACCATCCTACATCTGATTCCCCCTGCCCCCCCGCTTCTGTTTCTCCCCTTGCCCTTCCCTCCCTGCTGCCCCAGCAAGCAAGGCAGGGCAGGGGAATGGGACCAACATGACAGAGATGGGTAAGACCTGACTAAACCCCTAAAGACCTGTTCCTTCTGCCCAGATGCTGAGCTTCTCTGAATACGCTAACTGCTGAGTGATAGCTGAGGCAAAGAGTGTCCAGCTTCTGCCATACAGACAAATCGTTTTGTCTCATCTAACCTGACCTCCTCAGAGGAGCAATTAATTTTGTTACTGGTGATGGGAGATAATGTAGCTGTATTGTTTTGCTCTGACTTACTTTGTGTGCATATAGGATGGTCAGGATGAAGGTTCTGGGTACCAGCTATTGGAGGGCACATAGTTAAGTAATCCCTCACTCATGCTTCTCAAGTTAATTGTCAAACAGGCAAGATATGCAGTGGGCAACAGAGCAAAATTGCCCCTGTTTGTTATGATAGCTGATAAGTCCCATCCTAATGACTTCTAATTATTTACTTAAAGTCACCTCAGCAGTGCAGTAGTGGTTCATGTGCAGTTCCATCAACATTTATCCTGGCGTTCCAGCATACTATCATTCCCTTCCCTGCTTACTGGTTCACCACCATCCCGTGTTCTGTGGAGTCTGGAGGAAAGGTTTTGTGGTGGTTGGATGCTTGCCCACTAGAAAACCTAATGAAAACCTATCTTTCACCTTGGATTTATCCAATTGAAAATCGAGATTCAGTGTCTATTCTAGACAGTTCACTAGCTGAATTTCCGCAGAAATTCTCCTAATGATTTGGTCTTGTAAATGCAGTCTTTGGTCCTACCCTTCCAAAGTCCTGATACTTTAAAGGTATAGTGATGCCCAGTATACTGAAGCATCTTGTCCCTGTCTATTCTAGGTAGCCAAACTGACTGATTACTGCTTTTTCTATTTCCCATGCCTTTGTTTTTATGATTTCCATGTGTCATATTTTTTGTTTAAGTGGATTGTCGTCAGTGTACCCAGTTGTGGTTGCTGGATGCTTCACAGCTGTGTGCCAGTCAGCCTATTAAAGATTTAAGGACACATGTATGTGCATTTCTAGCAGCTGCTTACTCTCACTGCTGATTTTAGTGGTTTCTTGCAACATCTTGTAAAGTGACATGTCTCTATGACCCTCTGTGCTGCTGCAGGGAAATTTGTTTGAGTCTCTCTGGCTTTCCTGCCTTGTATTGTCCTGTCAAGTAATCTCCTGTTATTGTTGCAGAGAGTTTTCAACGTTCTGTACCCAATGCCTGCCGACCAGAGGAGACACGTCAGCATAAACTCTGCTCGCTGGCTGCCTGAGCCGGGCCTGGGATTGGCATATGGCACCAACAAAGGGGACCTGGTGATCTGCCGACCAGAGTAAGTGCTTGCTTTACATAGAGACACTACATGGAGATAGAGCTGCTTTAGCCATTCTGTTTGCAGGGGAGTGGGGATAACATGTCTTTTCTTGTGCTTGAGGGATCCAAAACCCCCTGTTCTTAATACTTCTTTTGGACTGCCACAGTGTTTACCTGAGTCTCTTACAATCAGTATTTGTTTTGCTGATGGCAAACTTCAGAGAGTGTTTGAAGTGCATTTCATTAGCTCATGTTATTTCCTATGTCTTACTAGGATTTCTGGATCCTTTATTTCTTATATGATTAGTGCAGTGTCTTTCAGACTCTCTGAATTTGTAGACTTCTAAAGTGAAGTAAATTTGAGTTAGTAATATGCTTGCTTTCCTCAGCTTTCAAGGACCTCTTGAAGACCACCAACCAGGTTGAAAGTTGCTGACCTAGAATTATCAAATACTTTTTACAGTATTCAAGCAAGAAACACTATTAGCTGCAAAGATTTTTGTCATGATTATGAGCAAGGCAGTGAATTATTTTGGCATCCTCACTTAAAGCCCAATGATGTGACACGTATGTTTCACTTCTCTTTAATTTGTATAGAGCTGTGAAAGGTTTAACTGCTGCTTACAGTTCAACACAAGCTAATTTGGTTGTGGTCTGATGCAGATGATAAGTGACACATTACTTTCAGTGTTCTTGGGGAGTGTCTGCATCATACTTTGTTGAAACCCTTCTCTTCATTGTGTTGTCCAAGTGTTCTTTTGGAACCACATTTCTTTTAGGCTGCAGGGACACTTCAGGGGTTTCTCTGCTTCAGTTATTTCCTGGTACTAAACTACCGTGGTATTCTTTTGGGTTGTGCTTCACATGTTGAAGTTCCTTGGTACTTAAAAGCTGGCAGCTAGGAACTTGCAAACACTGCTGGTAATCATACCACATGCAGGTGGACTCCATCTGTTGTGCCATGACATCAGGCATGTGGTGCTTGAGGAGAGTTATATTGTCGGTTTAGAACCACTAGCTTAGATCAGAATAAATATATACAGTTATAACAGTGACTAATTCAGCACAGCCTTCTGGTGAAGTCTGTGGTTGGAATTCTCATTGGACCAGTTTTGGTAGTACAGAATAGCAGCGCTTTTCAAACAGCCCTCTTGTTCTCTTGAACATAATCTTTCATCAAGGTCTTATTTATACATGAAGTTCTACAAGATACTGTTACGGAATAAGCTATAATCACTCTCAGGATAAGTGGCTTTCTTTAAGAACAGTTGCTGTATTTTCTAAGCAGAAGGATTATTCAGGAATAATGACTCTTTTCTTGAACTTCAGAATTATTATAAGATATTTTCAGTATAGAAAAATGGTTAAGATTTAGTCTACTGATTATGGTTCATGAGATGAACTTGTATGAGAACCCAGGGAAATGAGGTCTCCCTGAAGGTGGATTCTTTGATTGAATGCTTCAGAGTCAAGCTTGATCTGGCTGTCACGGCTTCACACCACCCCCCACATGACATTTCCACTCCAGTGCTTGCAATACCCTAAAGCTGAGTGACATGCCTCTTCTTGGCACCTCACTAATGAAAGAGTCAATATGAGCACTTTCATGGTATGTTATGGAAGCACAGTCAGCCCTTCTGCAACATCTGTGAAAAACCTTCTTAGCTCACCATGTTAATTACGCACAATTCCAACAAAAATAGGTGC
Source organism: Brachypodius melanocephalos (assembly GCA_013398615.1). Classification (NCBI taxonomy): domain Eukaryota; kingdom Metazoa; phylum Chordata; class Aves; order Passeriformes; family Pycnonotidae; genus Brachypodius; species Brachypodius melanocephalos. The sequence goes on from VZSR01000520.1 coordinate 11,794,735, forward strand.
TTTGTATGGGAACATGAAACAAGGTGGCTGTAAAAGTGGGAGATTTATTGAAGAGGTTGACAGAAATACTTCAGCAGGTTTCCTGCTGGTGGATTGGAGTGATTGATGCTTCTGGTGATAATTGTAAACATCACATGGACTTGATGGGTTCTTTCTGGAGCGGGACACCTGATGTGTTCTGTTCTCAACTGCACCATTTTATAGACCAATAACAGTCAAGAGTGACTTGTAAACCTCAGCATGAAGGTGTAGATACTCACTGAGCTGTATAATTTGCATTGAGGCATTAACATCAGAACACAAAGGTGAGTAAGGCTCTATCAGAGTAGAAGTGGCTTGCAGCTATGATGTCTGTTCCAGATCTGCTTGACAGATCCTTAGAGAAACGAAAAATCCTGATGTGTGGATGCTATCTCAGTAGTTCTTGGCTTAGTAAACTTGGTTTGAAATTATTGACTTTAACTTGAGAAGCGAGGGAGAAAAATGAAAAATATTTGTGTGGTTTCCATACACAGTAATACAGTGGAAGAGAAATACTAAATGCAGGATTCAGCAATTCAGTACTACTATATGGAGGATAGTCTAGCAAATAGCAGGAAAATACTGTTCTGCTGAAACTCCTCCACTGTTCTAATTTGGCAAAGAAAACTGTGGTCAGTAGCAAACAACAGAGATTATTATAATTCCCTGGGTCTTAATTCCTGTATACAGTGGAGGCATTTGAAACCAAGTAGTACAGGAATCATATAAACAGATTGAAATAGCAGCTGTTCCTCAAATAGAGGATTTAAATTAGTAGACTGGAAGTACAAGCTGACCAAAAAAAAAAAAAAAGGCATAACTTGAAGCTCCATGGACTTGTGATGGGATGCTATGCAAGTAGTCCTCCCAGTGTTCCAAAAAATGGAAATGGCAAGGTCATTCATATTGTGTTTGCAGTCCATAACTGTAATCTCAGCACACAAATTTATAGGGTACATTTTGAAGGTAAGTAAAATAAAAACCATGGAAGGTGGGATCGAATGCATTGTGATTTGACTAAAGTGGAGTATAATAGATTGTGTACCTGTCCTTCAGAATTTTATGGTTTTATTTCTAATTAAAGGGTCAACCAAGGATTTGCTCCACGTCTAACATATCTGTGGTTTAATAAGGCACTTTCTGTACTGGAACTACAATAAATCTGGTTAATTTGTAAAGAATTAGAAAAAGGTCAGTTAAAGAGTGGGTGAAGTCCTGGCTAAAGGAAAGAATACAACATTATTGACATCTGGACTCTGTCAAAAAAGAGGTCATTGGACTTCTCTAAAAAACAGTTCTGGAACTGGCTGATTAATAGTGTTTACACTAATGGCTGGTAAGGGTGCACTGAACAAATTTGCTGAGGATGTGACATTAGCTTTGTCATTGCAGAGAAAAATCAAAGTATTGCAGAGGAATTGGATTGCTGTGAAAGTGACTGGAGCTATAGAAATGAGAACTTAACAGTACAAAGTGCACTTAGTGACTAATTACACTGAGTTCAGTAGATAAAATGACGGAGGAGGAGAGAGACCTGAAGTTTTGGTTGATTATAGGTGATTAAGCCATCAATACATAAGGCTGTAAGAAAAAAATTAGTTCTAGGATGAGATACAAGATGCTTAACAGCAGAGATGGCGAAATACTAATACGGGTGTAGAAGAAGCTTGATATATAAGCTGGAATAGTTTAAAATTTGCCTTTTAACTGGCACAGTAGCTTAGAGGACTTGATAGAGGGATCAGGGGAACATTTTATCTAAGAAAATCTGCAATGTGGAGTCTGTAGTCTTTATCAGGGCTTTATCAGTTTGCATCATGGAATGGAATCCTCGGTGTCTGTCTTATATAGTAGAAACACATATGAACGCACACACCTCTACAGAGTTAAAAAGGAATTGGATTCTTTAATGCTCATAACCTTTCCTATCCTGTTACTTCCCCAACAAGAGATTTCCCCTTCAGCAACATCCCTGGTGGGGCATCTCAAACATCAACTGTCTTGTGAAACATAAACAGGTGAGACCAAAATTGGTAAGGAGCAGACTGCATGCTGCCCTTGCTGTCTTTGCTTGTGGAGGACCACCATGGGAGAAAGACAGGGGATCCAAATATTGATCGTTTGTTGTTTTATCTTGAGTGTCCTCTCCCCTGTGCTCAGGAGCAGGTTCTGGAAGGGCTCAGTGTTTTTGCAAATACTATTCCAGAAACCTCACTGTTCTGAAAATACTTGAAGCTCTTGAAGCACCTTGTCTAAGGCTAGCTTTTTAATGCAGACATCCACAAGATAGGAAGGATTTCTTCAGCAGTCAGAGCCTCTGGTAATGGAATTCATATACCCCTGAAGATGCATCTGGTTCAGAGGCAGCATTCCTTAGATTTCTCTCATTGGGAAGTAGGTGTGGAGAGTCTCAAACTGATTCAGTGTGCATATTTTAATTCTTTGGAGTAAGATCTGCCTGTAACATGAAATTATTCTAGGAAAAATCTCTTTATGATAAATTCCTATGCTTTGCAAGCGATCACTGCATTTATGTCTGTGCCAGTCTTTTTTTATTTTTTTTTTTTCTCTGAGGATGTCTCCCATCTACTGATGGGGACAACCTGTCTACATCTAGTTATCAGCATTGGTAAAGAGATGGTAATCTATGCAGCTGCCTGGCACATCATGTCTCACCGCTGGCTGGCTCCATTCCTCAGGCTCTGCAGCCTCCAGCCATGATACCCCCAGCAGTGTAAGCTACATCCTTTGCCTCTTAGGAATAGCTTCTGGAGGATGGAGTAAACAAGGAGACAGAAGGAGGAGTTGTCTTCCTTCATGTGTAACCAAGGGATGTTAGCAACCCTGCAATAGGGAGTGTTCTCACAACTCTTAACTGGGGTTGCTGGAGATACTATTTATGTCTGAGTCCTCCCTGCAAATGGCCTTTTGAAAGGCAGCCTCTGCACTGGGTCTTTAACAAGGAAATGAATGCCTGTGTTGGACTTCTGCTGCCTGTTAACCACAAGATACATTGAATTGTCTAAATGAGGATAAAAGATGCTTTTGATTGATAAAAGGACTGAAAAGGAGGAAAGATGGCCAATTTTGCACTATAGATGCATCCTGCAAGCGTACATTTGGATTTTATTATTCATGCATTTAAGAAAAAAAATTAAATTAATTATTTCCAGATTCTGCAGGGAAGTCTAGGTAACCTCAGTGCCAAGAGGCTTGGTCATTGCAGTTGCAGAAGTAGTGCTAATGTGGAGGCTTGAAACAGTATTTCCATTCTGATACCATTTTTTATTATTTTTCCCTTTTTATATGTGAATGGGATATCCAGGATGACTGATGGCATTAAGTGAAAGTTGCCCTCATAAAATTCCACTTAATATGTCTATGATTCCTTAAGATAAATTTTGAAAGCTGCTTTAAATCTTCAGTTATTAGCAGGTTCATTTCCCTCACCCAATTCTGCAAGATGTACTGTAGCAGTGACTACTTAGTGACATTTATTTCCCACCATGAGAAAGGGAACTTTGCACAGAGCCCTGTGTTAAGAAATCATAGCCTGGTATTTATCAGTTTGTGTACTGCATCTCTGGCCATCTGCAGGTTCTAACTGGTTCTCAGTTTCAGTCGCTCTTTGTGAGAGCACAGCCATGTGCTGTAAAAACAGTTACCAAATGCTTCACTTCCATCTCTTTGGATCACACCTGCCACCTTTTCTTCCTGTACTTTTTTCTAATTCTGTCTTCAAAAGCAGTTAAATTTCATGCAAGCAATTATTTTACTAACTGCCTACTGCATGTGGCTCACTCTTTCATTATTTCAATATATCTTCTTTTTTCTATTTGTTCTATTACTCTCTTTAGGGATAAAAGTTACACTTAGAAGACAATAATAGTTTTAACTAAGGCTTTGTGTTTGAAGAATGCTGCTAAGTTGACTTTTTTGCCCTTTTGTCATTTCCTTTTTTTTTTTTTTTTTTTTTTTTTTTTTTTTTTTTTTGGTAATGTGTTAAAAAACAGGTGCGAATGACTCAAAAAAGTTAACTTTAAAAAATTCTAACTGAGTGCAACTAGTTGCTATGTCTGGCGTATTTCTTACTCTCTAATTGCAAAAGTACCCTTGGATATTTTATAAGTGGAGACTTCAGAGAAGAGAATTCAATATCTTATCCACTTTGAAACATCATTGATTTTTGTCGTTAGCCTCACAAACGAATAGACCTTTTTTCATTCTAATACCATTTTCCTCATGTTTATTTTTAGAATGTCTTTTCCCTCTCTTGCAGCACGAGTTCTCCGGCTGTCTTATAACCTTTTTTTTTTTCCACGGATCTATATTAGACCTTCCTTGTTCACTTGTTTACTTCCTTGGCTTTCCAATAAGATTTTCTTTAATTTTCCGATCTTTAATCCATATTATTTGTGGAGTTTTATTTGGTGTCCCTTATGCCTGTTTTTTCCAGCAGGACTCTGCTAATGAATCCAGCTAGCAAATAAAACAACCGATTCTTTTGTTCATTTTCTTTCCCTGTTTTAAATCTTTCTGCAAATGGTCATGTCTACAAACTGTGAGTAATTGGAGTAATAATTGCAATTTGGGGTTCTTGATGATTTTTTTCTTCTTTTCCCTTTTTTTTTTTTTTTTTTTTTTGGAGGTGGTTTCCCCTGTATGCTAAACAGAACACTTTTTAGCTGGATAATTTCAGAGCTGCCAAAGATTAAAAATATAAAACTTTGTTTGCCCTGTGGATCTTACTGAGATTTGACCAAACCAAGATCTTGGTTCTGGAGCTTGGCAGGTTTGTGTGTGCACATTCCAGTGTCCTATTAAAAATAAGCATTTGCTATGCTTGCTAATTTTAAACATTTATTTTGACGTTGCTTTCTCTTGTTCTAAATGCATTTTCCTGCTTTTGCTTGCTGGTGTAATATCTACAAAACAAGCCTACTTCATCAATGTTAGTTTCTGCTAAAACAGTAATGAAAGTTCAAACATGACTAAAGAGTGACTTTAGCTCTGAACAGCTGTAGCAGTTTAAGATGTTTTAAGGCCTTAGAAGGCATAAGTAATTTGCACTCCTCCAAAGACTCCTAACAACCTAAATTGTCGAAGCCACTGGAAGAGCTGATAGATCATAAACAGCCTAAGATATTTTGAAGGTTCAAAACTTATTTGGAGTATAGTCTGCCTGTAGTCACTTTAAGCAGTTAACAAGCCTGTAGGTTTTTAGAGGACTTAAGCAAGTTACCCATCTTTAGTGCTGTATGTATGATAATATTAAGCTGAATTGTGCTTGTTTGAAGATCTGGAATCTGAAGTTCTGGAATCTGTTATTTACCTTCCAGAGGTGTCCCTACCTGGTGCTTGGTGTGGTTGGAGCCAGATACAGAGGATACCATGGTATACTGGCAAGATTTAATGAGAAAAAAATCAGTGAAAATTCAGGAAATTCTTATTTGGTCTATTTCTGCCTTTTTTATTCCAGGCTATTTTGCTTGGGTGTTGTGCTCTTTTTTTCATAAACATGATACAAGCTATAACTTCCCATGTCACACTGTGTGTAAACACAGTGTGTTTACATGAAAGTAATGTAAAATTTTTCTGAGAAAATCTTTTTTTAAAACCATTTTGGCAGAAGAATGAAGGCTGTCTGAGAGGGACTTTTCTTGTCCTAATTCTCAACACAGGTTTTTCTGTGCAACTATGCATTCCTTAAGGGCAACACTATCAACCTCAATATTTGTACTTGAGTCTCAAGATAATCAAACATCCACACTTTCATAGTAAACTCTTTTCTTTCTGCTCTGTCATTGTCTTAGTGCTTAATTTCCATTTGTTATTCCTGTTGATTGTGTTGAAAGACTGATTCTTAATTGAAGACTTCTCCCATGGAATATAAGACAAATTCCTCTTAATGCTTTCTGGTGTGTCATCTTTTTCAAATTATTTTATGAGTCTGCTTATCTTCTACATGCAAACTGTAGGTAGGTTGCAAATGCTGACTCCTGGAAGTCACTTAGTTTTTAGCTACAGTGGTCCTGTGGATCAGAAGAAATTATTCTGTTTGTGTTCTTCTTATTGTATTAATCTCTGTTTTCTTTCACTCCCTCTTCTTTCTCTCTGAAATATCTACCAGCTTAGCTGACTGATGACTCTCTTCCTTAGCTGAGATACCAAAATTTTGCTCAGGGAAGATAGCTGTTAGGGGTGTGCCTTCTATCTAAATGTTATCCACTGGCCACAAAATCATGAACTGGATCCAGCCTTAGGTGTCCGCTGGTAGGCAGAGCAAATTTGTATTTGTTTGTATTGTTGAGACAGAAGAGCTGCTGAATTAACTACTGGTGCCACCAGCTTTTTTGGGCTGACCTCATATAAACGGTGTGAGTTTGAATACAGCATCTTCAAAAATCCTAACATTTAATCTGGCAGGCAGGACTGCACAATCAAATGAACAGGACCAGTCGTCTCACAGTGTTCCAAGGTGAGCTGGCACCCTCGCTCAAGCAGGCACACAGCTACCAGCTGGACCAAGCTGCTTGCTGTCCTGCTTGTGCAGCACCTTAGACAATTCAAGTAGGTGTCAGGGTATGTTTCTACATATATGGTTTCTACATACATATGGTTTCTACAAACCATGGTTGCTGGTTTTCACACAGGCAAAACTTGCAGGATTCTGGAAAATTAGTGAGGAGTGAAAATGAGGCTGCTCTTAGATGCATCATTCGTCTCAATGTGATGAACAGGATGATGTCATACATCATTTAAATATCTATGGTTGTCAGTCATAAACTGCAGATCTTGTGTTCCTTGAATTCCTATACTGGATCTCATGCCCTTCCCCTGGCTACTTACACATGGGCTGGTACCAATGAAGCTGCCACCTCTTCTTGGTCAAAGGGGGTTACTGTCCTGCAGAATTACTCCAGAAATCCTCTTTGCTGCTTCCATACAGTTTGCACTGCAGCCAGTTTTCACTTGGATTTGTGTCTGCACGTGGTTCGTCGCCTGCACAGAAAGCTAAATATTTATGAAGTAGGGCGTTAGAAATTATTGTTTTCCTATCCAGGCAGCTGCTGGGAGTGCCAAACTTCGCCTTGTACTAACAATACCGTTGCATAGCTAATCATAGGAGCTAAGGATGGGTTTGCTGTGCTGATCATCACCATGCTGGCAGAAGAGATAATGAGCTGCTGACAAGGATGCATCTGGAATCTGGCCAGCATTGCATTGCACTGCATGAGATACTGTGTGCTATTCCTTCCTTCCCAAACCAGGACAATAGATTCCTGTTCCTTAACATAGTGCTACCTTGCTCTCTTGTAGCTCACTCTCTTTCCTTGATACAGTCTGAATGGCCTTAAGAAGGACAAGTTTACCCAAAGGGAAGAAAGCACCTCTTGGGAAATTCAAATTCTTTGTAAACTAATCTGGTTTTGTATGCTTGCATTTAGTGATCTTGAGCGGACAGTATATTTGAGAAATCAGCTTCAAGGACTATTTCCTTTTGTGGAGGAAGCAAACTTAGCAGCATGAAAATCAGGTGCATTGCATGACATCACTGTGCAGCTTCCTTTCTGTGTAGGGCTTGCCACAGTCTTCATTCTAGTAATGAGGTTGTGCGGATATTTTTAGATGGGATTGCAGGCAGCAGTGTTGTAATCAAAATTTAATTTGGTACTATACAAACAAGTGGGCTGCTGTTGGGCCTTTCCATGTGGCAGGGTTTGAAGGAGGAGAGCAGTGCATTTGCTCATTGCTGCTGCCTTCTTCAGATTTCACTTAAATCATCCTGTGATGATATAAGTGAAAAGGTAGTAAGTGCTATTTATGCCTTCCTGGACATGCATATACTACTTGCAAATTATTGGTTGTTTTGTCTTGCTGTCGTGCTCCAGAGCTGTATTGTTATAGTAGAGTTGGGGAATTTTCATCCTAATCCCTCCTCCCCTTCAACTCCCAGTTTTGGATATGCCAGCTGAAGGGGTTAGCCAGAAGTCTGTCTGTGCTGACCTGTGCTTTGTCAATTTACCCTTCAAATACTGGTTCAGCAAATGCAATAAATTGTATTTCAGCTCTCTTGTCATTTGTTAATAATGTTGTAATTAATTCCTAGTACTTCGTCCTGGTTTCTTCCTGGAGATATAACTGAGCTGTGTAGGTAATACCTCCATGTAGAGGGAGAGGTTTGGTAAGTTGTTGGCTCTTGGTACTTAACAGGCTCCACTCTGAATCCTTATTTGACTTTCAGCAAAGCCTGCAAGTCTGTGCCCTTCATCCTCTCCGAGCTCGTTAATAATGTGAGCTGGACACAAGCGTGAAGGAAAAGCCCATCTTAGAACAGATCCCTGCTGGGAAATCCAGGCTGTGAGCAGCTCTGCATATAACAAAGCTAATGGAAATTTCCAGGGAGGGCTTAGAGAGCTCAGTGACAGCCATAAAAGGGAAGAAAGTAAGAACTTGACTAAGCGGACTTCACTGTCCATGACTGACACAGTGCGGAGAACTGCAATTTTTCACCCTAAAGCCCTGGGCAACAAATGTCCTTTTTACTGCATCCACATCCCAGTGGCTCCATGCTACACAGATCTTCTACCTTATGCCTTGAAAAATGTAAAGTGCTTCTAGCATTTCTATGTCTAGAGTTTGATGAAGCAAAAGTTAAATGCTTATATTACCTGAAAAATATTCATTTCTCCAGTGTAAGCTCTGCTTCTTTGGAGTGAATCGTCAGGCCTTGATTTGCAAATCTCCTGGGAAACCTACTGTGAAAGGCTGCTCATTTACAAAATTCAAGCAGTATTTTGCAATGAGAGCTAAAAAACCTTTAGGCTTTCTGAAAAGGGAGATTGCACTATCTTAAATAGGTGTGGCTAAACCAAAGTAAGTCTTTAGCTTAATTGAAAATCTGATTTAAACCAAGGTAATTGTGGTTGTCGCACACATCTCGTTGTGTACTGAAGTTGGTTTAAGGTGTGATTATGTGAAAGTTTCTGATACAAGCATGGTGTTAAAACTGGCATTGAACCCACACAATAGCAGTATTTCTTCGATGAAATTTTTATTCATTAAGAAGAGAATTTACCATCTTCATATAAAAGGTAGTGCCCAACCAGTGCCCTCTGTTAAGTTCAGGTGCGTGCTTTCCTCGCTGTATCTTGCTGCAGTCTGAAACATCTTTTCTGTAGGCTCAATCAGTCATCTAAAAGCTGGAAAACCTAATCAGGAGCCATCTTGATATTGATCTTAGGGCTATGAAGAGACCAATGTGGATTTCAGCTCAGAGATACACAGATGCATATAAAAGAGGACAAAGATGGTGCTGAGGGCCTTAGGGCTTTTGCAACAGGTAGAGTTGGGAAAGGGTAAGTTGTGTAGCTGGCTAAAGTAGGAGATTGCTGAAAGGTAGCGATGGAGATGTTTGCTGCTGCAGGAAGTGCCAGCTGTTTATTCTGAGCCACTTCTTCTAGCCAACAAGGAGACACACTTAGACCAAACTAAAAAGCCAGGTTAAAGTGGTGCCGAAAATGTTGAACTCCCATCATTGCCAGGTGTGGTGACCTTGGCTTAAGCCTGTTTGTCAATGTCCCCAGAGTCAGCAGCAGGAGCAGTGGCACCATCTGCTACACGTCCTCCTTCTAGAGAAGGAAGGCAAAGCCCTTGATTCTCTGGCAGTAAAGGAATAGCTAATAGGACCTTGGCAGCAAAGCTCAGTTGAGAAATGGCAGTGTTTAAAACCAATATGAAAAGTTATGCACTAAATTGAATGCTTGTTGATTTCACCATGTGCAAACTGATAGCATGGAGTTAGAGTGGACTTTGCTGTCCAACAACCCAACTGTACAGTAGTGAGACTCTGCAGAATAGGTAGGAGCATGGTCAGGAGTTTTCATCTGGTGTACTGAGTGTCATCTTGGTACCATGATGCTTTTGTAGAAGTGAAATTGATCCACTCAAAGAAGCGTGTGTGCAGGAGATGGACTTTTTGTGTAGTAGAGGAAGACGGTGTTTGGGGGAAGAGAGGAAATATGGTATTGTCAGCTCCTATCTTGTCCTTGGGGAAAGCTTTGTGGTCTTCTGCTTTCTTGTCTTGGGAGCTGGCAAGCTGACAAAGAAAAGTAAGGGATATATTGGCAAGGAATACCAATTGTGGGAGATCATGCCTGTTCTTTGGGAAGCATGAAGAAGTGTGGAAGAGGAGGGAGAAGATCACAGGTCAGCTTTGCTCTGTTGTGTAATAGCTGTAGATACCAAGCACACTAGACTTTTTATGGAAATTTTGACTACAAGGTCAGAAAGTCTCTCTTGCCTAGGAACTGTGCTGCTTCACAGACAGCAAAGTGTGACAGCTAATCCTCAGCCAGTATATTAGACAGGGGATGGAGCAGCCAGAGGGACTGGCACAGTTTTAGTGACAAGTTACCATCTGTCAGTAAACTCAGAAACCTTTGTAGATCTGCATCTCACTGGCAGCTGCTTTCTTGGGGTATAATGCAGCACAGGAGTAGCTCAGCACAAAAAATAAAAAAGCAATGTCTGGTTACTTCTTGTAGCCTCCATGTGTGATTTTGTTGACCTGATTTTGTTCATCTCTCACCTGGGTCCTAACCTGGGGTGCTGTCATCCTGGCAGCCTAGCCCCAGGCCTCCAGTTACACACTGCTTTCCCATTGCAGCATGTCTGACCTGCAGCATCCTCTAAGCTGGGATTCTTGCCAGTTCTGCTGAAGTGTCTCTTTATAGGGACAACAATTTCTATATGTACATAAAACATTTCATTTGTGCCTGAGCCGTACCCATCTAACAACTATTTGCCATGAGTCCTTCCTTCACATTATGGTACTACCCCTAGTTCTGAGAGTGTCTGCAGGGTAATAGAAGTCCAGCTCTTCAGACACAGTTCTCTTGTGTCTACACAGATCTTATTTTGTTGGTTTGGGTTTTTATCCCCCCACTTGCCTTGCTGTGCCCACTGCACAGCACTGCTGACTCTCCTCCCAGCACCATCAGGTGTGTGCAGTCCATCAGCCATGTGGTGATACACAACACCGTTTCAAAACTCCCAGGCCAGCTCATACGAGCTGTCAGCATGGTGTGGCAAAACACTCTAGGAAGTTCCATGGTCATGCAGCCCACAGTGCTTCTGAAGGTGGAACGCAGCAGTAGGTGGGAGATCTCTGTGCTGCCTTGGACTGCATAGTGAGTGCCCGTGCTGTGACATTTCTGTATGGCACAGAGTAAGCTGGACTCACTCTCTTCTTGGTGAGATGTGTACTTGCAGCATTATGGTGGTTTCGTTTCTAAGATTGCCTGTTGGCTTCAGCAGTGGTTGATAACCTTGTCTGTTCCTGTGAATAGTAAGCTCTGATTTGGTGTATCTTTTGGGAAAACGCTCTGAGCTTTCCAGAGCGTTGGCTGTTCCATTGTACATAGTAGCACTAGATGTAAAATTCAAGATTAGACTTTTCAGACACACACGGTGCTGATGCAGTACAAGCTCTTCTGTGGAAACTTGTTAAAATATCCTCTACATCTGTCCTTGCTCCACAGTGGCTGTCAGTGAGAGGGATGTATAAAGATTATTTATAGGTAGAATGAGAGTCATTGGCAAAGAAATTAAATGTTGAATAAGCTTACTGACCATTACCTAGTGCAGGAAGTGCTTGCAGACACCACAGGGAGAATTGGCCTTTCCATTCCAATTCTTTGTTTAGTTACTTGGAATTAAGGTAACATGATTTTATACACACAGTTGTATGTCTTCATTTCCTGAAAATCTCGCTGCTCCTGTTGCTGTGTCTTGGTGCTAATACTGAATTGAAATGAATGGAATATTCCAGAGTAATCTGGTAATACAGCACTCTATGTTTGCAAGGTGATTTATCATGATGAGCCCTTTTAATGAAAATGTGAACTGAGCTAGATCTGCAGTTTCTGTAGGGCAGGAATCAACACTATTCTTCATGTTCTGGGGATGTAATGTGTGCTAGCTTGAACAGTGTCCTGTCATGCTAATATTTTTTCCTTCTTTGGCATTTTAAGGGCCTTAAACTCTGGAGTTGAGTACCACTGGGACCAGCTGAATGAGAATGTCTTCACTGTGCATTCCAGCAGCAGGAATACTGAGCGGCCCGGGTGAGTCTCCTGGGTGTTGGGTTAGAGAGACCTGACCCTTTCTGCTGTTTTTGTTAGATCTGAAAACATCACTTGTTTGTTCCCTTACCACTGGCAGCTTTAAATATGCAATCTTCTCCCCCTTTGACATTGCCTAGTTGGGTCACCTGGCCTTCTTCCAGCAGGTGACATTCAGTGCCCAAAAGTGCTAGTGTTAGTAAAGTACATGTGTCATTCAGGGCTCCCAGCTATGGGAGGAACATGTGGGGTTTGATGCATCCAAAGTACCATGTAAAGCAAATGGCCTTTGGAGGGTAACTGAAGAACAGGAGAGTTCACAGAGAAAAGTTCAAATCTATAGTGCTGAGCTGGTGACTGATTTTAATCTTTTTAATTGCTGGTCATGGGACAGTTGTTTCTCGGTAATAAACTCTAAAAATAAAGCTAAAGCCCTTGATGTCCCCATTGGCTGTTTCAGTCTGTCCAGTGATACACATGTTGTTATTCTAAACACAAGGGCGATGCTGCAGTCCATTGCTTCTTCCCATAGTGACAAGTACTCCTCCATAACCCAGCTGCTCTCAGCAAGAGGGTGATAGTTGTGTTTCTGAGTTGTGAGCTTCAGCATACCAAGGAATTGTGAGCTTGTCTGCAGGGTGAATGTCTGGGCTGTCCTACAGTCTTGGTCTGATTGTGGGTGAAAAATAAGCAGTAGAGATTCTTTACTCTGCCGTATGAGTGGATATTGCTACTACTTAAGTTTTTGACAGTACATACTCAGTCTGGTATAGTGGCAGCTTGAAGGCAGAAATACTGATCCAGAATGAACTAGCTCAGAGAGCAAAAAAAGTGTAGCAGGTTTCAAAGCCGTGTGAAAAAAAGATTGTGAATGAGGCAGTCTTTCCTTGAATCTCTTTACCGTTTCCAGACCTTAGAGGTCAGTTTAGAAAAGAGCGTCGCAGCATTGTCAGCTGTAACGTTGTACACTTCAGCTGTTCGAGTCTGAGAAGCTAATGGGCCTTGAGGTGGTTCCTGTTGTTTGCTTTTGAGAACACAGGATTTCTCTTGTCTGACTGGAATGGGCAGAAATGCCTGCTGGAGTGCATTCATGTGCGACGCTGACAATCTAGGAAGTCCAGAGGAGGAAAAGGATACAGGCTACATCTGTGGGAGTTAAAACTGCCCTGCTATACAGGAGGTTTTGTGTATGTTTGTGCTTCTGCACTGCACGTTGTGTTGCCTCCTCAAAACAGTGACTCCAAGACAGTTGCTCTGCAGGCTAAATGGTGCTAAAGGGGTATCTTTCTGAGCCTGTAAGGCACACTGCTTGTGTGGAAGGGTGAGTGGAATCTAAGACTCTGTTGGCTTAAAACTCAAGAGACCAGTGTGTGTAAATGAGTGCAGGTCACAATTCCTTTCATCCCCATCCTCACCGTGCAAAGCAGGTGCCTGGGTGAAGTGGAGGCAAGAAGAACCTCATGTTCATGTTTCAGTATACCTTGGGCATGTTGCCTCCAGTGATCCTGGTCTTACTTGTTTTTCTCTCTTTTCAGAACCAGCAGAGCTACATGGAGGACAGACAGGGACATGGGCCTGATGAATGCCATAGGCCTACAACCCCGAAATCCCCCCACCTCTGTGACATCACAGGGTACCCAGACCTTGGCGCCTCAGCTACAGAATGCCGAGACTCAGACAGAGAGGGAGGTACAGGAGCAGGAATCCACCTCTGCAGGGACTGGTGAAGGTAGGAGATCAATCAGTGCTTTATCTGACAGAGCTTACCTGGTGATTTAGGAGTTTCCACATATGTTCCACATCCTGTCTGTGCATTTGGATACTCCTTTTTTCTCTTTAACAAATATTTCTCCAGCCTAATTTGCCTGTAGCCAGGCACAGATAATCAGGAGAGTGAAACTCTGGCCATATGAATAGAAAAGTTGTCTTTTTCACATGCTTTGAGAAATGAAAATTAATTCTTCTGCAGATCATGGTGTCTTTGTAGAATCAACTGTACTGCCTTCATTCCTCACGCATCTCCTGAACTCCTAACTATCAGTAAGGCTGCAAGCTGCTGAGTGTTACCATTTCTGACTCTGTGTTAGAGTTCAGCTTGATCCTCCAACTTACGCAAAAAGTCTGCAGGCTTTACAAGCTCAACACTTGGATACAAAAAAAATAATGTAAATCACTCCTCACAAAGCAGCTTTGAGGATTCTGTTGAGTTTGATTGATGAGGTATGTGAGTGCCCAGCTCAGCTGTACAAAAACATCTCTAGTGGTTAGCAGTCCAGGAAAACTTACCAACATGTAGGAAGCTGGAAACAGCTACTGTACAATTCCTGTATAATGATAGAGTCACTGATCTGTTGAAAATGTGTTGATGTATCCAGGCTTCTTGTCTCAATACTGTAACATCGTGCTTTCATTCAGCTCTGGAGGCTTGGCTAGGTAGGGGTTGGGCAGTATATACATAGGAAAGACAAGAGAAAATCAAAGAGACAATTTTGGAGTTGTTGGTTCATGATGAACCTTCTTGGCTTTGGGAAGTAGCCCACAACATGCCTGTTTGTGCCTGTGTGCCTGTTTGTCACTCTGAAAGTTACTTTCTGGTATGTGACTCTTGCAGAGTTTCTGCTGTGTAGTGTTCAGCATGTGTGATATGGCTTTGTGTTTCTCTGATCTCAGCTCTTCTGTACAAAGTTAAGTGGGGAATTCCTGCCCGCTGGGGTTCCTGTCTGCTTATCTCAGCACATCTGAGATTAACCTCTCTGAAAGGTGGGTACAATTGAGGGCGTGTGAATACAGCTGGAGCACAGACTGACTGGACAAATGCTGAACTCATGGGAACTGGTTCTTCCACGGAATATGGTACACAGACTGAGAACGTGGTACCATGTGGGACCTTCTTGCATCGAGGCCATGATGGCTGATGGGAGGCTTTGGGAGTCCATTAAACCAGGAGAGTTCTTCAACACTGCTTCTCCTCCTGCTGTTCTGCAATCATCTGACAATTTCTTTATCTTGTTCTTTCTAACCTTTCAATTACCAGGTCTAGATCATGGGTTTTAACTAGACTGTTAATGAGATGGGGAAAGGGCTGTTCTCCAGTGCCTTGGCAGGATATCTCTAGAAAGAAGCAAAACATTTAACATTTGGAAGAAAAGGGGTGTAAATAACAAGCCTAGGACAGGTACTTCTCTTCGTCTCCCTTTCTTGCTTGGAAGAAGATTGGCGAGTTCCACATGTGGTGTGATTTCCATCTCAGACGTTGACTTACTACATGTTCCCTTGCAAATGGCCACAGCTGCAAAATGGGCTGTCACACTCCTGTCAGCTATATTAGGGCCTGTAGAACAATGGAGTTACTGGAGTTTACACATGTGCACCAGAGATGAGCCAAGATGTTTTACCCTGTTGTTGATCGCTTCCTATGCCAATTGCATCTTCAGTGGAAATTCCTGTGTAGGGCTCAGGAGTAACTTGAAACAGGGAACTGTGAAGACAGTAACAGTCAGGAGGATAAAGGATAAAAAAATCAATAGTAATCCATGATAGAAGAGTAGCACAAAGACCCGACATGAAGTAGAAATACAAATTTTCTTCTGCTTTTACCAACACCTTAGCCAGTTAGCCAGGGATTGTGGCAGCGGTGGTCTGGCTCATCTAAGGGCTTGTGCTTCACATTACACATGAACATTACTGGTTGCTTGTGACAGTAAGCCAGCTGTTTTCCCAGCATCACCAACTCTTGTGATGCATGTCCAGTGTATTCCAGCAGGCAAGATAAGGTGCTGTGATGCGTTTCTGATGGCTAAATTGCCCACTGTATCTACTGTAATTCTGCCTGATGGAAGGGAAACTGTATTTCCTAATAGCATGATCTAGATGTCAGGGGCAAAAAGGCAAAAAAAGAAAAAAAAGAAGAAATGTGCTACCAGTAACTTAGGGTGTGACCCAGGGCAAATTATTAATCATCTACCAAATGGGAATAAATCTTCCCATAGCACAGCACACCAGGGGTTGTGGAGATTAATTAGTGTTTTGTATGAGGCTTTGAAGATGGGAATCACTGTGTAAAGGCTTAGCAGCATTACCAGCAGCAGAATGGGTAAGTCAAGTGTGATTCTGAATAATGTAAAGGAAAGTGGTTCAGTTATCTGCCATGAGGGGCAAAAAAGCCCAGACCAACCAACCAAAAGAAAAGCCCTTGTATGTTGGGAAGAAAAAAAAGAAAAGGGAAAGAGAAAGACTAATGCTACCATGAGAGTGGGTTTCTGTCCTCTGTCCTGTCAGCCCTGCTGTTGTGGGGAATTCTGGCTCAGGGCATTTCTTGCAGATATGTGCTTACTGTACAAAAAAAAAAAAAAAAAAAAAAAAAGGCAGAATTGCATCAGAAATCTAATTAAGTTCTGTGTGGGTATAAATAGTTTCCTTTTCTCATGCAAAGCTCTGCGGGGACTTTGCTGCTCTGATTATCTTTCTACCTCCTTTGGAGGAATGAGTATATGATGACTTTATTAGAAGTGAATCCCTCTAATGTCTGAATCTTTCTGTTTCGAAGCAGTTAATAGTGGACTTATGAACTCTGCTGCCATGCCACACATAAAGGAAAGGTAGTTAGAGTTGAGAGAAAACTAGGAGAGGTACCAAGAAATGCTTAAAGCAGTCTCCTGTTTTCTTTTAAGCTGACAGACATAGTGGAAATAGTGATAGAGTAGTAACTTTGAGGCACCCTTAATTAGAAACAATCTGTTGGGCGTTATACTATGTTTTCCTTGCAAATAGACAGGCATCATGGGAGCGGGATCTGTATTCAGCTAGCAAATTGAATCTCACTTAAATGCCAACAAAAATTCCTAATGAGATTTAATGGTCCAAAGCTTTAACCTTTAGAAATTGTAATTCCTAGTCCAGACTGGGTCAGGCTGTGGCTGCCACTTGTTCAGCTGTTGGATCTTTGGAGCACAGTGCAAGGGACAATAACTGCGGGGTCTGCAGTTGTGCCAAGGCTGCTGCAGGGTGAGGGAGAGGAACCTCTGCAGAGCTGCAGGACACTTTGGGCCCATGCTGTCCCCTGGCTGTTAAGAGTATATCAATACATCTTTTAATTAATCCAGTTGTTAAAGAGAGAGAGAAGAAAAAAAACCAACAACAAATAACTGAAGAGCAATTGGCATCTCATTTCCTGTCATCTGCATTGTCTTTTGGGCTTAAAATTCAGGTAGCTAGCTCAGTGCTTGTTGTGCAAGTAAGCATATGTTATAAGTTACTGAAATTGTAGCCATCAGAATATTTGCTGTGAGTGGATTGCTACTTTGCCTGTCTTTGGGGGAGCAACATATTGACTACTGTCATGCCATATACAGTTTTTAACTTGTTGGGTTGACGTGTTTATCACCAGCCAGTACAAACTTCCATTAGTTCCAACTGCTTTCAGAGGTTGCAGCAGATACATTTGAGAAGGAAGAGGGTTGTAAAATGAAGGTTTGGATTTGTGGGATTCCGTCTGTTCAAACTATTGATAGTGAAAAGACAGCACATGCAAGCAAAACTTTCCTGATATAAGCAAAGCCTCCTGAGGATGCCTAAGGAGTGCTTAGAAGCAATCAGTGTGCCTGCATGGGATGTAACTTACTTAATCTGAGACATTAGGAACACGTGTCGAGGGGCTGCTTGGGCAGGAATACTCTGTCCCCAGCCGAGCCTCATGAATGCTAACAAGAAGAAACATGTTGGTTTATGTTAGCTGAACACGTTCCTGCAATGCTGTTGTCAGATGTGATGCGACTTTTGTGCAATTAGTGTGGAAATGGGAACTGAGGCACCAGGGATCAGCTTCCAGATCTCTCATTCTCCAAGTAAAAATGTGGGTAGATCCCTTAGCCTTTCATCTTCCCATCTGTAAAATCTCCATTGTATGTCCTACAGAAATTTTGGTTTCTCTTTAAAATCCTCTGAAAACCACTACCTAAAAAATAGACTTAGGTTCTAGAAGTATGTACTATGCAAGCCTTTACAGCGTGATCTACTCCAAGTACTTGGGTCTCTTGGGATTAAATTATGTGGGCTACTTTTAAACTCTCATTATGAAAGTAAGTTTCACTCATATGAATAGCCAAGGTGAGATATTACTAAGAAAATTTTTACAAGTTAAAGCAGTTGTGTCTTTTTTGAGTTCTGTGGAGTTGTTTGGATTAACTATCTCAGAAAGGAAGTGTGAACATGTTTCTGGGCTTGGTTGGAAGGAAAAATAACTAGTAGTATTTCTTGTGGCATTAAGGGAGATGTGATTATTCATAGCTGTTTATACTGTGGTGTGTCCCTCCCTTTTCTATTCTTATGCAAGGAGTGAATTAATGTAAAAATGCTGATATTTTTATCTTTGAGCATCTGAATTAGTGGGTCAGCTCACACCTCAGAGCTATTATTTCATGTTCTCTGAAGACTTAGATATCTCTGCAGTGCTTACTGTTAGTTCTAATTTTGAAGCTTTGTTTGCAAACATGGTTCCTAACTACTGCTGGTTTTAGAAAGAGGTTGTTGAAAACAGAAGAAAATTCAAGACCAATGTCAGTATATTGCACAGATACAGGGGAGTCTGATCTCATCCTTGCTTCTGTGGACTTTGCATTTCATCAGGAGTATGCCATCCATGCCCGGAGATAAACAAGTTATACTCCCTATAAGTACTTCAGAGTTCACTTCATTTGAAAGTGGAAATACCCTGCCTTATGCCCAACTCCATCCAAAGTTTGCAAGATGTTTTGCCTGTGTAGTTTTCTGTGTCTTGCTGGAGTAGCATAGAGGACTTTTTAAAACAATGCATTAGCTAGGGATTATTTAGTTAAATGTTTGAGACAGCTACATTGACAGAAATCCTCTGGTCTTTGGGATAATTGCTCTCAAGAGTAATGTTTTGTTCTGTGTTTGGAATAGACAGGAGTTTGGACCTCTGGAAAGGTCGCTCTGGTTACAGTAGAAAACATTTGCAGGAGCACAGCTCTGCAGCAAGCTGAAATGTGTGCGGTTTACAGCATTGCTGTTGTTTTGGGTAAGTGCCTGTGTGCCCACCCTGAACCTTCACCAAATGGAAGTCAGCTTATTTCACTTGCTCTGAGTACTAATGTAGTCTGCATTGGCAGCCTGGTGAAAGAATGTGTGTGGGAGTCACCAGGCAGTAGAAACGGGCTGTGTGAGAATCTGTGCTGTAGCTCAGCTCAAGGCAAATGGCACAGCAAGCTCTGCTCTGAACTAGTCAGCCAAAGTCATCCTTGAAACCTGAGAGAGGAAAAGGGAAGGACAGCCCCAAAGCAGAGGTGTGTGTTGGCTGCTTGACTGGTAAGGCTCGCTTCTGGCTCTTGGTGAGCTGGAAATTTCCAACATTGCTGTATTTCTGGGAAATGAAGGCTCACGCCTTGCTGATTCCTGCTGTGGCATCAGCCCTTGCCTGTTTTCTGAGCAAGCAGATACCTCAATTGGAAATTCAGCCATGGCATAAGGTAATTGAGGGACAGGGAAGAGCAAGGAGTGCTGTGGTGAAGCACATGTTTGTAATGCTGAGGAGCATTGGCTGGCTGGGAGTCCTT
This sequence comes from Brachypodius melanocephalos, assembly GCA_013398615.1. Classification (NCBI taxonomy): domain Eukaryota; kingdom Metazoa; phylum Chordata; class Aves; order Passeriformes; family Pycnonotidae; genus Brachypodius; species Brachypodius melanocephalos. The sequence goes on from VZSR01000520.1 coordinate 11,814,452, forward strand.
GCTGTTTTGCTGTTCCAGTGCTTCTGTACTGGACTGGTTTATAGTAAATGATCTATCAAGAGCATGGTACCTGCTGTTTCAGGACTTGTGTAGATAGGGCTATCTGGCATGTCTCTAGACCAGGTTGCAAATCTTGGCTTTCTTAAGCTTCCTCTCCAGCCTGGCCAGATGGTTGGTAATGAAGTACAACTATGCCCTCAGAAGGAAGTGATAACTGAATCCAAAACTATGCTTCTCAAACCTTCCACTTAGTTCTGCTCATGAATAATGTTTCAATATCCCTTGGCATGCATGTTTTTCACACTGGAGTTTCCAGTATAATAGCTGCCTCTGTCCCCAGTCTTTGTACTGGTCAACCAAGTTCCTAGTTCATGCATCAACCACATCCTAATTCATACATCAACCACATCCTGAATAGGGTTTCTCTGCTAGAGTTGTGGGTCAGGCACTGTTCAGGGGGTATTCTTGCTCACTCCTCTAAGGCCATGCTACAGATTCTCATGTGGTTACAGGTGTCTCTGTGATCCCACTGATGCTCTAATCAAGGAGATAGAGGATAGGTGTAATGGATATAGCAGGTTTACTACATTCCTAGCAGAAACCTACTTAGTCTACTGGTGAGGTTTAAATTTGCCCTTAATGTCCATAATATTTCTACAGGAAGCAGCAGGCTTACTTGAGGATTAAATTAACTTTGTCCAATGGTGGGGGATGCTGGTACTGCCTAAAGCAATTACCACTGAGCCTATGAGAAAAGGGAATAAGCTGTCACTGACTGACTGCATGACGTCTCTACAGGGACATGGTTTGGACTTTGCTGAGTATCTTAGCTCTCATGCTGGATACATGATCATACAATCATTTAAGTTGGAGAACACCTCCAAGATCATCAAATCCAACCTTTGGCCAAACACCATTATGTAACCAAACTGCAGCACTAAGTGCCATGTCCAGTCATTTCTTGAACAGTTCCAGGAATTGTGACTCCACCACTTCCCATGGTAGTTAAAATGAGTAACCACTGTCTCAGTGAAAAAATTCTTCCTAATGTCCAACCTGAACTTCCCCTGGTGCAGCTTGAGGCCATTTCCTCTTCTCCTGTTGCTGGTTAACTGGGAGATTGACTACTACCTGGCTGCAACCTCCCTTCAGGGAGTTGTAGAGAGTGATAAGGTGTCACCTGAACCTGCTTTTCTCCAGGCTGAACAACCCCAGCTGCTCTTCTTGTGACTTGTGCTCCAGACCCTTCCTTCACTACCTCCGTTGCCCTTCTCTGGATGCGCTCCAGTATACCTCAATGTCCTTTATTGTAGTGAGGGGCCCAAAACTTGGCACAGGGTTCAAGGCATGGCCTCACCACTGCTGAGTACAAGGAGACAATCACTGCCCTGGTCCTGCTGGCCAGGATGCCATTGGCCTTCTTGACCGCCTTGACACAGACACTGGATCATGTTCAGTTGCTGTCAGCCAGCACCCCCAGGCACTTTTCTGCTGTGCAGCTTTCTAGCCCCACTTCCCCCAACCTGTAGTGCTGCATGAGACTGTTGTGACCCAAGGGTACGTTGTTGAACCTCATGCAATTGGCCTTTGCCCATGACCCAGCCTGTTTAGATCCCTCCTCAGACCCTTTCTACCCTCCAGCAGATCAACACTCCCACCAACTCGCTGTCGTCTGTAAACTTACCGAGGGTGGACTTGAATCCCCTCATCCGAATCATGGATAAAGATACTAAACTCTACAACACCAAGTGTTTTTGTTTTCCTAGTCAGTGTGGCTTTTGTTTTTTATTGTGTTTTAACTCCTCCCTACATCTAGCCTTGTTGACATTTGTGTTTGTTTCCTTGGTGCCAGGAGAGCTCATGGCTTTCTCCTCAAATCAGCACCGTGATAGCTTCATAGAGGTGGGAGTGAGATTTATTTCTTTAATAAGAATCAGCAAGATCCCACTGTGGAATGTTTCTAGCAGTTTATTATTACAGATTGTTCTCCCCAGATGCTCTGGGTAGGGTTTGTAGCAAAAGGATGCTGAGAAACTGAACTGGGGTGAACTTCCCTGTCATGGTGATTTAATCTCCTATATGGGCAACTCTTTTGTGAGATTTTGTTTTCCTTAGGTAAGCTTGAGCAACCAAGGTTGATGATGGTTCTCTCAGAGCTCACTATAGCCCGACTGTAAAGGGAAGCCTCAGAGATAAGAGTAGACAAAGACTGTAGGTCTTCAGATGTTTTTTTTTTTGTATTCCTCAAAAGATATTACCAGTCAAGGGGAGCAGGAGCCTACACAATTGATTGTAGCTAATGTGGAAGACCATGTTCTGTAGCAGCTGTCGGCTGTTCGCCAGCTTCTTATGTCCTGCCTAGACTGACACTGGGGGCATCGCCATCATGCCATCTGCCTACTTCTCAAACAGGTGAAGTAGGAAAAGCCATGGGGTTCTTTAACACCATGGGTGAAATGTTTGGTTTATTGCAGTGCAAACTGAAGTTTCTCTTCCTGTCCCTATGGGACTGGCAGGATCGTCTCCATAGCTGTGATAAAGCATCCTGCCTCTTTGAATGCCACCCTTTCCCCCATGGTTATGGCCAGATAAGAACTGCTTTTCCAAGGCTTGGACAATGCAAGTCTGTGAGGATTACCCGTGGAAGTGGCCAAGATTTTCTTGACAGAATTTGCTGCCTTTTTTTGACACTTAACCAAGTGGAAAGTTATGGAAATAAAATACTGGGCTCCCTCTGGAATAAAACCTATTTACTGTCCCAGTACATGCACACTGTGTGATGCAACTACTCAGCGTGCTTTATTTTGTGTTGTAGTTTGCCTTGTGCACCAGAGTTGCTTCTGCTTTCTTTTGCAGGGGAAGGTCCAGAATATGGGGCCAGTGGTGAGGATGCCCTGAGTAGGATTCAAAGGCTGATGGCAGAAGGTGGCATGACCGCCGTGGTTCAGCGGGAGCAGAGCACCACCATGGCGTCCATGGGCGGCTTTGGCAACAACATCATCGTGAGCCACCGGATCCACCGCAGCTCTCAGACTGGCGCAGAGCCCACGGGCGCTGAGGGCACGTCAGCACAGCAGTGCACCTCTCAGCAGCTGGGCACAGAGCTGGAGGGACGCATCCTGTCAGAGTCTGTGCAGCTGCCGGAGCACGGCCTGAGCCCGCGGACAGCCCCTAGTGGGAGTGAAGGACAAAGCGCTGGTGACCTGGACCTGCCACAGCAGGCCCAGTCCTCCATGGACACCGAGGGACCAATTGAATACAGTGACCTGACTAACAATAACCATCTTCCTGACAGTACCAACTTCTATAGTAATGACAGCACCAGCGGGGAGTCGCGGAACAGGTAGAGATTGAGTTGTGTGTTGGTGCTACCCTTGTACTGCTCAACAGAGACCTGTACCTCACAGCTGGCCAGGAGCTGGAAGAGTAGGGATGGGTGACTCTAACAGGATACTGGTGGTTCAGAGGGCTTCTCTATCCTGGGTGATGGGAGAAGGGGTAAGAATTGCAAGGGAAGCCATGGGGAAGAAAGCATACTTAACTTCCAACATTCCCACTGCTGAAGAGTTAACAGGAATACAAACCATACTTGCTGCACATCAGCCAAATTTTGAAGCCCCATGGCATCCCCTGAGCTAAGCTCTGCAACTTGATGTATCATCCTTTGTAAAGCCTTTTTCGTTTCCTTTTTCCTGCCCTTTTATACCCGTGGAGCTGATCAGTAGAGTGAAGAAAGGGAAGGGGGCCTGCAGCATCCTTCTGGAGACAGGCAGTACTGGGCAAACCCAGGCGTGATGCTCCAGCTTTGTGGCTGGGGTGGAGGAGTCTTCCAGGCCACAGTCCCTCTCCGTAGCACAGCACTGCTCCCCCAGAGTGTGGTGTTCTGAGACAAGTCCTGCCTATGCCGTGGTCTTTTCTGGGAAGGACTGGGCTTCACCAGAACATGCATGGCTCAGGATATGCTCACAGGTGGGACCTTTCCTTTTTATAGTTAGTTTAGGACTTGGCAGGAACTGAAGCAGAGATGCCGTATGGATGGGTAGAGGGACAAGGGCTACTGCTCTCTAGTCAGGATGCAGTTCACACAAGGATGTTCTAAGCTGTGCCAATATTAACATGAATGAGCCACCCCAGTGGTTTCATGGTGCCAGGACTGAGCTGCACCTCCTTGGCAGGGGGCAGGAAATCTCTTTCAGCTCTAGGCCAGGATGTGAGGTATGGGTCTGTGATGTAAGGTGTTGCATGTGAAATCTTGACCTTGTACATGTAGTTTCTAGTGGAGAAGTCGAGGCTCTGATACTTTGTTTTTAGTCTCAAATGTGATTTTCCTTTTCGTTTGTAACTCTCCATCCCTAGCAGGCTTGTGGAAGAAGTACAGGGAGAGTGTGAGTGCTAACGAGGGAAACACCAAAGATCAATGTCATTAAAATATGACAAACCCTTGCTTGACCTCCTGTCTTCATTTGATAGCTGTCTCTGTGTTTGGCCTTGGGGATAGATACATCCATCTCAGAAGCTCTAGGCGGCATACAAATGTCAGATGATGACCACTCCCTTCCCAGGAGGAAAGCAGACTCAGCCTGTGAGTTGAAAGTCCAAAACCGGGAAACAGGGAGGTGCATTGGGGAATCTTGCTTGCAAATCGCATTTTAACCAGTCTGGAGATTGAGCAGGCACCTCTGCATTTCCCATCATTCGAGTACTGCAGTAAGGAGAAAGAGGAGCTTTTCACCTGTCCTGTGTACAGAGGTGTGTACAGGTGCAGCACTGAACATCTTGGGCAAGCAGAGTGCTCTGTCTTGCTGACCCCTTGATGCAGAAGAGGGCTGCAGTGTCTGGCTGTTCTGGATAGAGGAATGCACACTCTCCTGTTACCACTGTGCTGTGAGGGATGTTTCCACTGCTGTCTGAGCACCTGCCAGCAGCTGCTGTGCTCCTGCCCAGCTCCTCTAGATTCTGTGCTGCTAAGACATTACAATAAATAAGTCTGTCATTAGGCAGCACTCAAGCTCCCAGTCAGAAGAGTCTGTTAGAGAACATTAAGCAAATCTTCCCTTAAATCACAGCCTGGAAATGAACCTTAAATCAAATCAGCTGCTGCCAGGCCTCATTGCTGAGTGTTAATGAGGCTCTAAAACCTGCCCCAAGCCAACCACATCCCCGATCTGACAGGAGAGCAGCCTGAAAAATGGGATTCCCTTGTGTGGCAAGGAAGGTTTCATGCATCCCTGTATTGCCTTAATGTGGAGGGGCCTGAGGATGTGCTGGCAGAAGAGCTATGTCTCAGATGGACAGACAAGGTAGTGCAGGTCTAGACAGACCTGTTTATTGCTCTGCTTGAAAACAAACTAAGACACAACCTGGAAAAAAACTGATTCAGCTCAGCCTGACATCACTTCTTCCCTCTCCCTGCGTGATTCCTGGAAGAATCTTGAGGGCCATTCTTGGTAGATGTGTTGCAGAGCATTTATAGATATCCATTTTCAGAATGAGCCAAGCTATCTACAGAAAAATTTCCATCTCAGTTGGAGAAGTGTCTTCTGGGCTGCCTCACTCTGGTGCTGGCAGATTCTCAAAGCCTGACATGCATCCTTGCTGGGTGCTCTGGCCAGGCTGCCTGCAGAGCCCTGAAGCCTGCTCTGGTGATAACTTCCCCTTGGTCCACACCTGCCTCCGCTGGAGACTGTGGCACAACAAGGGGTGAGCAGTCCACAGTCACAGTCTTTGCCATTGTGGGACATCTCTGAAGCTCTGAAGCACTCTTCCATGCAAGACTTGAAGGGGAGGCTCTTCCTGATGAGGTAAGGGTGGAGGCCTAGTTAGAGCAGGCAGCTTTGTAGCTCTGGGCCAAAAGCTGCTAACAATTGAGCCCAACTGCAGCCTGTGTTCCTGTGGGCTTTAGGATGGAGCAGTGGGCACAGTGGGTGTGGACAGGCTTAATCTGCTGGTGCTTAATCTGCCTTGCACATGCTTTGTAGGTGGCCCGCGGTGGCTACACAACTGAGCAGGTGCCCTCAGTGATGATGGGCTAATGTGTACAGAGAGCAGTGTTTTTCTTCTGAGTTTCAGACCTAGGATCTGCCAAGCTGAGATTATCCCTGCCTGAGACCTGATGGAGCTGCATGGGTGAATGGGTGAGAAGAGTAGGAGGCAGGAGGTAAAATTGAGCCCACTTATGCAATGGGCTCACCCATGTCCACCCCAATGCAATTTATTTATTTATTATGCCTCCCATGCTTCTTGTGGGACAAAACTCTATCTGCTTTGGACTACCCTGCTCCAGCCCAGCAGTCCTGCTCAGTTGTTTCAGGCAGGGCTGATCTGACTGTACCCTCAAGCAACGCCCCTGAATCTGTGTGGTGACCTGAGGCCTGGAGCCCTGAGTAGAGCAGCAGGCAGTGGGGGCTGCCCACGCCAGGGACAGCACCACCACAGCTCGGGGCTCCTTCCCCAAGCCTTGCAGCTTTACCTGCTCACTGCAGCGTGACAATGCAGCACTGAGGCAAATGCCATGCCAGGAGCAACATGGAAATTCAACAAGAGCTGCTTCAGGAAACCAAACCAGAGCTGTGCATACTTGCTGGCCCAATTTAGGAGGCAAAATGAGAGCTTTGCTGCGTAGGAGCAGGAAATAATCTTAAAAAGTGAAAGCTTTTCTCAGCCATAGACTGTCAAGAGCCTTTAAATGTGCTAACAAAATCCTGGGGAAAAGAGAAATACAGTGCAGAGAATTTTATTTAGCTTTCAAAAGGCTTTTGATAAAGTCCCTCACAAGAGGCTATTAAAGAAACTTAGTCACCTCAAGGGTGAGGGGTAGAGTCCTCCTGGAGATAGAAGCTGTGGGAATTGGAGTCAAAAGTAAGAGCCATTTCTTGGCATGGAATGAGGTTAATGGTGGGTTGGTCTGGTTCACTAGGAGCCAGTGTTCTCTAAAAGCTCTAATGAGCTGAAAGAGGAGGGGAACAGCTGATGATACAAGATTATTTAGGTTAGCTAGGAAGGGAGAATGTGCCAGAAACCTGGGGCAGTGGGAGGAGGTAGCGGTTGGAGATTCTGTGCTGGAAGGGGACTTTTTGTATGAATCCTTCGCAGATGGAAACCTGCATGGCCACTGCTGCAGCCAGTGAATGCTCTGGCATCCCTGGGCCTGGGACCACACCAGAGAGTGAGCACTGCCTGAAGGGAGACCTGGGATCCCAGAGAAGGTTGCTGAAGCCCTGGCAGGTGATACAGTGAAGTGGTGATGCCTGCTTGTCCCTGTGAGTCCTGGGTTTTCTGCCCTCACTCCTTGGCTTATCTATTGCTCCATCTCCAAGTACTTCTGTTTGAACCCCCTAAAACTCCCACCCCAAATGTGGCTGCTATGGGGTGCCCTTGTAACTGGATGGTGCTGGGACCCCAGCTGTATGTGACCACTGGGAGATGTGCTGGGCAGGAAGGAGAGGCAGGGACCTGGTCACAGCTGGGTGTGTGAGGAGTCTCCCATTATTACTGGTGCCAAGCCCTACCACTGGTTCCTCCAGCTGCTGTTCAGGCTGCTGGCTAGGGAGCGATTGCCCTCTCTGCTCAGTCCCAAGCTCTCAGAGAAGTTATTCTCCAACAGGAAAAGCCAAATTAATTAAAGTATGCAGCATGTGAGCCATCCACCATTAACTGGGATCTCGGTGTGCAGTGCATAAATGTCATGCCATTGCCACTTGTGCATGGAGGGAGCCCTCAGCACATGATGAAGCTGGAAGGCAGAGCAATCTTTCCAGCTGCCACTCTGTGCCAGCCAATTAATGCCTGTGTCCCTCTCCCCTCATCCCTGGGATCAGAGACCTCTCCCCACTCCCTGCCCGGCTCCTGCCCATACAGCCACTCCATGCACTCTGCCGAGCACGAGGATTTGTTTTCCCCACAGCATCTCAAGCAGAAGTGCCTCTCATCTGCTCCCAGTGAGCTCCCTTGGCTCCTCTTTGTTTTGACTTTCAAGCAGTTGTTGATGGCATATGGCACCGGTAGGAGCTGGCAGGGATCAAGCTGTCTTCCCCAGGATGTTGGCCCTGGGCATCAGCTCTCGTTCTGCCAGGAGCATCCCAGAGAGGACACTGTGAGGCTTCCCCCTTTGCCTCTCATCTGAAAATCAATATGCTGCTGCTTGGTCTCCAAGCATCTACCTTCTGTGCCAGGGTTTCACCTGCCAATGCAGGCTGGGCTCCTCCAGCTTGGTGGTGCCACAGGGGAGGGACTGGGGGTCCCGTGCAAGCAGCTCAAATAACTCGGGGGGACAGGCAAAGTGTGAGCAATGGGAGATGTGAGCACAGCAGGGAGCAAGTGCCACCACTGCAAAGGGCAGCCAGACACAGAAGTCTCCAGGAGGACCTGTTGCTGAACCAGGACCACTGTGTATGTGGAGAGCTGCAGCTGGTCTCTGCCACCCCACTGAGCCTTCACTTCAGCTGTGGCTGGCCAGCCAGTGAGCTTCAGGCAGGCACATGGAATTTGGCGGCTGCTGAGATTTGCCTTTCTGTCCTTGTATCCTGCCCTGCTTCAGCTGGGCTGGTGAAGTTGGACTTTGGAGTCCCTGCTCTTTCCAAGCTCAGGAAACACCTGAAGCTCCCTGGCCTTTCACCCTTACCCTCTGAGCTCCTAGCTTCAGCTTCATAGAGGCTGGGGTATATAGCAGACACTGCAAAAATGTGAGATGTGCTCATTCAGGCTTGGTTCTTTCTATTTCTTAGGCTCATCTTCATGGTCTTTTCCTGGAGTTTAATGCTGGGCCCCTGATACCATCGCAGCTATTAAAGCCTGTCCCTCAATCCCCAGTTCAATAATACAGTAATAGCCTGATAGGATCAGGAGCTGGCTCTGATGGCAGATGGACTCCAGTCCCTTCTCCAGCACAGCATGGGGCACTGCCACCCCACTGCAGGGAAATTTTAATTTGCAGATTATTTGTTTTCACTGCAGACTTTGGGGATGGGGAGATGAGTAAGTGTCGATTGCTGGCTGCTGACCAGGCACTACTGAGAGCCCTTTGCTGGCTGGTACCCAAGCCCAGCTTCTCTCCTTCCCCTGGGTCCCTGTCAAACATCCCCAGGGTGTTGTGGTCGTGGCTCTGCCCTTTCCCTGGGGGTCGTTACCTCTGAGTTTGCTCCTCCTGCCAGACAGGGCCAACCCAGGGGTCCACGCTTGGGCAGGGGCCGTAAACCCCTTCCCCCTCCAGCCTCAGGCAGAATTAGAAAAGGCTCAGAGGGGCTAATGGAGACTGACTGGCAGCCGCTGGGGAGGCTGATACTAAAACATTTAAGTGCTATAGCAGTACAGAGGGTTGTAGTTATCTGTCTGCCCGCTGCAAAAATTCTCATGGAAGCCCTGCCAGCAGCCCTCTGTTAATCACCTACATCAAAGGAAATGCTAATTAAAAAAATTATTTAGGGAGGGACTGAGGCTGGTCCTGCTGCATTGCTGAGTGTGGGACAAGCACAGCCATTAAACAGCAGCTTTAGGGCTCTGGTACCTAGTGTGACTGGCAAGGGCGAGTGACAACTGAGAAGGACAAGGTTTTTGCATGCATAGGGAGTGCCTGGGCCATGGGTCCCAGTCAAGGAGGACAAGAGCTGAGCATGCAAAAGCAGCAGTAACCCGGCACAAGATGCTGCCACACACCCAGCCTTTCCCACCCACAATGTGGGAGTAAGAATCTTGCTCCACGAACTCTTTATTCCAGAGTCACGCAAGCTCTGCTGGCTCCTGGTGGGGGGGTTGGGGCTGCTTCCCGCAGAGCTGCAGCCCCGGGCTGAGTGGTTGGCAGCGCTCGGGGTGCGGTGACCCAGGAGAAGCCCTGGAGATGGGTTTGCTCCGGAGGCATTGAGGATGGCTAAGCCCAGCAGTGCTTTTTTGATGAGATCTCAGATTTGGTTGACAAAGGTAGCTGTGTCGGCATAATATGCTTAGGCTCCTGTAAGGTATTTGACATAATACTTCCTGACAGCCTGATCGGAAATTAGCCCTATGCAGCACTCCGTGGGTTTAGTGCAGCTAAGTGCAACGCCGTATGTTTGGGGAGGCAGAATGTAGGTCACAGCAGTGACACTGGGCTGCACGGCACCAGCAGCCAGGCAAGGGTCAGGGCACCCACAGCACTGCTGGCCTGTCCTGCAGGGACACTGAGCTCATTCCCTACAAGTTACTTTGGAAATTAAACTTGAGAAGTTGCTCAGCCAAAACCCCACCAGGACTCCAAGGTGCCACAAGAAAGTCAGCTCAGGAACACCAGCAGTCAGAAAACCACCACTGAGCGGAATTCCCATCCAGGTCCCACGTGCTGCTCTCTGCCTCGGTGCTGTCTGGGCTTGCACTTGCTTCCCTCAGTTCCTCCTTGCAGGGTTCAGCAGGATGGGACATTGCCTTTCCCCTGGGTTTCTTCAGGCGCCTCTCCCCATGTTTCCTTTCCTGCCCTTTGGCTCTTACCCCTGCCTAGGTGATTTTCTCTAGCAAGCATCTCCTGCTTTTTTCTTGCCTTCCCCTCTGGAACATTATTTATCTTATGCTTGTCAGTGAGCATGGGCTTTCCTTCCTAGGAGCACTGCTTCCCACAAAGTTAATGGGACTAATTGGGAGCAGAGTGTTCTTGATGCTTGCCAGGATTCGGATCCATCCACAGGGACACCCCAGGGTGGTGTTGATTTGTGGGCTGTGCTGGACAAGAGCACATCCAGGCTGTGAGTGCCCATGTCCTGCCCACACCACCGTGGGGGTCACTTGTTGGTCATTTGAAGCTCTGCCTTTGGGGAGACCCACCTTCATGGAACTCTTCAGTGCTGCCAGCCCCAGCCCCACTGGGTGCACAAATATTACCTCAAGGAACAGCCCTGAAACTGCTGAGGTCCCTCCCACCTCAAGCAGCCCTTGCTCTGTCTTCATCGAGGTGATTTAAGGCTGTCCAGATGGCCTCATGTACCTCATCAAAGTCCAATTTGTATCGCAGTGCGCAGCAGTGCAAAGCATCCCAGCTCGGGGCTTGGCAGTAACACTTTGGCCAGTGACACATCTGCCTCAATCCATTGGATGGAGGCACTGGGAGCCCTAGCCCAGTGTGGGAAGGCTGGCCCAGCTGAGGGACCAGGGCTGCTTTTGCATGGCAGCTGGGGGCTGCTGCTGGTTGGGTCTCCCTGGGACATTGGCAGCTACTGCTGTAGGAATGATTGGAGATGCAACAGGTCCTGTCCTTTGGGAAACAGCTGGAAAAGCCCTTTGAGCCTGGCAGGAGCATGGGGTTTATCTCTCCGGTTGCCCTGACCCCACTTGCAGCCCCACTGGTTTTGTGCCAATCCTTTGCAGCCCCAAAGGGTTGTTCCTTCATGCTGGCGTCTTCAGCTATTTGGAGGAAATTTTTTAGGCACTGCTTTGCTTTGCTTGCACTCTCTGGACAGGCTCTGTGTGCTGCAAGGGTTCTCCTGCAGCCTTCCTCACAAGGCTGATGTGATCCTGCTCCACGGCTAAGGTGGGAGAGGTCTTGACTTCTGTGCTGGGGATGCTGCAAGGTTTCCAGGCCAGGTCTCAGGTCTTGAATGAGTTAAAAAAGTGAATTTTCATAAAATAGTTTTACCTTTCAAACAGATAATACTACAGCTGCTTACTTGCCTCTTTTGAAATACTATCACTACAATAATGCTTCTTTAAATTTCAGTCATACAACCTGTTTAGGGTCAGACTGGGTATAAATTAATTCAGCTCATCAGAGTGTAGTATTCCTGAGAAGAAAATTCACCCTCAAAATGTGTTGCTCTCACTCAGCTCTGAAAATGAATATAGATTTTTTTCCCCACTTTACAGTAGCAAGAGGGGATCCTAGTTTATTTGTTGTGCTATGGAAATGCCTGCCATCCCACTTCCCAGCAGTACTGGGGCATGCTGGCACACCACAAGAGCTGGGAGAGAGTAATGCTGGTGTGAGCAACTGCCCGGGTGGGTGCATGAAGGGAGACTGGGGGAGTTGGATAAGGGAGATTGGACCAAACAGCTGCATGGACCAGCAGCTGGAAAAGGCACAGCCAGAGCGTGGGGATGGGAGTGCTGCGAAATGGGGTCTGAAGATCGCCCCGCTCCTGTGGTGACCTCAACCAGTTCCCTGCCAAGGGACAGTGGCTGGTAACACGGCATCTCCAGCGAGGCAGTTGGAAGCACTTGCTCTCTGGAGGTGTTGACAGCTCCTCTCCTCACATTCCAGGTTTCAAGGCCAAGTGACCCGTCCCCTCTTGGAAGGGGCTCTGGTCCTGACTGCATCTGACTGGGCTCTGACTCTGCCTGGCTGCCTAGACTCATCCCTATCTGCAGCTCCATCCTCCAGCAGAATCACCCAGGGGCTGGAAATTACCTCCCATCACAGGCTCATTTTCATTAATAAAAATTCCAGGCTGGTCTGGGATTTTTATTTGTTTTGCTGATGTGATTACACCTGTGGCTCCCCCAGCCCCTGCCTGATGGAGAGGGGGATGCTTCATATGGGTTAATAGGCTCTCAGGGGCACCTTTGCTCTATGTCATGGCCAAAAAATGCCAAAGCTCCAAGATCTCCCCCCTGGAGACCTCTTCAGCCCAGACTGCTCTAGCTGCCAGGAAGGGAAGCTGCAGACCCTACTCCAGAGGCCGAGGTGTTGCAGTGCTGCATTGGAGCACCCCCCTGCCTCAGGTGAGGGTCTCAGCACCAGGTCCCCAGGAAGAAGCACTTTGCTGCCTGCCTGGCCAGGCTTGCCAGCCAAATCTCTGGCTGGGGCTGGCACAGGCCCCGTGCCAAGGTGCAGCACAGCAGGCCATGCTCTGTGTGTGCATGTGTGTGTACACCTGTGTGTGTGCAAGGGAGCACCCCCAGGGCAGAGAAGGGTTGCAGCATGGAAGGATGGAGGGACAGAGCTGGGCTAGCAGCCTCCTGCCTTCCTTCTCTTGTGCGCTCTGCCTTGACAAACCTTATTTATATTAATGATGAAATTACCGTGAATTAAGGGGAGGGATCAGTGCCAAAACAGAGGCTGATCGTTTCCAACTTCCCCACATCCTCCAGGTTTTTCTGTGTGCCCCCTCCTCTTTTCCTGAGGTGTCTCTTCCTCTCACCGAAATTGTTGGAGGGATGGAGACCTGCCTGGCTGGAGACTGGATCCCTCAGTGTGAGCTTGCTGGTTTTGACTTTTGAGTCCTTTAAGAAGGCTTGTGCCTCCACCTTCCCCAAGGTCCCCAGCTCTGGGGGGAGTTGTCCTGGGGCTGTGCCTTGCAGGCAGCCCAGGCCCCACCACTCCCCTGCTCTGCAGCCGCCTCCTGCTCGCCTCCCAATTCCCTGGCAGACACAGAGTGAGATTATCGTAATGATGTCCGACAAGGCAGTATCAGGAATTACGCTGATAAATCTAAACAGACAGCTTACAAAAAACCCAACAAAAACAAAACAACCACAACTGAACCCAGGCTTGTAATTTAATACTGGGTTATTAGCCTGGCCATCAGAGAACAGAGCTCTTGCATCCTGCAGCCTCGAGCCTCCTCTGTCCCTGGCTCTGCCTTGAGATATGGCCTCTTGCCATATCACAAAAGATTTTAGCCATGTTTTTGGCTTGGCTTGGGGTTGTGAAGTCTCCTTGGTGAGTGCTGGGGCTGGTGTGGGAGTACCGACCTGTGGGGTGAGCGCAAAACCCCAATGGCAGCAGGCTGCTGTCATCCCTGCAGCGCCTGGCAGTTTGGTACCCATGGCCAACCCACGGTGGGCTCTTCTGCCCAGGGTAAACTTCAGTGGGCAGAGGCTGGGGAGAAGGGGTGAGAGGAGGGACAGCCTCATGTGGGAGGTGTCAGTGCTGGGGGACTGCCCAACAACGCACTCGATGCCCACAGGGTGAAGACAAGTGACCCATGGCCTTGTATCTTCCCCCACACCAGGGCCAGATCCCTGCCAGGCACAGGGAGATGTAGGGCAGGGGCAGCATGTTTCTTGGGAAAGCAGGGATCTGCTTCATTCTAGCTGTATTAAATGCTTTCTTGACACAGTAAGTACTGACTGTTTTTTACCTGCTGTGGATTTGGCACACTTGCTGTGTTTCTCTTGGTTTCCTTCCCTGTGAAAGACAGTGTAGGTAGCATTAACTTTAGTGGGGCCTCTATGTGAGGTAAATGTACCCATGGGGAACACAAATTCTGTCCACGTGGGGATCAGAGCTGATCTAACTGAAGTGAGATGCACACACATAGAGCTCTTTGTCCCCCAGCAGTGCCAGCAATTACCTCAAACTGAGGGAAATGCTCTTTTTTAAAAGATACATTTAAATCAGGGAGTGCATTTATTAGACTGCATGTGTTTTAGAAGGCAGGCTCTGCCAAGCTGCTCGGTGAAGCGAATCTGATGGCAGAGGGATTGCACTGCAGGGCTGCTGGCTCTCTGCCCCTGCAGTGGAGAATCCTGAGGGGCTGCAGGGAAGCCCCCAAAGAGGTTTGGGTTTGCCTCAGCACCCCAGTGCAGGCAGGATGGCAAGGCACTGGGAGGCTGGGCTGAGTGGTTCAGTGTCCATGTGGGACTTGGGGCTTGTCTCCTCATTTGGGATGAGTTTCTCCTCCAGGAGTGGCTACATGTGCCAAAGGTAGTGTCGGCTCCATGGAGGTTTGCCAGGTTTGGAGGCTGCAACCCTTGTAGTCCAGGGACCAGTGTTTCCTGTGGAGCTCCTCTCCTACAGCTCTGCAACGCTGCTGGCACATCCTGAAGAAGCCAGCAGAAATGGTTTGCAGGGATGACCTGACTGGAAGGTGTCAGGAGGGCAGCTGACCCCAAAAGCCTTCAGAGGGCAGGCGGCAGCAGGTGGGCTCTGGCAGTGGCCACAGGACTGCTGGGGACTCCGTGCCAAAGCCAGGGAGGCAGCCTGGGCTCACGCTGCCAGCAAGGGGACTGACGTGTGAGTAAGCATGGGTGGGTAGTGGATTCATGAATTAATGAAGTAGTGAATTGGAAAATTAACTAATTAGACTAATCTGTTAAAGGGGCTCGAGCCCCTGGTTTCTTTTTCCCTGATGGCCAGGCAGCAAGCTGTGTGGGACAGTGCCTGGGAGAGGGCCTTGGGGAGCTCATGGCCACAGACAGGCGCAGAGTTCCCACACGCTGCCTGGCTCCACAGGCCAGACCCAGCCCCTGGGCACAGCAGCCACTGGGATGATGTGTGTTTCTGTGTCATGTGAGAAACAGCAGAACAGCACAAGCTTACATTACTCTTTTCTTTTTTTTCCTAATTTTTTTTTTTCATAATAGGTATAAAAGAAGTGATTCAGAAGCACTTTCCCCCTTCCATTACCCAGAAAGCAAGTAAGAGTTGCAAGAGTGGGGACTGCAACAAAACAATTATATTGAAGTATTTGACGTCGTGCTTATACGGCAAATGTAACAAAACTGAGCGCAACCTTAAAATAGCAGCAGCAATCTTTTAAAACACAAAAAGCAGATGATTATTGACTGAGGAGATTGCAGTGCACCAGGCTGGGTGCAAGCTGTTGTGTTTAACTCTCCAGAGGTGCCGCATCAGGCACAGGCTGCAGCTGCCCTCCTGCTTTTTGATGAGTTCCAGCCACTGGCAGTGCCCACCAGGCAGCTTTCCAAGGGTAGCATCAGGTGACAGAAATGTGTCCCACCTGCCCTATCCCCTCGCTTGATTTAAGGCACCAATATTTGCAGCCAGGCTGAGAGCACAACTGTCTGGTGCTCCCCCGGCATCTCAAGGATGCTCATGGGCGTACGGGCTGGTGTGAGTTGCGTGCCTGGGGACCAGCCAGGCATGGGAGAATGGCTTTCTGTATTACTTGCTACCCTTTCTTGCCCACCTGGCTTTCCTGCATGTGCCAGAGTGTCTATACCTTGCTTTCCTGGCTATGCCCTGCCATGGACCCCAGGGTGAGTGGGGGCCTCTGGTGCCACCATCACCCCAGCCACTGGGGCCACACCTGCTCCATGGCTAAATATAGTGACTCCCTGGGGCTGTGACTCTGGCATCCTTCACTGGTGCTAAAAACGACATTTTCCAAAGAAAGAAAGAAAGAACCTTTCATTACCTTGTCTCTGCAAGCAGCCTGGGAGGCTGGGAAGCAGCTGAGCACTAAGCGATGTGCTTAATGCAGCTTTGGCATTGGTATTTTTTCCCTCTGTCTCCAGTTAAGGCATGCCATGAAGCGTGAGAAGATGTGGCTCTGGATGACTGCTGGGGGTCTGGCTGAGGCAGCAGTGCATGGCTGGGTACCTTCAGTCACCTTCTCTCTCAGGAAGGCTGCAGCAAACCTGCTTCTTGACCCCGCAACTCCTCCCACCCTGCTCCCTGCAGTGTGATTTCATCCCAGCACTGTCTGGGATCCGGCTCACCTTGCACTCATGAGTGACTGTCCTCCTGCAGAACTCATTTGTTCCTGACGTGCCCTGGGGACAGCTGGAATGAGGGGAAAGTGCTGTTCCGCTGGGGATTGTATTTTTGGGGAAGAGGAGGACTTGTGCACAGATGATGCTGTACTTCCTCAATGGGGAGAACAAGTATGGGAAGCTCCAGGCAAATGTGGCCTGAAAGCAGTATTTATTTCAGACTTTTTAAATGGTTCTAAGCCCCTTTACAAATGTGCCATCCCATGACATTAGGGAAATCATTAGGATAGAGGCAAGTAACCACAAGGTGCTGTTCCTTCTTCCATCTCCCACAGGAATGATCCTGGCCCAGGGGAATGATCCATGTCCCTCATGGCTGTGTTTCACCCAGCAGCACACACAGGTGGCATTGCCCTGGTGTCTGCAGCCCTGGGCATGGGCAGGGAGTCTGAGTTACTGCCCTGGCGTTTAGACAGCCCTGTCCTGCCAGGCAATGCCAGATCCACTCCAGTGAGTGAAGTGAAAGGTGTCTTCTTGCTTGGCCAAGAGCAGGTAGAGCAGCTGCCTCTGCCCCCTTTGGGACAATTTACTCCTCTCACCAACTGCTGGGCAAAGCCCTCCCACCCATCTCCTGTGGCAGTGATGGTCCAGAGGCCTGAGCCTTTCTCATTGTCACCAGCTGCTTTTTCTCTCTCTGACTCTCCCCTTCTGAATTGGGTTTATTTTGGTTTTGAGCTGATAGATGGATTAGCATTTATCACCAGGCTGACTACCAGAGGGCTATTAAAAGTAATTTGCAATGTAAATACTTTCGTCATCAACCACATTTTCTTTAGACTAAGGTTGACTTCTATGAATATTAAAGCCTTGTAGATGGGTTCAGCAAGTTTGTGGGAGTGAGTCTGTCAGAGGGAGGGGGACTGGCTGCCTGCATTGTGCTGGGGAGGCAATCTGGATCCACTGGAGGGCAGAGGGATCTGGTGGCAGAGGGAGGGAAGTGGAGCATGAAAGGGTGTGTGAGACAAAAGAAAACCTGAGTGCCTTGAAGGACAGAAGGAAAGGAGAATGGGCATGCCAGCATATGCAGGAGGAGTGCATCTCTCTGTGAGCAGGATGGGAGGACAGGCTTAGTCTGGAGTGTTTTTTCTGGAGGCTGGCAGAGACTGCCAGGCTAGGGGAGGGCCTGTGGAAGGAAGGGGGAGACCTGGCCAGAGCTGATGGTGAACAGATTTGTCCCTGGCAGAGCCCAGTGCCAGAGGCATGTGTCTGAACTGGTTCATGCCCCATATACTTCAGGGATGGGTGAAAACTGCTCCTTTACTTGAGGATGCCCTGCAGTGAGTGTAGGGTTGCAGGACCAGCAATGAATTCCCCAAGTCCCCCAGCAGACACAGCCTGGCATTAGTTTGTGTGCCAGGAACCAGTGCTGGCTGCTGTGGTGCCTGCTGCATGTTTGAGTACAGCTACTGGGAATCTGTCAGGGATAATGGGTGGATGTTCCTGGGTTTGTGGGGGAAGCCAGAGTAAATGACCCATAGCTGCCTTTCATGCTCTTCAAAAATATTCATCTCCTGCTCACCTGCTCAGTGGTGTAAAAACTCCCTCAGGATGGCTATGGATGGGAACTGTCACAAGCGAAAGTGGAGTATCAAGGTGGTCACTTGTCACTGGTTTCTGCATATCCCACTTCAGAGGCAGAGGTGACAGGAGAGGCTTTGTCTGGTCCTAGGTGTTTTTGGTATTTTGGTGCAAGGGCAATTTTTGAGATGGAGGAGCATGATGGAACATTGCCAGCTGATAATGGAAGACTAGCTAATGCTGATTAGAGAGCAAACACAGCACAGCATGGCTGAAAAGAAAAAAAATAAGACAAAGAAGCCGTTCAAAAAAATAGAGACTGGAAGTAGAGTGATGCAAAAAAGTGGGAGATGTGCAATTACATGAAAAACAGATGGCCCCAGGAGTATCCCAGATTCCTACAAGGTGATGGATACTGGGTTTACTGGCTGGTTACTCCCCCAGGCCAAGCTGGGTCCATCCAGCAGGATCGCAGGAGTCTCAGACTGTCACAGGCCTTAATCCCAAAAGAGACTAAGGAAGGCCCTTAATTTGCTTGGGCCATTGAACATGAAATCATCAGCCCTTGGCTTCTTCCATGGGAAAACCACAAGTCCCTCCTGTCCCACCTCACAGCCTGTCACAATGCATGTGGCCAGGGGAAGGGTTGGAGGGTCTGAAGGGTCTGATTCTGGGGTGTATTACCTGTTGTTCATGACCGGTGCTGACATGGCCCAGGAAGGAAGGTGATGTCACCAAGGTGACATCAAGGGAGGCTGGTGAAACTCACTGGCAGCCTGCAAGAAGGGAATGTGTGAACATGTCAAACCAAAAGAAGCAAGTGCTGTCTTTAACTGGAATGTGTATTGTGAGTCCAGGCTTTCAGAAATTCTGTTTCCGACTAATGGGTGCATACAGCTAAGCTAAGAGTTAGAAGTTGAAAAGTTTTGTATTCAGTTTAGTTACACATTTTAATCTCCATGACTGATCAGCTTTGGAAGAAGACATCTCACTGTTCATTACAGTCTTTTGTCTTTCTGTGGGGACTTGTAGTTTGAAACAAGAGTCCAATCAAATAACCCAACTCCATTACAATCAAAGTGTCTTTCAAGCACATATTTCCTCAGTCTGATGAGTACTCACAGAGCGTGACAAAGGTTTATTCACATTAATTTTTTAGGGGGAAAGAAGGAGGACAAGAGGGTGGTATTTATTTAAGGTCAGGCCTTTGGACAAGGCAAGAGACTCCAAATAACAGCTGGAGTCTTTGATGGGTTTTGGTCAGTGACTGCAAAAAGAATACGGGCAGGTATCAAGCTGAAAAGAGCCAGCAAAGCCTCGTTGCACTCAGTGCAATCGCATGGCTCCACACCAGCCCACATTTGGAAAGCTTTGTCTTCTTGCTTCTCAAAGAAGGCAGGAAGGAAAACAAATACAAGTTGACTCAACTCACTAAAGAAATGCCAGAATGTGTCCTATGGTGCCCAAAATAATGGTGGTGCATCTGCCTCCCTGCTGTGGCAGGGGCCTCTTGGTGTGCAAAGGCAGCAGCAGATGCAAGTGCCAAAAGGCTTTGACCTTTTCAGGGTGCAGAGATTCACCTGGAGCGGGAGATGTGTCATCAGAGAAAATTGTCTGAATTACCTTAACAGTGTTCTCTCTGCTAGAATTCAGAAATGTGCCTCCATTTGCAGGGAGAAGATACCAGTTTGCAGGATCTAGGGAAAAGAGAGGTCCACCCTGTGAACTGGACACGTCTTTAGATGAAACATTAACTTAAAATACTGCTCTTTTGTTAAGTGCTACTTCCCAGAGCCAGAGAGGTGCAAGAAGAGGGTGAGGGGGTGAAGGAGTGGATGGTAGGAACTCATTTGCTACTGTAATTGCTTCAAAAGAGGGTTAAAGTGGGGCATTCATTTGTCTATGTGTGCCTATGCATGTGTGTGTGAGAGCCAAGCAGATGAGGAAATGATACCCGTGTGTGTTTGTGAGACAGCACGAGTGAGAGGCAGAGGGTGGGTGAGGAAGTTGCTGTAGATATAAAGTGGAGGGAAGCTGAAAGGTGTACAGGAAAGGAAAGACTTTTACCCTTTGTTTCTTCTTGTTTGACACTTTCTCATTACCAAAAGCTGGACCTGGAGGACAGTCAATCAGCTGGTTGTGGAACTGCCTGATGAATATTTTCGTTCCGCATGAACACTCCTGTTCCGAGTGTTAGTGACGGCCCGGCAGAGTTGTTTTGGGGACAGGGGAAAGTGTCGAGGCCTCCCTTTGCCCAGGCTGTGCCGGGCCCCGCTCTGCGCCTCCCTGCTCCTCGCTCTCTCCCGCCTTGGGACGCCGGTGCTCCCGGCGCTGCCGGCAGCAGCGGATCGGGATTTATCCCCGCCGGTGGTACCGGGGGTGGGCAGCAGGGGCCGGAGCCCGGCGCCGGGGAGCGGGCGGTCCCGGGAGCGCTGTCCGGGGTGCTGCAAGAGCGCTCCGGCGCAACATCTGGCCGGCGAGGACGGGAGGCCACATCTGGGACGGGGGGAACGGCGGCGGGGGGATTGGCAGCGGCTCCTGACGCGGTGAGCCCCCTCCTCCCCGCCCCCGCCCCGGTGCGTTTTCGTGGCGGCGAGGGGGGAGCACATCTGGGGGCGACACATCTGGGGGCGACACATCTGGGAGCGGGGGAGGGCGGGGGCGGGGGGAGGAGGACAGGGCCGAGCCGGCAGCGCCGGGCCCTCCCCTCTCCCCGCCCCTCCGCCGCGCGCGGCGCCGCCGGGACCGGGAGCCGGGACCGGAGCCGGAGCCGGCCGGGCCATGCCAGGCGGAGCCCCCGCGGGCGCGGCGCGGCACCATGGCCGCTGAGAACCGCTCTGCGCCGGGCGGCGGCGCGCCCTGGGCTGGGCTGCCCGGTGAGTCGCGGCTCGGGGCTCCGTGTGCGCGGGGCGGGGGGCGCAGGGCATCCCCCGCAGGGTCCGGCGGGAGGTGCCAGCATGGCTTTAGGGTGCATGGGGAGGGGGCCGCGCAGCCCCGGGGGAGGTGGCACTCGGTGGCCCAGGAGTGGGGGATGCGTCTCTGCCAACTTTCCCACATTCCCGCGTCTCTCCGGGAACGCCGGGGTGCCCCGCGGGTCGGGACCCTCGCTGTGGTTCGCTGCCCCGGGATGTCTGGAGCCGTGCAGCCCTGCCAGAGCACCGGGGTGATGTCTGGCATCCCCTTTCCCTGCTCCCATCCAAACCGACACCGTTCCCGGGATCCGTCGCCCGAGGAACCTCGGGTCCCTCTTGTCACCCAGGAAACAGCTTTGTCAGCACCCTGAGTAGGGAATATGAGCAGCCTGCGGCTCCGGGGGCAGGCACCCCCCCAGGAGCAAACCCAGGACGGGGGTTATTTGCTCCCCCGGTGCCTTCTCTGGGAAGGAGACATTCCTGGACAAGAAACTACCTGCACGCTTCTTTGCTTCCCTCGCTATTCCAACCGGAGCAACAGGGGCAGGATCCCTTATCTTTTGGATACTTTGTCACCATACTGGGCAAACCCCTCTGGCGCTTGTGGCCACCTCCCAGGACATGACTAGGCAGAAGTTTGCCCCCTCTCCACAGAGCCCCTTGCCAGGCCGGGCATTGCAAGGGAGACAGATCTTGCCCACTCTCTCCCTCAGTGTGGATCTCATCTTCCCTTTAGCTCTTTTTGGCCCTGTTGCACCCTTCCTGCTGGTGATGCCAGAGCTGCCCCGTGCTCTCTGTTGGCCCATCATGGACAAGAGTCGGGCAGCCACACCCTTCTCTCTTTCCGAAATAATGATCTTGGTTTCAAATCAGGGAACCGTTCTTGTCATTTTTCTCAAACAAAAGAAGCACTGGCTTCTGGCTGACCTGTTTTCAACCCTTGTGATTGTGCTGTGGATGGATTTTTCTAGCTGGTCTTTGGAAAGCCCAAGGCTAGGGAGATCCTTCCCAACCTGAGGAACAGCTGGTGTTCCCCTGTGCCCTGCTGGTAGCTGGACTTTGCGTGGGCATTTGGAGGCTCCCTGCTGTATCACATCTGCCTTGAGTGACCTCTGAGGGTGGTCTGACTTCTGCCACAAATTGCAGAGTGAACAGAGGGGCTGGAAAGGTTGCTACCAACGCGGTTGGGTGGCTTGTTGATGCAGGCACTGTCTATCAAAATACTCAGGTGCCAGGATCCCAGAGCCCAGGCTTTTGGTGAAACAGCACCAAGAGACAATGCTCACGTTGAAATCACAGGTGACACCAAGATTTTTTCACTGTCTCTACTGCTGGGCACCACCTCCTGCTTCCTAATGCCCTAACCTGTGTGATCTGAGCACCTGCTGCTGCTCTCCAGCCTGGACTAGGCCCCCATGAGATATCCCAGCAAAGAGCAGGGCATCCAGTGGAGATCCTAGTCAGGGACCTATCCCTGGCTCACCCTTCAGCCAGGATAGCAGCCAGTGGTGGGAGCCCTGGGTGTGGAAGGTAGGGATGGGAGCAGGGGTGCAGTGGTTCCTGCAGGAGCCAAGGCAATGTGCCCTTGCTCAGGGCAGCAGCAAGTTTCCAGGGCTGCGGGACAGAACGGTAGCGACCCTGGGAGTGACAGGATGAGTGGGGAGAGGAAAGCTGGCAGGAGAAGGAGGAGAAGGGCTACCGGTAAAAGTGGTTTGTTTATTCACACCAGGGGCGTACCCTTCTCATCGGGTCAGTCTGTTTTCTTTCATAGAAGAGAAATGAACTGAAATGATTAATTAATGCTGTGATCCAATTACTCTGAGTTTGCAGAAGGAGTATGGTTTTTCTCTTTTAACTGTCCCCACGAGCATCCCATTGATGTCAGGTTTTGTCATGGTTTGGATTTTGTTGTTTTGTTCTTTAAAATTAAAATGACAAATATCTCCCCAGGAAAAAAAAAACCCAACAAAAACAAACAAACAAAAACCCCAAACAAACAAACAAACAAACAAAAAGAGAAAAAAGACAAAAACTGGGAATAAAAATAGTGAGACTAGGAGAAGCAGCTGATGCAGAGCAGTCCCTACCACGCCTTTGTGTTGATCCCTTCTCTGCCTGCCCTGCTAAGCCCTGAAAAGCAGCATCCACAGAGGTCAAGAGCTTTGGTGAGTGCCTAGCCGAGGTGGCAGAGGCAGCTCTGCAAAGGCAGTGTGGAGAGCAGTCATGAGAGGAGAGGGAAATGGAGGCTGTTTGCAAGGGGCTGCTGCTCTTTTTGCACAAACAGAGCTCCTCTTTCCACATGGACAGACATGCAGCAAGTATTTCACGTGTGCAAGCTGACCCGTTCTCCTTGACACACTAAGTCAGGGCTTTGGTGTGCATCTTCCGAAGGAGTGGGCATTGCCCTTGATCCAGTTGCTCCTCAGTCTGGTACGGGTCTACGCCCTTATTGCTCTCTAGTAAGCCAAGGGAGGAGGTTTGCTTTGCATTTCAGCATCCATTCTGGGCTGGCTCTAAATCTGCATGTTTACAAGTCATGTTTTGAGGAGATGCAAGAGTGCAGGACCTGACACAGCAAGGAAATGGAAGTTTTGGACCAGATCATTCCCATCTACTTCCTCTCCTCCCTTCATTCCCATCCTAGCAGCCTCTGTTGACTGCTCTTTAGCCTGCCCAAGCACCAGCATCCACCATGCGTGTGCCAGGTACCGGTGCTGCAGCAGAGCTCCACACCCCAGCGGTGTTGAAGCCTCTTCAAGCTGGTGATTGGAGCTGTGTCAAATCCTGAGGGATTTGTGTGACCAGTCAGAAAACAGACACCAGTTTTTAGGAAAGCTCATGTGCTCCCCTGCCCAGGGCCCTGGCAGATCAGGAGGTGAGGGCCTGAATACGTTGCTGCCGTCCAACTCACAGCCAAGTGGAGGAGTGTGCCAGCCTCGACCATCCCTGGGAGCACAACCCACCATGACATCCCTTTAACCCTCTAGGCATGGCACAGTCTTGCTGCATCCAGACCCTTGAACACATCGAGGTGGACCCTTGCCCTGTATTCAGACAAATTTGTTTACTGAAGCTTCAAGGAGTCAGGCACTTCCTGGACATGTTAATCTGGGGCGAGTGTTCCCTGGTCAGATTGGCCCATGATTCCTGTATTTTGCTGGTGCATGAACACAGGGCAAGGTGTTTCATATACAGATCCTTCCCTCTGTGCTTAGAGACGGGGTTTTAGCAGGAGACGCACAACCATTCCCTGTTCCACCAGCTAGAGACACCTGGGTGTCCTCACTCTGTGTGCCTGTTGGCAGCTATCCCACCTTTCCTGCAGATCGATGCACTGGTCCTCTTGAGACGTGATTCTGTGCCAGGACAACATCCTTTGACCTGTCTTCAGCCCCCGAGTCCCCTGGCACTGTGAGCAAACGAGGCTCTGCTGGAGATGCTCCCCAGCCCCGCCCCTTGCGTGCCGGGCACAGCTGCTCACACCTTCGCCCCGGGGCTGCTCTCGGGACCCTCCAGAGATGCCTTCAGCCCTGAGGCTGCACCGCATGGGGGAGGAACTCCAACAAAGGCTCACTATATACCTCGTATGATGTAAGTTTGCTGAGAAAAATTGACATCACCAGCCTGGCCAAGCCTGCAAATGCAATGGCTGTAGGCACAGTGCTTTGTCCCTCTGACAATCCCCAAAACTGTTGCCGGAGGTCCTGCAAATCAGAGCTGTGTGAGTGACAGTGGCTCTTTTGCCTTGCTGTGACCCTGTCCCCATCATGCATTTATGTCCAATGCAATGTGTGCCCCATTCCCACTCGGTGCATGAGGCAGTGTCAGAGCTGCCCAATTGCCCTGTTCCCTTCCCACCTCCTGCCCCAGAGTTAGGCAGGTTGAGGTCTGCGGCTGCAGAGGAACCTCTCCCACCTGTTCCAGTGACTCAGAGAGAGCTGGAGAAGGACATGGAGAAGCACAGGGCTGTTTGCTTGTCTTCAGTAGCCTTGAAGAGGAGTTACATCCCAGGTCAGTTGGTGAAGGAGGGGCAGCTGCTAGGAATTTTGTCCTTTAAAGGCAGAACTCAGCACAAACCATGGAGGTCCTTGGGCACAGGAGGCTTGTCCTGAGCTATTGGTGTGTTACTGAGATATTGAGGGTGGCTGTGCTCCTCCAGCCAAGAAAACCAGGCAGAGAAGCAGCCCCTCTGGTACCACAACTGCTTTCAAATCTAGCATATTGTGTAACACCTTGCAGCCTGGCAGAGGAGGAAGTGGGGGCTGACACCAGGAGCCTCAGCTGGAAGTGTCTGGAGGTGAACTGTCATTGGCAGAGTTAAGGCTCCTGGTGAAGCTGGTTTGCACTGGCCAGTTAAGGGGTTAATGGCTTTAGCCTCTTTAAGCAGAATTACATTGATTTGTCTGTGGGAAACTCAGCTGCAGTTGTGCAACACTGAGGTCTGAAAACATGAGTCTGCAAACACGATGTCCCAGGCTCCTGCATCCGCTCCAGGTCACAGAGCAGCTCTCCAGAGGCGTCCATGGCGCCGTGCTTCCCTGACCCCTCACTTGCAGACCCTGCCAGTGTTGATGTTAGCTCCCAAGCCCCGGGCAGCACAGCAGGCTGGCTCTGCTGAGCGGGAATGAAGATCCTCGGGGGATCTTTTCATGACTGAGATGGGAAGGAGTGTACACGGCATCTCGCTGTCTCTGGTGCCTCTGGGGCAGTTTGGATCCCTGCTCTGCTGACAGTTACATCATGTGCAGTCCCAGATAAAGCCAAAAAAGTGCATGCATGGGTACAGAGAGGAGTGGAGAGCAATGAGAAACCCTTCTGGCATCTGCCTCTGCCTGAAAACAGGCGTGAAGTGCCTGGCCTTGGGGCTGCCTTTCTGTGGCACTTAGCAGCAGTGTCTAGCATGGTGGTCTCTACGCTTCTTGCAGAGCTCAGATAACTCACCAAGGCCCATAAGTGATGCTCACCTCATGAAATGCTCTGCTACTATGTGCAGCCCCAGACAATGAGGTGGCTAAAACCCCTGCCCTGTGCCGTGGGGTGCTGCCTGAAGCGTTGTTGTGGGGAGAGCAGCACTGCCTTCCTGATTGTCTGAGCTGTATCCCCACCTTATGACTCATGGGGACCCTGGGGGGAAAAAAGAGTGAGTGTAGAGTGCTGCAGGTCTCTGCACGGGGACCAGCCCCTACCTTATTCAGCACCAGCACAACAGGCTAGGGGTCCCCATCCTGCAGTGAGAGAAGTGACTCCAGGCAGAGCTGAGCTTCCTGAGCCAGAGAGCTGCAGCCTACAAAGGTTTCCAGCACCAGCACAACTTCCACTCTGCCCAGCAAGGAGCTGGTGGGAGCCTCCTGAGAAGGCAGCAGGGAGAGGTTTGCAGGCAAGGTCTCTGTGTGAGGTCTCTCCTTCTCAGAAGATTTTCTTATGACTTTTCTGTAGAGGAGATAAATAATGCCTCCCTGGCAGACTGAGACTATTCCCACCTCCTTCCTCTCCATCCCTCCCCTTCTCTGTTGTCACCATGGATGGGGATGTCCTACCTGCTCTCCTCCCCTGGCACCCTGACCCCCACGTTTTGCATTCTGTCTGTCCATGCCCTGGGCTCTCCTACTCACCTTCTGCCACAGCTCCTCTTCTTCACTCTTTGCTTGGGCATTACCTCCAACTCCAAATCCTCTGGCAGGTCTTGTGGCCAAATGGGGTCTAATATTTTCAGTTTCCTTTTTCATTAGCACCCCAAATATTACCATCTGCTATCTCCTCCCAGGACTAGGGCTCTCGCATACACATCCATCAAGCAGGGTTCTTGCTCCTGCCTGATTTTCTGCCCTTAGCTCGGGGCCTCAGTTCTTTTCTCTCATCCATTACTTAGCTGGCTCATTTGTCCTCTCAAAGCCCTGCAAAGCTTCACACTGCTCCATGGGGCAAGGGGGTCCTGTTTCCATTGTCAGGTCTCTAAAATTTCAGAAGAGCACCTTACTGTTTGCTCCCGGTGGTGCCTCTGCTCTGGGACGAGTTACAGACAAACATGTTCCCCTTGCCCTCCTGACACCCATGCTCTGCTAGAGCAGCTCTGCTTCTCTGGCTGCCCCAGCTGCATCCCCACTCTATAGCTCATGGGGACCATGGGGGCCAAAGAGGGTGAGTGCCGGGTGCTGCGTGTCTTTGCATGGGGGCAGCCCCTGCCTTACTCAGCACCAGCCCTGGCACCTGGAACAGGCCTGGGGGGCAGCTCCCCCAGGTGGGTGCTGCACGGGCACCTGTGGCTGTGTGGGGCCGCGGCAGGGTGAGGGGCCTTCCCTACAACCGGCTTCCCAAAAAGAGCAGAGTCCCTACCCCTTGCCATCCCCAGGCACGGCCTGTCCCTGAGGCGGGGGGAGCTCTTCTAAGCGAGCAGCTCTTGGGTGTTGCAGCACTTGCCCCTCAAGCCCTCAGTCTCTCCTCCACCATCCTCTCCCCAACAGGCATCTGGTCCCGGCCACTAACCTCTCCCTGGGAAGAGCCCAGCTGATCCCGGTAGTCACTTGTTGCTGTAATCGTCTCTCTGCCCCCTCCCTCCTCCCTGCCGGCTGGTCCCAGAGCCCTTCCCGGCCCTGGGCCCTGTAGCTGCAGCGGGGTTATTTCTGCTGCGCTGCCTCCAAACAGCTGGGTTCTGTTAAAGCTTCAGGCATATAAAAGAACATGAGCATCTCTCTGAGGCAGAGAGCATTAATGCAGTGGATGGGAGGGGAGAAGTGTGGCTCCAGCCCAGGCTCAGCTGGAAGCCCAGCACCTTCCCGGCTCGGCGACACGGGCTGAGCTCTGCCACCGGCAGGGAGCTGCAGCCCTGGGGCGGCCGAGGCAGAGGGCACTGGAGGGAGGGCAGCGTGTCCCCCTGGTCCCGCGGTGCCATGCCGCCGTGGTGAGCCTTCTCCCTCCCGGGATGTCACCGTCGGAGCCAGCGCAGGCGTGGGAGCTGCTGGGGAGCCGCCGGTGCCTGGGAGCTGCAGGCTGGGCACAGCAGGGTAAGGCTGGACTTTGGCTTGCATGGCATTTGCTGTGCACACTTGCTAGCAGTGTTCCACTCATAGGTTATTTATTTGGCCTAATAATTGGGTGACAGGTGGTTAATTAATTGTCAGAGTGGCCAGTGTGCTGGTAGGCTATTTATAGGAGTGACCTTTCAATTACTTTTTAAAAAACATTTCTCACTGTCTTGCTTCTTGTCTGGTAATGCTGTGGACAAATGGCACGTGGCCCCTTACAACCTGCAAAGAGCACATTAGGGATACAGGCAAGTGCTGGGGGGCAGTTTGGGCGGGGGGGTGCAGCTCTGCCTGCTGTGGGATGCTGGTGAGCCTGCTGGGCTGGGCACTACCTGCAGGAGCAGCTCAGCAGCCACGGCTCCAACCTGCGAGTGCTTCCCACAGCCCGGTGCAAGCCACTTTGGATGCAGTGCCTCGGGTTTACTCTGAAAGCCACCATTAACCACATAGTTACAAGCAGCAGTGAAGGCAGGGAGGCTCCTGGCTTGCTTGGGGGGGTGGTGGGGTTACCCAGCTGCAGCACTCCCTTCTGGCCCTGGACACAGCAAATTTTCCAAACCTGATGTGCAAACATGTCAGGCACAGGGATTTCTCTGGTCCCCTCGCCTCCCCCTGAAAGCTGGCTGCTCCTGTGCCACTGAGCTTACTGCTTCTCCAATGGCTCCAGGAAAAGCTCTCAGAGGTTCTTAACTTGTGGGGATGGAGGAAATTGCTTTGCCTCATGAGGACCAGTTGAATAGCAGAGGAAGAAAGAAGAATGAATTATTCAATGGAAAAATCAAATGCCCAGAACCACCCCATATGTTACTGACAAGAAACAATTCCTGTTCCACAATGGCTCAGATCTCCTCTGGAGCAGGATAAGGACTTCAGGGATCCATTGACCAGAGGGGTGAAAGCACAGCCACCAGCTGAAGGGCAGGGGTTGCTCTGCCATTTTAACACAACAGATCCTGCTGGCCCCTCATCTCCTTTCTGCTGGTTTGTTATTGCCTTCATCATTCCAACGCAGAGGCACGGAAGCAGACCAACACCAACCCTCCCCCTGCCAGACAGGGCCTGCCGTCGGTCTGCTCTCGTATGTTGTATTTCTAAGGTGCCTGTTCCCAGTATCTAGGAATTCTGTTTTCACACTCTGAAGGGTGTGAAGCTGACAACCAGAACAACCCTTCACTAGTTGTAAAGTGATGCCATGATTCAGGAACTAATTAACAGCTGTTAGATAATGCAATTAGCGCCACAAATTGCAACCCTACTCTAAGCATACCTTCCCTTTGTGAGCGTGAGCCATAAATGTCTAGCGTCTTGTGTTGGCTCCTTTTTCTCTCTCCTCTTTATGGTGGTGGCAGCACCGACTGCCCAGCCCCACATCGCATCAGCAGCTTGACCTGGCAGAATTAATCCCATTAAGACTTTTACCCTCTCTGCACTTCTAGGAAGGACAAGACAAGCAGAGGGCAGGCAGTAGGGCTGGCCTGGCTCTTTCCTAATATGGCACCAAAGGTGATGTGCCCAGGCCCAGCCTGTGGCACCCGGACAGAGCAGGGGGTGATGTGTGCCTTCTCCTGGAATGTGCTTGTGGTGGAGAGGGCCACCTTCCCTCCCTCCTGGAGACAGGCAGCACCCAGAGCCCCACAGGATCCATCCAGCCAGGAGCTGACAGACACAGCCCCTCCATCCTGTCCCTGGGGTCGAGGTCCCTCTCAGTTTTGCTGTTGCTCCAAACCCATGCAGGGCTAAAGCTCATTTCCTCTGGGAGCAGCTCATGCTCATAGGTGTCTGCTAAAGCATGGCTTCCTCTGATTCCTCTCCTTCCCCTGTAAACGTCTTCATGGAGCTTGCTTTATGATGGGATTCTTTGCAGAGCTCTGCTCATTCCCAGAGGCTTTGCTTCAACCGCATGTGGACCAGACATGGCTTTGCCCCGCCCTGGCACCTGCTCCCTGAGGATCCCCAGCCCTGAGGATGATGCTGGGATGAGGGCAGTGTCGAAACAGGGAAGGAGATGGCTGGTGGTGACGTGTGGGACAGGAGCTGTGGAGCAGACGGAGGCTGTGCAGTACAGGGAGAAGAGGCAGGGAGCACTGGGGCAGTGGGGCTGCTTGCTCCAGGAGCTCATCCCACGGCTTGAGGTGCCACCATCACACGGGGGTGTGTAAGTACCAGCCTCTCCCGTTGCCTTCGCTGTGCCGGTGCAGAGGGTGGCCAGCTCCTCCCACGCAAGGAGCAGCAGGGGCGGAGGGAACTAAACCCTCCATCCCAGGTGGGCTGAGTGCTCGGCAGGTGCTCAGTCACGAAGTGCAGCCGATGGAGCACCAGCCTCCACCTACTGCAGATTCTTGGGTACAGGATGGTCACCAGCAGCCCATGCCAGGCCTTTCCCCTCTCCTACCTGGCAAGAGGCTGTGAGGCAGTTTGTAGGAGCTGACAGGCTGGGAAGGCTTGCTGGAGAGGCACATGAGGTGCAGCAAGGAAATAGCAGGAGTTTTCTGCTGTGGTCTCGGGTGTCACCCTGTGATAAAGCACTGGCTTTGCTCTTGCTCTGGAGTTGAATCCTCACACGAGAGTGCTCACACCCATGACTGTAGACAGCAGTGGAGACCCTGCTGTGCCCACTGCCCGCAGTAGTTGGACCCCACTCAAATTACAATTTTCTCTTGAATCTGTGGCTGTGTGGGAAGGGAAAGGTATTTCCCTTTTTGACACGGTTGGTGACCACTGCAGCAGCCACAGAAAACTCTTGGAGCAGAGGATGCTATCAGTAAAGAGTTGGAGTCTCCCAACGGCTTTGATGGAGAGAAAACCAGCTGTGAATCACTGCCAAAAGTGTGAGGGAGTTTGCTGCAGCTGCCTGGTGCAAGCAGGTGTGGGAGAGCACCCACTGAGCGCTGCAGACAAAGAATGGTTTTGTGCAGGCTGAAAAGCCAACTGGTGTCAAAGGTGCCCCAGGAGCCCTTCTGAAGTGTGCTCTCAGCTTTGTCAAAGCTTTGTCTCCTCCCTGTCTATGGTGTCATGTTGAAAGAAGGATGCAAAAGGGAATGGAGATAGAGAGGGTGATGTAGGATGGAGGCTGTGAGGGGAGGGAGAGAAGAAATGCATTCCTCGAGGTGCAGGGAGCAAGCACTGGGATACATAGGGAAGGCATTTAGTGGAGAGACACCAAGTCCTGGAGAGGTCCCTTCGTGTCTGGTGTCTCGGAGTCACGGCATTGGAAACAGTGATGTGGCTGGCATGAGAGTGGAGATGGTGTCACACTGGTGAGTTTGTTGCAGCTCCACAGCTCTCCTGTGTGCTCTCTCCATCTTGGGACACATGATGGACACATGATGGGGATGCAGACAGAGGTGTGACTGCCCGAGGGCTGTGCCCCCACCCAAACTCTTCCCACACAGCCTGGATGCTCTCCATCTCAAAGGCACAGATCTATTCCTAGTGCCCATACAGGCATAATGCATGGCTTGGTCAGCTGCACAGACCTACCAGTTTTGTAGCATCCTTGGCCTTCTCCCAGCTCCACGCTGAGCTGCCTCCTCTGCTGAGGAAGGCAAAGGCAGTGCCAAGGGGTCCCAGTGAGCTCAGAGAGGGCACCGGGAGCAGAAGAGTGAGACGGGGATGGAGAGCAGAAGGGATGTCCGGGGGGCTGGGGTGTGGCAGAGAATAGCCAGGGGATCTGAGGCAAAGGTGGGTGGTGTACACAGTTCCCAGCTCACACGTGTTGCTCTGTCTGTGTTTTACGTTATCTTCACATCTTTAAGCATTTTCAGTCTTCCTCCTTCCCTCAAGCTTTATTTTTGCTGTTAGGCGAAGGCTCATTTTCAAGTGCTCGGTGTTCAGGCCCTGCATTCTCTGCCTCCTCACACCAGTTTGCAGCACGACCTCTGGGTGGCATCCAAAGGCTCGCGTGTGGCGCTGCCGCAGCCTTTCCTCCCGGTCTTGGGACACGTACGGAACAGCTCGGGGTTACGATGGACTTTTCTTACTTTGGGTAACTGAGAACACAAGCCTCTGTCAAGGCTGATAACTAATTAGACACACATAGAAGAGGATGCCAGTTCACGAACAAAAGTGAGAAAACTGAAACCCACATTTTAGCAGAGACGATGGAAAGGTTTCTTTTCAAGACTTTCAAATTCTTCTTGGAAGAGCTGGGGTAGATGTCTGCGTGATTGCTAGCTTGTCTGATCAGTTTGATTAGCTGTTACAGGAATGACAGTTAAATCTCCCCATCTCACCAAAGAGAAGAAATTTAAACTCATTTCAATTGTGCTGAAACCAACCCCCAAAACTGCCATGATTATATATTTCTAAGACATTTTATACACTTATCACCTCTTCTCACATCCCTGGCTGGGTGCCCAGGAAGGATGGCAGCAGAAACCTCTTTCCCTCTCCCTTGATGCATCCCTTGTGCTTGGAGCTGGGTACAAAAATGGGCAGTGCTACCAGTCTTCCTCACCCCACCCGTATCTGGCATGTAGCATCTACCAAAGGGCACTGGTTTCTTTTAAAAGCCTTTTGTCTTCATAGACAGGCTTAGAGGATAATGGTAGAGAGGTATTTCTTTGTCCCTCACCCACTTCTTTCCCTTGCACCTGTGAGAGGCGCTGCACCACTATCATAGCTGGAGCCTTGCTAATGCAGAAGCTGCCTAAATGGCTACATCAGACCCGGCTTTAGCATCTCAGCAACCACATTTCCATTTAATTACACCTCTATCTCTTTAGAAAGTGTTTATATTAAAAACTTGGCTATTTACTGATGGCAGACATCTCGTACCCTCACCACAAATGAAAGACAAGGGCATTTCTTTTCAAATACTTAAAACAGACAAACTGATCTCAAAGCCTGCCAGACTCTGCTTGGAAGAGGTGCAAGTTAATGGCATGTCTATACATTCAGCAAAATCAGCTCTAGGAGTCCCAGGCATTTGGAGTCAGCACCCAAGCCAGAGAAACCCTGTTCTGAGCACTGCCACTGTAGGGACACTCCCTGGCTCCTGCTGGGTTCCTGGCAGTGCCCATGGGGCTGAACCCCTGCCCTGGGAACCAGGAGGAGCTGGGGCTGCCCTTGATGGTCTGGCAGGGTTGGGATGCACCCAGAAGCCAGGGTGAGGCTGGTGAAGGCCCAGCATGTTTTGGGGGCCTGGATGATGTGGGAGAGGCAGGTTCAATGGGAAGTTCTGTCCAGCCCAACTCCCTCAGTGCCTTTGCTTTTCCTTTGCTTTCCAGGAAATTCCCTTTCATTTCAACACGGCACTTCTTGTCTATTGATTTTTTTTTAAGGTCCATTCTACTCTTACCTTGGGTGATTTACCACAGGCATCTTGGTTTGGAAAAAGGCAGTAATTCTGTCCGTAATTCTCATCACTTTTCATAAATAATTCCATGTATCATGCTGAGGTGTCTGACTCCACACCATACATCTCTGTGGCCTGGGTGGCTGCAGCTGCACTGTGATGTGGGACTGGGGGAAGGGGCCATCACTTCCCAGCATCACTGCCTGATGGCATTTGTGCAGCTCCCTCCCCCTCCTGAGCCTGCTGTGCTGTGCACTGCACCACACCAAATTACCCATCATCAGCCTTTCTTGGCTTTTCAGCACCTGTATCTCAGCAGTGTCACTCTTTGGTCAGGGCCACCTCTGCTGGCCAGGCTGGTGCCCCTGGTAAGCTGTTGTGGGACTCACACAAGCTGTGGTGTAACTTGCCGCTTTCCTTCTCCCAGATTTCATCTTCCAGAAGGAGCTGTTTGCTGCGAGAGACACAGGTGAGCCAAGGCGACCACGGCACGGGCTTTGGGGGTTACGCCCCTCTTAGGGAGTGCTTTGGGGAAGTCACTGGGACATGTCTGGGGCATTCCATAAACCTGCTCTTGTCCCTGGGGCAGGGCACAGGCTCCATGCTGTGCTGTTCTTGCAGTGAATGCTGTGTGTGCATCCCCCCCTGGGCTCTGCATTCCTCTTTCTCCCAGCCCTTTGGCCTCCCTGTGTGCCTCTCTGGGATACATGAGGGTGTGCTCCCACTGGGATATGCAAAGAAGGGACCATCACACTCTGGACATGGGGTTGTCCTAGCCCCATTCTTTCTGCAACACGTGTGTCTCCTCTACTGCTAAATAGGGTCACAAAAAAATGCCTCCAACAAGACTACTGGACTGGCAGAGAGAAGTCCAGGAATGCCAGGAGATTTTTGAGCACTAGCCAACAGCAGTTCTGGCCTGGGAAACTGAGGAAATGCTGCCAGGACAGGCTGGCAGGTTTGATATTCTCCCTTTCTGTCCTCGCTCTCCTTGCAGATCCCATGCACAACCTCTCTGCTCAGCCCTGGCAGGCAAAGATGGCCAACCTGACCTATGACAACTTCACCCTGGGCAACCACTCCGAGGTGGCCGTGCAGCCTCCCACCAACTACAAGACAGTGGAGCTGGTTTTCATTGCCACTGTCACCGGCTCGCTCAGCCTTGTCACCGTGGTGG
This sequence comes from Brachypodius melanocephalos, assembly GCA_013398615.1. Lineage (NCBI taxonomy): Eukaryota > Metazoa > Chordata > Aves > Passeriformes > Pycnonotidae > Brachypodius > Brachypodius melanocephalos. The sequence goes on from VZSR01000520.1 coordinate 11,848,790, forward strand.
GGAACATCCTGGTGATGCTCTCCATCAAGGTGAACCGCCAGCTCCAGACTGTCAACAACTATTTCCTCTTCAGCCTGGCCTGTGCAGACCTCATCATCGGGGTCTTCTCCATGAACCTCTACACGGTCTACATCATCAAAGGCTACTGGCCACTGGGAGCCGTGGTGTGCGACCTGTGGCTGGCTCTGGACTATGTGGTGAGCAATGCCTCTGTCATGAACCTGCTCATCATCAGCTTTGACCGGTATTTCTGTGTCACCAAGCCCCTGACGTACCCGGCCAGGAGGACCACCAAGATGGCAGGGCTGATGATCGCGGCCGCATGGATATTGTCCTTCATTCTCTGGGCCCCTGCCATCTTGTTCTGGCAGTTCATTGTGGGCAAGAGGACAGTCCCCGAGAGGGAATGCTACATCCAGTTCCTCTCCAACCCAGCGGTGACATTTGGCACAGCCATTGCTGCTTTCTACCTGCCCGTGGTCATCATGACGGTGCTGTACATCCACATTTCCCTGGCCAGCAGAAGCAGGGTAAGGAGGCACAAGCCTGAGAGCAGGAAAGAGAGGAAAGCCAAGTCCCTCAGATTCCTCAAGGGCCCCATGGTCAAACAGAACAACAATAACTCTCCCAAGAGGGCCGTGGAGGTGAAGGAGGAGGTTAGGAATGGGAAAGTAGATGACCAGCCATCTGCACAGACAGAGGCCACTGGCCATCAGGAGGAGAAGGAGACATCCAATGAGTCCAGCACTGTCAGCATGACCCAGACCACAAAAGACAAACCCACAGCAGAAATCTTGCCAGCGGGACAAGGACAGAGTCCAGCCAACCCCCGGGTGAACCCAACTTCCAAGTGGTCCAAGATTAAGATTGTCACCAAGCAGACTGGGACTGAATGTGTCACCGCCATTGAGATCGTCCCAGCTAAGTCAGGTGCCTCTAACCACAACTCTCTGGCCAACAGCCGCCCAGTCAATGTTGCCAGAAAGTTTGCCAGCATCGCCAGGAGCCAAGTACGGAAGAAGCGCCAGATGGCTGCCAGAGAGAAGAAAGTCACCCGAACCATATTTGCCATCCTGCTGGCCTTCATACTCACATGGACACCCTACAACGTGATGGTCCTCATTAACACCTTCTGTGAGACCTGCGTGCCTGAAACAGTGTGGTCCATTGGCTACTGGCTCTGCTACGTCAACAGCACCATCAACCCAGCCTGCTATGCCCTCTGCAATGCCACGTTCAAGAAAACCTTCAAGCACCTTCTCATGTGCCAGTACAGGAACATTGGCACAGCCAGATAAACTGGTACTCAGGGACCACTTCAGTAACATTATGGAAACCTTTCCCTTTGCCTCCTTTGCCAGCGGGTGTTCTTCTGCTCCCCACTTGCAACAGAGCAGACTGCAGTGAGTGCAGACGATGCCCTTCATCCAACGCTGACAAAAATCCAAGGCATCTCTGAGCTGTGGGTCCTTCCAGTCGCCCTGGGCCTGGGGACTAGCTCGGGGAGCCACCGGGAAAGCCAGAGGCAAGAGGAGATGTGGTAACCAGGAGCTCTTCCCAGCTCCATGCTCTTGAGATTGGCCAAATGGCATCAGTGTTTCTCCTAAGACTGATGTACCTTTTTCCCCAGCTCACCATCTCCAAGGCATCAGAGCTTGTCTGCATGCAGATGGGCTAATGCTGGATGCTTTCCATTGGCTTCTAAAGTGTTTATTATCCAAGAAATGAAAAGAAACCAGGGTCAAACATTTGCTAGACATCTTAGACCAGGCTGGCTGAGGCGTGCTAATGGGGAGTCCTGCTGGCCCAGCCAGGCCCCCTGCGAAGGCAGTCAAGATTGGACCCTGACAGATGTGGCAAGCTGCTTCCTTTCCCTTCAGAGTGCCATTGGACATCCTCACCCAGGGACCTGGGGCAGAATTTTTGCCTGGGCTCTGGCTCTGCTCTCCCCTTCAGGCCTTTTCTGCCCTCCGACAGCAACTTGCTGGAAAGACGGACAGATAAACCAAGCATTTCTCTCCTGGGTGAGGAGTGTGAAACCCAATCGCCTCCGACAAAGATGGAAACTAAAACTGAAAATAAAAGCAGTAGTGTGGTGCAGGACTTGCTCCACAGCCCTGGGGAAATGGGGCCCCTAAGAAGTGGGCAGCAGTGACTGTGAAAATAACTGTCTGGGAGGGACAGGGGGGACCTGGGGGTCTCAGAAGAGGGTGGGAGGAGGGTCTGCAATGTGGCCACGGTGCCCCGTGTCTCATCTGGGCCATGAGCAGGTCCCCGATCTCCCCCCAGTGAGTGTGATGCATGGCTCCGGGAGCAGGAGAGGATGATGACGGCCTCCAGCCCCGCTCCTGCCCTGAGTGCAGGGGGCTCCTCCAGGGACGCCGAAGGAGCCGGTTGCTGAGCTTTGTAAATGGATGTAACGCTGCCATGGGTGTTGCTGCAGAGCCCTCAGCATGCGGGCTTCAGCCAGCGTCTCCAGCCTCCTCCCAGCCCACCCCGTGTGTGCGACCCAGAGCGCCCCGGGGCTGCTCCCCAGCTTCTCCCAAAGCCTTGGTGAACACAGCCAGGTGCAGGCAAGGGACGGGATGTGATGGGGCCGCTCTAGCACTGGCAAACTCTGTGTCCGTATGTCCTCCTCATCCTCATGCCAGGGTGCAACCTGCAGGAAGGCTGCCCCAACCCAGATGGGAACCCCTCCACCATTGCCTTTAGGGGTACCCAAAATGCCTGGTGGTTTTCTGGGTATTTTTAAATGGTTACAACTGCAGCCCAACACACCCCAAGACAAATAAAGACCTTGGACCAGGAAACTTATGGCCATGGTGTGAGGAATGAATGAGTCATCACCTGAGTGGCTGCTTCCCTGCTTCCCAGTGTTACCCATGGGTGACATTTCCTGCAGCCCATCCTTTCTGCCAAGATTAAGGGGGGCAGCTTGAGGTGTTGTTGCAAAGAGGCTGTGAGGTCTAGTGCTTTCCCCAGGACCACATGCATGTGGCACTCAGGCCACCGCCGTCAGCTGCATGGTAACTTCGCTGCGTGTGCCAGTGGGGTGTCACCAAAACCGGGGTTTGCTGGGGTTTCCAGCACAGCAGTACCTTGTGGGGACAACAGGGGGGGTGGTTCTTTCTTTAAAAAGATTTTTATTGGAAAAGAAAAAAAAAAAATCCAAAAGGAGGGAGAGTTCCCACCCAACACTGGTGATGGCATGGCAAAGGCAGAAGGGCTGCAGCCCCAGCATGGACACACATGGTTAGAAGTGACAGAGAGGAGACACAGTTGCTTCTCAGGACGATGGTTGTGTTTTCCTCAACTGCTGCAGGTAAGTCATGCCCCAGCCAAAGGGATGCTGGAATAAACACTCTGAGGTGAGAGCAGTCCTTGAATGAGAAGCTTGAGTGATGGGGTTACTTGGGCCCTTCCTTCTGGCACTGGTAACTGGTGGAGGAGCAAGGCGGCTCGTGGGCTTGTGAAAAGATGTGCCAAAGGCAACTCATATGTGCTGGAGGGTGGAAAATGTGTGTTCCATCCCAGCTCTCCAAGCACATCCCAGTGAATCCCAACACCAGCCGAGGGGAGGTGAGCAGGATGCACTAGCAGTGCCCATGGGACAGCAAGAAAGGAGGCAGCCTATCCTGCAGGGTGGGTGGGTGGGTTTGCTCTCTACAACACTAATGATTAAAACAAGGCATCTCAGTGAAAGAGGAGGTCATGGAAAGGAGTAAGGAGAGGAGGAGGAAGACTGTAGTGTGGGCCAGCTGCAGCTGGACAGCCAGTCCTGTAGGCACCATGTTGAGGGGCTGCTGATGACACTGGCTTCCTGCTCTAGTCCTTCCCCTTGCCCTTCTTTGCTGCATTCAAAAAGGAGAGAGACAAGAGTTAGTGCATCTGCTGGCAGCTCACAGTTCCCCAGACAGTGCTGTGGTAGAAATGTAGCCAGCATGACTGGCTGAGCATGGTGCAGTGGCTGCATCCCTGCAGGCAGCCCGGCAGCCTCCCGCCATGCCAAACCACGTTTTGCACCAGTCTTAGTGAGGAGAGCAGGGAACCCCCAACCCACCAAAGATGGCAGTTGTTTGTGGGGGGACCGGGGTTTTTCCTACTAGCACTTGCATTCCACACAGCCAGCAGCTGGATTTTGCAGCGCAACGGAAAAGAGCACCCTATGAAGTCACCCACACCACCAGCAAAGCCAGCCCCAACAGGCCAAGGTATCTCTGAAAAATCCCTGCCCAGGGTTGCAACAGGACCCTTCTGGGGACAGGAGTGGTGGGAACTGACCTTTGGACTTTGTCTTGATCTTGGAGGAGCAGGGCTTGGTCACATAGACAGTCTCCTCACACTGGGCATTGTACAGGGCTTTCTTCAGGATGCCAGAGCGAGTCTTCAGCCCTGTCTGAGCACTACAGCCCCCCCAGCTCTCAAACTTGTACTTGCAGTCGGCTGGATGAGAGGGAAGAGGCATCAGATCTCGCCAGGATCTGGTGGGACACTAGCCCCGGTCACCCAGCACAGGGTGGTCCCCAACCACCTCACCTCCATGTACCCACCTCCAAATTTCTTCTTCCAGTTGCAGGGGATCTTGCACTTGAGCTTCTTACTCTCATCTTTGCAAGTTCCCTCACGGTAGCCCAGGCCACAGTCCTTACTGTTTGGAACACAGGGTCCCCAACGCCAGTCCTCACACTTGGAGCCATCCTTCTTTGTCTTTTCTGCACGGAAAAGTGGAGTGGGTGCTCTCTGCAGGGACAGGGGAGCATGCCCCACTCTGACCCCACCCCATTCGCCCCCTGCCCCAGGCTGCCTCTCACCTTTCTTGCTCTTGCCAGCCTCGGCGGCAGCAGCCACCAGGATCAGCGCCAGGAGGAGGAGGAGGATGCTCCGAACCTGCATCCTGCCTGTGGAGAAGGAGAGTGCCTGGTGGGTTGGAGGCTGGGGTGCAGTGTGGTGTCAAGGAGGGGCATGGTGGGCTGTGGGCAGCCTGTGTGGGACTAAGACAGCAGCTGCCTCCCCTGCACAGACTCACCTGCATGTGTGTGTACACCCCTGTGCCCTGCTTGTTGCCACTCAGTAGAATCTGTTCACTAATTGCCACAGGAAGGTTAATTGTGTACCTCAACAACTGCCTCCCACTGGGCTGAGAGATTGTTCCCACCCCTGCAGCCCCCTGCATTGCCCTGCATGTGGTTGAAACGCTCTCCATGGGGAACCCCACAGCCCACACAGCATCTGGAGAAGGTCCTACAGTTGGGTGCCAGTTGCCATCCCTTCCCCCCGTATTTCTCTGTAGATCCTTTATCCATGACCCAGCAGGCTGCTGTCCCATACCAAAGAGCCTTGGGGCCAGGGAACACAGCTCCCATAGTACCTTGCTCCAGTTCCAGAAGATGCCAGGGAGAAGGAAAAAAGCCCAGAAAAACAAATCTGCTTCCATGAGAGGTCTGAGAGTTAAATCAGTGGATTAAACACCAAAAAAAAAAAAGCATCCACAGTGTGGGAATTCATTGGAGGGATGGAGTGGGAGTGCTGAGCCCACTGCCCACACCACCCGTGCATGCAGGGGGTGTGTAGGTGTGCACACATCTGGGAGCAGGCTGGAGACAAGGGTACACACACATAAAGGTTTGGCTCTGGGGATTGTGCCCTGTCCCCCTGCCCCGATGGCCTTGGACCATGTGATGACTCCCCTCTGGCTGCTACCATGAGACTCTGTGGGATGTTGCGGCCAACACTGGGCTCCCAGATCCTGCTCTCAGAGGGAACAAGAGTGCAGGCAGAGCCAGTGTTTCAAATCTGGAGACCCCTTCCCTGCTCCCCCGAAGCCTTTTAAGATGCCACCCATATCTGTGTAGCAGCAGCCATTCAGAAAACACATGGCACCTGCCCTGTCCCTGTGATGGGCTTTGCAGAACTGGGCTGTGGAGGACAGGAACCACAGGCCCCAGGGGACATCAACACAGGGGGAAGAACCCAGGGTCAGCATTTGCTCCTCCCCTGGGCTCCCCGGGCAGCCTGCCAGAGAGAGCAGCATCCCACATTATTCAGGCTCCAGTGCACTCACCTTTCATGCATCCACCACCAAGCTGCCAGCTTTGCTCTGCATTGAACTGTCACAGGGAATTACACAGCCTGGCTGGCTGAGAGCACAGTCATGGGGCTGAGCTCTGCCTTCCCCCTCACCCAACCCGGCTGGGAGCCATCCTGCCGAGCACAGCACAGCTCAGCTCTGTTCCCACCCATCTGCCCTCAAAGGGAACAAGGGCTCAGCACAGATGGGCTGGTTACAGATGACAAGGCTGGAGCTGAGCTGACTTACAGACATGGCTTCCCCACTTTCTGTAGCAGCTCTTATGAGATAGCACCTCTGACATCCACATTATTCACAGCATTCCCCTGGTTTCAGGTGTTCTGTAAACTTCTCCCATCCTTTGCTGTGGAGCATTTCCCTGTGCTCCTTGCACCTACCTGCCAGCCCAGCACCTTCTGCTCAGGCCCTTCTGCCAAGATCCTCCAGCCCCCAGGGCAGACAGCCCCAGCTGCTGTGCTCACCCCGGCCTCACCTGCAGGCACAGACTCTCTCTGTTTGCCATGGGTGCCATGGGCCCTGCCCATGTGTACACAGGGATGTCAGGATACCCTCTGAGGGGGTGACCAGCTACAGCCCCAGGGACCCGTGAATTTGCTCCCGGGCTCGGCCCAGCACATTGCATTCCCCAGGCAAAGGTCTGCAGGGACCCTCAGTCATGGCTCATCCTAAAGCATTCATAAGGAAAAGGATGTGCATTTTCCCATCTGGTTTTCCAAACAGCGAAGCAAACAAGAGCTGTTCCTGGCTGGGCTGACAGCACCTTCAGTCATGCTCACACACCCCTACTCCTCCTGCATCCCTGTGGGGCCCTGGCTTCTCTCCTCCGATGCTGGCTGGCTCTCACATAACATCAGTCCCTGTTCTCCCTTCCCCCTCCTCTAGCTGCCCTGGGGTTTTATGATCTCGGGTCAGCTCTAAAAAGAAAAATAAAATCACCTGGTGAAGCTGAAGCTCTAAAAACAAAAATCACCTGGTGAAGCTCAAATACCCACTACTGCAGTGGGAAAGCTTGGACCTCTCTCCGGACACCATTCTGGGCCAGGTAGTGCCACCAGCTTCTCCTAAAGTGGGCCACACATCCTCCCCCCGTCCCTCCCGATCCCTTAATGGTGTCCCCATGCGCTCCTGGGAACAGGACGGCGACTGGGCTGGCACCCCCCTCACAGCCCCTTTTCCAGTAGTGGGACCTCTCGGCTCGGCTTTGCTCGGCTCAAATTGCAGCTGGCTCTGGCAGTGGTGAATGCAGGACTGCCGCCCTCCCTCTGCCGGCTGAGCTGCTTCCCAGGCTCCGGGCAGGCAGCCCGGCTCTCGAGGCGCCAGCCCACGCTCGGGAAGCCCGTGGCCTGGAGTGCCAGGCACCGCAGGAAGTTCCCTGCTGCCAGGAAAGGGGAGACCGAGCATGTGCCCGTGAGCCAAGGCGCTAGCACGGCCAGGAGGCTTTCCTAGAGGTGCTGAGGGAAGCAGAGCCGGGGGATGTAGGGCTTTCCAGCAGGCGGCCTCACCTTCCCCTGGCAGGGAGGAGAAGGTGCTCCAAGCGAAAAGGGTTCTGCCCCAGCACGGGGGGCAGAGAGGGGAGCAGGCAGCGGCCTTCCACACCTCCCCCTCTGCTCCCTCCTCAGGGTAGATGCTGTGCCGTGAGCCCCGTAGAGCCTCCTCTCGCCTTCCCGAGAAGCGAGGAGTGGTCGAGCCTCGCTCCGGGGCAGCTCCCCGGGCTCCGATCGGAGGATCGCCACCAGCTGAGTTCTCCCTGAACCAGACTGGGGTGCTTCCCCAGAGGAATGGAGGGTAGGATACCGGGCCGCTGTCTCAACCCATCTGCTCTCCCGGAGCCCTGACTCCCTACCAAACAAACTCCATCCTTCTGCTTCTCCAGGCTCTTCCCTGGCTCCTCTCAGGCGATCCCGCACCGGGGCTCACCGCCCCCGGTCCTCCGGCCCCAATCGCCCTTTTCTGCAGCTCCTCCCCAGCCAGAGCCTATCCCTCAGCCCGGCAAAGCCCCTTCCCGCTCCGGGGAGCGCTCAGCCTGGATGTGTGCCGCCTGCCCGGGGAAGCGACGGGAGCTCTCCGCCCGCCTCTCCCGGGGCGCCCATCGCCGAGGCGTCGGGCGGGCGGTGCCGCCGTGCGCGGGGTCCTGGGGCTGGAGCCCGACCCCGAAACTGCGCCCGGGCCGCACTCACCTGGGAGCGGAGCGGAGCCGAGCGGAGCTGCTGCCTTTGTGTGGCGGCCGCGTGCGGAGCCCCGCGCGGCGCACAGCGGCCCCTGACGTCGGGCTCGGCTGGCAGCAAAAAGGTGGGTTTTTAGCCCAAAACTTTTCGCAAGCTCCTCCTCTGCCCCCCGACAGGCACAAAGGCGGGGCGGCCCGGGGGCAGGCTGGCCCCTCGGCCAGTGAGGCGGGGGTAGCGCGGGCCGGCGGCGGGCCCCTCGGCGGGGGTGAGCCGAGCCCGGGGGCGCCAGGTCCCGGGAGGCACGGCCCCTTGTCCCCTCTCATCTTCTTGCTGTGCTCTCCAACCCGTACCCAGGAAAGCTGTGCGGGTTTAGCTGACCACGCACCCCAACATCACCGAGTGGCCGAAGGGTGCACAGCTGAACAGCCAGGCAAGGTCTCCTCTGGGGGCTGCTGCTCTGAGTTCCGCTGGAAGCTGGCCCCGGGCACCCCCGAGGCTCGGTGGAGTAAGGGGAACCACCCTCTGTCTCCACCAGCTCCGTGGATGCCTCCTTTTCCATCAAGGCCACTGGCATCAATGGGCCGACCTTTCATAATCTCTGCCCTTTTCACCCTTCTTTGCTCGCTCTGCCCCTCGTGGGAGGTCGCCAGGAAAGCAGTACTTGCTGAGCACCCAGAGCAGCACACCGCTTATGTGCTGTCCCAAGTGTCTCTCCAGTTCCACCCCTTGTGACCTGCCTGCCTGTCCACAACTCAGCCATGCTGCAGCCCTTCTCCCTGGACCAAGCGATGGTATTGGACTGCTGGTGGGGGATGAAAAAGACCTTGCAGCTGTGACTGCTCCTTTCCTCCCATCCACCACCTTTTCTTGGGAGGTGAGAAAGGCAGCAGCCAAGCCAATTCTCTTTTGGAGTTAGCAGCCAGGAAGGTGCGTGTCATGCCAAAAAAATGGGGCTGTGGTGGGAAATGGAGCCGTTTCTCCACCTCTTATCCTGGAAGAAGTCTGCTAAGAGCAGGGCTGCCACAGCTGGGGTTGCAGGGTGGGGGTGGGGCTCTTTTTTATGAGCTGCTTCCACACCAGGAATCACTTTCCAAGAGGTTGCCGCATTTAATTGCCACTCTGCCAGCAGTTTCCTAAACGTCTGCAGAAGTTTTGAAGAGAGCTGGTAAATGTGGGAACATATCAGCCCTTCCTGCTGCACACGCAGCAACAGATACTGCTCTGTGTGGTGAGGGATCTGGAGATGCCAGGATGTATGTTTGAACCCAGGATGCAGAAATAGACCCTGAGAGCTGGGCAGGTAGCAAAGCCAGTACCCTCTCCCCATTGCTGGGCCTTTAAACTCAGGCTGAAGAAAGCCACTGAGACAAACTTCAATGTAAAAAAGGAGGACCTAGGTGTACATCAGGTTTGCATATCTGAATCACAGGACTGTGATGAGCCTATAGAACTATTAAAGAACTAGGTGTGGAGTGAGTGCTGCTGCTTCTCTTCAGCTGTTTCTGGCCAAGAGCTGAAGATCTCGCTGGAGTCCCCAGGGCACAGCAGCATAAGGTATGGCGAAGCCCTGTGCAAATTTTCACTCCTTCCAGGGGACCATGAGACAAGTGCTGGCTAGCTGTGTAAGAGCAGAGATGCATTGGTGTGCATCATTCTCAGCATTGGCTGTGCTTGGTCCCTTTGGACTCTTTTTGAGGGACATGGGGGAAAATGGCTCCTTCCCCAGCTCAAATAAGCAGCAGAAGGCCGTGATTGCAGAAAGGGGCCTCATACTGAGGAATAGGAGAAAAAAAAAGGGAGTGTGACCAATCCAGATGCATTTCCCTGCAATTGGTTAGCTTGAGCTTTTTTCCTCAAAATGTCACAAGCTAATTCATAGCATGTCAGCTCTGCATTTTCCATCTCTGGTCAAAGCCTGGTCCTTGGGGAACTGGTAGTGGATGTTGCAGTAGTGCCAGTTCACAGCCAAGCATGGGAGAGGAGTGACCTTTTCCTTGTTGAGGTGTGTGGCAGATAATCATTAATAGGGCCAATTGCTGTCACCCCAGCTCTACTTAACTGGGGCTGGGCTTGCATGCTTTCTCCAGCCTGCACACATGCATCTGGTGCCTACACTTCCAGGTGTGCTTCCATCCCACAGGAAAGCAGACAGAACTCTGAACCTCAGCACCTGACTGAAAAGGAGAAAGAATGGATGCTGACACCCTTTGGAGAGAAGGGCAGGCCACTGCCCTAAAGGTACACTGCCCCTTTCCCAACACTGCTCATCAGAGTGATTACATAGTGGGACTGCTTTCCTTCCCCACTGTATATTTGACACTGGGGCAGCTGGAAGACTCCAATTGCCATGGTTACTCACAGCCTCCCTGCCGAGATGCGGGCCAAGTGCCAGCATGCCGGGGTCTGGGCACTGAGGCAGAGCAGGCCCCTTCCTCCCAGTTACATGTACACCTGGTCCCTGGGGAGGCCAGAACAATTTGGCGTGCCTTACACCTGCTACAGATCCTCACTGTTAGCTCTGCACAGGAGGTGAAGTTTGAAGACTGAAAGAGAGGCACAGTGGGGGTGGAAGCGACAATGTAGACAGGGAAGGAGGCTGCTTCTATGGGCAGGAGCACGAAGCAGGCTGCCAAACTGCCTCTAGAAATCTGAGTTTAAGATATGAGTATAGCTCCTCATCACCCACTGGCTCCATCACCAGCATGCCATCAGCCACTGCAACTACCTCCTTTTTCAAAGGAAACTCCACAGGAGAGAAGGTGTGTTGGCCACAGTCATGAGTCTGAGGCTGGAAGCAGAAGTGTCCCTAATCTCTGCTTTTGTAATCGGAGAGCGGTCCTTCCACTAGAGCGGCAGAGATAATCCCTACCCTCAGTGCTCAGCACTGGAGGCGTAAGGCCCAGACTCCCTGCTGGAGCTGGAAATGAATAGGAAGAGCCCGGGGCAGCTCATCTCCCGCAGAGCAGCACGGCTGGAGACAACTCACCACAAAAAAAAGCCAACAAACGTTCTGAAACTGGAGGCTGGATGCTGCTGTAGTATTCACTGACAGCTGTGGCAAGCGCTGGGGCTGCTGCCTTTGCCCCAAGGAGGAATAGTAGGCTGCTGACTCACACATCCAAGGCCTTCTGGATCATTTGGGAAGGCAGTGCACTTTCTCCCTTTCCCACATTACACTGAGCACTAATGTATGACACAGAAGGGAGGAGAAGGTTGCTCAGGACAAAGACATAGCAACAGTCCCAGAAGGATGATGTGCTGGGAAGTGAACAAGGACATGGGCCAGCAGGGAACTCCCAAAAGTACCCCCAAGTTTGGACAGGGGCAGAGGCCTTGGGATCCAACCTGGTTTGTGCCATGCAGGGCATCTGTTGTGCAGTGCCTGCTGCAATCTTGTGGATGCAGCACAAGACAGGAACTAAAACATCAATCTCTTTATTTAAATGGCAAGAAACAACAACATCCAAACAGTCAAAGTTGAAAAGCAACGGGAACACAGGCTTGTGCCAGGCCCTGGGCCGGCTGCAGCCAGCACCCTCACATAGTTACAAAAATACAATCCTACAACAGCGTCTAAGAAACACAGACCCAGGTATTGCACAGAATGCCTGCCCTCAGGGGGCAGAGCAACGAACACCCCCTCCTTCTTCACCAAAATATAAGCAGGGTTGGAATTGCACAGCAACTCAGCTCACAGGTGCATGGAGGGGCCAGGCAGGGATGGGGACAGTGTGTCTCTCAACTACCTGTACAAAACCTATAAGCGAGAAAGGGGAAAGCTGAGGCTCTAAACGCCTCTGGACCAAGTTGAGCATCCCGTCTAAGGCAGCAGTGGACCTCTGAGATGACAGTGCCTTGTCTCAGTGGCCTGCCACCAGTGCTGATGAGAACTCCAGGCACTTCTGGAGTGTCCCAGCTGTCAATGCGTTAGTACACTATCATTATTTGCCAATACTGCCACTGGCCCCTGGGCACTGTACACTGCCCTGTGCCTCTGTTCCCCAGTACAGCATCCCCCACCCTGCAAGGAAACCCTGCCCCTGGACAAAAAGTCTGAAGGGTATTCTGGTTCCCTACAGTATTCTCATACCCTTTTCTTGGTAGTAGGAGGGATTCAAACAGTGCCACCCAGCACTACCCTGTGGGCACAGCTCCGTGAGTGCAGAGGGACTGCACAGACCACACACAGCAGCAGCAGTGTCCTCTCCTGGAGCCAAGCTGTGAACAGCAACCCCCTTCACAACCACTGCCCACCCAGAAGTGCCAAGCAGGTCTACTAGTCTCAGAGCCATGAGCTTTCCTCCTCTGTGGGCACCTCCTGGTCTCAGAGACTCAGTTCTGCAAAAGCCTTGCTGAAGGCCTGGCTTGTTGTCTCTGCATCAAATGCTCATAGCATCAACAGGCGAGATGGATTGTGGTGCCTCATGCCCTGTGGCAGGTGGTTGGTGAAATTCCATCCCATTGCAGGCATGACTCAGGGCTAGGAGTCCTGATGGTTCCTCTTTCTGATAAAACTGGAGAGGGTGAGCTCATGGTCTGCCCAGGGGGGTTGTGTCTCAGTTACATGAGCTCTCAAGCTTTCCCTACAAAGCCCTGTGCCTAGTTCGGGGAACAGCAGGAGTCGGACTAAGAGGATGCATGTTGCCAGGCTGCAGGGCAGGAGGGGATCCCTGAGAGCAGCACTTGACCCCAGCACTGCCTGTCCAGCCCTGTGCTAAGTCTAGCATTGAGGGCAAAACTGAAGCAGGGAGGGCAGCTGAATCCAAGTCAGCATTTGGGAAATGCAACAGCAGTCACCGCTGCCACTGCTCCAGTTGAGTGCAGCTCTCCATCATCCTGCAAAGGGCTCACAAAGAGATGCTCAGTAGAGTGGGTGCACAAACTGTTCCACCCAGCCCCATGGAGAGAAGTGTGGTGGGAGGGTTTGGTAGCCTTCCTCCATGCCATCCCAGCCCTGAGTCAGACTGCTGACTGAGCACTAAAGGCCCATGAGGAGGGCACCTGCTGCCCTACTTCCAGATGCACCAGTCCCAGATGCTCTGAGGAAAGGCTGGATGCAGAAGTGACTTCCCTCCTGCTGCAGGAGGCTCTGGGTAGGGCAACAGAGAGACCTGGTACAGCCCCAGGAGGGAGGAGAAGGCAGGACCAGTAAGTTGTGGTGCTTCCTTTGCCACAAGTCTCAGCTCACAGCCTCTGCAGGCTGTCCATGCAGCCTGTGCCTCCCACAGCTGTGCCAGACAGCAGAGGAGGAACAGGACACAAACCTAGCCAAGCACCTAAAAGAGGGGCACTGCTAGCAGAGAGAGGGGCTGAGCAATGATATCCCACAAGGATCATAGGTAGGAGCCTGTGGAGGGGGGCACTGGCATTACTCCCATGAACAAGGGTGACAGGGCTTCAGCCTGGCCTTCATCCTCCAACATGGCTGGGGGATAAGAGCCCACCTAGGGCAGGGAATGTGGTGAATGAGAAGTGAAGGGTTGGACACACAAAGGATCAGGCTTCAAGTCTGAAATACCCATTTTCCTCATGGAGTCCCAGCCCAGCCCTGGGGCAGAGCTCTTCTGTATCCATCTCCAGGGACCAGGTTGGCATCTGGGGAGGGTTGGGCCAGATACAGCTCTGCCAGCTGGCATTGTCCTCTTCTCATCCTGCACGAGCTGGCTTGGGCTAAGGCACGCCAAGCACTACACAGCTGTCTCCTGGTCCTCTCGCTGGATCATCTGGTAGTGCTGTCGGTTCTCGAGGTAGGCAGCTAAGTCGGGGTCATTGGCTTTCTCAGCACGGTGCTTTGGGGTGTCTCCCTGCACAGAGGAGGCAAGAAGTCAAGAGTGCCAAACACTGCCTAAACACTGCCTTGGCACCCAAGGGTGTTCCCATTCCCCCACGTGGCTGCATCCAGCAGAGCCTGCAGCCAAACACCGAGTCAGGGAGGAGCCAAATGCCCATGTGCTCACCATGGGATCAAAGTGTGCTCCTGAGGAGCCTGACTACTGCAGCCCTGGAAGCTGTCCCCTGAAGGGAAGGGCCATCAGCTCCAGGCATGGGCTAGGACATGACTGACCCTGGGCAGCACAAGTCACCCAAAAGACAAAGGCTGGTCTCCATGACCTGCTCTTCCCCTGTGCTGGGGAGGCAGGCGGGAAAGGGTGAGGAATGAGGGGTATGTCAGGGGAATGCCCAGGAATACCAACCCCCCTTCCCCCTCACAGCCTGGCTAGGGCTCCAGCTCCCGGAGGAGGATCACATTTCACCAGCTTATTGCAGCCATCTGGATTGTGTCCACTAATGAACTCCCGCACTCCATAAAAAGCAAATCTGTTAACAGCTCCCAGCTCTGTCTCCTCTCCCCCTTCCCTCCCCCTGCTCCTTGCTCCTCCTCTCCAAGTGCCCAGGCTCTGCTGTACCACTGAGAAAGGCCACAGAAACCTGGCGCTCTGCCGCTGCCATTGAAAACCAGCCCTGGAAGGGATACCCGTACTGCCTGGCTCATCCCCTGGTGCACAGTAGGGCATGGGCAGCTGCAGCAGTGTGCCGGGGCCTCCAGAGCAGCCGTAGTTCTTCATCAGAACAATGGACTCAGACATGCAGAGCCCTCCCCTGGGCCTGGATGTGGCTGTGCACAAAAGCCCCTCCACGTGTGGCTGCAGAGAGGTATCATGCACCCAAGAAATCTCTTTGGGATGTGCACCCCAAGACTGGGCACACCCCGTGGTCCTGCACACATGGCCCCGCAGCTAAGGGACGGAGACCACTCTGCACTTTGGTGCTGGCTCTCCTCGATGGCTTCCTCCCCACATGCCCTGAATGCAATCACTCATTTAACAGAGGAGGAATTGAGCTTCTTTCCTGTTCCCCTGCAGAAGCTCCTCTGCATCACTGCCTGCCTGCAGCCTGAAACTGGAGCTGCCAGGGCCTCTCTGCCCGGCTGGGCTAAGGCAACTGATAAGGCTCAGCCTCCCTCACCACTGCAGGGAGTGAGATCAGCCTGCTCCAAACTCGTGCTACAGGTCTGCCGCTGGGGTTTCTAATGAGGTGGATCCTGCCTGTGCAAGCAGGCTGTGACCCGGAGCCCAGGAGAGGTCATTGCAGCAGCAGGCAGGGTCCCCAGGCAGCCACAAACTCGGCATGTGTTTGCACAGGCACGTGCAAACCCATTCCCTGGGGCAGGCGCGTGCCTGAGCAAGTCTCCCTTTTGTGCTGGCAGGTTGGGGACTGTTCCTCTCCTTCAGGCAAATGAGGGGGCTGGTGACAGAGAGGGGCCATGTCCCCCGAACTGCCCTCTCCTCTTGCCTCTGCCAGCTGAGTCTCCATTCAGGGCAGCCCCACTCTGGGCAGTGTGCAAGGCCTAAGCCTTAAACAGAACCAAGGAAGAGAGATGGGGAGCCGGAGATTATCTGTACTGCATAATCCTGGCAGCTGGCAAATAGAGATGTGCATTGTCTAAATTGAACCCCAAGCTCCACCAGCACCAGCACCCCTCAACTGGGCTGCTAACTGGTGTCCCAGACCCACAGATTGCACTCTCTTGGCTTGTTCTGCTACATCATCTCTGCTACAGCCCATCACTACAAGCCTCTACCAGAGAGATCTGACCACATCTTCTCTGCCATATGCTATAACTCTTCTGCCAGGGCTGGCACAATTCTCTGACACTAAGGCACAGCTCAATTAACTCGGCATGTGAGGGAAAGTGCTGCCACTGCTTGCTCCTGCTCCCCGCAGGCCAGCTTCACCCGCCAAGAGCAGCTCCCAGATCCCTCATCATGACTGCCGGTGGGGGAGAGCGGGGGGAGTCCTGCAGCTGGGAGGGAGCTTTCAGGGAGAATGTCCTTGCCCTGACCCCTGAGGGTGGGAAGGGGGAGACAGGGATGAGACATTCCAGCCCCTTGCTTCTAATTTAATAAAACAACAGGGAGAGAATCACCAGGAGAAGAGGGATTTAACCCTTCTGTAGCTGGGCTCTACTGAGCAAGCATAAGTATGGGTGCTCCATGTCAGCTCCTCTCTGACTGGCAAACACCTCACCCAAGGCACCCCTGCTCTGCTCTCCTGCTAGCTCTGTTGCTTGCCAGCCTTCTGGTCACCCCAGAAAGCCACACTGCCACCATTCCCACTGTCACCTGCAAGTCTGTCTTCATGAGCGAGGCCCCGGCCTCCACGATGTAGTGGCAGATAGTGCGCTGGCGTAAGGCTGCAGCCTGGTGCAAGCTGGTTTCACCGCTGGGGAGGAGAAAGCGGGAGATGTGAGATGTCCCCCTGAACAGGGACAATCAGCACATGCAAGTGGCAGTAAGAGACAGAGATTCAGCGGCAGCAGGAGCTGATGGTGAGTTGTGTTTTGTCCAGGCAGCCCTGGCAGAGGAGGGGGTGCTACTCAGGGGCAGTCTGTCCAAAATGGACTGGGATTCATGGCTGGCAATTAGAGCAAGGGCAGCTGAAGTGCCCCTGTGAGTGGTCACGTCGCAGAGGGTCTGGCCAACAGGTAATGCAAGTCAGGTAGTGACTTACTTCTCCTCCTCTGTAGCATCAAGGATTTCTGAAGGAGCTGTGGAAAGAAAGAGTGCAGGTGAGTGAGACCTGGCTCCAGGGCAGAGACAGACCTGCCTACTCCCTGGTCACAGTCTGCATCATTTCATAGGGGCTGCTATTTTCATGCTGCTTGCAAAAGTCCTAGCTCCAAAGAACTCAGGTCAGCAATGGCATCTGAGCCCAGCTGATCCCAGGAAAGGAGAATTGGTTGTGGACTCACTACAGAGAAATGTCTAAATAAAAATAAAGCTGTCTGTATTTCAGTGGGAACTGCCAAAAACAACAGGTCAGCTGCCCTGAAGGCAGAAGCAGAACACTGAGAATGTTGCCCAGAGGCACACTGATCCCTGCCAGGATGCAGCAATAGCCATGAGGACACCCCAGTACTGGCAGACAGATGCCAGGAAAAGCCCATACACCAGAAGCATGATGTAGCAAACCCAGAGGGAAGGGATGTAAGCCCAGGAGTACTCCCTCTGAGCAGAGGGTTGATTTTTTTTTTTTGGCTGTCAGATTCCTTTGCTAAGAGTGGTACTCTGGCTCCAGCTCACCATTCTCGATGATGTATTTGACGATGTCCTTGCTTCCTGATTTGACAGCATGGTGGAGGACAGTCTGGCCTGAGGAGTCTCGCACCATCAAGTCTCTTCCAGCTCGGTGCAGCTCTTGGAACTACAGGATTGTCAGATTGTTCAGGATGAGTTGCATTTCCCAGCTTCAAGCCCCACCATTATGTACCTAGAATGCCTGACAGGTTGTGTGGATACTCGGGGCTGGTGGGGAGCTTTGTCCAGCTCAGCCATGCTACCAAGCCTCTTCCCTTCTCCTCCCTTTGTGTTCCCCAGGAGATGAACCAGGGCTCCTTGCCAGAAGCCTGCCTGGCTTCCAGCCACCACTCCTGAAGGAAGGCCCTTGACAGGCACTGCTCCAGGGCAATTGGGGAGCATGGCTGGCAGGGCTTCCCTTAGCCCAAGGGGCACATCAGCCCAGGAGCCAGCCCTGGCTGCTCATTGCAGCAGGCTGCTGGAGCACCCACCTTGCTGAAGTTGCCACTCTTGGCAGCTTCTATCAGAAGATCATCTGCAAAGAGAGACACGTCAGGGTCAATCAGAAAAGTCAATCTGTAACACAGTTTATCTAATCCTGGAGACAAGAGTTGGGCACCAGAGGTGTGGAGCAGGAGCACAAGCTCCTCCATGGATTAATGCCTTGGTCAGACTGCATTTACATGGCTCCTCCACCTTCAGGAATGTAAGAAACAAGACAGGGGAAGGAAAGAGACACCATGTAGCTAGGGGTGCAGCCAGACCTCAGCCCAAGAGAGATGCATGTGCAGGGGGAGTAGTCTTTGTCCTTGGGCAGCATAACTTGTGATGAAAGTGGGGAGCAGGTCTCCTGGGCATCAGCCTGCAGCCAAGACACCTCTCACCAATGATTCACTCACACCTCCAAGCTTCAATCAAGCTTCAGGAAATTCCTTCCATTTGTTCAGCTTGGTGAGGCCCCTGATCTAGTATTCCCACCTCCCCAGGGAGAGGCAGAGACAACCTCCTAACCCAGTCCACAGTGCTCAGCTCTGCAGGTGGGGGATTAACCCCTTGCCACATCATTTCCCACATGGTGGAGCTGGGAAGGCGCCTGGCTGGGCCACTCCACAAATCACTGTCAGGTCTCTTATGCTCACCTCTGGGTCACCCGCCTGCAGGGCTCCATGTTTCAGGACACATGGAACAACAGGGCTCCTCTCAGCTCACCAGGGAAAGGACTGGCCAAAAAACCCATGGCAGGAAAACAAAAGAGTGCAGCCTGAGAGGGGATAAGACCAGGGGTAGGACTCACTCACCTTTATGTGGGAGGCAGCACTCAGGCTCAGCGCTGGAAGGGAAGATGAGAAAGTGTAAATAACCCTGCCAGTCCTGGCAGCAGATGGCCCTACTGGGCATGCCACCATTAGAGGGATGGAGAAACCTGCCTGTGGCACCCTTCCCTGATCTGGGTTCTTCCCCATCCCCACTCCCATTTCTACTGCTGTTACTGGCACCATTGCTCATCCATACCCAACACTGGCCTTAGTCTGGCTGGAAGACACCCATGTCCTTTGCCCCATGGGCCAGGTGCTGGAGCTTGACCCCATGGCTGAGCCCCCTGGGGATGCCCCACTGTTCAGGGCAGTGCTGGCAGAAGGACAAGGGAAACAGGATGTCCATCTCATCTCTTGGTCTTACTCAACACTGAATTCCTGCTTACTTCCAGGGAGCTCCCCTGTAATCTGGTCCAGGGATTAATGCTGTGAAGCCAACCCTAGTTCTCCCATCACTGCCTGTTCTTCCTGAGGCCTAGCATGCTCATTCCAGACTCACCTGGGGGCAGGAGAGGAGGGTGGAGAGGAGGAAGAGGAGGGAAATGCAAAATGGTGCCCAGGGGGTGTGGCAGATGAGTCCACCAGGTCAGGCATGGCAGGAGAAGTGCTCACAGTCTGAGTGACCACTAGCTCTGGGTCCAGCACATAGAGCTCATCCTGAGAGATCTCTGTCACATAGTTGAGGTGTTCCTGAAAGACAAGTCAGGACATGCTTCCGCAGAAGCAAGACCTTCTTCTGCAAAACTCCATCCCCTCATATCCCATTGGGTGGGTTTATGGCCCATCCATTTGTTCAGCAGGCCAATAGCGGCTTAAGCAGTCTTGTGCCTGGGAGCCTTTGCATCTCCTTGTTCTCTTTAGGCTTCCTATTTCCTGCCACCTTATCAATCTTTTAAACCTTATCTCCATGTCCTCCTCCTCAGTTCATTAGAGAAAGTATCTCATACTGCCCCCAGCTGGTGGGTCCCCTGACCAGTCCTGCTATGTTTGCTATTCCTTACCTGCTGCACTGGAAGGGCCTGCAGGCAGCTTTCAATCCAAGGTTCTGTGCTATCACCCAGGCTTCTTCCCTTTTCTCCAGAACCCTGGAGCTGCCAAGCCTGTTCCCAGGCCAGGCTCATCATGCCATCCCTTTGGGGGATGCTAAAGGGCAGGGCAGTGGTATGAGACCTGTGTGGCCCCAAGGCTATGCCTGCCTGTTGGTCTGTGTGCAGGTGGGACACCCAAGCACCTTCCCAGGGGGATGACAGTGCAGGATGAGGCTGCACTCACCTGTGCCCGGTCTATCCTGTAGAACCGATCGGCCGTGGTTGCTGTAAGACAGGAACAGAATGAGACAGGCTGATCCTTGGTGTGAGACAAGGGAGGTGGCCTCTTCCCACCGTGAGTGACAGTGAGCTATCCAGACACTTCATGGCTTCCACAGAGGATATAGCAAAGCAAACAACAGCCCCTGACCAGAAGCAAACCACTTCTCTTCATGATTATGCTGGTGTCTTCACCCTAGAGGCAGCCCCTTAGGCCTAAAGACCACCATGCCCCTGTGGAACATGCCTTTGCTTGCTATCTACTCCTCAATGACTCCTGGCAGGGAGCCTGTAAGGCAAGAACACAACTAGCTGATGCCATGGCCTCTCTGGGGGCTTTCAGGTGCTCCAGCATTATCCTGACTAGATGAATCTCAGGGCTATGCAGTGCACATCTCAGCATTCCCTTATACCAGGTGAGAACTGCTGTGATTAACATGGAGCACCTTGTCAACAGTGCTCAGAAATGGGGACACTACAGGAGGCTGGGAGAAGAGAGAGCTCAGCTTCCTGCTGACTTGACTAAGGACCTCCATGAAGCCACTCAGAGCATTCTGACTGCCAGGCACAACAGAGCATGCCACCACCAGCTGTAGATCCAAGCCCCTGTCTCCTAGGATGGCACGGGAGCTTCAAATCAGTCTCCAGCCTGTCTGAGTGCATCCCTCTGCTCATTCCTCTTCCTTAGAGAAGAGATCACCACAGAGAGAGAAAAGCTCCAACAGAGCAAGTGGCCATGCTGGACCCAGACACACACAGCCACCACCCCTAGGGGAGCAGGGAGGGGCTACAGACTTAGGGCATCACCAAGGGAGACCAGGACAGGTAAGAGCACAGTGCCAGGACAGCTGGATTCCCATGCAAGGCAGCATTTCCCCAACATCCGGACAGGCTGCTGGTGCCAGTCCAGGAGAGGCTGCTGCAGTGGGATCCTCGCAGACTCAAGGAAGTTCTCTGCAAACAGAGTGAGGACATGCCAGGGCAGGCGAGAAGAGTGAAAGAGCCATGTTTATACTGGATATTTGCATCCAGGGAGCTACTATTCAAGGCCTATAATTCAGCCACTTGAATAACCTGTGCTGTGTTGAATGAGACTCTAGTCTCTTTCCTGACACATTTTCCTGAGCCCAGAGCTTCTGGGACACTAACAGGAGAAGAGAAAGCAGCCCTGGTACAGCAGTCCTGAAAGTGACACCAGGGAGCAGCAGCATCGGCAATACCATACACAGGGCTGGAACCTTGAAAGGGGAAGCTGCATCCGCTCTGCCTAGCACGAGGCTTCCCAGGCCCACTTTGGTTGTGCTCTACACACTGCTTGCTGGGATGTCAGAGAGATGAAATGCTACCAACGGACCTTTCACTCGGCCAGCTTCCAGGTACAGAGGGAGCTTTTTGGTCAGAGAAGGCAAAGGGAGGTGAGAAAGCTGCTTTCAGGCCGGGGAGAAGCAGCAGCTGGAGCCCTGGAGGCTGCTCTCCCATAATACGTGATGCTCATGGTGAGCCGAGCTCCGAGCACGCTGGAGCAGGGGGGCCCCCTGCCTGCACAACACAGGAGAGCATCCCCAGCAGTCCCGCAGCGACAAACACACGCCACCAAGCTGCCTGCAGCTCCAGGGGCAAGAGAACCACAGAATCCCCTTGCTCCACTCCGGGTCAGCAGCCAGACTTGCAGCCTGGGGGAAAACACTGCTTTGCTCAGCCCCAAAGACCCAGCATCCGGGAGTCCCAAACCTCGGAGATTCCCTATGGTTTGTCACTGAATGTTTGTTCTCTCACCCCCCAAATTCACAGAACCACAGAATGATCAAATTGCTTAGGTTGGAAAAGACCCTTAAGATCATCAAGTCCAACCATTAAACCAACACTGCCAAGTCCACCACTAAACCACGTCCCTAAATGTCACATCTACACATCTTTTAAGTATCTTTAGGGATGGGGACTCATCCACTTCCCTGGGCAGCCTGTTCCAATGCTTGATCACCCTTTCAGTGGGAAAAAAAAATTCTCCTTGATGCAACTTGAGGTCACTTATTTCCCTTCATCCTCCTGCTCATTACTTGCAAGAAGAGATCAACACAATTTGACAAAACCTCCTTCCAAGCAGTTGTAGACAGAGATAAGGTCTCCCCTCAGCCTCCTTTTCTCCAGGCTAACCAACCCCAGCTTCCTCACCTACACCTCCTAAGATTTGTGCTCCAGACCCTTCACTGTGGGAACGGAGCTAGCTGGGATGGATAATGGCTTAGCCCAGGTAGCTTATGCAGAAACCACAAACCTGAGACCATGGGAGGTGGGATACTCAAAGGATGGAAATTAGGATGCTGATGGCATCATTCCAAAATAGGTCATGTCTCTAGTTCTGGTTCTCTGTTTGTTTGGGACCTTTGACATATAAAGTCATGTCCTTATCCCGCATTTGGGACCCCTACCCCCAGAGATAACCTTACATATTGTTCAGTTAGCCCTGCCCCCACATCTTTGGATGCTGCCCCTCAGACCATGCCGTCTCTGTGTTTGTTGTTTTACCACCATTAAAGTTTTATTTTTTGGGCACGCTGTCGTTCCCGTCCCTCTACATATTTTGCCATGCTCCACCTGGCTGGACTGGACCCGGAATCACAGTGCTCACTGTGAAACTTCACCAGCTCCATTGCCCTTCTCTGGACATGCTCCAGCACCTCAATGTCTTTCTTGCAGTAGGGGCCCAAAACTGGATGCAGGATTCCTGGTGTGGCCTCACTAGGGCTGAGTACAGGAAGACAATCACTCCTCTGGTCCCACTGACTACACTTTTCTTGATTCAGGCCAGGGTACCATCAGCCTTCTTGGCCACCTGGACACAATCAGAGACTGAAATATTTCATGCCTCAAACACTGATATAAAGTTTTGCTCTTTATAACTTTTTATAAAAAAGCTACAACCAAAGAAGCCTCCCTGAAGATACCTGACTGGGACTTTGGACTGAAAGTCAAACTGCTGAGATTAGATAAAGGTAAAATCCATTCTTCAATCATCTGAAACAAACAAGTAAACAAGGAAAAGAATGTGAGCCTAACCCTGCAGTCATGCCAAGAATCAGGCTGTAGCCCACAGACCCATTTGCTGGGAGCAGGTTTGCACAGATGTCCCCAAACCAAGGTGAGGGGAGGAAGTTTTGGTGTATTGTAACTTCTGCTCAAGGGTTGTGAACTCATCCTCCCTTACACAAACTGGCTGTGGAACCCCCAACCCTGGGAAGGCTACATCCACAGGACATTCATGTGAGGAGCAGCTGAGGGGGTGCACTAATCCATCAAAGGCCCCCCAGAGTGCCCCCAGAGTAATTCCTGAGGCCTTGCACCACAGGACTGCACGTGATGCAACAAATGTGGAAGAGACAATGGCAAACTCCCTACCCTCTGGGAGGTGCCTGGATTTTCCTACCTGGCCTGAGCATGTATTAACCCATCAGATTATATGCTTTTTGGGAGGACCCTCACCACCAAGAAGAACAGCTGGAGAGGATCAATGGAGCATCACTGCGATCCACAGAGTGGTGATACTTCCCTTATTCTGTCCCTGTTACTCTCTTTCTCTCCCCGCCTCCTATTTTCTATTTCTTTCTCTTCCTCTCTCTTTCTCATATTTACTATCAAATAAAACCCATACAATTGTCACTGGCGTATGGTCTCACTTGCACCTTAATTCAGGCAGGAGCATTCCTAAGAACCTTAGCAATCAGATGCTGACAGACACACACACTGAATCATGTTCAGATGCTCTCAGCCAGCACCCTCAGGTCCTTTTCTGCTGGGCAGCTTTCCAGCCCCAGTTCCTCCACCCTGCAGCACTGCACAGCGTGGTTGTGACCCAAGGGTGACATTTGCTTTGTTGAACCTCATGCAATTGGCCTTGGCCCATGATCCAGCCTGTCCAGATCCTTCTGCAGCGCCTTCCTGCCCTCCAGCAGATCAACACTCCCACCCAACTTGTCTCCAAGTGACTGAGGCTGTCCTGTGCTCCTCGTCCAGACTGATAAAGATAATAAACAGGACCAGGCCTGATACTGAGCCCTGGGGATCACCACTGGTGACCAGCCACCAGCTGGATATAACTCCAGGCACCACCACCCTCTGGACCCAGCCATCCACCTGGTTTTCTACCCAGTGAACAGTGCACTCATGTGAGCCACAAGCAACCAGTTTCCCCAGGAGAATGCTGTGGGAAACAGTGTTGAACATCTTACTGAACTTCAGGTGGACAACATCCACAGCTTTTCACTCCCACTGAGCATGTCACCTCGACACAGGAAGAGATCAGCCTGTCTCCTTCCTTGCCTGTCCCCTCTGAAGTGTTTATAGCCATCCATTGCAGCACTCCAGTTGTGTGACTAGTCCCACCATGTCTCTGTGATGGCTACTATGTCTTTTGGCTCCTCCTGTTTGTAGCCCATGCTGCACGCATTGGTGCCGATGCACTTCAGCTGGGCTACTGATTCCTCCACTTTTTTGGACATAGGAGCTGTAATTCCTATGCCCTAATTCTCGGGTGCTTCATTGGCTTCTAATGCATTGGTAACCCTTGGATCTTTGCAGCCACATGGATCTCCATCCCCTACTTCCTTGAGCTGGCAGACCAAAGGACCTTGCTAGCACATCATCAGACCCAGTCAGTACTCCTAGGGGAGGGTGATACTCACAGTCCAGGAAGCACCACTTGGGTGACAGCTTCTGGAATGACAGTGTCTTCGGCTTGGCTCCATCTCCCTCCTGCATAATAAAAGAGAGGATAAAGATATAACTTATGGCTTCTGCATCTCTCTTCAGAGCATTGCTCCTGCTTTGGGAGGTCCCTGCAGACACAGAGGACCACAGGCACTTGGATGAAATTGAACACAGGCACAGCACACTGCAACAGGGAGCATCATGGGACAGACTGGAGCTGACTGTAAAGCAGTGTCACAAGATGAGCCCATGAGACGGGCACAGTGGACACAACAGAGGGGCCCAGAGGACAGAGAGAGACCATACACACCTGAAAGAGCAGGCGCTCTAAAGCAGAGGGCTGTGCAGGGAAATCCTGCAGAAAGGCAAGGTGTCCTGTTACAGCCTGTGTCTCAGCAGCCCCCCAGTACCCCTCTCATCTCACTGGAGTTACTTAATGTGCTGCCATATCTGGCCTTACACACTGTCTGGCCAAGGTACCTGGTCCTTGCCTGGCTTTAAGGTCAGAGCACAGTGCTTGCCCAAGGAGTGAGAAGAGATAAACCATGAGGTGACCAAGGAACGCCAGCCACACTGCACAGTTTTAAAGGTGCAGGAGATTGCAGGAGCATAAGTCTACCACACTGACACAGCAGGAAAGCATTACCCTGTGAACTCAGGAGCTGCTAGCCATGTTCCTGCCTCTGTGTCTTCACCAGTGCACCTGGGCACAAAATGGGCAGGGGGCACGCATACAGAGCAGGCACAGCAAGAGGCAGATGCCAGTGTGCCAGCCCGGGCAAGCAGCTCTGCAACTCAGCTCTGAGGGACTCTACACATACATTGGATGGGATTCCAAGAGGCACAAGAGCCAGCTAACAGCAGACTAAGAAATGTCCTTTTGATCTTCTGTGCAACAATCAGATTGAGCAGTGTAGCACCAGGAGCCACACTATGGGCTTAGAAGGCATTGTTCACCAGGAGCAAGTTACCCAGTCTGTGTACAGGTCACAGACATGTGCTAGTACATTGCAAGGACACAAAAATTAGCGCTTGCAACTGAGAGGAGTGGGAGGGGTTAGAAACCTAATCCAGGTGCCTGGAGAGGGCAGCGCTGACAGGAAACACAGAGCCTGTGGAGGGCTGAACGGTTATAGGCCCTACAGGATATGTGCTGGCGTTTTATACTACCCTGTAGTTTTTCAGGGTCACTCTCTGGTCTTGGAGAAGAGTCAGAAGAGCAATGCTGAAAAAGAAGCTGCCAGACAGCAGGGAGCAACAAGGCATCCAGCGTGGGACCCTGCCTCCACCACACGGTGAAGGCAAACCGTGACCTCTTAGCGCGACCCAAAGCAAGAGTGTGTGTGGCAGTGTGTGCAGGTGGCTTAGAAATCCTTTCCCTGAGTCCCTTCATTCTCAGTACTCAGCCATGACCACTTTTCATGCAGAGACTCACCTCCTGCAGCTTCTCAATCTGGGTCCGGCATAACTCCAGGTCACTGTCTCCTGGAACCACGATGATCCCCAGTGGCACAGCTGGAGGACAGGGCACAGGCACAACTCAGTGAGCAGCCCATGCCCTATTCCCAAGACCTCACACAGTTTAGCTACAAGCTTTCCCAGACTTGGGGACTGCAGCTCCCACCCCCTGGTCACTCAGCTGGTCACTCACAGGCTTCCTTGAGCTTTTCCTTGTCGTAGTTCAGTGCCTCATAGTCGCGCATGCTGATTCTGCTCACCCGGATCCGCAGCCGCTCGGGCACTGGCTGCTGGCTGTGTGCAGGGGGCAGGGAAAAAGGAAGATATCAGAAAATAACAGCCTGCTTTCTCCTTATTCCCCTCATCCCTCCAAAACAGGCGAGAGCACAGTATTGCATAGACGGGGGGAGGAGCTTGGCACCAGCAGCTTCTCCAGCATCAGGGTCTGACCTGATCCCTTCCTAGACCCTCCCCAAGAAAGGACTGAAATGCCTTTGCCAGTCACGGATCAGTCCCATCCCTTTCTCTGCCAACTGTCCTTCCTTGGAGAGGAGGTGGCAGATCAATCTGAGGAACCTACTCATTGAGCAGAGGCATGGAGTTGCGCCGCTTGGTCTTCTGCACCATGTTGGCTTGGTTGCGCAGAGAGATGTGGATGCAGGAAGGTGCCAGCTTGCAGGGTTCTCCATCAACCTGCATGGGGATGGCCTTGGACGTGGTGAGAACCACCTGTCGGCACTGACAGAGCCGCTCCCCATGGCCACCGACTTGCAAGGCAGCCTGTGAAAGGGTCCAGAGTGAGAGCAGAACATGGACTGAGATTGGGATGAGGGGAACATCCATTGTCAGCTGGATGTTACAAGTGAATCAAGTTCTGAGGGTCTCGGGTTTGATTTCAGTGAGAAGGGACCCATAGAGGACCAGGGCATGACAGCACCTCACCTAAATCTTAGAGAGCAGATATTGTCACATAAGCCAGCACCACAATTCCTCCAAAGAGGATCTGTGGAGTTGTGGGCTGGCTGACACCTGGTCAGTGGGCCCATTCACTCCCCTGGCTGCTACCTACAACTGGCAACAGCACTGACTCACCAGTGATGTCATGGTGAAGCCGATAACTTCAATGCAGCCATCATCATGGCGTTGGGGCTCGAAGTCATGATGCTCCCCAGGGTTGCCCCAGGGCATGGTGCCTGCACAGTACCTGTGAAAGGACAGGAAGACGTGCCTGAACTGGCACCCCAAATCCAGGCAAGGATCTACGTAACAGGTGTGAGAAGCCCAGCACATGAAGACAGGCCCTGGGGGTGCTCACCTTGGGATGTTAAGGAAGACCAGGCACTGGGGTTTCAGGTCCTGAATCTTGGAGGTCAGGTCTGTCCCATCACACTAGAGACAACACAGGGATGTTCAGGCTGCTGTAAAGGGGAGCCTGGTCCATCCTACTGACTAAGGAAGAGATGGCCTCCCCTCCCTCCTCTGCTCTCTATAGTGAGCGTTTTTCAAGACGGGAAGCTGATGATCCCAGAAACATATTCGCTCCCCAACCCTGATATATGCAGACTGCCAAAGGACATTCCTCATGCCTCCACAGCTCATCCCCTCCCTGGACCAGAGCACCCCGGCACACTCACAACCAGCCTGACATGCTTCGCCAAGTCTTTGGAGCTTCCGGTGAGGAAGTCAGAGAAGGCCGTCTGCCAAGGTAAGAGACAGAGTTAGTGCCCAGGTATTCACTGGAATGGGCAGCCAGTAAGCCACTGACCTGCCACACACCTCAGCTGCTGAAACCTGCAAACCCCACTTTCCATCCCCTTCTCCTCCAGAACAACCCGATCCATTCCTCTTACTATTCTGCCTACCGAAAACCCTGAGGCACCTTCACTAACACGCTCTAATATTCCCTTGCCAGCTCAGTCCTGACTTTAGGAAAGAGCTGGCAAGATGAGTCTCCTCCAGTAAGACTCAAGTCACAAGAGACAAATTCTATCTCAAACTGTAATGAAGTACCACAAAACAGAGCTGAGGAGACCCCATCTAGAAATTTCAGGAGGGACAGCATGGTCCCCTTTGGGTTTAACTGTGCAGACAGGAAAAAAGACAAGCAGGACAGATGTGAGATGGCATGGAGCACCACTTGGCCTTTAGTACTGCTCCAATACCAGTCACCAGACACATGGCTAGAAAGTATATTGAGGATGGGGAGACAGAGGAACAAAGATGATACTAAGATGCAAAGCTCTAGAGGTGAGATAGAGGTGAGACAGGAGGGTGGTGCAATTAGCCAGGAAGCTGTAACTGGTCCAAGGTATATAATAAAAGACCAAAGTAGTGTGTAGAGTATGGAAAGGCTTCCTTTTCCTCTGCAGGGGGGATAGCCTGCCTTCCCACAGCTCCAGGGAGGTCCTGCCTGGGTGACCACCCGTGAGCTTGAGATCAAGAACAATAGTGGCAGGAGATCAATACAGCAACTGTACTGCAGGACACAGAGCAAGCTGTGCTGCCAGCAGCACTCGCAGCCAAAGGGGAGCTGTGACTCCCAGCACTGCATTTCTCCAGCAACTCTTCAGCTTCAGGCTGGGGGGCTTAGCTTGGGTGCATGTGAAGGTCCATGTAACTTAAATGGCTTAGTTTAGGGTGCAGACAGGAGGCAGGTCCACGCCTGTGCTGTAGTTGACGTTAAGGCTGCTATGATGGCAGGCTCAGATACCCCCCCCACACTCACCCCAGCATAGAACATTTTATTCCGAAACCGGCTGTTGAACTTCTCTGGGTTGGCCTCTAGGGAAAGGAGAAAAAAGTCCAGGTCACTGGCCTACGTATGGAAATATTTCACTTGCCAGCTCTCCTCAGACACAGCTTTCCAGCCAGCCTCAGCCAGGGGTCTGCCCCCAGCTTCTTTCCTGTGCAGGCACCCCTCTCCCCCCTCTGCAGCTGGGACTTGTTCCTCTCATGTTTCACCTCCAGCTCTGTCCCTGAAGCAATTCTCTTGTTCATCTTCCTGAGTAACCCACAAACAAAACCAGGCCCATCCCACAGACCCCGACTGAGTCCTGCCACTGCCTGTACCTCGGGATTCGTGGAACTCCAGTGTCACCCGTGCGTCAAAGCCAAGGCTGAAGTAGTTATTAAAGACATCCAAAGGGAGCTGAAATGGAAAGGAGAAGTAAGGATGAGGCTGCCAGCATAAGCCCATGGCAAAGACGAGGTCAGGTTTACAGCAGCAGAGCAACTACAGTGCCCATGAGGCTGAGGAACCCTGCTTGCCTTTTCCCTAGGAAAATACAGAGGTCACCAGCCTGAGATGATGGATTAGCTCCTGGCTCCTAGGGGTAATGGAAATGGTCCAAGGGGACACACTCTGCTCTCTGAGATTTCTGCTATCACTCATGTTTCTGTTAAAGGAAACAGTCTCACAGAAAACTGGGCTTATACCTGTTGCAAGACTTGGTTAAAAACCTTTGTTATAGCGTTTAGTTATGAACTCTACACACACTCTTGCAATGAGTGCTGTGGCTCAGAGCCATGAAGAGAATGGTGGAATTGGAGGAGTGAGAGGGAAACACTAATCCAACAATGCAGCCCCAGGTGCTGGGACTGCTTGAGCCAGTGGCAGAAGAGAAAATGAAGACCTCTAACACAGGGAAGAGACATGGAGAGGAGGTATCCCACCTTGTCAGCAGCTGCCTCATCCTTTTCCTCAGGGTTTGTGTCAGGGTTTGGCTCCACATGGAGGTTCCAGCGATCAAGCTGCACTATGTTCCCATCTTCTACATGTGATAGGATCTTGGACAGAGGCTCATCTGTGTAACCCTGGTGAAGAGAAGGACTTGGTGAGTCTCATGCCTGCCTCCACAGAGATACCCCAGACAGCAGGCTTTGGTAAGGCATCTCAGAGTAAAAGATGCAGAAGAGATCAACTCTACTGGAATGCACAACAAAGTGGGACCTGAAATTTAAAATTTAAAAATCTTCCAAAGTTTGAAAAAGCAACTGCTTTTGTATAATCTAGTGCAGAACCATTCAAATGTCAGAAAAATGGCAACATCCAAATTGCATTTATTTGCTGGTCTGTATTTACAGGAAGTTGAAATACCAGCCCATGCAAATCTCCAATCATGTTTCTGAAACAAGAATTGAAGCACTCAGCCCTGCTCTGTCAGCAGTGGGTTCTTGTGCCCATCACTTACCCCACCCCAGTTCAGTGTTCTGGCCAAGTCATTCCCCGTCCCCAAGGGTAGGATGGCCACAGGAGGAGGAGGGTTAATGCGTAACTGGTCCAGAATGGAGAGTATCCAGCCCACCTGTTCAAGCAAGAGAGCACAAAGAAACCATTGGTTATCTCAGGGACCAGCGGGCAGGCAGAGTAGTGATGGCAGAGAGGCAGAGATGGGGTCTCCTTAGCCACAACTGAGGCTATTCACAGTCTTTAAAGCTCTAATCAGGTGCTGCAGGAGACACCAGTAACCCCAGTGAGGACACTGGCCCTCAGAAGGGCTACAAATCCAGACAGGTTACAGACTAGCACTCCTTGGAACAGTGCACGAGGGGACCCACAGTATCCATGCTACCAGCTGTACCATGGCCACAGTGTGCACAGTTTGCTCTGTTCTGTATTACAAGGAGGGCTGCTGTCTGCACTGGAAAGGCCTGGGTGAAGGAGCACCATGGGATGGGGGGGCTGGAGACTCACCGTGCCATCTCCCCCGCATGCCAGGATTCGGAGGTTGTGGACTTTGCGGTACAGCTCCAGCCTGCGGGGAACAGGGAGGTTGAGGAGGGGAGGGGAGAGGTACTGAAGGTGTTACACAGCAGCTGCCTCACAGAGCCCTTGGCATTCACAGAGCCACATCCACATCTCCCTCCATGAGCTGGGGGAAGAGCTCTTGGGAGGAGTCCTGGGACATGGATGGGGAGAGAAAGGTGCTGCCCCCATCAGTACTCACGCCTCCTTGGGTCCACCCTGGCTGAGGTCAAAAACTTGCCGTGGGTTGAGATACCACATGAAGGATTGGATGATTTTGGCTCCCTGTGAGAGGAAAGACTTCAGGTAATATCAAGTTCCCAGTGGACAGCAGAAGGAGGCATCTGGTCCTGCCTGGGAACAAGCTAAGACAACACCATTCTGGAGGGGACACAGACAAAGCCTGGCCAAGGTGGAAACTGCTGGTCAGCAAACTGGCATTGTGGCCTCTTGTGCAGCTAAGACATCACCAAAACTGTGATGAAAGCTCAGCACTCAAATGGCAGTGCCCTCACAGAGGGCATAGAGGGCATAGGGCATGTCTTCTTAGATATATCCGACAAGGCCATACCTGATTCCCACCGCTCTTGGGGTTCACAAACACCAGCAAGGGCTTCATGAGAGGAGCTGGCATGGGCTTGATGACAAAGGGTTTCCACCTCCCTTCCTGCAAGAGATACCATAGATCCTTCAACAAAGCTGGGGAAATGCAAACTGCTTCCTCCAGCTGAGCCCTAACATCATGTAGGTCAGAAGCAGGAGGAAGAAAACACCATGAATCTTGTATCTGGGATATACCCTGCCAGCAGGCTCCCTCCCTCCAGCTCAACCTCCTTAACCTCACTGCAGACCCAGAAAAGCCCACTTTTATTCCAAGCCTTGCTCCTCACTTCAATCCCTCTGCCATTCCAAGACAAGGTCATTCTCAGTCCCCTCATATCTTACCTCGGCCCCCTTTTTGCTGGATTTCCGCTTGAATGATGTCCTCTTCTTCTTCTTACTAGATTTCAGTGGATTCTAGAGAGAACAGGAACAAACAAAGACTTTGTGAGTAGCCACTGGGCAAGTGGGAACTGTGAAAGAGCTCTAAAAGCAGAAGTGTCTTACCTGGGGCCGCCGGACTCGCAGAATCCAGGTGGGAGGAATGACGACAGCAGCGTGAGCCCCCAGTGAGCAGGGCTCTTCAATGTGTTGCAGCATGAAGCATGATACTTTGCTGTGATACTGGTCAAGGAGAAGACAGAAAATTCAGCTGCTCAGTTTGCTGGGCACAGCCATCATCTCCTCCTCTCAGGTACCCCATGCCAATGCAGGGAGTGCTGGATGAAACCATGCAGGAATTTTGTAATGGGAAGGCAATGAAAAGAAAGTTTCTCAAAGGAGGTTGCAAATATCATTGTACAGCCTCTCCCAGCAGGAGGAGCTGTTAAGGGCAGGCTGCAGAGCAGCAGCTTGGGGAGTCCCAGCAGAAAGCAGAGGTCATTAGTATAGAACTGACTGGTAAGGCATTCAGGGAGGCTTTGCTCACCGCTTGTTTGCACCAGGAACAGCTGATGGCTACAATCTCTTTGCTGTGGAAGGCAAACTTCTGCTGAAAACCCTATGGAAGAAAGGATAAGAGGCTTAGGGAATTCTCTGCAGTTTCCTATCATCCAACAGTAAGAGACATTAAAAAAGACAGCATGCCGGGAGCTGGAGCCCTCCAGCTCCTGTCAGACAGTCCCAACCCCCACAACGGCACCAGGGAGGCCACTGTGCTCTGTAGGGGTGTCTTTATTGCTCAAGGAAAGCATGTCAGGAGGACAGTCTCTCTCAGGATTAGGTGGGCCCAGGGAAAGAACTACTCTACGGGGGAAGCACTTACATAGTGCTTCACTGAGCAAAGCAGGGCATGTGTCTTGGTCTTGCTGCTGAACAGGAATGGTGGAATGTCCCTTGTTCCCAGCCCTGTGTACGTCTCTGGCTTGACATTAGAGAAAAATGCCCAAGATGCCCTCTCACCTTGCCACACTGCCGGCATTTCCCTTCCTGCCGCCTCCGATGCACCCAGTGATGTCGGACAACAACGGGCTAAATGGAAAGAAAAAAAGAAAAATTAAAAAAAAAAGGAGGGGAGGGAGTGAAGGGCCCAGTGTATGAGGGAACAGAGGAACAGCCAGAAGAAATGGACACAGGTCAGCCAACCTCTGCTCCTGCAGCAAAATCACTGCTCCCAGACACCAGCCCCCACCCTCTGAGAAAAGGCAAAGCCAAAGAATCAGGGGCAAGATGCCAAATTAAGATACTCCAAGAAAAGTGAATTAAAACCAGAAGAAATAGGAGAGAGGACAGGGGAACTGAAAACAGAATCACACAAAGCAGATCCAATGGAGAGTGGGCAAGTAGTAGCACATCTCTGTCCCTTAACACCTCTGCCCAGATGTCCCTAGTGCCAGGTGAAAAATGTGCTGGTGGAAGGTGGGCAAATCCCCAGACAGACACAGTTTGTGCCCACAGCAAGAAGATGGAAGTGCTTGCAGCTAAGCAGTGAACCTCTCCACTCCACATTCCTCCAGAAGAGCAGCAGCCCCAAAGCCCTCCACACCCACTTCCCCCCGCTCTTTCCCCAGGCCAATCCTGAGCCGGCTTCAGTGCCAGCATGGGCAGCAAGGCTGCTCGCCAGCACCTCTGCTCTGCCTGCAGGCTCACGATGGGTTCAGGGCTGGGACATGCAGAAGTGAGTGTGAGGGAGACAGGAGTTTTGTAAGTACCACTTATCCTAAATCCCATCCTACTCTTCCAGCCCTGGATTGGGAACAGCACTGCAGAGAGAGTATCAAAAAGAGTAAGGGAGCACGAGCTCACAGCCTGGCACGGCAGGGCCCAACATCCTGCTCCTGGCAGCTTTTGAGATCATGATGATGAGAGGCAGAAACTGGCAGAAGGTTTGGGTCAGCTCCAGTGTTGCCTCCTCTAAGTGCAGCACATGGGAATGGTCAAAGAGTCTTGCTGGTTTTAGTGGATATTAATCCAGTAGGAGCAGAAGGAGGGCTATTCCTTGAGCTCAGCTCTGGATCCAAGCAGGCATATCTAGAGAAAGGGCTGATCCTGAAGGGGATCCCTGGCACCACAAAGGCCAGAAGAGCACATTCTTAGGGAAACAGGAAGGAAGAGGCCTTGGAGGAACTGAGAAGCATTAGAAAGACAGGATGGAGAAGCAGGATTTATGAGAAAAAAGAAAAAGCAAGAAAGGGGAGGGAGAAAAGATTTGCAGAGGCTGAAGAGAAGAAAAATAGAGACGGAAGATTGAGCAGAGGCAGCAAGCTGTTAGCAGGGCCCAGGTGAAGCACAAACAAGGGAGTGAGGCTAAGAGCAATATGGGAAGGAGGCACAGAAAGAAAAACAAAGCAAGAAAGCAAGGTTTAAAGTGATGCTGAAAGGTTCCCTTTACGAGGTCACACCAGCATTTCAAAGCGGGCAGCCCGCTGTTTGAACATCCTTCCCCAACTACCTCTGCTGTGCCAGCACAAACACAGCGTGGGGGCAGTTCTGTTACCAAAATGGCCCATGACTGAGCCACCCACT
Source organism: Brachypodius melanocephalos (assembly GCA_013398615.1). Taxonomy (NCBI): domain Eukaryota; kingdom Metazoa; phylum Chordata; class Aves; order Passeriformes; family Pycnonotidae; genus Brachypodius; species Brachypodius melanocephalos. Next base: position 11,883,213 of record VZSR01000520.1, read on the forward strand.
CCACAGCACTGCACAGGCTACACGGGCTCCACAGGCTGGAGGGTGAAGCATGAAGGCTGACAGCTGCTTCCATCAGTTCAGGTCAGCAGACAGGTTCCAGGCCACTGCTTATGCCCAGTTTCTTACATTACAACATGGGCTGAAGGGGTCTGACACCACTACTGCGGGCAACTTCCACTGCCACCTGTGGCATCCAGGTCAGGGCTGAGTGATAAAGCCAGAAATGAGCCCATACTGCTTCTTTCCAAATTGCAGGAGACTTGGGGACCTGCTGTTTGCCATAGCTTCATCTATATGCCTGAGGACACAACACAAGGAGCAAAGTTTCTCCCAGAAAACACTGTCTGTAGATTCCCTCCATGCAGATTCAGGAGATTCAGAACATGGAAACCATCGGACACTCTGCATTTGCTGTCTGCAAACTCCTCACTCTTCACACCCAGTCTGTGCTGCTGCCTTGCAAAGAAACACCCCTTTTATGGCACCACCCACTTGGAGCAGGAACACAACGCCTGCACTCGGATGGGCAAAACATAGGAAGCATCTTGTGTTTTTACCATCAAACTGGAAATGGGAGGGGCAGATGTGGGCAGTGTCCAAGGCACATCTCTCACCTCCCGTATGTTCCGGGATCCTGACTCCCTGAAGGACGGTTTGCAGCGGAAATTTATCTGTAGGTTGAACACACGAGAGGAATCAATAAAACCATCGTACTTGAAGGAAACCTACTGGAATTTACTGCACTATAGCAAGGCCCAGAACCTCTGGAGTTGTTTAATACTTGCCACAAAACCCTCACATGTCTCGTTTACTGAACAAACTGAGGCCTAGGGTCCTGATGATGTCACTAGATCCTCATTTCAGTACTGTCTCCTCAGAAGACCCCTCTTTGCAATTATACATTGCAGTTCCCCAGTCTTCTTGTGTTTCACTGCCCGAGAAAAGGCTGCTACAGTTTTGTGAGCTGTAGGGAAGGCTAAACAGGCTGTACTCACTTTCTCCAGCTGTTCGATGCAGGGTGTATGCACTACGATCTTGCAGGCTGCACATTTACGCCTTGAGAGAGGTTTTTGCTGAAGGGTAAGAAAAGAGAAGAAAAAATATACAGGTAAATGAAAACACGCAGTGTTCAGAGCCTGGCAAGCTCAGCCTCCCATCATGCTTCCTTCTTATGTATTGGGATACAGAACAAGCCCTACAGCAAAGATAGATACAACCTAGACTTCTTATCTAGTGAAGGGGTCCAAGCATGTGCCTATAGCAGATGTTCTCAAGCCTGGGACAGAGCAGGGAGGTACTTTCCCTACTGTCCTGTCCTGCAGTCCTTGTCCTCTTCTGACACTGCCTGAGAGCACCATGGAAGCCAGTCTGGGAGGCAGCTGCAGGGTGGCATCACTGGCAGACACCTGCAGGGTGGCAGGCACAGGGTGGCATCAGTGCTCTGCGTCCTGCACCATGAGCAGGACTGAGACTGCAAACTGGGAGCGAGGACTGCAGGGGTAGGAGGCAACAGGCCTGGGTCTGCAGAGCTCACTTTTCTCCCGTATTGAAAGGTCTTGGATTCAGATTGTCCTTCCAAGGGTGTGGAATCCCAACACCCTCTTTCTGGAACCCTCCAGGCAAGTTGCAGTCCTGTATCAGGTTCCCATTGCAAACTGAGACCCAGGAATGGCAGAAACTGGGGGCTTGGCCCTCCAGTATGCAGAGGTAGGAGGGACGCAGGCCCTGCCTTGGCAGCTCCCCAGACCCCTGCATGTGCCCCAGCCACAGCAGCATGGCTCTGCGGTCTCCCCACAAGGTGACAGCACAGCCGGGTTTGTGGCCATTGGTGGCGAGGCAGGTGGCTCCAGGTGACTCACCAGAAGCTTTGCCATGCAGTTCTGTTCCCCAACATAGCAGAAGTCCCCAGAGACACTGGTCTCAAACCAGATGTGCTCCCCATAGACCGCAGCCTCCTGAAAGACACAAGACAACACAAGCTCTGAGAGCATCCCCAGAGAGACACCTGAGCCCCTAAAATGCTTTGTGCAAGGGACAAAATACTGCCAGGGGTGGGAGGCTGCAGCTAGGTGGAGGCCAGGAGACAAGATGCACACCACAGCCAGGGACATCTGGAGAGAGGAAACCTCAAAAAGCTGCTGCCATGGCCCACCTGCTGTAAATGAGAGGGCCCCAGGAAACCAGCTCCAAGACCTACAAATCACTTGTAGTGTCCTACACAGGGGAGCTGCTTTCATCATCCCAAGAGGAGGCATCAGGGCAAACTCAGTGTAGGGGACTCTCCTGAACCAGCTTCTGTTCTACAACCTGAAGGTGCAGCTTAAAACCTGCAGGACGCTGCCTGTGAAGGAGCAGGGGCTTACTCCTGTTGCTTGGCCCCAGCCAACAGATCTTGGCGGTCAGAAACAGAAAAACTGGCAGTGGAGTAGTTATACCATCCCTCCAGGAACCACCTGTGCCTCTGCAGCCTTTCTCTTGCAGCATCAAGTAGTGCTGCCAGGAGCACAGATGCTGGCACCAGCTGGTGGCAATGGCAGAGGCCATAAATGTGTCAAAGTCAGTCACCTGGGAAAGCCTCAACCCAGGGAAGAGCCTGCTGCTTCTTGGCCAAGAGCCCATTCCATGCAATGCCCAGCAAAACACAGTACAACTTACGCTCCAATCCACAGTGCTGCGTATCTGCCTCTCTGAGTCGCTCCTCATGGCTAGTGCCGGGTTTGGCTGGGCTATCATGTGCTGGAGACTGGATTTGGCAATAGCTTTCCTGGAAGACACAGGAGGGCTGGCTATTAAATCTATATGCAAAGCACAACCTGCTTCTAAGATGCAATGTGAGGCTGGAGCAGAAAAGCCTCCTCCAAGTGGCTGGAAATGAGGTGAACTTCCATCCCAGCTGACTGAGAAGTACCTGTTCCTCTGAGATAGTCCTGTGGCATGAAGGGGTACTGGCCATGTTGCTGACAGCTCAGCCAGACACCCTGTACCCAACAAAAGGCACAGTCTGGGCCTGCTGGGTTAATGCCCTCAGGGATAACAGCTCCATTGTAAAACATCCCTCAGGTGTCAACAGAGCTGTAGTGGTGGGACTGCCTTTGCAAGGACAATCTAGAGGCCCTGTTCAACAGTCTTCCTGTATCTCTCCCACATCAAGGCACCTCAGAGCCTGAGCTGTTTCCAGACACCAGAATAAAACTGGCCAGAATAAAAGCAGCTGTTTTTTTGGCGCTAGTGAGCTTCTCCCAGATGTCCTAGGGTGGAAGAAAGGAGCAGGAAATCCAGCCAGCAGGAGAAAGTGTGCATCTCCAGCCAGTAACCAGGCCTACCACATTCCACTGGTCCTAGCTTGGCAGGAGAGGACACTCACAAGCCCCAGGGACTCCACCAAGAGCATCAGCGGCAGCGCTGGCCTGAGTGGAAGATGCTCAAGGTACGCTGGCAGCACTACAAGACACCAATGGCAGCCGGGGCACGGCACTGAGTCTCTTCCCTCCTTCCCCACCAAAGCTGGGTCTGCACCCCACCTCTCCCGTCCCCAAGGCACCGCCTGCTTGCACGCTGCCACCATACATACAGCAGCCGGGGGCTCCAGCCGTCCGGGGTGGTGTGGCAGCGGGGCTCTGGTCCCAAACCCTTGACGAGGGTGGACGAGGGGCACCTGGTTCCAGCCACTCCTGCACAGTGCTGGGCCAGCAGCCGCGCGTGGCCAGAGGGGAGCAGCCCAGGCTGAGGGGCACCGCTGGAGCGCCGGCGCTGGCTGAGGCGGCGGTAGCGGCCTGGCAGGCCGCAGGCGGTCCGGCCGTACGCGACCTCGGTGGGCAGGCGGTGGGAGGAGGCGCGCCGCAGGCAGCGGGGGCCCCGCGACAGCAGCCCTGCCTGGAGCGGCCGCTGCTGGGGCAGCATGGCCAGCCACATCTCCTCAGCACAATGCTCATTCTGGCCCTGCTCAGCTCCTGCTGCTGCACCACCGTCCTCCGGAGACTCAGATCTGGAGCTGTCAGTGCAGTGAGCCCTATCCCCCTCCTCTACCGTGGGAATGAGGCTGGCCAAGAGGACAGTGGAACCCAGAAGTTGGGCATCAATGGCTTGTGCCTGGCCCCCACACTTCTTCTGCACGGCAAACCTGGGGCTGAGGCAGGGCGGCGTGGTGCTGGAGCGGCGGCGGGTGCCGGGACGCCGGACCAGGCCCAGGCAGGAGAGGGACGCCGCCGGGGTGCCTGAGCCACGGCGGCATTGGGCCAGCGAGGCGGAGGGCAGCCCCACCTGCGAACGACGCCTGGCCTTGCCCGTGGGCACAGCCACCACGCTGGTGCGCCGCGGCCCCTTCCGCCCAAAGTGCCGCCTAAAAAAGGTTTCCATTGCATCCGGATGGTGGCTGTTAACACAGAGACCAGGAATTAAGTAGGCTCCCCTATGAGTCCCAGCTGTGGCTGTCAGGGCAAGGCGACAGGGGGAAGTAGGGGACAGAGGGCTGAAGCAGGGGGCGGGATACATGGCAAGGCTACTGGAGGTGTGTGTTACGGTGTTGTTTCCCACAACTTTACTGCTCCACAAGTCTCACAGCTCAGTCCAGAGGGCTGCAATGGCAGGGCAGGTGTCACCACCTAGCCGGGACCCTCAGCATTCCCTGCTCTCTACTAAGCAGAGCCCCTGTGCCCCCCGAGGTGCCAATAAGCCCTGGCACCTCGTTTACGCCCACCACTCTCCTGATGCTGATCTGCCTGGTTTTCCCACAGGAACCACTCTGGCTAGGCACCAGCCCCACCAAATTCGTAGCAAATTGAAATTAAGCCCTTCTGAGTCCTATAGAAGAAAATGAACCAGGCTAGTAAAACCAGGGAAGGAAAATTTGGTAGAAGTGGTCCGGGAGACCTGGAAGCTGGGAGAGGCTGGAGCAGGGCAGAGGAGAGCTAGGAAGATCATCCCATCTGTCCTGAGCAAAACTTCCCTCTCATGGGAGAAAGAGCTTTATGGAAAGCTCATGCTTTCCTTGCCCAGCCCTCAAACATTGACAGGCTGCCTGGACATTGCAGCAGTCTGTTGAAAGCCACAGGTGGAAGGTGCTGCAACACTTTCAGTGGCAGTGGCTCAGCACGCAAAGGCCTGAGTGCAAGGAGCTGAGTTTGGCTAGCTCCAGTGCTCCCCTCCTCCAGAGACAGTGCTTCATCTCCCACCCTCCAGCTGCCACCTCTCTTCAGCTGCTAGAGGCAAACTTAAAAAAAATACCACCAAAACCCACAGTTTGGCAGAAGCAAACCTCTTCAGTTGCTCCCAAGGCAGGGGACTCGACCATGGCAGCCTGCGAGCACACACAAGGCACCACCACCACCTCAATGATTTCCATGCTGAGCAAGGCGTCTCCTCTACCCACCACATGGGCATGGGCATGCTGCTCACCATGCAGACTGACATCTATTCCCCTTCTTCTATCTTCCTCCCTTCTCATGCTCTTTTACATTCTTACGGGTCAGTAATATCAGAGAACCTTCAGGAGATCACTCTGGCCCAAACTTCCAATGACCCAAGGCCCACACAAACGGACAAATTTATCCGAAGCTTCTTCCCTTTTTATTTGGGAAATGCGTGTAAGATGGGACATAGTATTTATCTTCTGGACAAACTGGAGTTTTTGACAGTCCTTGTAGCACAAGCAGCCCATTGGGCTGTATCTCTTTTTAATAGATGAGTACAAAGCTGAGTTTGTATTTTTGGAAAAGACAAGGCTTGGTTTGGTCTCCTCCAGCCTTGCAGACAAGGAAGCCAGCTCTTCAGTTTCTATAGTCTCACCACCATGCCTGTATTCAGTAAAGTAAGGGAGGAAGGGAAGAAAGGAAGGAAGGAGGAAAGGAGGGAGGGAAGGAGGGAAAGAGGGAGGGAGGGAAGGAAGGGAGGAAGGGAAGCAGGCAATGGCCTCCAGAGAGCAGCATCAGGGCAGCTAAAGCCTGGCTGAACTGAAAGCAAAGCCAAAGCATCACCTCCTCAGAAGTATTTAAGTCCTACGACTGCAAGTAATGCAGACAGGTACTTGGTCACCAGAAGGTCCAATCCACCAGGGCCCATGCAGCTTTGCAGAGGGCATCAGCATTTTGCTGATGACCCTGCTTCCAGCCTGTTCCCAACACTGCAGTGCCCCATTCATGTCCTCTCTCCCCATTATCTGCAGGATGATGCAAAGTAAACTGCATAGAATCAGAGAATCTAAACTTTCCCTGTACAATTGGAGGCCATTTCCTCTTGTCCTATCGCTTGTTACCTGAGGGAAGAGACTGACCCTGCCCCATGCTACAACCTCCTCTCAGGTTGTTGCAGAGCTCAGTAAGGTCTCTCACTGGTATCCCATCAGTAAGGTCTCCAGCTTCCTCAGCCATTCCTCCTAAGATTTGTTCTGTAGACCCTTCACCAGCTGTACTGTCCCCTGGATACACTCCAGCATCTCAATGACAAGAGGAGGGCCCAAATCTGGACACAGCACTCGAGGTGTGGCCTCACCAGTGCCAAGTACAGGGAAACAGTCACTTTCTAGTCCTACTGGCCACGCTATTACTGATACAGGCCCGGATGCTGTTGGCATTCGTGGCCACTTGGCACACGCTGGATCATGTTCAGATGGCTGCCAATGAGCATGATCACCAACAGGTATTAAAAACTGTCTGAACAAATAAAACATATTAAAAAACACAAGTGAGAACACAAAATGTGGCACACTGCAAAAGATCCTTTTTGGCCAGCTTTAGCTCCTGGGGGAGCCATACTGACCAAGGGCACCACAAATGAGCTGAATGGCTGTTCCCTCCTTGCCCCAGATACTCCACCAGCACAAAGCTGCTGTACCACTTACTGTGTTGCTGTTGTGGGCAGGAAGATCTCTTAACACAGCTTCCTTCCTTTTTGCACCAGTCTCGTGAGGAAATCTGCTAGAACAACCTTGGTTTGACATTTATGTTTGAGCACTAGCTGACTGTGGGCCTTTTTATCTTCAGGGCTGTCTGTAAATGGCACATGGAATCAAGCTCTGACCACCAGTGGAGAAGGTTATTACAAGATTGCCATCTGACAGCCCATGACAGCAGCATGTGGTAGCTCAGAAATGCTGGGCGTACATATCCCCACCTCTTGCATCTCACTTCCAACCTGAGCTCCAAATGGTGTACTGCAGGTGTTAAGAGCTGGTGCTGCTGGAGCAGATGGACAAACTGCTGGGGCCATGGTGGATATGCATTAGCAGAGCTGTGTGCAGAGCAGCTGGGGAACAATGCACTAGGCAGTGAGGAGCCCGAAAGAAGCTAAGCCCTGGGCCTAACACCAGCACATTACTGGCATCTCCATTGTTTGCCACTGAGAAAAGATGGAGAGGAGCCAGCACTTGCAGCTGTTCTGTAGATTGCATGACTTGGCTCAGTTAGGTAAGGAGGCTGGATGGAGGCAGCCTGGCATTTGCAGAGTGCAAAGGAAAGGAAGTACTATGCACGTACTGGGATATCAATTCTACTTATGAGCAGATACACGCTATCATTTCAATCTCCTTCTGTGAATAAGGAAGGAGACAGCAGCTCTGTTCTTCTCATGATCTGCAATCAGAGCTCTTGAAAGGTGGGGTATTTTTTACTACCAGACTCCTCAAAGCATCCTACACACCCTGCCTGGCCTCAGTGCAGAGATGCTGCTGAAGCAGGAACATGTCCCAGCAAGATCTAAATACTCCTGGAAAGCATAGTAGGGATCGAAAAGGAAAAACTTGCAACTGCAGTGGACAAAGAGCTTGTGAATCAGCTGCTATGAAGACATCTCTCCAGATATCCAGCAGCTATCCCTCATTTGGTGATGGTGGTTCCAAAACCAGACAGGCTGACTCTTAGGGCTAAACATGCAGTGTCCTCCATGACATAATCTTCGCCCACATCAGGAAGAAAATCTGGATATTCAGCTCCACTATTCTGCTTTGCTTCACTAGCCTTAAGCAAATTCCCATGTATTATACTTAACAGATTTTCTGTGATAGGCAGAGGGATCCTGCACCATACACCCCCTTGGCCCTTCCTCTGCATTATTATTTCCTTTGTCCCTCCAGCAGCCTGGTCTATTCCTGCCACTGCCCAGAACCAAGAGAGATCTCAGGTTACCTTCATACAGTGACGAATCTGGCACCCCTCTCCTGGCACCAAAGGAGGCAAGAGGACATTGCTGGCACTAAGTGCACCAGCCTTGAGCCACAGAGAAGTCTGGACATAATAACACCATCAGCTCCTCCTGACCTTTCAGCAAACCTCCAACTAGTCGACTGGAAAGCATTTTTTCCAACCACGGGACTGCAAGGGAAACAAGTCTCAGAGCTTCGCCCTGTTCCATGACGAGCACCTGTCCTGATGGCAGCTGGCTGGATTCCTGCATCCTGGCTAGCTGTGAGTGCTGTGGAGCTGCTGTGGCATTAGAGCTGGCAGAGTGTGAGCAGGAGCCCTTTTCAGTTTACAACTCTCTTCTCCTGGCAAAGACACTTGACTCATACAGATCAGCCACAAGGAAAGGAAAGTGTGTTATTAATAGCCATTCCTGTGTGACAGCAAGATCTCCTGGGCTTCTGCCTGCCTGCTGCCTCCCTGCCAGGGCACTGAAGGGACTGAGGGACCCAGGAGCCCGTCCGGAGAGCTGCTGCTCATTCCCACCCTGCTGGCACACCACTGGTTGCCTTCAGCCCCTGTTTCCATCAGAAGCTTGCACACGCCACACTGCCCTTTCAGTACTCTGATACTCAGTCTTCCCATGTATGCTGCTGTCCTCACACCACCCCTGCTGAGATCCTGTCTCTGCTCTCCCGTCCTGCTTCCCACACATCATCACTGACCTCTTCTCTTCCTGGGGCTCCCCAGCCAGGCTTCTCTGACCTTACAAGACCAACCTGCACAGATGAGGTCTGCTGAGGAAGGTGCCCCTGTGCCAGATGGGGAAGGGAAAATGCTGGTCAAGATGTGGTGCAGCCCTCAGGCTTTGCTTGCAGTGAGGTGTGCAGTGATCAGCAAGTTCCCAAACTGTGCACTTTGTTTCTACTCAAAGTTTCCATTCCAGCTGTCATCTCTCCTACCATTGCGCAAATAAAACAGTCAGGAGCTTCCCCACGCTGGGTCCGGCATGAACAAGGAGATGGGGCTCCCCCCAGCACAGAGGCAGGGAAGCTCCATCCAAACCATGAGCCTTTCAAAGCACCACGAGGAGTGAGCTACGGGCTATGCTCATCTATTTTAGGATTCACACATTTGACCTACTGCAAAAAGTGCCACCACCTATACGGACCACTTCCAGGCTTCTGAGCTGCAGGAGCATGATATTCCCAGGGCAAGGACAAAGACATCCTCAGCTGCACTGTCACCCTGCAGAGGAGGGGATTACTGTTGCAACTGCAAGGTTGCCCCTCCAGGCTGCAGAAACCAGTTTCTGATCCTAGAAGGGCACTCAGAAGGAAACACATCTCAACTTATCTCTCAGTGAGTCCTGGGCCTGATCAAGACACATGCAGACCTCTCTGCTAGTGAGAAAGCAAGGCAAGTGCTTAGAAACCAGCTAGTGGTCAGATGCACGCAGCTGCAGAGGGCCTCCTCCCAGTCCTGTGGTCCCTGAGGTCCCTGCACGTGTGCATAGAGGTGCCATGGGCTACTGGGCACGGACAAGAGAGCAAGGCAGCCCTGGCAATAACCAAGCACATGTGCCAACTTGCTCAGAAGACTGTCGGTGTCACTGGGCACTCTGGGTGGCCAGCCTGGAGGCCCCAAGACAGCACTGCTTCACAAGGGACAGGCAGCTAGGAGAGTGTAGCCTTTCTGTACCCATCTTATACCTGGCTGAGCAACTCAGCCAGTCAGGAGCTAGGGACACCACAAGGAAGAGATACAGTCTCTAAGATGCTTTTTTTGAAGGAGCAAGTCAGGGTGACACATGCAGCACCAGTGACCAGCAGCTGCCTTGGGGAGGGGGATTGTAGTAAGGCAAAGAAATGAAACACCAGTTTGGCAGTTTGTCATGGTAGGCTTCTCCAAGTAGCAAAGCCAGGTGGAAGGACACTGCCTGGCCATGCCTCAATCAAAGCAAGACAAAAGCCATCCCACCTTCATGCCTGGCCCTTCAAAAGAAAAGGCTCACACTTGGTTTTCTGGGAAGAACAGGGCCTGGGAGCAGAAGGGACTGAGACTTACAGTTCCTAGCATTTTCCCAACACTCTTCTCATGGCAGCTTCATCCCACCTCACCCCAAGCTCTGCATGATGGCATGGTGTCCTCTCCTCTTCACCACCTTCTCAGGGCAAATGTGAGATCTGTTTTAAGGCACATCTGCCAGAGCAGCTCAGATCCTCCACAGAGGCTTCATAAAGTGAAGAGTTTGCCAGTCCTAACATTCAGAGTAATGTTACCATTACAACAATGTGATTTCCTTCCCAAAATCCATGGAAGACAGTGTTTTATCTTAATTTAAACCAAAACATCTCCTTGGAGCCTCCTGGACTGACTCTGGGCATTTATATCCCTTGACAACTTTCCACCATCATAATGTTATGAAGTTTATATGCCACTACAGTAAATAATCTGCCTCCTGGCAATCAAGAAACCTGACAGCACTGATGTAAACAATCTGTTGCTGTCTTTGGCTGAGGAGCCGAACAGCAAGACTGACAGCCTTGAGCCATGAATTATCCAGGACTGCAACGCAGACGCTGAGCCACCATCCTCAGCCATAGTGCTGGGGCCGAGACTGAGCAGGGGTCGGAGGGAGGCTGGCCACACAGTTTCTATTTTGGTCCCATCAGCAGGACCAGCGATGCAGGCTGGGAAGGACTTGGAGAATTTCTTTTCTCTCTCTCTCCCTCAGCTTCCTTTCCTGAATGACATACATGAAGCCAAGCAATGGGGGCCTCAGCGGGGTGTCCTGGTGGTTTAGGTATCCAGACCATGGTTTCTTTTGCAGATTCCCATTATCACACCTAGTTACGGTCCTCTCCTTCAGTACGCACAGCTCTGTTCCTCACAAAGAGGGACACACTATTTAAAGGGTGCCCAGTCTCACAGCCCAGCTCTTTGATCCAAATTCCCAGAGCAGCCCCAGAGTTTCTTCCCAGCACACAAGGACAAAATCCTGGCACAGAAATTACTAGTGGCCATGGTGCTGCCCCAGGCAGGGCAATATACAGTGTCTGCCCAGGGCAGCAGCCCCAGGGAGGAGGCGATGAACCTTGTGTAACAACGAAGCTGCAGCATGGCAGATACGGAACACAGGCAGCGATTCCCAGGGCTAGCAAGTCTCTGCACCTCTCAAAGCAAAGTCAAGAAAACCTCGGGCACTAAACAACAGGCATTGATCACTCATCAGAAAGATGGGACTCACATGCCCTCCTCCAGTCTACAGCAGGGAAGGGCATCCCACTGCTCCTGGCATAAGCAGGGAATCACAGTGCCACCAGCACCAGAGGACATGCCAGGAGTCCACAGATCTGTTCTACTTTGCTAAACTACCCCAAAGCAAAGTGACTGAAGGCTGAGGATCCTGGCAAGGCACAGGCTGGCTCTCTGTCCTCTGCTACCTGCAGATTTTCTGCTGCCACCTACATGCCACATGGACTGGCAAGATGAAAGCAGCAGTATGGGTGGCTGGAAATACACCACTGGCAGGGAAACCCCATAGAAACAACAGCCAGGGACCACTGAGTGCCACGGTGGCTGTGTTTCACAGACCCCTCGCCTGAGCCCTGGGGACTGCTGTGGATCAGCTTGCTCCAGGCTCTGGCAGCAAACAGTGCTCGACAGAAGCAAAGTTGAGGGTCTTGGGGATGACTCTGGGGTACACTCTCCCTGCCCTTCACAGTGGTCTGGAACCAAATGCCATACCTACAAACTAAGGGCTGTCTCTCCCCCCAGGTCCCATCCCCCACCCAGCACAAACAAAAGCAGCAAACGTGAGGGAAAGGGACGAGCAGGATAAGGAAAGGGGAGATAGTGGGGAAAAGCCCCCGTAACCTGATCCGGAGCGGCGCAGGGGTCCTGCAGGTGCCGAGTGGGTGGCAGAGGCCGCACCGCAGCAGCGGGCCAGCCCTCCCCTACCAACTCCTAGTTTGGAGAGAGTGCTTGGCTTCTCCTCCGCTCCTCCCCACGCTGCAAACCCTGACAGCGCTCGTTAAAATAACCAAGTGCACTTCCTCTCCGAGCGGCCCGAGGCCGGCTCCCCCCAGCCGCAGGCGCATGCACCACAGCGGGCCCGGAAAGAGAGGGGTCCCACGGCGCCAGCTGCTCTCCCAACACCCAACTGCGGCTCGGGGATGGCGCAGCTTCCCTGGCAGCGGCACAGGAAGACACGGGGAGGAACGCGCCGAAGTGGCGATTCTCTCCTGCCTCCTTGGGACCTGGATAAAGGGGTCTGCATGGCTGATGAGGGTCAAGCCGCCAGCCACGGAGAGCCTGGGTGCACGCACAGGAGGTAACTTGCTACCGAGTCAGTCTTTGGTCCAGGGAGGCTCCACAGATGTCTCAGGAGCTTTTTGTCTTCCCCAGTCGTGAAAACCCTCCATGGGACCTCTCATAGCCAGTCTGGGGACTTCCCCGTCATGCTTCACCACTGTCCGGGTTCCCCAGCTGCCTCTAGGGATCTGCTCCCAGGCAAACACAACCCATCTTTCTTTTGGGACCACGAAACCCACCTCCTCTTGAGTGTTTGCAGGGAGGGGAGGGAAGGTCATGCCAAAGGCCAGCTCACTCCATGATGCGTCACCGTCACCAGCTATTGTTATTTCGGTCATTTACCCAGGCGATGAGAGCCGATAGCCACACACAGGCCTTAGTGAGTGAGTCAGTGCGGGTGGCTGCAAGTGAGACCTCATCCTTTCACACCCTGCCCCCTCCTGCCTGCCCCTTCCCCTTGCCTACATCTCATGGCTAAAATTAGACAGGGAGCTCTTCTCCTCTGTGTGTCGGAATGTGTGTGTGTTTGGACTGCGCTCAGTGCTCCGTGGGGCCTGGAGCGGGACTACAGTAACACAATCATAACAAAATGTCACAGAGGCTGCAGCCAGTGTGGCAAAGGCGGCCAGCTGCCTTCCCTGATGGTGTCTTGAAAGCAGTTCACAGGAAACCATTCCCCAGAGGGTAGCCAGGCCCAAAGGCTGAGCTACCACCATTGCTGTCATCTCTATCATCGCAGAAAGATCAAGTGGCCTTTGTGAATCAGTGGGAGAGAGGGGTGGGGAGGACACATGAGCGAACCCGTCCATTTCCAAAGCTGCTGAGGATTGCATTCAGCCCTTTTCTCACAACACTAGCGGGGAAACGGAGCTCCAGGGCAGGCAGGAGGTGTTCAGCCCCCTCAGTCTTCTCCCCCCTCAAAACTGGCAGCTGATGAAGGATGGAAGGTTCTGCCTCTTTCCCTACACATGCTTTGGAATTCCCTTCCCACTGCTGGGAAAAAGCCAGCTGCCACTAGCAGTCAAGCAGGTCCCAGTATTGTCACATCCCCAGGGCAGCCATTCTGCCAGCTGCAGAAGGGCCTCTAGGAACAGGCCCCAGTCCATCACTGTTAAAACTCACTTACTGGGCAGGATGTTTTATCAAAGAGAAAATTAAAAAATGTTCTGCAACTAGTCAATCATTCAGAGCAAAGTAGCCTGATAAGACATATGTGCCGTTCCTCACCAGCCCCACCTCCAGCCAAGGAATCTTAGTACAGAATCACAGAATGATTTGGATTGGAAGAGCCTTTAAAGGGCATCTTGTTGCAACCCCACTACCATAGTCAGGAACACCTTCCACTAGACCAGGTTGCTCAGAGTCCCATCCAACCTGGCCTTGAACACTTCCAGGGAGGGTTCAAGCTTCCAGCTTGTCACCAGCTGCCCCATGCCCACCTTGCTCTTCCTGTCCCCTGTGGTCTATGCATAGCAGAGACTCTTGTTGATACCACTTGCTGCTTCTCACAGTCACCTGTTGCCATAGGACATGAAAAGAACGAGACGAACAGAGTCGAGTTCCAGGGACAAAGGAAGGGGTTTTATTTTTCTGACTCTAACTTATATAGTTTTGAACATTTGACCGTAGATTGGAGGATTAGGTTGCCACCTTTCCAACCACACTGGTCAAATTAGCAGTCCATCAAAATTCTCCACCTCTAGGAGAAGAATATAAACAAAAGAAGAGTAGTTCCAAAAATATACATTGTTTACATGAAAATCTGTGAGAACTCCACTAAAGAATGCAAAAACATCAGAAGGCTAGAAAATCAGGGCAACACGATCCTACCTCCCTCCTGGACTGGCGGGACTTGGACTTACAAATGGAAACAGCCTGGAGGGGTGACCACTGGAGGAGTGGATTCCAGGTGGCCCCAAAATCCCTTCCAAGTCAATGTGACCACCAGTAGACCACGTCACTAATTCTCCAAGTCCCTGGAGGTAGCAGGCGCAGGAAGCCTAAGAGCCCTCTCCTTGAGTCATGCAAACCTCGCTGCCATTCTCCTCCTACCCCCGTGACTTAGTAAACCCTCAGTCTGTTAACATGCAGACACGTGAATGGGTTGTGATGGAGACCAGTGGCTCCCAGTGCTGCTGTCACAAGTTTCAGTCTGCTGTGTTCAAGCAGAAACCACTGCTCCAGGCCAAGAGGCTCCCCAGGCCCACGCAGCCCTGAGCAAGACTTTCCATGTGAGGAGATCCTGGTCCCACGCACCTGAAACCACACCACAAGTGGAAGCCCCTGCAGGTGTCTGCAAGGGGGAGAACTGCTCAGCATTCCTGAGAAACCCAGTCCCCAGTGATCTCTCTCCACCACAAAGCCTTAGACAGGAAAGACACCTCCCAAGCCTTCATCATGACCCTGTGATTAAGCAAAGCACATGCTGACTTGCCACACAAGTGGCATTTCTTAGTTTAACTGTGACCCTGTTACTGGTATCACGTCTAACCTTTGGTTTCACTTTTTCACCTCATGGCAGCAAGTGACTAAGTCTTTTTCTCCCACACTTCACATCAAATTTCAAGTAACTCCTTTTAACAATGTTAAATCTATTATTTCTTGGCTTTGCTGAATGTCAGCTTGTCTCACTGCAACAAATGGGAGGGCAGGAGGAAAAGCTGGGGTTTTTTCTCCTCCACCCTTTTTGTTCTAAATGCCCTCAGCATATCTGGTCTTATGTGCTTCCTTTTCTTCTTTCATCTTAACATCCCCACATTTGTCAGAATCATTGATCAGCTTTTTTCTCCCACCATTCTTCAGAGAGGGGAAGAAGCAATGCCTGTGCAGAGAGCAGACCTCTGTCCCCCTTCCTGGAATGGACTAGTACTTTAGCACAGACCAGTAAGTTTCTCTGCTCCTCCTCCCATGCCCACAGAGACACTGGGTGCTCCAGAGACTTGCAGTGTGGGAGGAATGACCCAGGCTCCAGGTGCAGAAGTTGGGTGGGTGCCTTTGTGACGCTCTGACTGGTACCAGGACACACAAGCCTGGGGAGCTGGCTGACAGCTGCCTTGGCTGGAGGCTTGTCTATGAGCATCAGCCAGCCCACGGCAACAGCTGACCAGTTGAAGCCATTAAGCTCACCAGCCACAGCAGCATAAAAAAAGCTCTATGCAGATGCTTTGCCAAACCCTTTATCGCAGAAGGGAATAACCAGGAGCAATGAGTCAAGGCCAGCAACTCTGCAGAAGGGACATGTCACAACACTCAGCTGAAGTCAGCTGCAGGGAAAGGGCTGGAGTTGCACAGCAGAGCACCA
Source organism: Brachypodius melanocephalos (assembly GCA_013398615.1). Classification (NCBI taxonomy): domain Eukaryota; kingdom Metazoa; phylum Chordata; class Aves; order Passeriformes; family Pycnonotidae; genus Brachypodius; species Brachypodius melanocephalos. Next base: position 11,898,942 of record VZSR01000520.1, read on the forward strand.
GAGCTCCGAAGAGCGACCGTGCCCTCTGGTGTTCATTCAACCCAGGACTCTTTGGACCTCTCCAAAACACATCTGCCTTCCCTCTGCAGAGCACTAACTGGCCACACTGCCTCTTGCTCCCAACACCTCCAATCACAGGACTCCTAAGAAGCCCTGGGAGACAAGATTTTTGTGTCTACAACATCAGACAAACAAGAGACTGAGTGGGCAAACTCAGAAAGGCCCACGATGCCATGCAGAGAAACTGTGCAGCAGAAGCCAGGAAGAGCAGTAAGGGTCTTCCACTGTGGCACTCACACACGTGCAGCCAAATCCTGACCAGGCTGATGTGCTGCTCTACAAAGACCAACGCATAGGGAGCCTGGGAATGGAACCTGGGACTTGTCCCTACCTCCACATCTTCTCAGGAGCACTTGTGACTGTGTTATTGCCTAGTCCCAATGCCATTGCTAGCCTAGGAACTGGCTCCCACACAGCAACTATGTTCCAGCAATAGGATTATCTCCCACCCATTGTGGGAAGTGTCTTTCCACCATTTCTGGCAGTCATAGTCTTACTGAACTTCAGACAAATTATTTTATTAATTATTATTCTTTAACTTAGTCATTTAGCTAAACCACCCTCAGTGCTTGTCACCTTAGGTCTTCCAAGCACTCAGCATGCACTGAGTCTAGGTGCTCATGCCCACACTGGCTAGGACATAGAGGAGAAAGAGCTCAACTGACCTTCAATCCAAACTCCAGCAAAACAGAAGCTGCCATGTTAGTCGATCAAAGTCCAGCAGCAAGCTGCCCTCTAAAACAAAGTTAGTGACACAGGCATGAGGCAAGCAGTGCCTGGCTTTCAGTGGCCTTGGTTATTAGTACAGACACAAGAGGGTGAAGTGGGGTGAGACGTGGGTGGGAGGAAGGAGAGCTCTTGAAAAAAAACGTTGCAGCAGCAGCTGGGACTGCACAGCCTGTGCAAGCCAATAAAAATACCACATACTTATACACCGCTGGCCGGTGCTTTATCCTCCTGGATCCCCATCGGCCGTGCTGGCTGCCCTGGAGACAAGAGAAGACACCTTTGTGGGGCAGGTACAGTCTAGGGACACAAAGAAAGTGGTCAGCAAGCCATGAACGTGCCTGGCTGCTCAGCACACAACACTATCCCCCCCGCCCCGCCCCGGTTTTGCTGCCCCAGTGCCATCTCTCCACCACACATGCTCTCCCCTTGCCTTGCCACTTGCAGATCCCAGGGGCTCCAGTGGCACCCGTGCTATCACCCATGCTGTCAGCCATGGAGGTCAATGCAGGCAACATGCCCATGAAGCTGTAGTCAGCAACACTGCTTTCCCCCAAAGAGCCAGTCAGCAAACATGAAGCACCACAGTCCTGTGTCTGCAATACTAACTCAGCCCAGTTCAGAGTCACCTCCAGCACAACCCAACCAGCTGCAAGAGGGCATACAACTCAGGGACCAGGGGACCAGTGCCAGGCTGGCACAGAAAGAAAGCCCTGCTTCCCTTCCTCCTTCCCTGTGCTGGCCTGGTTCTTGGCTGCTTTCTTTCACCTCAACTGCTGGGTCCAGTCATGGATTTGAATTTCAAATAAATCATGAAGGCACTCTCCAAGCCTTGCATGGAGGAGCATTGTTTGGGCAGGGCAGAGTAGTGTACCTGTTCCCAACTCTCTGGCCCCTGCACATGGGCACCAACCCTTAGGAGCCCCTACTACCACCAGCCAGGGGCTGGGTAGCAAAGCTCTTGATTACCCAGTGCAGATGGGAAGTGTCATTCTTGGGACCCCTCTGACACTCACCCCCACCACATCACTCACTTCCTCACTCATTCAAACAACAAGAGACCTTGTGGGCGGGTAAAGTTTTTTGAGCTCAGGTGGGGGATCCTCAGCAGTAGCCTCTGCCGGAATAGCTCCTGGCCCCATGCCGACCTGCAGACCCTGCCAGGAGCTGTACTGGGGAGCAGGATACCTTCTTCCATGCATCCCAGCAGCTCTCACAGGACAGGAGCCCTGTAGCTTCATAATCCTGACATCTGCCAGCCTCACACGGGTGCAAAATCTCTGCAGAAAACACCCATCCCACTCCCTGCCACACTTCAGCAGTGGCAGCTGCCATGTGCTAGCTGCCAGAGTTCCCAGGTGTCACCCCAGGACACCCACACCACGTCCTCTTGTGTGGTGACCTCAAGCTTGGGCAGTAAGAGGCTTAGCCCTGGATCTGAGAGGCTCCTGGCCAGAGCCATGGTGGCAAGGCAGGATGATGTACAGATAATTGGACCAAGTTGGAACTTTCACACGGAGGGGATGGCACGTGGCCATCTGCATGGCCCCCTGCTTCCTCTCTTGGATGGCTACAAGCCATGGCCAGAAGCTGGGAGCTCAGCAGGAGACTCCAAGCCATCTTAGGTACTTCTACCCTGTGATTCTCTATCCTCATCCTGTTGGGGAGTCCTGCCCTACACTGGAGGTGGGGCTCTCCACAGCCAGAGGGGAGCAGGCAGCAAGAAGTCCCCTTGCTCTCTGGCTCTGGATCCACACCTGGGCTGACAACAGCAAGCGAGAGACAGGCTGTTCAGCACGCACGTTTCCTGCGAAGCCAAGGTGCACTAAAACAAGGGGAGAACCTTCTGCAAGAAAGCGCTATGTTAGTTGCCCTGAGTTCCTGGGCCAGCCAGCTGGGACACATGACTTTCTTCAAAGTCATAGCATATGCTGGAGCCAGGGCTGCTCCAGCCCTGCAAAGAGATGAGATGCTGCTGGGAAGCAGGGAAAGGGAGATGGGGTGAGTGGAGCTGGGAAAAGGGCAAACATTAAACTCTTGCCTATTGGTGCGGGGTGAGATTTTCACACTCTGGCTGGGTGCCCTCACATGGGATTGGGACTAGAGCCTGCCATAAACTGGCAGCCTGCAATAATGTCAGGAAGCCAGCAACAGCCCATGAGACACACCAAAGGAATCTCCCACCAACACAGGGGACGTGCAGGACAGGGCAACAGCCAAAGGGTGGGACTACCTCTGGCCAGACCTCCATCTGCTTCCAGAGTGGGGCTTTCCCACCAGTGCCATGTACTTGCCACCCTGCACCCACAGCTTGGGCAGCATCCTGCAGTCCCCCCAGAGACAGGTCTCCAATTCTCACAGCTGGGCAGGGCTTCTCTGAGATGAGGCATGCTTAGCTCATTTCCCCAGGCCCTGAACCACTGGGTAGGGCTGACAGCCGTCAGCTGGGCAAAGCTCAGCCAGGCTATTTCCAGGCATGGGAGCAATGGTCACAGGTAGAAGCTGGAACTGACAGCCTAACCCAGACAGCACAACCTGCCCAGCAGCTGAGACAGGAGGCCCATCAACTCCTACTGTATGGGACAGCATGGAGTGGGAAGAGATCCTCTCAGCTCCTCATCCTGGCACAAGGAGGAAGAGCTTCCCCTGGGGGCAGAGTTCACACTTAAGTACAAAATTAGCACACTAAGGCATCAACCCCTAAACTGCAGTTGGGAGGAGAACAGCAGTGGGTCTAACACATATGTCCAGTGTGGACAGGACTCCATCACTGCTGGGCACCAGCCTGGCCAGCACAGCCTCACTGCTTGCCTTGGCAGAGCTTCACCTTCCACCTGGCATCCTGATGGGGAGAAGAAGAAAGCCTCCCAGCTCCCAAACAAAGACTGCAGCTGCTGCTGGATCTGCAAGTTGCAACAGAAACACGAGTACACTTTTGTATTACTGGAGAGCTGGCCTAGGGAAAGCTCTTGAACTCAGGATTGCAAAGACAGAGCCACTTATTATCCCCAGAGCCTGGTGCCAGCTCAAGAACCAGCAGGACAGGTTTCCTCTATTTCCATGTCTAGCCTGTGTTGCCAAGCCAGATCTGCACCAGAGTCCCTACCTCCAGAAGTCTCCAGCAGAAGCCATTCACCTTCTCCTAGTACCCTATCTCTTCCAAAAAAGATTGTGGGTCCAAGGGTCAAGGAATCTTAGCGTGCAGCCCTTGCTCTACTCCTGAACTCAGCATCTCAAAGTCAGCACTGGTTTAAAAGAACCAGCAAGCAAGTGAATGCATAGCTGAGAGATAAGTCAGGAGCTTCAGCTCACAGAGTCACCTGGGAAAAAGAAAACAGAGCTCCATTAAGAGCAGAGCTGCAAATTAAATTTAGAGGCTTTGCCAAGTCTCTGAGGAGACTGTCTGCTCCCCAGGCACTGCACGATGATGAGTGAAGGAAATCCTACACTGTGTCTCCCACCACCTACCAGAGCTCAGGTTGCCTTTCGTGAGAGCATCGCCCCCATTGCAGAGGACTGGCCTCCCCTTACAAACATCTCCTTAGTCCCCAAGAGGACTCACACAATCAAATGGCTCTCAAACTGTCCCTGTTTGCACCAGCCACAGCTCTGCCTCTTCCCTCTCAATACTGTGTCCACTCCCAGTGCCTGACTCTCTTCCTATTGTTTTTGTTCAAAGGAAGAAAGCAGTCCCTCATCCCCTCTCCTTTCAGCCCCTTGAGGAGATTACAGGGTTTCCTGGAAAGGATGCTCTGACTCCTAAGAAGATTAGTGGAAGGTGTGTCCCTGCCCACGGTAGGGGGGGGTTGGAACCGGATGATCTATAAAGTCCCTTCCAACCATTCTATGATGCTATAATTAAAGGTCCTGACACCTTCTCTGAGCAGGCACATGTCATTATGGCAGCCCCTGCTCTGATCTTGGGAGCGCAGGAGAGCTGCCACTGGGTGCCTGGGACTGGAGAGACAAGGCACGTGGCAGGTAGGGTCCACATCATGGAGGATCTCAGCCTCTGTAAGCAGTCAGACCCCCCATGCTGGTCTTTCCCTGACCTATCCCACAGCCCCACTGTGAGCTGGCAGCTGTCCCTGCCTGGCTCCACTGTGAGGCTGTATTGGCTGCCAACAGGTACAGCTGCTCAGCGTGCCCAGTGCTTTATTTTTCTCCCGTTGAGAAAAAAAAAAGTCACTGAGCAGACCCACAGGAGGCCAGGCTCTGAGCAGAGATCACAGAGCAAACTCAGCAGCGGAAACAACTCTCTCGGCACATCCCATCTGCCCTGCAAACAGGCCCAAGTGTCACTGCAGGGGACAGCTGGGGATTCCCACAGGTGACACTGGCCCAGGCCCAGCTAAAGCTACCTATCTATCACCTCTGAGCAGGACAGGGAGCAGAGGCTGGAGGGTTTCAGAGCTAGAGGCATACAAAATCTCCATGCATGGAGGAGAAGTAGGAAGATGACGGCTCAACAGCTATCTGGCAGCAGGGTGCCTTGTGAAAAAGCTTGTCCCGAGGGAAACGCTGCTCCCAGCCTGCAGAGCACAAGCTTCAGGCTCCTCACTACCATCTGGTCTTCCCCCAGGGCACCTGGGGCTTACCCCACTGCGCAGCCTCTCTACTGCACCTGCACAGGCAAAACAGCACCCAAGGGCCAGCTTCGAGTGCACCCCCCTCACAGCAGGGATGGGGAGGCTGGGCTGCTGTCCCAGTGGCACATCGTTCTCAGCTTTCACATGGGTGTAGGCACCAAGCTGCACGCAAGACAGTGACAAGTGACGTCCCAGAAAGATGTAGGCGGGTGCTCGGCTCAGTTTCTTGAGTGCCGTTTACCCACAGGCTGTGCCACCCACAGACCTTTCCTGGGGCAGTGGCAAGCACCCCCAGGCTCACCTGCAGGCTCCAGCACACGACCTGCCAAAGGGTCACAGCCAAAAACTTGGTCTCATGCGCTGCTGGACTACCATCTGCCAGCTGCCCCACTGGTGGCTATGGTCCCTGCTCATGCTATTGCACCAGCCATTACACATACTTCCTTTGAAGTGGGATTTGTTACAGAAGCTCTGAAGCCCACAGGAAAGATCCATTTCAGCATCCCACTTCACTGGCATGGGGACGAGCAAGAAACAGACATTATCCCTAGCACTTAAAATCCTTCCCCAGCTCCTCCCTGGAAAGGGTAAATTGTGCAGTTCACTCATAGCACAAGAAACAGGGCACCAAGAAAGGCAATTTAATCCTAACCACCTCTTATCTGATCAGCCCAAATCTCTTTATCAGCCCAATTAAAAGAATTACCCATCCATGGCCCGGATGCATGTATTGTGCACTTGTCTCTGTTGGCTCTAAACCCAACTACTCCACCCTCTGTAAGGCAATTATAAGGTACAGAAATAAGCCTGCTTGCAAAACACGGGACTAATGTATTGTACCACCAGAGGCCAGAGCCTGGGGGCTCACCTTTCTGTTGCTTCAAATCCCTTAAGGGCTCACCCACCCTGGGGACAGGACAGGCTCTCTTGTCATTTTGCAGACCCTTGCTTCCCCTGGCCATGCCTCCAAGTTTTAATACAGGCAGAGTCCAGCACAGGGTGTCCACCTCAGGAGACCTCTCTGACTTCTCCTGGAAGCCATGGCTCTCCAGAGACCCCTCGTGCCAGTGAGAAAATTCCTCCCCATTACCTAAGCTTCCTCTAGACCTGTTTCCGAGCCACATATGGCTCTGGGTAAAGCTCAGAATAGGAGTGGGTGCAAATTTCCCCACTGATGGCTGTTGGAAAGCATTTAGTAGGTAGAGGCTGGCTGTACTTCTTGACAAAAGGAAGTGTAGCACAGCCTTCCCTCGTAATTCCCTCAGAGGAGGTGAAGAAACTCTATGCCATCCTGTGCTCCAACGCTCAGGTGGGCATGAATTCAGTGGTGTGCAGCCAATTATCCTGCATGATTTCCCATCGAGTTACCTCCCACTGATGTGCGTGGGAGCCCCTTCAGTCTCAGAGGCCCTCACTATCTGCAGCTCTGGGTGCTGCATTCATCACCCTGAGCCAGAGGGGAACTGGGTCCCTCCATCAGCATCAGAAGGGCGAGAATGCACTAAACAACCCAGTGGCCATTTCTAAAAGGTCCTGGTGGGCCTGCTGGCCTCCTCCGGTTCCTGCTGCCATCCCACTTTGCCTCTCCCCATGTGTCCACACTGCCAAAAGTTGTTCACGTGGAAAATTTCCTCTAGGCTCTGATCTACATTGCAGTAACAGCAGCCTGAAGCCCCAGGACTCAGAGAGAGATGCCACACAGTATTGGGAGCAGGCCAGAGACTGCCAAGAGCTCAAGGCAGCCCTTGCCGACAGCTGTGAAACCAGAGCAGAGAACACTGCTCTATGGTGGAGTGACCTTGCAAGCCATCCGCTCCCAGGTCCAGCTGGGATGTGGACGTTGAAATTGGAGCCTTTCCCCTCCATTCAGCAGGTGTGATACTGCTCTAGTGGCACTGCATCCTGCTTCAACTGCTCCCATATGCCAAAAATACCCATGAGACGTAGAAATTTTGTCACGGGGCCATCAACATGGCTGAGGGCAAGAGTTATCAAGTACAAGGAGAGGATGAGATAATGGGGGCGGTTTGGCCTGCAGAAAAGCCTGAGGGAGAACATTATTACTATCTTCAGCGACCTGATGGGAAAGTACAGAGAAGATTGGGTCAGATGCTGCCCAGATGTCCACGGTGACAACCTGAGAAAGACCAGACACAGGCTGCAACAAGGGAAACTGAATAGTTATTAGATTAAAAAAATTCCCGAGTAGCTGATGCACAGGAGTGGGTGTCCATGGAAGCTGTGTTCTCTGCACCCCAGCAATACCCAAAACTCAACACCGGTAGCCTGATCAAATTCGACCCTGCTTTGAGACAGCAGTGTGGACCAGGCAATCTCCAGAGGTTTTTTCAGACCTCAGTTATTCAATGTTTTCAAAGACCTGTGGATAGCAGAAGTATCAGGCTCTGGTACTTCGAGGTACTTTGCTTACACGGTCCAAATCCCCGCGAGGCCAAAAGAGAGGCTAAGGGAGGCACAAGGAGCCCAGCTGGCTTTGGGACAGATGCATGCGAAGCCAGGATCCCAGCCGGCAGCATGGGACGAGCACAGCCAAACCCCGGCGCGGCAGGACTGCCAGTGTTGCAGGCGAGGCACGGGACGGGCATGCAGGGATGGAGACAGGCAGTTCTGGGCGGGTGGAAGCGAATCCCCCAGAGACGAGGCTCCCATTACACGGGGACGACAGCGCGCGCAGCGAGGGCAATGCTCCGCAACTTCCCATCACTCGTGCCAAGAGGTTGAAAGGAGGGAAAAGCAAACTCACCCCGCTCCATCCCCACACCCTGTCCCGCATGCCCCGGCGGCTGCGCTCAGCCGGGGTCAGCCCCTCGCCCGGGCCTGGTGAGGCGGCTGCTGACAGCCCGGCGGCGGGAGGCTCTTTGGGAACCGGTGCTCCACCACCTCCGTTCCGGATGCTCCAGCCGCCTACAGCCAACCCCTGACCGGGAGCCTAGCTCCCTCCGGCTCCTTTCCGCCGCCAGGTGCCGGGGCGGAGGCGGAGGCACCACTCGGAGCTCGCTCGCCCGACGGGACCCGCCGTTCTGCCGCCCGCCCCGCCCGGTGCTCACCTGCGCCCGAAGAGCTTGAGGCCAGTGAAGCGCTTGTTGCTGTGGCGGCGGCCCAGCGGAGGCGGCGGCGGCCCCCACTCGGGCTCGGCGCCGCCTGACGCCCCGGAGGGGTCGGCTGTGGCGGCGGCGGTGTCGGACGAGTCGGCGGACGGCGAACTGCCGGACGGCGGGGGCCGAGCTGCCTGCATGGCCGAGCTCAGGGCTCGGCGCCGCCGCCACCGCGGTTCTGAGCCAGGGGAGGGCACCGCGGGAGGGCAGTGGAGGCGGGCGGGGGGCGCGGCCGGCTCGGGCTCCCGCCCCACCGGGGCCACCGGCAGGCGGGCAGGAAGTGCGGCCGCTCACCGGTGGCACCGGCGGCCGCGCCGCCAGCGCCGCCTGCCGAGCGCGGGGATCGGGGCCGGCAGCGGAGCCTGTCCCGTGGCCCGGCGCCCGGCGCCGCCGCCTCAGGAAGCCGCGTGTCAGCCTCGCCGCCGCCCCGCGCTCGGAAGAGGCTCGGCGGCAGAAGCGGAGCCTCCCCTTGCCTCCGCCTCCGCCTCCCATTGTTCACCGCCGGACAGAGGGGACGGAGCCAAGAACCCTGCCGCCGCCGCCACCGCCCTCTCCGGGGACCGGCAGCCACCGCCGGCCTTGTCGCCGAGGCCAGCACCGAGGCTCTTACCCAGCCCGGCGAGCGCCTGCCCCGCTTCTCCCTGAGTCCAGCGACACCGCTGGCTCAGCGGGCAGCGGCAGAGGCTGCCCTGCTCGCCATAGCACCCAGTCCAGGCAAAGAGCAGCTCTCCCAGCCCTCCTTTGCATGGAAAATGTGCCGGCTGCAATGGCAGCTTCCCCTCTTCCCAAGAGTGCGGAACCAGGCTGAAAGCCGGGGCTGCAGGGGCTGCCAGGACAGGGCCCTGGCTGCCCGCTGCACGGTGCTCCTGCCGACCCTTAACACCCTGGGACAGGTCCCGCTGGCAACCTCAAACACCCGCCGTTTCCAGAAGGACTGGTGGGGATGGGGACACGCTCACTTCCCTGAAACCGACAGCCCAGGCAAACCTGGGCTGGCCCGCTGTGCTTTGGCATCATGCGCTCATGCGGCCCTGTGACATCCTGGCTGGGAGGTTGTGCTGCGCAAGCCCAGGCTAAGAGAAGAGGAGGAGATTGCGGGCAAGGCGCTGGGCAAGTAGAGGAAGCCTTTCCCCCAGCCCCCGAATCATGGGCTGTCAACACTCGCCACCGCACCTTAGCCCCCCAACAATAATAGGAAGGTGGCAGAGCCCAGCTCGGTGGGTACCTTATATCTACGTCCCCCGGAGGGCTCTGGGGAACGTCCCAGGAGCGATGCCGCCACATCTGCCGCAGCATGAGCTGATGTGTTCAGCCAGCCCGGGGTTCACTCTCGCTCTTCCTCCCCCAGCAGCCGCTTTCCGGAGTCATCCCGAGGGCAGGTCCCTGGCAGTGCTCCGCCGCCCGGCCGGGGCCCCGGCTTTGTTTGCACCCTCCACCTGGTTCCTCTCTCCGCACTTCCTGGAAGTGTGAGGGCGGCTGTCATCGCAGCCAGCTGCGCGGCCTTCTTCCCACGGCGCTGGCCACCGCCTCTGCCGGGTCGCCTCCAGTGAAGCCTGGTGCGCACCCTCAGCAAGCAGGAGCATGTCCTGGCGTGCTGGGCTGCGCGCCGAGGAGCCGCACCTCCCTTGCTGGGTGGTTCCTTGAATGCCCCCAGACTTGAGACAGCCCCCTCTTCTAAAGCTGCCCCAGCACCGGCATGAAGACCAGGCCATGGCAGTGTGGTTGTCCTCCTGCCACCCGCCCTGGACCATGCACATCCTTACCCTACAGGGTACCACAGCACTCACAGCTCCTGGGTGTTTATGACCTCCCTGAGTAGCAGGTCTGAAAACAACCCCCAACATCTGCTCAATCTGCACTGGAGTTTATTGAAAAAATGCTTTAGTAAACCAGGAATGGGCAGTGTGAAAAGTAGAAGCATCTAGGAGGCTCCTGTCCAGCCTCCAAAGAATGGAGAAACAGACTGACATACATCATCCACCCCCCAGTCTGAGGTGACACAGTGTAAAGCTGCAGGCCTGGCCTGTTCTCACCTCCAAAACCCCCAGCTCTTCACAACCAGATGCTACTTGGTGTGCTCTGGTTCCAGGAAAGCTTCAGATCACCAAGAGGGTCTGTGGTCAGCTTCTATGGGCCAGAGAAAAACAAGCCAGCAAAGCTGGTTCTGGCAGCCTGCACAGATGGCATTTCTAAAGGGGCACATCGTCTTGCTTTAGACTCTATCATCAAAAGGAAAAAAAACCCCATTGACAGACCTTGATCTCACCAGGCAAGCTCTGAAACTGAACACAACCCACTGCATTAATTACGGTGCAGAGAGAGGGAAAGGCAGGTCCTGGATGCCTAACTCCAGCTCACAGATCAGGGAGGGGAGAGTTTTGTTATTGCGGAAAGGGTTCGTCATCCCCACTGCTTTTCATGCCATGATGGGTTAGTTGCATTTTCTCCCTGCCTGCAGACATTTCCCTTTCATGTTTCGTGCTCTGTCTCGTGGTGTTGATGTCTAGTCCTCTTACCCAGGAGCATCAGGACTACCAGGGCTTGGTGGGGCTGTTGGAGAAGTAACACATCCTGCCCTGGGTCTTTCACCATACTCTGTGTGCTGTGTCCATGTGTCCTTTCTGTCCCTTGGGCTTGGTGCAAAAGTGTGGAAGAACCCCGAGTAATCCCAGTCCTGGCTGTTCTTGGTCAGGAGACCAGAAACACAGAGCCTGCTGCACAGGCTTCTCTGTGGGCAGCACAGGAGAGGGATGGAGATCACTCTGGTGGATTCTGCTGTGAATTGGCACCCTTGTCTTCATGCCAGTTTGTGCAGCACCCTGGTACTGAGAGGATTAAGCTGCCTGCTTCAGCCAAACTCAGCAGGATACCTGCCTGTGAGATTCATTGTGAACAGGGATCAGATAAGGGAGGGAGTGGTCAGGGGAAGGGATGGCTTCAGGGATCCCAGGTCTCCCCACCCAGCAGTGTTTGGATGCAGGTTGGCAATGCCCCTAATACTGGTTAGTGCCCCTAGCAACCTCTCTGCCGGCCTACTTGGGGAGTCCCACCCCATGGTGCCCCTGCACACCTACACCACATGCAAGGCTGAGGCTGTGGTTGTGAGGACAAACAGAAGCGAGGCTGTCTTCTGCTGCCTCAGAGAGCTGACCTGGCTTGCCTGGTGTGGGAAAACCCCAGCAGGAGGAAGGGCAGGAGCATCCCCTCTGACAGTAGCCGGGTCTTGGATTAGTTTAAACCAGGGAGTGTGTCTGGTTTAAGGTGGAGCTTGGGGTTGCATTATGCCATCCCTCCCTGACATGCTGCAGGTATGTCCCTGCACAGCCAGGCTGTACCCACAAACTCAGTGTTTCTCCAAAACTGCTTCTTTGGATGTTTCTATCTCTTGTTACAGTTTCATATCCAGTTCATCACTGCCTTGCACATAGAACATCCAGAATGAGAGCCAGAATGAGAGTGAACACACACCAGCACTGTGCTCCAGCATAGGGTGATGCCAGCTCCAAATCCATCCCACCCCTGTGCCATACACTGCAGCCTGTGTCAGACAGTGGAGTCCAGCAGAGCTTGTCCCTGGTTCTGTAAAGAGTCAGGGCAGGGGATAGTGAGACGCTTGTCACCCCCAACCAAAGTCTGTGAGGCGCCACCTGTTCATTTCTAGCACTTTCCTCTGGCCGTGCCACCCATCTCCTCTCCCCGGATGCACAGAGGGATGTGGAGACAGATGTCTCTGTCAGAGTGGAGCGGGCTTGGCTTACTGGAAACGAAAGGCAATTTGATTATGCTGCTCTGCAGAGCAGGGCTAACACGATTAAAAGGCCAGCAGGCAGGACTCAGAGGAAGGAGATCCCCTCTCTGTCCCTTTCTCCCTGCTGGCAGTGGAGGCTCTCCTTTCCTTCTTCCTCAGCCCCTGCACTGCCCAGGTGTCCTGGGACTTCACAAACATCCAGACTCCAGATCTGAAGGCAAAAGGAGGAGAAGACGGCAGTGAGTTGCAACCATCTTCCCCTGGGCCCCTGAGGGCTCCTACCTCCCTCTCTCCAGCAGCTCCTGCCAGCACTCCCCTCTGGCCTGCCTGCTCTATGACCAAGCTCCCTTGCTATTTACATTACAAAGCAGCCCCCTCTGCTCCACTCTGCGGGTTATATTTAGCTCCCTGGCACAGAACAGCCTGTGAGTTGCATTCGCTGCATCCTATCTGCCAGCCGGGGACCTCGCTGAACAGCCGAGGTGCCTCACATCTCCCTGGTGGAGACGGGAGCTGGCTGGGGGGGCACAGAGGGACACGGGCCCCCCTTTTCCCGCTGCCAGGGATGGCTGTGTGGAGCCCTCTGGTGCGTGGGCTGGCCCGGGCGCTACCTCCGGACGTGACCAAGAGCCGAAGGGTACGAGTCTGACACCTGGCACGTCCCCCGCCCCATAGACGGAGGCTGCAGAGAGCTCGTACAGGAGCTTTTGTGCGCTTGTGGTTTCCTTTCTGGGTAAACACCCCTCCGGGCTGGGTTGCTGGGAGCAGTGGCAGTGACAAAGGCTACCGCTGCAAGCATCACCCTGAAAGCAATGATGAAATTGAGAGGGCGCCCACAACTGCTCAGGAGAGGTTGCAGGGTGCTGCTGTGACCTGCCACCACCTGTCCCAGGCCTCTCTGGCTCCAGATCGGCTTTCCCTACAGAACTACAGCAAAGTTCTGCCAGCCTCTGGCTTGCCCTATTCCCACTGGAGCTACCCCACTCTGGGAGTTAGAGATGATCCTGTCCCACCACAAAACCTTATTGGAGACACTCAAGGCAAGCAGGAGCTGACTTTGGACTCCCCTTGGCCAAAGTGACATTCTGGAGATAGAGGCACACAACCCTGGTGTTTGCTCTGGGTTTGCTGTGGTGACAGAGGGCATTGGGTCCTTCTGGCATTGCAGAGGCACCTCTCTACTGGGAAATTAGTCCCAGAATGTGCAAATCTGGTGCACAAGCTAGCATCATTAATAAGTTTGGCATGAAACTGCTACTCAAAGCCCTAAATATAACCTGAGTGCTGAGCTCTCTTCCACCCGCCCAAGGCGCCTCCATACACCGTGGCAGCTATTTATGGAAGGAACTTTATTTCCATGGGATTAATATCATTTCTGCTCATTTCAAAACCTTTATATAGCAGCTTATGCTGCCTGCCCCTCGTGATGACTAATGGGTCCCAGCAGGAGCAGGCAGGTTGGCAGCAAGGGGACTAGGGCCTCCAACCTTCAGCTGACATTGAGGATAACTGTGATGCCCACAGCCCATGGAGGAGGTCCTCTAAACCCTGTACCAGGGTTCAGTAAGTGTCTCCAGAGCTAGACAGCACAGCAAGGGGATTTCTGTCAGTCCTCTAGACCTTCCCATGCTGCAGGAGGGGCACATGATGAAAGCTTAGCCCACCTCTGGGTAACAGCTCCATCACCACCTGACCTGCCTGAGGAAGCAGCCAGACCCGAAACTATATGGGTGTCACAGGACAGAACAAGCAGATTTCCACCCCCAGACACTTCCTCTCCCATTTCTCTTTCCCTTTGCTTGGCTGTCCAAAACACAGGGTGGAGGAAGCAGCTCATCCCAAGCACCATTTCTTCCTTTGCTGCTGGCCTGCAGGTTGCTGCAGCATTCCCTCCAACCTCTCAGAATCCTCCCTTCTGCAAAGCCTGCATTGGACAGGGCAAAGTCCCTTGCAAAGAGACCCCTTGTGAGGGTTGTGTAGGACAGAGGGGCTTTGTGTTAGGGCAGTACAGGCTGGAGCATGTCAAGTGGGCCACCTGATTGGGGTGGCTGGGGTGGGACGGGCAGGGTGTATAAAATCCCTAGCAACCTTGGATAATTCTGGAACAAATTCAGGCTGATAATTTAGGTTGCAATATGGTCCCTTCCTCCCCTGGGGAGGCTGGAAAATTGCAGTTGGCTAATCTGTTCGCAAAATGCACTGTGCACATCTGGAGAAGACAGCTAAGAGGAGAAAATTCTGCTCTGCTTGGCACAGTAATTCCTCATCCTCTGTGCCATCAGGGCAGAGACCCTCCCAGCTCTGCCGGGTGCCTCAGTGAGCAGCCTGGGTATGGAATGAGGACCAGGAGGGCTGCGCATTGCCCCAGCTTGTGGCAGGGCTCTGGGACATGGGGCACCTGGGAAGGTCTCTGCCACCCCGGCTCTTCCTTGCCACCCACCATATGAATAACAAGTGCTGGCGATGAGTCAGCTTCGGGGCCCCTCCTGCTCTGCAGGCACTAATAAGGTTTCCCATTTAGTTCCCATTACCGCAGTATTAGAGAGAAATTTGCTCACAGCTTGCACTGAAGCCCTTGCAAAGGGGGAAAAAGGGCTGCTGTATGCCTGGGAGCGCAGATGGCGGGTGACCAACAGCTCCTGCCCAAAATCTTCCCCCTGGCAGAGCTCTGCACCCCAGGGTCCCCAAGGCCCAGACCAGAGGCAGGAGAGCTCATCCAGCCTCTGTTTGCCATGGCAGTGGCCATGGCACATGGATCCTCCATGTTAATTTTCCACCTACTTGTAAACTATGTGGCACTTGCTGAGCATGGCATGACACGGAGCTCAGGAGAACACAGACATGTCTGTGCCAAGCCAGCTCTGGAGAATGGCAAGAAGGCAGCTCCTGCTTTCTCCCCTCCTCTCAGTCCCAGACTCTCACAGCAGTCCAGGGTCAGTCCTGCAATGCTCATGTTTAGTCTGGGCAGGTGCAGGGTCAAAGGATTTCTCCTCACTTACACCTGAGAACCATTCTGCAAAGATGGGGGGTAGTAAACCATAGAATCACTTAAACACCTCTCTAGCAAAAGAAAGGACAGGGTGGCACACCAGACCTTATTTGCTGTGAGAGAAGAATTGAGCTGAAGTCCTGGAGATGCTGACCTAAGCAGGATTTTGGACACTATGGTTGGAGTTGGGAATAGGAGCTCATAGGAGTATCACCAGGCAGTAGCTCCCATAACATCCCTGAGAGCTACGAGAACCACTCTTCATCTCTGCCAGCTTTGCTTGGTGATAGCAGGGGTGGGTAAGCACAGGAGTTACAACAGAAGAGTCACACCAAAAGCCAGGACAGATCTCCTCTTGCTGCAGGGTACCCACAAAAGGCCCAGACCACTGCCTAGGAGGCAGCCCACAGCCCCAGGATGGTAAGGGGGAGTTGGGTAGAAGAAAGATAAGGGGGTCTGCAAAGACGATAATGAGACTGCCACTGGAGAGGGGGCTGTTGCACATGATGGGACGGACTGGACAACTGGTTGCCTTGTCTCTGTGCTGAGATGGTTTCTGGTGGGAATGCCCTAGTGGCTGGTGGAAAGAGCCAACCCTGACCCCACGGGAGGGAGATGCCTCAGGAACATGCCATGCCAGTGCCCCAATGCAGCCCTGACACTTGGGGACCCAGGTGATCCTACCTGTAGGAGACCTGTTTTCTGATGGCCAAGTGCAGGAACTGCTCCTCCACCTCTGCCACGGCCGCTGCCCCTCTCATCTCTTCCCAAGCTGGATCCATGCTGCGGAGGCCCAAGCGTTGTGCTCGCCCAGTGCTCTCTGTATCTGCTGCTCCCCAGAGGCTTGCTGTGGCTCCCCTGGCCACCTCGCCATCACTCCTGGCAGGGGAGAAGTCTCTCCAGCTCCCGGGACCTTCAGCCATGCTGGGGTGAGGTGTCTGTCTAGGCGAGGAGTCCCACTCTGCCCCCAGAACTTCTTGGGCAGCCCAGTCTTGTCCTACAGGGTCCCACAGTGCTGCTCCGCTTCGCCTCCCCAGGGCTGTGGGACAATCCCAGCAAGGCTTAACTCCCTGAGGGAGCACAAGCACGAGAAAAAAAGTGTCCAATTTTTTGCAGTGGTATTTATTGGCCTCTTGATAGCAGCTTGAGTAGCTCAGATGCAGCAGCACAGCCTCCTGCCGTCTCTACTGCCCTGCCACTTTGAAGCGGAGGAATATCTGACACACACACGGAGATGTTGGTGCTGCTCCTCAGAGGTGCTGGCACTGTGAGAGCAGTGGGGAAGACAGCCTTCTCTGGAGAAGCACAGTCCAGGGATAGTGATGATTGCAAGTGAGCAAAAGAGCATTTGGATTGCCTTCTGCAAGGTCCCTCTGGAGCCAGGCACGTCCGTCGCTGTCCCCGGCGGCGGCAGCTGAGCAGAGCAGCAGGGAAAGGTAAGCAGTGAGGAAAGTGTCTGTGCACAAAGCCTGGAGCAGCTCTCAAACGACAAAGCAGAAAGTGAGCATGAGTGTGTGCTGTGTGTGTGGGGAGGGGGCTGCGGGGAGCTGCATCCAGCAGGCAGCCTGGTGTCACCTTAGAGACACTTGAAACTGGCACTTAACTCTTTGGAGTCTGGGGAGGCAGAGGAGGATGACAACTCAGCTGCCTGCAGTCCAGCTGGCACCTGCCTTCCTGCAAGGGCTGCTCAGGGAGCGGGGTCTTGGCTACTTGTCTAAACCACACCTGCTACCAGGTGAAGTCAGGTAGCCTGGAAAACTGCATGACAGCAGCAGCCCCAGCAGAGCAAAGTACCTGCTGTTGTGTCCAATCATCCAACATTGATGACACCTGTCCAGGAACAGGGTCCCCAGCTGTGGACAGTGGTATCCATCTGAGCAGAAGTATTGCTGTAGCATGGCCTCTGTCCTTCCTGTTGGCTCACTCAGCTCCTTGCCACTTAGGAGGCTACATTATTCTTAATTTTTCCTTATTCAAGTCAATTTTTCTCCAGTCGTGGCATCCAGAGGTAGAAACAACCTTCTGTTCTCTGCCCAAAACCATCAGAAAAGTTGCGTCATTTATTTGCCCCGGGCTGCGACTGGACTTTGTGACCCCAGTCCCAGCCCACCCTGGTGCCATGGATGTCAGCTGGGGTAAGAGATCCCTACAAAGCTCCCATATGTGCCACATTTGTTCTGTCCCAGATTCAAATGCTGTGCCTTTACCTGGAAAATTCAAACTTTGTGTCTATAAGAGCCAACCCCTGCATCATGGCAAGATCCTACAATCATGTATTGCACAAAGATCACATTGCAGTCACCTGTAATCCCAGTATTTTCCCATGAAAATCTGGAATGATGGGAGCAGGAACCCATCCTCAACCTGCTCTGACCATTGCATAACCTTGGGAGTCATCAGGAGCATCTCATCCCTCATGCCAGCACTCTCCATCACCTCCATATGGCCCTGTGGCACCTCCGCTGCAGGGTGCAGTGGCACATTCCCATGCCACTTTTGACCCCAACCTGGGAAGCAGCAGGGGCTGAGGAAGTGCTGTGGCTTTCCCTGGTAACCACAGCCCAATGACACCTCCAGTTCAAGTTACTGAACCTTTGTCTGTCCCTAAAAGTCACAATGACATCTCCCTGGCTGTGCCTCCTGGGGGATTTGTTTCTCTCAGGGGCACAGCAGCCCCCAAGCCCACTCCTCCACAGAATCGTGACTGGCAGGGAGCCCCACACCCTCTTTGCTGTGTGAGTCAGCCCCTCCAGCCCCCACAGGGGTTTTGTTCTCCTTGAAAGCTGGAGTGCTGCTGGGTGAGCCCTCCCCCAGCAGCACTGTGCACAAGAACAGCTGGCTCTGGAGAAGCAGCTTCACACTCACTTGCAGGGACAGAGACCTGCTTGGGAGCTTGCTAGTACTCCCTGCATGGGTGCATGGCCCTGCTCCATGTCCCCCTGCTGCCCACAGAGGGTGGGAGCAGGCTATGCAAAGGGAGAAGCAGCGGCTGCCCAGTGGCACCCATTCTTCTCAGCACCCACAGTGAGATGCTTTTTCTTCCCTGGGCTCTTCCTGGCCGAGGGACCCTCTGTTGCCACGGACTATGGGAGCCACCTTCATCTGTGCCAGCTGGGCTGTCGGGGCAGGACAAAGATGGGCTGCCCAGAGGAGCTACAGGTGATGCAGAATGCTGGTCACCTCTTGCTCCCAGGGAATTTTGGGAAACATCTGTCTTGTCCTTTATGATTAAAGAAATTTGTGACCACCAGGCTGAGGAAGTGCATGGCCAGTCAGGGATGGATACAAATAGGAAGTTCGGTGAGAACAGGGTCCAGACTTCCAGGTAGGAAGGAAGGGAGAGCATTTCTCACTGGTGGATGTGTCAATGCCATAGGAAAGGAACTTCAGGGTGGGAAGCAGAGGCACTTATGGCAGGCACGGGAAACCCCTGAGCCAGGCACAGCAGAGTCCTGAACTAATAATGCCTTTGGTCAAGTCAGAGTAAAGGCTGGACAGTGGATGCCTCCTGCATTCCCAAAGGGCCTGATCTTGCTGCACAGAAACCCTCTGTGTGGGGAGGAGCTGCCAACAGAGGATTTCTACCTTTCTACCCACATGCCAGATTGTATAGCCGTTCACACAGGCAGAGTGGGCCAGATTTTGTTTGTCTGGGGAAGAGGAGACATCACAGGATGTGCCTGCATGAGGGGATGTAATGGATTGCACAAGCTTATCCATCTCTCTCTGCCCATCCATCTCACCTGACTCTGCTGGATGTTTCGCATTTCTGTCAAGAACGGGGTCACCCTTCACTTGGAGCTCCCTGAGGACTCGGGAAGAGCAGGCAGGTGCTGCCTGAAGATGGTGGGGCTGGACTCTAGGATTGAGTCAGTGTCCTGCTGGCACCCTTAAGCTGAGCCAGGTCACCTGCTTACCTGGTGCTCTCCTGCATACCTGAGGGACACATAGAAGTGTGCCCTGTGCCCTGAGTAGGGATTTCTTTCTGTGTGGGCATGTGGAACAGTGCAAAAGCATATTGATATTTATCATACAGACCCCAGCCTTGTTTTTCCAGGCATAGGCAGGACATGAGCTTTCCAGGAAGCAGCATTTCTTGTAAAAGTAAAGCTCCGTGAAGGTACAGTCGCCTTCCCTGGGCACAAGAAGAACCTCCACCCTGCTCACCTCTAAGCCCCATTTCAGCCACCGGATTAGAAAATCAACACAGATTTGTTGAGGCAGGCCAGGTCAGTGACTGTTTGGGTGCTATCACTGTTAACAAGCCCCCCAGCACCTGGGGGATGTGAAGGGGTGCAACTGCCCCATTTTCCCCAGAAGGTGTCCAAAAGCCCAGGTGTCTTGCCTAGTAGCAGGACCAAAGCCTGTTTATCCCATGACGGATATGTGAGACAACTGCTAGCACATTCCCCAAAGGGAACAGCAGGAGGGATCGTGGCAGGCTTGGAGAGCGTGGATACTCTCCTGAGAGCCCTAACAGCACATGTCCTTCTGTAACAAACAAAACATACCCACCAGGCCGCTGCCCCACACTGCATGATTGCAACTCTCTTGGCAGTGGCAAGCCACAAAACCTAGTATTTTCTCTCTTTTTTGTTGTTTTTAATTTGCCTGGTAACAGAACAATTGGGAATAATTTGTCTCTGAAAAACAAAGTCCATGTTCTGTTAGCAGTATTTTGTTCAGGGCTTGTATGAATTGACAGTGCAGAGGCTTCTGAGTAATGTGACCCTGAATGGGCAGAAGCCCAGCTTGTTATGGCAGAGGTCAGCTGGGGCACTTGAAGCAGACCAAGTGCAACTGAGTGAGGCTGAAGGTGACTTGCAAAGAAGGTGACTCTTGCTTTGCTAATTCTCCTAATCTGCTCCAATTAGTTGCTGTAGTTGAGCAGCTCAGAGATATCTGGTAGACTGCAGAATTAGGAGGATTTGTCAAGATGAAGGGAAATTTTCTCCTGATGGAAGGGTTCTGATTGGTCTGGCTGCATTAAAGGAGCTGAAGCCTGAGCACTCTTCATTTTTAAAAGCTTCTCTCTTGCAGCTGTTCTGGAGTGTGTATGAAGCGTGCAGACCAAAATCTCCCTGGAAGGCAATTCCCAAAGAGCTGTGAGAAGTTTCACAGGGCTGAGCAAAGCAGGGCTGAGCTCTTCCTTTGGAAGAAATCTGATGAGTACAGGGAGCAGCCCCACCCCATAGTGGGGGAAGGTGCATCGTACTGACGCAGGGCTAGGAGGCTGCTTTTGGACGAGGTGCTGCAGGGAAAACATCACATTCTCAACTCACAACTAATTCTGGCCCAGGAAGAAACTGCAGGGCAAGGTCAGGCATTTCCTTGTGTTGGTGGGTGGGCAGAGGAAGGGAGCTCTGCATGTGTCTGCAAAACCATGTCAGACTAACCTGCCATGAATCACACATCAAACTCCCTCTTGGCAGTACAGACCTGCCTCAGAGGAGAGGGCTCCTGTCTCTCCCAGACACTGTTCAGTGGCCAGCTCAGTCAAAACAGCAAGGCAGCAGCTTTACTCCTCTCCACAAAGAAATTACAATCTGCAGAAAGAGATCTTTGTAAGCTCCAAACCTCATGTTCTGCTGTGGCACAGTCATGCTCTACCAGCCCAGGCAGAAGTGGGAGATAAAGACACCTTACAGCATCTCTGAAAGGAGCTCCTGCTTGGGCTGCCTTCCAGACATGGAGGGCTGACTGCAAGGAGTTGTTTCAAGGGCCAAATTCTAATGAACCCTCTTGAAGCTTGCTAGAAAATAAAAATTCGTTTTCTAGACCCCCCTGTTGCTTTGTGTTTCACACAAAATCAGGACAAAACCTATCAGGCTTTGCAGATGTAAATGGACTGTCAGAGGTATAGGCTGACAGACAGCCAGGACTCAGGTCATTGCCCATTTGAGTGCAGTTGTTCTGCTTTTACAGTTAAGGAAAAGATTTAGGTATTTTTATCCAGTCAGACAGGATAGGACCATCACGCTATGAGCTATGTCTTTGTCGTACAGACCCCTGCAGAGCCTCTTCATTAAACTTGCTCTTTGCTCCTCATATACTTTCTTTCATGATCTTCCTCCTTCCAAGGGGATGATAGTGGTGTTTTGAGGGGGGAGAAGAAATGGAGGCAGGAGAGTTCTGACTTGTTCAGAACTGCAGAATAAATGACAATGACAGTGCTGTTGGAAATAAAACATCCAAGTTTGTTTCCAACCCCCGACATGGAGCATGAAGTCCCAGTACTGAACCAGTTTTGCTTGTGGCCAGGGAATGGAAGAGGGAGCAGGAGTTGAGGAGCTGTGTGTGTGGGTTGGCATGACCACCATGCCTCAATGAAAGCACCTGTCAACCCAGGGCTGATGCTGCATCTTTTTATTTTATTTTTATTTTGCTTCATAAAGCAAATGCAGAGCAAGTGATAGAAGGAGGAGAAAGGGTGGCTTGAAAACAAAACAAAACAAAAACCACAAAAAAAACTAAGAGGGAAGAAGCAGCTGCTGGAGTATAAGTGGAAAGTGAGCTGCCACAAGAAAGAAGTTCATAGATGCCAAGCCCGCACTAATTCTTAATAAAATACAATACTGAAAATAGGATCTGAGAGTCTCCAAAATACAATATCTTAAGGGATCAGCAATAATACAAAATAAGTTTCATTATGTACAAACGAGTTCTGCTTTTGATCTCTGTACAACGGTGGGAGTGGGAGGCATGGGGACGTGCTCAGTGGAAGTGTTGGGGTGGAGGAGGGTGTGCTTGGACCCGGCAGTGGTTCTTTGTGCTGGGGTGGAGGTGGAGGATGGGGATTGCAGTGGTATGTGGTGACCAGCAGGGCCCATGGGGAGAGCAGAGCAATGCTGAAAGCCTTCCTCTTCATCACCCCGCTGGCCACGCATGCACGATTGCAGCCAGCTGTGTCCAAATTTTCCTAAATGACTTGAAGGGACAAAACCAATTTTCAATAGGGAGAAAAGAAGGATGTGAAGGCCCTTCCCTCACCTCTCTCAGTCCTTGAGCAAGAGCCATCCCACCCTTCCTCTACAGGGAGCCTTCTCCACCCCCAGTCTGGAGGAAGAGGAGAGGCTGGGGCAGTGCAGAGTGAGTCCAGGATACTTGATGAGAAAAACAGAAGAGGAGCCTGCTGTGAGACCTGTCAGAGTGCACAGGGACTTCTGTGTTACACATGGGGCAATCTGCCACATCCCAGATCTCCGACACTCGTGTCCCACACTGTCCTTCCATCAAATGGCAGCTGAGGGAATGGAGTGAGGAGGCACTTCTGCCTTTTTGCAGGACTTCTGCTGGAGAGGAAGAACGATTAGAAATGGGTGTCTGGGTGCTAAAGAGGATGGCATAGGCTTGAGATGATGTCACTTCAACACCAAACTTGGCAAGTCTGGCCTGAGAGGTGGTATGGCAAGAGTTTGCCATCTTTGCTGTCAGCATTTAAAAAGAAGACGTCTAAAACTGTCTTTGGTGACCCCGGCCAATTCCAACATACCACCTCTTTCCTGACAGATGTGCCTGTCTCCAGAAATGCCAGTATGTCCTCAGTGGCTTTTACAACCCTATTGTGCACACAGAGGATGTGAGGGGAATGATGGCTAATCTGACATGGCTAATCTTTCCAATGGGTTGTAGAGCTCTCCTTGGTGGTTCCTAGGAAGACTCCATTAGGCATGAAGCAGAATCAGGGATGGAGAGCTAGGATAGGGGTTGGGTTATGGGAATATGTTTTTCTCACTCACTCTCAAAGGGAGAGGCCTGCAGAATGGAAAGTGAGAAGACCACTGACCTGGTTAACACTGCACTGTAGGGCCCAAGCTGGGAACAGAAGGAAAAATACCACTCCTGCCGAAACAGGGGTGCTAGGGGTAGGGAGAAGTGGGTTGTGAGGGAAAGTTGTTCTTTCTTTCAGAGCTCTGGGTACCAGAAGCTGCTGGCTAATTTTTATGGCAATTTATCTGTCTGGGATCTCTCTCCCCCACTCCGTTTGTGTGCAGATCTTTGCAGACAGTTGGTGTTGAAGTTACGTAGGTATGTCCATCAAGAGAAAACTAGAGCAAGGAAGAACTAGGTTTTCTCTCAATGGAAGCAGAAATATACTAACATATGGAGGGCAAGGAATGAGCTCAAACTTTCCAGAGCCATCTCTCCAGCACCAATATCACCCACTCCTAAATCCCTCAGGCAGGACAGTAAATCCAGCACTTTCTCTCTCCTTCATGTGCATCTGATGTAGCCAAGGGGTACACATGTGGGGACAGCCCCCTTGGTCTGGAGGCTTTGGGGAGTGAGCTGAATAGTTTGTGGGCTTCCCCTGATCTCCCTCCTCTCCAAGATGAGCCCACATCCATGGGGTAGTGCTCATTTAAGCAGGAGGTAAGGCCAGAGAAGAGGGAGTCTCAGGGCTTCTCCAGACACTTATTGCTGGTTCTGGCAGTCCTGTGACTCCCCTCAGAGAGATCAGCACTAATGGAGATGATGGGGAAGGGGAGGAGCTGAACCCAAGGCCAGTTTAGGAATGTCTAAATGCAGTGTCCTCTCCTGCCAAGTCCCCTCAGTTGCTTGGTGAGGAGGGAATCCTGCAATCAGACAGATAAGGCCTTGAGGTCCAGCAGCTGCTACAAGAATTCAGTTGTCTCACTGGAGCTTGTCTCCCTGAGGAAAAGAAAAGACAAGGCATCAGTCAAGGTTCATTGTAGCCTCCTGTGCAAATTCACCTCTCTGTGTGCCCAGCTATTTTGCTCTGACCAGGATGAATTGTTTCCCCAGGGCACTAAATGGAACACAAGCCTGGGACCACATGAGTTATCCAGCCCTCCACATCTTTATGCAAGTGGGACACTGCTTTATGGACAAACTTTTGCTCTAGAAAATAAATTTCTTCTTATGCTCCCTGCCAGCACAGGCCTCCTCCAGCCACTGCTCTTAGCTGATTGCCTGTCCCTTAGCTTGCAGCAGAGGGGATGGACATGCCTGCTGCTTTACACCCAGACACCAAGCTGTATTTTGGCCCCACATGCTTACCTCTCACGGAACTGCTCTTTGAGGTGGCTGAGAGTTGGGTCAGTTTGGTTCTGGTCAGGACCCCCCTGGGTTTTGCTCAAATATTTAGCCGTTTCATGTGTCCTGGCCAGATGAGGCCTTCCCTCCTCAGGCTGCCTTTTTTTGGCCTCCCACCCCTCAGGATGGTCCATGGTTAGAAAGGAGCTATAGCTCTCTTCTAAGGAGCCAGCACCCTCATCATAGAAAAGGAGGCTCCGTGACTGAACTGGAAAAAAGGAGAGCATTGGTTAACAATGAGGAGAAGGTCTCTTGCAATGGGTGGGGGATGTGATGGTGGTTTCAGCACATGCTCACCCAGTCCATGTGTAACTGTGCAGGATACCCTCCTCCCCCCAGCTTCATGAAGCAAATGCCCCCCCCTGGACACACAGTCTCCTAAGATGACAACCAGTCTGCCCTGGGACTTTTCCCTCATGTTCCTTCCTTTGACACTTGACATGTTTTGGGACAATGGTTAGCACAGGATAAAAACAGGCCCAACAAGGAGCTGTTATGGAGTTGATATCACCAACAGATTAGGAGCCTTTCCTTGCCACAGCCCCAGACACAGAGGTGAGGATGCTATGCCTGACCAGAGAGTGTTGAGAGGAGAGCTGGAAATGGTTTGACAAGTTGAAATGGAGGAACCACGTTAGACTCACTCTTACTAGTTGTGTAAATGTCTGGTGCTGGTGTTGCTTTCACTGTCTGTGATGCTGAGGAGAATTCAGGGAGACAGGGCATCAGGGATCCCAGGATCAGAACGAAGCAGAGTGCCAGCACCTAGAAAGGAGATCAGCACAGAGTCAGTGCCACTAGCCATGGAGAAACACTCCCCCCACAGCACAACAACATGAGGCTGTGTAAGAAGATCTGGTCAGATTGACAACTGGATACCTGTGGTCCCCCAGACAGGGAAGGGGCTTGCTGTGCTAATCTGTTGCAAATTCAAGAAGGGAAGTCAGAAACTTCCTCTCGTTGCTTTATGTACAGTATTTCTGGTTTAATTGTGAGAACTTGCCTGTCCTATTGAGGAGAGATAGTGGAAGACATAGCTGAGAAACAAGCTGAAAAAAAGGGAGACTCAACAGAAGGGACAAACTGTGCCTTGACCAAAGGGAACCTAACCATTGGCTTAGCAGGAGCTGTTGTGGCCTGTAAAGAAAACAAGCCCACTGGGAGAAATCTGTGAGGTACTACGCACAGAGCAAAGTGAAGTTATTATTCATGCAATTACAGAAATTACAGAACTGCAGCTATTGCCTAATACCTGATAGTAAAGATGCAGAATTCTAGGAAAGGGTTAAATTTATGCTTGATGTGCAGATATGCAGGACCATGTGTCAGTGCCTTCTGCTATCAGGCAGACAAGTCAGAGCTACTAAGCAGGATAACAGGAGAAAGTATGTGAAATCTCCCCTGAGATCTCCCTCAGGTAGGTCTGGAGCTGTCTGGAAATTCTGCCATAACAGTAAAGCTTCAGAGTGAAATGCCAGTGCTGATTGTAAGGGACTCTATAGAGCTTGGGGAACTGCCAGTACAGAGCAAGAAGGCACACATGGGAAAAGGTACAGAGCCAAATTATTGAACACTCATGCACCATGCATGGTCTGTAAATACCTGCTGCCAGCTCAGTGCTCAAACTGGGCAGCCAAAGAGGTGATGCATATGTTGATTTCTACTATCTATGTATAAACTACATCCTGGGCAGACGCCTGCAGGAACGGCCAGAATTGCTTGACTGATTTTCAGAAGTCACCTATTTCAGAATACCTGTGCCTAAGTAATGCACAGAAGCTGGTATATCAAGATAATTTTGACCACCAGTGGATTCCAGGAGATGTGGAAGATGAAATCATAACATGGGGATACTATGTTATGTAAAGAGGGATTTTAATTGTCCACACTCTTCATGGCTGGTTTTAAAGTAAGGACATTAAATGAAGGCAGCATAGATTCTGTCTAAGCATGTCATATGAGGCGCATGAAGAATTTAGAATCCTTATTACAAAAAAACAGAGGAAAAAATAAATTCTGAATGGATGTTGCTTGGAATCATCACAGCCAAACACACAACTTGGAGAAAAGGGAGCAGCCCTGTAAAGTCTGTTCTTTCCTTCTAAAATAAAACAGGCTTTTTGGGCTGAGAAAGAGCAGTATACTTAACATCTTGCTTTAACATGGCTTTCAGCTGGGGTTTTGCAAAATAGCACTATTTTTACTCTGTTTTATTTCAGGTTAACTCTAATGCTCTGATTCACTTCTAGTTCAAACTCTACAACGCTTCGTAACAGTAACTCTTGGCTTGATTGAGTAATATTTATGTCACAGCTTTTGACCATCTCATTATTTGACCTCTTAAAATTGAGGGAAATTAAGCAAAAGAAACTACTGCAAAACCATTTGGAAAGGTGGAGGCAAAATTAATCAACAAAAAAGACATACTGAGAATGTATTTATCAAAGGGTTCTCTGTCAAACTGTGAGGAAGTAGCAGATGGAGTAGCAGAGAGATCTGTTACAGATCTGGCAAGATTAATCCTTTTTAAGCTTGACTTAAATGATGGACTGTATCAAATTACAGATGGGAGAGACTACAAGTAGACTGGCTTTTGGTCAGTATTCAAATTTGGAATGATCTTGACCATGGGAAGAAGTGGTCCAAGAGAACAGTGGGAAGATCTATACAGACAAAAGTGGAGACCTGCTGAGAGCTCTGAGGTGGCAGGAGTGATTAACAGGAGAAATACATCAGTGGCTATGTGTTTCAGCTGTTCTACAGAAGAGTCTGTGAGAGTTAAACTGATGCATAAGATGGGCCCAGGTCAGTGTCACTTTGCAAAGGGCAAATCTCAGCCCAAGCATTATGAGCAAGCTTTCTGGCTGGATTTGTACTGGCCTTCAGGTGGAACACTATGCCCAGCTTTGGGCCCCATACTTCCAAGAAGATGCAGGGTCACTGAAGAAAGTCTGGAAGATAGCTCTGGGAACAAGCAGTGATTCAGTAACTCAGTCTTCGAGGGAAGACTGAAGAAATCATGGTGATTTAGTCAGACCAGACTAAAGGGAGTTGCTCAAAAACAAGAGTTTTCAAATATGTAAAATGCAACTGCACAGAGGGAGAATACACAAATCTTGCTTACAGTGGGCAGAAGAAGTTCTAATAGGCTGAAGCTGCTGCAAGGAAGATTAAGAGGAGATAGCAAGAAAGCTTTATCTGAGAAAGGTAACATAGCACTGGAATCATTTGCCTGAGGAGACTGAGGACTGCTTACCACTGGAGGCCTTCAAGATGTGGCAGTACAAATATCCAGCAGCAATGACACAGGGCTAAAGAAGAAAGGGTAGCCTGCTCTACTCCCATGCTGCAAGATACAGTGATTCTACATATCTGTCATGATAAGAAATGCTGTATTTAAAAATGGAAAATGAGAACTCAGAGGCTTATGAAAGGAACTGGTCAAAAACAGGAAAGCAAATTACAAATTCTTGAAATGCTTCAAAGCTAGGAAGTCTGAGAGAGTGGATGTGTGGGCTGGGATGCCTGCAACAAAGGGAGCAGCAAGGAGACATAAGATATTGTTGGGAAGCTAAATTAGATACTGTATCAGACTGTAGCACAGGGGATGTCTGGAAGGCACCTCTTATACACTTGTTTATTCCAGGTAGTATCACTGAAGAACTGCTGGAGCCAGGGGTGCTCTGATGAGCCTCTGCATTAAGGAGCAATGAGTCACTGGGCTCAGCTGTGTCACACCCAAAAATGTGGAAAGAACTTAGGAATGAAGACAGAGAGCAGGGAAAAAAAAAGACAGTCATTAAAATCTGGTCTGACGTGGGGGCAGCAAAGAGTAGCAAAAAGGTTGAGCAGATTTTGAAAGGAGGGAGTACTTGAAATTACAAAGCAGGGGCTCTGGAACCAAGGAAACTCATTGAACCAGGACCAAAAAAACAATCCCTCAGGACACAGAGGGTGCTGAGAAAGTGGGGCAAGTACCTCACCATCTGTTTGCATTTTGTGACTGCTAACAGTACAGATAACAGCACAGTGATAACCAGATACAGATAACGAACTCTGACAAATTTGTCACAAGCAGCTACTATGACAATCCTACAAAGACATCATAGGGGTGAAGATTACATTTTTACTACGGATCAGAAGCTTTCCCCTGGAAAAAACAAAAACAAAAACAAAAACAAAAACAAAAACAAAACAAAAAAAAAACCAACAAAAAACACTGACATGCCTAATACTCCTCAATGAAGCCAATACTTATTAACTATGATCCTCCACTATGAGGCAAACGGGGATTACCAAAACAACAGACAGCCCCAAATTATTATGGTTAGTCAAAAAGACAAAGAGAGTTCCAGCTGGATTTAACAAAGCCTATGTGCAGGCATAGCAAGAACAGATGCCATTTCTTGCTGATAAACACAAGGTAATGCCCACTGGGATGAATACTTGGAGTGTTCATCTGCCCTGCTGAGTTAAACATTAAGCATTACCAGCTCAGCAAAAGAAAACTCTGCCCATTATGATGGAAGGTCAATGAAGATTTTTGCTGAATGGCTAATAGCTAATGAAAAGCAAAGAAAGTGCGCTTTTGCCCAAAGAAGAAAGCACTGAAAATGCAGGAATTATTCTAATGTTGTTGCATAAACAACTGATGTATGTATGACACAGGGCCCAGCTCTGGTGACTATAACACAAAAGGAAAGAGCAGATGTAAGTGACAACAGAGCTGGGCAGCAGGGAAGAGGGCAGAGACAGGCAATCAGCAAAGCTGTCTGGAGAAGCATGGCCAGTAAGGAAGATGGAAATGACGCTTATACCATTAGACAGGTCCCAGTCTGCGTGGAAGCCATTTTATAAGGTCTGGAGACTTTCCCAGCTACCAGAGCCTGAAGCTTCTGTAACTGCTGGAGCAGAGTCCTGTGATAGGAAACAATGCATATCAAAACTTAATAAGGAGGTAGAAGCCAGTAAGTGAGCCAAGAATACCACTACCCGCCAAGAATACCACTACCCGCTATTGTACCTTGATTTTCTCTTCTTGTGTGTGAAAACACACTATCTTATCTAGTGTGAAAACAACTATCTCCCCTTTCCTGTATATTGCTTAAGCTCTCTGACCTAATAGGCTTGGGAAACAAGAAACAAAAAAGGATCTTATCAGTGAGTCCACCACCACCTTCACTGCACCTACCCACTATTATGAATAACCCATTCATTTAGGACTCCTGAGTGCCTGAAGGCCCAGCCAGTCAATTCCCAGAGCAGTGGAGAGCCAGTGTACCATGAAAACCAAGCTCTGGCATGGAGGCTGAACTTGGTAGACAGATCAAACCTTTAGCACAGGCTTGCCTGTTCCCACTTCACTCAGAGACACATACTCTGAAGCTCAACCTGTGCCCCAAACTGTGGTGGAGAGAGAAATAAGAAACAGTTGTGATTCCCTTGAGCTTCTTCAGTCTTGGCAAATTCTGCAGAGGGATGTAGGCAAAGCCAAATCTTGAGTTCAGCAATTAATTAATTCTCTGACTGCCCTGGCTGAAACACATGCTAAGGTCTCTCTGCCCCATTTAACTGTTCATAGGCATCTGCACACATAACACAAAAGAGTGGTAGGTGTTAACAAGAGCTACTGAACCCTTCACTGAGCTGGTGAAGGAACCTGGGATGAGGGAGACTACAGAGTGCACAGTTCCCAAGAGTTGTATATTATTGAAATGGAGACTATTGCTGACTTTTCCTCTGGGAGCACTGACTGTTCTGCACAAGTATATTTGAGCTTTCATAAAACGCGAGGTCCTGGAACCAGGAGATTGCAGGAGAATCCTGGCTTTATCCCTTTCCAAATCCTGTTTTGCTCCCTGTACATGTAGAGAGAAGCACAGAGTGTCCCACTGGCAGTGCTTAAAAACCAAACCCAATTAGAAAGAATATGATGTGTATTTTAGGGGGAAAAAAAAAATCTCTTGGCTTGTAGACCGGTCTCCTGATTTTTCAGGGTGGGGCTCACTTTTTCAGCAGCAGGGGCTGCTTTTTCACCAGAGAGGCTGGGGGGCAAGATGTGCCCCATGCATGAGAGCAGCTGGGCAGCTGTATCTCTGGCAGACAGGAGACCTCTGGCTCTCACACACCTCAGCCAGACCATGCCTGGCAATCCCCAGTCCCAGTACCAGTGTCAGGCCTGGAAGCCAAGGTCACCGCACTTGTATCATGGATGGGAGGAAGGTGTGCAGTGGAGCCTCTAGGAGTACTCCATGAGCTGTCGTGGCAGCAGAGGAATGGGTGAGGAACTAGCTCTCTGACTGTGGTTCTCCCCTCCAATTCAAGCTGATATAAATGGAGCTATAGAGACAAGCATCCCCTGGAGTTTACCCTGCTCTTGCTCACACCTGTTGTGCTCGGTAAGAGTGGGCAGAGCTGGGCTGCCTTCTAGTTCCAGCTGTCCATCCCCTCTGCAGGGTGGAAGTCTTCATTATTTGCTTCCAAGGAAGCAAATTCCCCTGGTGATTGGTTGGCCAGCTCTGCATATCAGAAGCAGAAGTGCTCACCAGAGTTTTGTGTGAGGAAACCCAGAACCTTGGGTGAGAGAACTTTGGGGCTGTGGGAGCAAGCTTGCTCCTTTCAGGTGAGCAGTAGCAGCAGATGAGACAGAAATTCTTTGGGCTTGCTTTGCCCAAAAGAAGCTGAGAAAGGGCTGGAACACCACATGCACAAGGAATTGCCTTGGATTTGGTGGGAGTTGGGATCTCTTTACTTTTATTAGAAGAATGGGCTTTCCCTGTATTCACCAAGTCTTTTCAGCTTTCTCAAGAGAAACCTGAAACAGCCACAATATGCCCAGGGCTTTGTATTTCTCTGAAGAGCCCAAAAGCAGAAACAGTGGGTCTGAGAGGCTGGTGTGAGGGGCCTCCCTTAATGCCTCTGCCCTGGAGAGAGAGAGAGCCCTTGGAGGGGAATGGAGAAGGCAGCATGAGCCCAAAGGATTGCACAGGGAAGGACAAAAAGATATAGGAAACATGCCTTCCCTCCCTCCCCTCACTGCGGAGTGTCCTGGCGTCCCAACACAAACATTCCACGCTTGCTAACCAAACCCAGCTGCCTCATTGCTGTCACGGGCTGCAAACGAGCACCTCGCCAAGCAGCACCCGTCCAGGAGCCAGGGGAGCCTGCTTTTCTCTTCTTGTTCCCCCACTCCAGGGCTCCTGACTTCCCTTCCTACTCACCCTGCCATACCCACAGAGGGTCAAGTCTAGCTTCTCTTACCTGTTTGCATTTTCTAAGGTCTCCACTTTTTTCCAGAGTTCATTGTTTTCTGTTGTGTATGTCTCTACCCTATGGGAATAAAACCAACAGCCAGTTAGTCACAAAGGCCAGAAAGATTAAGACAATGCAATCCTTGCTTTGCATGGAGTATGGTGGCTCAGTGGCTGCATTCATCACCTGCAGATATGGTCTTGAAATCAAAAGTTACTTGGCCCAGTCGATTGCAGCCAGCCCCAATGGAGCAGGGATGAGACTGCAGGTGGACAGTTACATGTGAGTTCCCAGTTCAGGGTCTTCTGAGGGCTGGGAGAGACGGAAGCACCTGATTAAAGGCAGGCCAAGTCAGAGCAGACCCAAAGTTATGCAGACATGTCCATCACTTCCAACCCCCCCTAAGAAGCATGAAAAAGGAAGAGGTGGACAAAGCCACCTCCCTGAGAACCTGCCCTGGGCTCTGTGCCCTGGCTGTGAAATCTAGGCCGTTCTGTGCAAACGCTGGGCGAGCTCCGACTGCAGGCACTTGAGGGCAGCAGAGAACCTGCAGGCTCCTTCCCATGGCTTCCAGTGGGAAAGCGGTTGGGCTGCAGCTGGGGCATGGGAAGGGGAGGGAATGCCTCCAGGTCGGGAGAAAGGTAAGCCAGAGACACAGCCTGATCCTGCTGGAGGTTTGCAGCACAGCCTTTGAACCAGGCGTTCCATGCAAAAACTGGACTTGCAGCAAAAGTGTCAAACTGAATGGGGAAGGGCATTGACAAACCAGTTTTTAGTAAGCCAAGCTGACCAAAGACGTGTTCTATTAAAAAAAAAATAAAAATCAGTGAATGCTGCTTTTGGTTCACATTTAAACCTGGCATTGTTTGAAAGCCATCTGTCAAAGCAATGCTCTAGCGTAACAAACTGCTGAGTACATACAGGCACCACAGCCACATCTGGGGAGGAGGCCCCAGCACCAAACGCCCTGGACCTGCCCCTTCAGCGAGGTTAGCCAACTCCCCCTTCAGCCCTGCCTTGAAGGTCCCCATATGGGACACTAGCTGGAGGTGATATGCTCTGATACCTGGACATACCCATGCATGCTGAGGTGCCTTGAATCATCTGCTTTAACTGAGCATTTCTGTGCAACTAGAGAAGATAAATAGCATCAGGGAGAAGAGTTAATTAAAGCTGGATTTGGGGGTTGTTTTTTTCCATTTGCTGATCTCAGATGGTGTTAGTAACTGGGGAGAAGATGGTAATTATACAGAAACATGAATTTGTGCTTGGATTCCAGCATTCTTCTTTGCCTGGGAATACACATTAGGGGTTGCTAGTACAGCAGTTATTTTCTACCCCGTCAGTGTCATGTGACATCACCTTAGGCTTATGTCTGTCATGCATAGGAGAAAAACAAAGTTGCAAGGAGAAAAACAAAGCTAATACAGAGAGTGGAAGTGAGGGAGAGTGGAGAATAACTGTAATGCAAGGTTTTTCTTGCTGTCAAGTGTTTGTGTGTCCACCTCCATGGGAAGAGAGGGGAAAAAAGCCATGATCACTGCCCTCAGACAGTTTGCCACTTAGGGGACAGACAAAATAGAAGCAACTTCTAGTGGGGAAACCCAAAATCCCACCTTGCTGGCAGCCAAAATAACCTGTGTTTTGCAGGGGATGAGCCAAATGAAGCAGCTGGAAACACAAAATTTCTTGACCAATCTTTATCCCGCAAGAAGATTTCTAGGAGGGAGGAGAGTAGGGGCAGGATTCCAAACCAAACTCCTGGGCAGCCATCCTTGCAAGGAATTGTATTTTTTGAGCAATTCAGAGACAAAACACTAGAAAGGGGGACTGTGCATGGACAGGATTCCTTTCTTCAAAGTAAGATTGAGAAGAAGACACTTACTTTTTCTCTAGACATTCCACATACTCTTTCTTCTTCCTGCGGCTCTCCTGAGCAGAGATCTGTGAGGGGGGCAGAGGAGAGTCAATATCATAAGCTTCTGGACATTTCTTTGTGGCTCATGTATCTTGTCTGTTTCCTGCACACACAGCATCATAAAGGCAAATGGGGAGTTGCCTTCCAGTCTGCCATTCCTGCTGATCTCTAGGGCAAAACTAGGGGGGGGTGGATGCTGTAGGTATGCAGCCCTCCTTGGCTTGTAGCCTGCAACCATTCGTTGCATTTTACCCCTTGCTGCTGAGAGCATCTTTAGGGTTTCGTTCCACTCCTCTGACTCACATGGGTATGTGCTGTGGCTGATTCTGCCCCAGGCCACTTCTGAGTCACTGAGTGATTAGTTCAGTCTCTCCCGTGTTTCTCCCACAGGATGCTTTCTAATCCCAGTCTGAAGTCTCACAGCCTCTGCCTGGCTAGTGAACACTCTGCATCACCCATCCTGCACCATGCAATGGGTTTTGGTTCTCCTGTCCTTGCAACAAGGCCTGACCAGACCAGTTTGTCTGACCTGTGGACCCTCTCCCATGCCACACACTCCCAGGAGCTGGGCTGGAAGCCACACTTCCCAGGTATGGCTGTATGCAGAGCACACAAGCAGAGCTTCCCCTTGGCACGATTTTTGTGGGTTGGGAGGCTCATGCTAGTGTACCAAAGGCATGATTCCACCTTTTCTGAGCTGCAGTGCAGCTGACGAGGTGAGGGTAACTATAGAACTGGTCAGCTGAGGATGCTCTGGAATCACGGGAACTGCATGATTACATTTTTTGCAGTCACCTTGTTCTTGATTTTCCTTCTGACCCTCTTCAGTGCTTTCTCTTCTGCTTTGGTGAGGGGCAGCTTGGTAGGAATGGGGTAACCCTCTGCAATCAAGGTGCGCTTCTCCTCTTCAGTCAAGAGCAGTGGGCCAGAGGTTCCTTGTAATTTCTGAAACACACAGAGAGCATCCATCAGGGTCAGCAAGTTCTACCCCAGTGATCCTCCTTAAAGCCTTGCAGAGCAGCCAGAGGCTGTACACATCAGAAGAGAATACACTGCTGCCCACTGACACCAAACAGGTGCAGGGCAGTGCTCTTTCCTACTCTCAACTTGATCCTGGGGGCACAGCTCAGCAACTCCTTTCCTCTTTTACTTGGGAGGGCATCTGTTCCTTCACTGTGAGGCTGGTTACACACTTGCACTGCAGGACCCTGCCAACAAACTTCTGGACAACAATTAAAATGGTCTGGTTATGGGAATTCTCAGTAATTCCTCTCTCTCATTAGCCTTCTCAGAAAGTCCTCTTAGTGCATAGGCCACTTCCCAAAGTATGGATGAAAGACAGCACCTGCTAAACCAAGGTAGCTGCTGGTAGATATATACAATTCATTGTGCCTCTTCTCACTCCTGCGAGCACTTCTTGTCCCCACATCTTTGTGCTAAGACATCACATTGCCTTGACAGAGCATTTCAGCTTAGAGACCTTACCAAGGGCAGGAACCTCCACATAAGCCTTGGAAATCCTACAAACCCCTCTGAGCAGCAAGAAGCCCTGTGTCCCAGGCCTGTTGCCTCCTTACATGTGGTGCTGTGAGGAGAGGTGAGGAGGAGATGGCAGTAGAAGAGCGAGCAGCAGGCCGGGCTGGGCTGGAGGGAGGCAGGGACCGAGGGCTCTGAGATCCGTCACTGTCACTGCCATGGCTGCTGGGTGGAGTTGGAGGCATCTGCACCAGGTCATCTACTGAGGCATAAGAAGATCAAGTCAATGGCTCTCATGTCAGCCTGTTGGTACAGGCTTAGGGCCTGCCATAACACAGGGCTGAAAGGAGAGGGTGATGAGTTTCACAAGATGGGGTGAGTTTGAGAAAAAGGCTTGACTGAGCGCTGCCCAAGACAGAGGTTACACTGACCTCAAATGTGCTAAACTAGGAACTGCAGAGGAGCTGGCAGGGCTTTGCCAAGGATAGGTATTTACAAAACAATAAGGTACTCCGGTGTCAACCAAAATGAAGTAAAAAGCCCATGATGTGTTGCTCCATAGCCTGTTCACAAGTACAGGAAGCTCTGTGAGAGAAAAGCTCTTCCAAAAGCACTGCAGGGCTCACACGCTTGCCAGCACACTTGATCCAACGGGGCTCCAGTCTCTCAGTTGTTTTCCAAGTACTTGAAAACTGTCCCCACTTTGTACTGGAGAGCCCTAGGGGCCTTAATGGAGGTGGGAATATGCCTGAGGAATGTCTCTCTGCGGCAGTGGGAGTTCCCATAGTGCTTTCATTTGTGCATCGGCAGATTTTCAGATGCTTGGGTTTCTTTCAAATTAAACTGGATCCTGAATTTCCTGACTTTCAGATGGTTATTTTTGGATAGCTCTACAGTCTCTCTGAGGATTTTAAAGGCACTCTTGCATATTTCCAACTCTGAAGTAGCCTGTTTTGCTTGGGAGTCCCTGTCCAAGCAATTTTGTGTGTGGCTCCTGATGAAGACACTGATCTGAGTCAGA
Source organism: Brachypodius melanocephalos (assembly GCA_013398615.1). NCBI lineage: Eukaryota > Metazoa > Chordata > Aves > Passeriformes > Pycnonotidae > Brachypodius > Brachypodius melanocephalos. The sequence continues at coordinate 11,934,893 of VZSR01000520.1, forward strand.
ACAGTGCAGTGCCCACTCCTCTATTGTTCTCTGCCCTACCTTATATGCACAGCTCGGCCTTTAGGTGTTGTCTTTCCACTCTCTATAATAACGCTCTACAGCTGAGTAATATAGTTGACCACGAAATTCTATCTTCTTACCTGTAGGTACATTTAGAAACTGGTTCACTTCTTTGGGTTCAGCTTTGATCACAGGTGCTGGAGTCATTTCTATAGGAATCTGTGGAAGAGAAGCAGAAGGAGTTCTTGGCCACTGCCACCTCCTCTGCCCAGAAGGCTCCCACCAGTTCTATCCAAAGCCACTGATCCCCTGCTGCCTGTCCTGCCCCGTCTCACATATCTGCCCTAAAGGAGCCTCTCACCACGGAGGAAACCAAGAGTTCAAACATAAGCCTCTGAAGTCTCAGTCGCTGGGCACACAGAGTGCAAACACAATTTATAGAGGAAGTGGCACTGGCAGATGGATGTGCTGCCAAGCAATGCACTGAGCTGAGTACCTCCAAAAGGGGGATGACTTTTATTCTTGGCAATTCTTCCTTTGATAGACCCAGACAGTGTAATTTAAACCAACCTCTCCATTACCATGGGAAGTTCCTCTTTGATCTGTCTTCATTATAAATGGGAGTATAGAGGTTGTACAGAAACAGAACAACCCCACTGTCCTGTTCATGTGATTGACCACTGGGCAACTGTTTCCAACTGGAGGGGACTGAAAGCTGAATAAAGAGATTTACTCCCATCTGCGTTATGCTGCCCCTCAGCCTCTGGGTTTGCCAGCCCCCAGCTCACCATAGGATGGAGTTTTCACACTAAACAGACACATTGCAAACTCCTCCAGACTTTAAACACAGCTGAGAGAGCACCATGGTATGACTGCTGAGCATACACAGCAGAGAGTGGAGGGCACAGCAAGTTCAAGCTGTGTAAATAATAGAGGAAGTTTGTGCACAGTTTTGGCTGGAAGAACCCATTGTTTTGGATGGTTGTTTAAATGGGAAGATGTTCAACATGAGTGAAAAAAGGAAGTGAACCCCAGAGATGTTCTATTGTTATCTACTGAGCTGCTACAAGATAGGCAAGATCTGTGTGAAACTGGTCAGACCTTCTCATCCAACACAGCTGGACTCAAGGCCAGCTGAACTAAGCCCTCAACTTACACCCACATACCACTGGCATAAGCAAATGTCCTTCAGACAAACAGACTTCTTAAGAACCCAGATATAACCAAAAGAGTTGGCCCCTTGTTACTCAGAAATAATAAATCCTGCAGCTTCATAGGAAAAAGCAAGCAGGACCTGGAGTGGGACCAACAGTTCCAGTGAGCAGCTACAAAGAGTGAGAGGCCATGTGACAAGTCCAAAGCCATGAAAAAGACAGTGGCAGAGCAGGGGTCTCTATGCAGGAATAGTGGGGTCACTGGCATCACATTAATTGACACTGTTCTCTGAAAAATGAAAATAAGCCAAGAGAGGCTACAGAAATACTGGCAAATTGGAGGGGATAGACCTCCAGTAGGTGCAAGCTTAAAGCTTTTGGCTTTTGTGCCAAGGAAACATGCTTATATTTAACCAAGATTGTAAAGCCTCCCGCGTTGCCATTTCAAGAGGAGAATGACGAATAATTCAGGATCTGGGGTTTGTAACACCTTCTCCTGTCTGTTCAGTAGCTAAATTGCCTTGCAGGACCCTGTAGTCACATGGGTGGGTTTGCATCACCAGAGGTGCTGCTGTGTGAGAGCCCAGGTTCCTGACAAGATTTTAGATGGGCTCACCTCCTCTGGGAGTGGCTGTCTCTGCAGTGGGTTGAGGTTCAGCACTGGTATGGAGCTGGCAGGCAGCTGGGACTCAGGCAGGTCTAGAGGCAGGTTCTGTTCCTGTTTCACCATGATGGAGCAGAGCTTGGGCCCCAGTGACCACACTCCATTCTCCAGCTCTGAAACATGCACAACATGAGAATCAAACTCCAGCAAGAACAGGGCAAGGAAAAAAAAAGCCATGCAGACAGCTTCCTCTGACTGAGGAGGCTGCCTTTCCAAGTTTAGTACTGTCACCACACAAGCATGTGCCGGCCCACAACACAGAGTACAAAAGGGAATGAACCCCGGTGTGTGCTCCCCAGTGTGTGGAGAGCAGACAAGACAAAGATAGAGGAATTGTGTCTCTGCTGTGCTCTGACTGTACAGCCCAAGCTCTGGAGGACAGCTGCAGGGTTTCTTCCCCCAGTAATGTCTAGGTCTCATCCTCTGGAGCTTATTTATATTTAGGGCTCAGTGAGAGCAGGATGCTGGGCTGTTGCCCCTTAGGAGCATGGCCAGCATCACCAGCATCACAGAGCTGCCAGGTGTGTTACCAAGAATAGTACCATCTCTGTGCTGGAGAACTGGTGACAGAGCAAGCATGATGACAGTGAAAGGCTGACAGTGATGCTTTGCCCTCCTGATGATGTTGTGCCAAGTACCAGGGCTTTGCTGCATGACAGAATAGGAGGAAGGTCTATTTCTGTGGAAGGAAGCCCACTGCAGCACCTGCTTGTGAGGCTGCTTCTACAGCTGCTCCCTTCAGTTTCACCTCTGAGATTCTCTTCTCCACCCTGGGCTGCACAGGGGACTGCTGTCACAGCTGTACCCTGCTGCCATTGCTGGCAGGGACAAGAAGCAGCAGTGAGGGAAAGGGAGTATCTGAAGAGAACTGAATGGAGCCGTGGGGGCATGCTCCCCTTGCCTCCTGCCTGCTCTGGCCCATGCACACCTGTGGTGTGAGCCTGGCTTTCCAATGGAAGTAGAGATCCCAGATAAACTGCAGATCAGATAGGAAAAGGACTGCTAGGCAGGAGAGCTGCCTGGGCTCTGCTCTAAAGTTTTGATCTTTACTCTTCAAACACTTCAGCCTGCCAAAAGGCTACTCCTAGCTGACCTGCAGCCTGCACCCTCCTTCCTAGTCCTCATCCCTTCCCTTTCCCTTTTTGTCTGACAAGAAAAAATACATTTGGCTTGACATAGGACAGATTATTGCTAAGTGTGTCACCAGAGAGAGCTCCAGTTGCCTCCATACGGCCACAGTCTGACTCACTCTCTAACCTCCCTGCACTGCACTCTGCATGCAGCACTCTCAGTCAGGCCCAGGGATGTTGCCTAGCTGTCTGCTGCTCAGAGTAGTTCTGCAGTGCAGGCCTCAGTCCAGAATATGTCCTGGTAAGAGGAGAGACGGAGAAACGTCTTTCCAGAAAAGCCTGCATGAAGAAGAAAACAAACAAGCAGCTGTTCACGTGGGAGCTGCCATCTGATCTAACTTAAAGGTATGTTAACATTGTCTTTGCCCTTCTCAGCCTCTGTTGTCTTCAAGAGAGACCAGGGCAGAATCCTGCTTCTGGCCTTTGCTTGAATAGAGTGGTGTTAAAGCCCAGACAAGAATTATATATGATAACACAGTGTTGGCCTTGCCAATGGAATAGATTGTTTTCCTGTCTTTGGTCTAGCACCTTATTTCTGCTTAGACAGATAACTAGCAGATGTCCTTTCCTTCCAGCTGCCTCTGCCACCGGACATCTTCAAGCACAGACACAGCTCCTGTGGCTGCTGTATGTGTGTCTCAGCTGCATGTGCTGCTCTCGGTGCTGATGGATAGCTTTCTAGAGCTTCCCACAATGCAGCAGGGCTAATGTCGTCAGGCAGCATCTCAGGCAGGGGTGCACTGTACAGCTGAGACAACAAAGAGCCTACTGAGCAGCCACAGAGTGGATTGTGTTTTCTCTGTCCTGCTAAGGACACTGAATCCAGAGCTGGTAGTGAAGTCCTAGTTACCCTGGTATGCAGACAAACCCTTTCTGATGGAAGGAGGCAAGGTGTCACACATCCACAAGTGTTTGTGTCCAGAAAATTTGGACTGACTTCTGTCTTTCAAAGAAATGAGGGACCTTGTGACATCTTTCAGTGTATCCTACTGCTCTAGGCAAGTTCAACTAAACATGTGTCAGTCCTGATAGATGATTCACTTGAACCTACCCCTTTGAAAAGTGATGAAGAGTTCACAGCTTCCCCCATTTCAACTCTTCTACGGTTTTGCTATGCCCACTGTGGGAACATTTTGTCTACTGACTACTCTGAAGTTCCTTACTGTCATTTGAAGCCTTTTCCTCCTCATCCTTTCTGTTGCAAAATTTTCTCAGATGTGTGGGGTATCCACTGTCTGTGAGGGCTGCTGCTGAAGCAAGTTACCAGATAAGGGAAAGCAGACCACCAAGGGCTCTCCCCAGTCAGCCTTGACTGAGTGAGAGAGCAGCCCCCAGCGTTGTCAGTCCAGACAGGCCAAGGAGCAGACACCCAAATAAGTATGTGCCGTTCTCCCATTTCCTGTCTACATTCTGACCCTGCTCTCTTTCCCACCCTTGGAGATTCATCTGGGGAGTGATTGGGTTACAGAATCAGAGACAAATAAGCCATCAGAGGGTCAATGAGGGACTGAGGAGTAGGCATCTTGTGTGGAGAGGATGTTTCAGAGGTAACACTGTAACTCTGCAGATTTCACTGTATGTTGGTGGATGAGGCATGCCAAGATGTTCATCTCTGCTCTTGATTCTCTGTACCTATTGGGAAGAAATATGGCTGAGAGATATCTGTAGCTGCCCAGGGTTGAGGAGGTGAGGCAAAGAGCAGTGAGAAAGCAGGACCTGTACAGAAAGGCAGGCACTAACCTGAGTCTGGTCCAGTGCCCACTGTTCTGCACAACACTGGCCCCCCCCTGCTCCTGGCATCAAATCACACCCTGCAAAACTCAGGGCTGGTACTGAGAAATGAAGCAGCCAGTTTGTATGGACAAGCCATCTGGAAAGCAGACTCCACTGATAAGCAGGGTCACAATGCACCCAGTGGCTTGCCCTAGCTGACCTGTGTTAGTGGGAACCATGTGGGAAGGGGCAGGATTTGGAAGAGTTTTGGAGATCTGCAAAAAAGCTGGGAGAAAGCTGATAAAAAGCAAGCCTCAGCCAGCTCCAAGCCTAGACAGAGCAGGGCCATTCCTGAGGAGCTCTGCAGACTGAGCAGAGCTTGCTTAATGTTAAAGAAAAAACATTTCTGGGTAATTAATTGGAACTGAATGTCTAAAAGGACTGAGACTGGATGGAGCTGTGCCAAAAGGACTGTACAGTGTTGCAAATACTGGACCTGACTCAGGGTTTCACTAGAATATGACTCACATGCAGTTATGAGCCAAAAAAGCCCTGGAAAGATGACCTGAATTATCTAGCTGCAGAACTGGGTGCATGGATACTCCTATACCTGCCATCATAATGCTAGGCCTTACTCCCTTATAAAACTAATCTGCACTCTCAGAGAGCAAGTGCCAGGCCCACCTCAAACTCTCCTGGGTTATGCACTGTACATCCTATGCTGGCCTCTGCCCAAGGATCAGTGTCACAATCCACTCAAGAGAGTCACGGTCTTGCCTTTGAGACATGAGAGCTGAAAGAAGGGAATGTGCAGACACAGTGGAGAGAAGGAGAAATGGTGCTAAGTGTCTCAGAGAGGAGTCCTTGAGATAATTTCATGCAGGCAGTCTTCATTTCACTGCTTTCCACAAATGCATTCTTTTGACTTCTCTCATTCTCAAGTCTTATCTCCTCTTATTCATTTTCAGGGGCAAAACAAAGTTGTGTTTATTTGTTCATGCTGGTCTGGGGGTTTTTTTGTTAGTTGCCCCCTCCAAGATTGTACTGGGGTCAAAACTAAGGAAAAAGAAATGCAAATTGAAAGCTTTTTTGGTACTAAGACACAGCTGCTTGGCCTCCCATAAACCTCTTTCCCAGCATCTCTCTGAGATGCCCCTAAGGAATGTGGCAGATGGTTGTGCCTTTTCAAGGACCAAAGAGGTAGCAGAGGCCAGCCTTCTCTCCTTCTGCCTCGGTGTTTGTACCAGAAAGCTGGGATCATTCCTAGTCATGAGAAGGGAAGCCTCTGTCCCAGGTCTCACTGTTGCTCAAAGGAATAGCTGTCTTCTGTGTATACTGAGCCTGTGCCACTGCTTTTTCAGGCAGCCTGGTGTCCATCAGCTGTTGGGACACCCACACAATCCCACAAATTACAGGACTCTCTGCAAGAACAGCTCTAAAAATACCCAGCCATCATAAATTATCCTGAAATGAATTGTTTTAAAAATAAGTTTTGGAATGACTGTTTCTCTCTGTCTCCTGCTAAAAGATCTGCTGGTAAAGAAGCCACTGAGCTTTCCACATGCACCAGCACTGGTTGCAGCCAGAGACTCATGCTTCCTACGTGCAAGCCAAAACCCTGCTGCCTGATGCAAAAATGGATCTGGATCTAGGGCATCCACACCCAGGTTTGCAGGGTTCTAAAAAGACATTGCCTATTGCTTGCCAGAAGCTGGCAGCACACTCAGCCACAGCCAATTATCATCCTCGTAAATAACAGTAAGCCTGGCAAAGGAGTAATGTGACTATCAGAGCACAAATGGAGGGGGAAAATGTGGGCTGTATTTGATAACAGCAAATCAAATTCTTCCCTGGATCACCCATGTGCAAGTCCAAGGAACAGCCAGTTTGTCCTTATATATGAAAGCCAGCCAGAGCCTCTGCTAACAGATGTGCCCAAAGCTGTGCAGTGTGCACATCTCATGCTCACCGTTAGCATTATCCTCAGTCTTGACAGGCACAAGGGGGCTCTGGGGAGCAGAGTCTCCACTGAGGGAATAGCTGTGCTCTGCCTGGATGCCTGGAGTGGGTGGATCCAGGTCCATGTCCAGCAGAGGGTTCTTCTCAGCCAGTACTGGGTCATCAAAGAAACTGCTGAAGAGGTCATTGGAGAAATCCTCCATGTTGTCAGAGAAGTGATCCAGGTTCTCTGAGAAATGCTGAGGAAAGACGAAGGGAGAAAGAGCATTAGCGTCAACTCCAAGAGGGATCTGAGAGCCTTCCTCTGCACTGAGAATCAAACCTCAGCATCAGCCCTTTTTGCATGGCAAAAACCAGTTCCTCTTTCTCACCTGCATCAGTCTGACAAAAACACCTTGAATTAAGATAGAAAGGGATGCGGATGTTTATCTATGTCACAAACACGCATGAAACTTTTCTGCATTATCTTATCTCCCCCTTCCTTTGTATCTATCAATGTCTTCCAAACATCATCTCACTGTGACAACAAAACAGAGTACAAGAAATAGATTCCGGTGATGATAAAATGAAAGTGTGGCAGAAAGTCATGGTCTTCAGTACCATGACAGACACTTTTTCATGTTCTCTGCCAGCAGCAATAGGCACATTGATGCCCCAGAGAACATCAACCCAGCTGCTGACTTCTATCAGAGAAAAAAGATCAGTTGGATCAACATAACAGGAAGGCCCCCTGTTGTATTTAATTTCCTCTGGGATTTAACAGCCCCTCTGTGGACCATATGAGGCTGTACTTCAGCCAGATAATGCCTGTGAAATTCAGCTCCCCGATGAAGTTTAAACACTACAGATGGGCTGTTAACAACAAACAATCATTCCACTAATCATTCCAGTAACAGTCAGTAAATCTGGCCAGTGCTGCTGCAGAGCTGAGCTCCTAATGCTACAGGGAACCTGCTTCCTTTGAGGCATATCCTCCTATTCAGAAGTCAAATCACTAACTTTTCCATTTGCTACAACAAAGCATTAGTTGGGCAGGGAGAAAAATGATGGCTGCCAAACACCAGCTGAAAAATTATCCCATTTGTTGGCAGATTGAGGCTTCTGGCTCAGGGAGAGGAAAGAAAAGACAGATAGATTCAAGTGACTATATTACACAGACAGAACTGTGTAACTTAAATGAACTGGAGAGAGCTCAGCAGAGTCAGACTGGGTCTGTCCCCCCACCCCCTGCCTGGAAAAGCATCTCAGTGGGCAGAAAGGCATTGAAAGCAGTACACTGAAATACCAAGAGCAACAGGGTATGAATGAGAGTGGGAGAGACCACATAGATCCTAGAGTGGAGACATGAATGCCAATGAATTCCAGCGTGAGAGCTCAGCTCAGGAGAAAGCCTGGCTTCTAGAGAAGCATGGGGGTGTGTGCAGTCCTTCTTTCCCCAGTGCTAAGGCTGAGGAAGGAGGTGGCCAGAGGACCCCGGATGCTGGAGTCTGTAGGTTCCTGCTCCTACTGGAAGGTATATTTGTTTTACCTAAGCGCAGTACCACTCTGTCAACATTCCACTGGCTGTCAGAGCTTTGGGGTGAGGCTGGGGAGTGAAGTAGGCTCTAGAAGAACAGACCCACACTTCCCACCAAGTGGGGGAGGGAGATGGTAAGCGGCAGGAATCTCCAACATGTCAGTGCCTTTCATCCTCCAACATCATCCTTCAGCTGCTCAATTTAAAACCTCAGATGCTTACAGTGCATGCTGGAAGTGGGGATGGAGTCCCTGCCACCTGCATTCTGCCTGACACAAGATTTCTCTCCATTCACTTCCTTCCCACTTGTCCTCCAACTGCCTGGAGTGACAGCCCAACACACGACCATCCAAGGCTTCCCTGGAGACCAGACACTGCATGTGCAAGCAGGGTGGAGAAGGCACACTCATGCTAAATCCTAGTGTTGAGGCCCTCCCCACAATGTCTGGGCTAAAGTTTTCTCCACTTGTTCCCACAGCAGAAACAGAGTTGGTGGGGTAGTTTGGTAAAATCTACCCAGCCATTTCCAAGTTGCTTAGGAGCCTTTTTGTACTTAAATCAAGTAACAGAAAACACCTACCATCTGTGGAGAGAGTAACTTTAGAGGGAGCTGAGTCAGCAGATGGAACTGGGTTAGATAGTTATCTGAAAAGCACTGGAAAACCAGGTTTTGTCCTATCATGCAGCATAGAAGGATAAAGAGATTGGAGTCCTGAGCATTAACCCCAGAGAGTGCCTGCTCGTGTAACAGCTGTTCTTTGTCTTGTGTTCTCTAAACAACACAAGCAAACACAGGATGTGAACACGATAGCCTTATGGTAAGGGCGAGAACCACAGGAAAGTGAAGGGATTCAGAGTGCTGGCTGCTAATGCACCACGACACAGCAGAGCTGGGCTCAAAACATATTTAGTGTTGTGACCATTAAAACTAGAACCACTGTGTAGCCATGGAAGAGAAGCAGAGCTGGAGGGACAGCTGTAGGGAGAGCTGTCTGTGACGTGCTTCCAATTTCTTTCACAACTGTACATTAACAAAGGCAGAGGTGGGATTGAAGAGAGTCAAGAAAATGGATTCATGCAGTAGTTACACAGATTATCTTCTAGCGATGTCCCACCCACATTTAGAACAATGATCCCTTGGTCAGTCAACAATCTCCCAATTGTTGGACAAACCTACCTAGAGAGAAGAGGCGGAGATGCGTCTCTGGCTTTATTCCAAAACTAAAAAAAAAAAAATCAACCCAGCAGCTGCTGAGGGGTTAGAGATGAGTAATGAATGCAAGGGACTGAGTATCAGAGCCTTACAGATCAGACACCAACATTGGCAAGAGTAATTTCAGGTTTCTGATTCTTTTAGACACCACACAGCAGACTTGCTGCTGGAAGACCTTGCTGTTTGGAAATGAGGATGAACGCCACACTGTTCTCCCAGAGGTGAGGGAGTTCAGGTCCCCAAGAGACCATTCTCTCCCAAGAGACAGAGGCCTACTGCACAGTACAAGAAAAACATGGGTGATGAGTGGAGAATAAAACTTGCACCCCTCCCTGGGAATCCAGAAATGTTAGGGCATCTAGCCTTCTCTGGGCTTCTGGATCTTATCCTCCAAGACAACTAAATGCTGGCAAAGGCTTCTCATCAAAGCAGACCATTTCAGCTCTCACCACTCACCCATAGAGCAGTCCAACATCTCCTAACACAGATGGTGGAGAGAAGGGACCTAGCCATGAGATTGGCCATAACTATGGTTATTATCAAAGGGGGCACCAAGGATCTAACACCATCAAGGAGGGAGAGCACCTAGAGCTGACACAAAGCTGGAGATTGTTGTTTTACTCAAAGAAGGTGGCAAGAGGCAGAGGAAATCAGCAGAAGGAAGGGTAAAGCAAACAAAAACAATAACATGGCTTTGTAGCTGGCTATACTCACAATGGAAACTATGGGACCAGCAGGAAGATGTTACCACATCCCAGGAAGACTAACTGGGACTCTTGGGTTGACTGTTCCCTCCTGAAGCCAACAGGTATTGTTATTTCTAGACTTCTAATTTGTATAAGACAGCTGTGCATGGAACCACATGGTAAGAAGAAAGAGTGTCCTCTTGTCAAGATCCAACTGTGATGGACACAGTGAGGAGTAACCCAAGAGTTTATTTTGGCTAGATGCCATCAAAACCACTACTAATCAGTTTAGACTGAGCCTGCTAAACCAGAATATGCAAATTTTGTCCCACCCAACCTAATTCTGGGAGCTGCACTTATCTGGCAAAACTCAGAGAAAGCTTCAGCCGTACTCTTCCTTTGCATGTGTGAGAGAGGCTTCAGTGAACTAGGACATAGTGACTCAGGGCTGTGTACATCACAGCAGCATATGGCAGGGTCTGTGCTCCAAGTTTCTGAGCAATGAAGAGAAGCAGGTTTATCACCTGACCAAGTGGATAGTAGTTTTATCCTTGATGGAATGGAAGGTGCTGGCTGGTCACTAGCCCTCTATTCCCACCCAGGCTGGGGCCAGCACAGCTAAAGGTCTTCATGTGCCGCCACAAAATGACATGACTAGGCTGGGCTTTGGGGAGACTTTTGCCAACACAATGGCAATGAAGGTCTCCGTAGACAGGGAAGGTCCAAGAAAGAGTCCATGGAACTTGAGTGTGAATGAAGGTGGGATGGACAGAGATACACAAGCACAGCAGCCTCATCCTCTCACAGCTTCTTCAAGACCAAAATTTCTTGAGAGTGCCTTCCAACCAGGCTGAGATCAGCCAGCTCCTGCTCCTCAGAGGATTGGCCAAGAGTTTCTAATTGTGACAATGAAGGACTTGGCAACTGTGCTGAGATTCTCCTGTAAGATATTTCAAGTAGCTTTCATGCAGATTGGTCTGGCTTTAGCAAAGGGGACCAGTCAAGTGGGAAACTTGACCCTTACCATCCTGGCCTAGAGGGAGTGGGTGTGCAGTGTACTGAGGGAAAACAGTTTCCAGATGGGATACAAAGCTCACAGCACAATCTCATTTTGCAGTATTCACTCCTGTTATCTTCCCCTCCCTTTCACACCCTCCTTCCTTCTCCTTCTAACTATGCTCCAAAGCCAAGAAATAGCACGAGATGTGTCTCCAAAGCTGTATTACCAGTGAGCGGTCAGGGAGGGGGCAGCCAAGGGACAGAAACACAATGGCGAGGATGTGCTGGATTTCCTGATCCAAGCCTGATTTCTGGCTGCCTGTCCCCCTCAAACTCTAGGAGGACAGGGAGGCAGCGCCCAAAGAGGATGAGCCAGTGTGTACAGGTATGGAGAGGCAACAACCATTGCATCTCTAGGCCCTACAGAGAGCCTTAACCTGTTCTGGTGCCACAGAAGAATCTGCTCAGGCTGAGGCCACCTCAGCCATGGGGAGAGAGTGAGAATCTGTCAGCTCCTGGCTTCTGCTCCCTCCCACTCCTGGTGATCGACATAGGCACTGACTCTTCCAAACATATTTCCACCACATGTTTTCATCCTGACCTCATGCTTAGGGTTGTCTAAATAGCACACTGTATGTGCGTGCGTGCACTTCTCATTTAAACACCCTTTCCTGTTGTACAACAGTTATCTTGGGAGCTAAATGTAAGGCATCCAGATATTCAAATGCAAGCTCTACATATACCCCCACCCAAAGCTGGTGTTAGAACTCTGGAGGCCCCAAGAAGAGACTGAGGCACTAAGCCTTCTCTCCTGCCCGGTTGCACATGGGATGCCTTAAGGTAGCACTCTCGTAGCCCAATGGCACCATGCATGGCTGAGAAGGTGATGACTTCCTCCCTCTGGATCCACTTCTCTGTACTCATCCTGGCTGCATTTGCCCCTCCTTTTCCCTTTCATGCTTCCATTCTTTGACTGTGACTTTCCCCTTCCCACCTCCAGCTGAGTTGTTTGGACACAGTTTTCCTTCAGGATCGGCCTGGTTCTCACAGCCTCTCTCGTCCCACCACAACGGTCTTGCTCCAAAGAGAAAGCAGCGAGGGGCTAAATCCAGCTGGGCGGCAGCCCAGGCCCAGGAGACGAAAGGCCTTTGCAGGTTGGAGGTTCTGCTCATGCTGGCAAGCAGTGAGGATGGGGAGGGGATTCTTCTGAGTTTTCTCTTTTCTTTTTGAAAATTTTTTCCTATTTGCTTGCCAAGATAAATCTCCCGTCCCAGCTGTGACATCTGCATTTCCCTTCTCTGCTTTCACTAAGGAATGAAGCCCCCTGCACTCCAGCTGCACAGCCGAGGTTTTCTTTACATTCCAGGAAAGAAGAGCCCATACACTCCAGACAGTCCTTCTGCTCTATTTAAAATGCAGAGAATTTTAGACCTTATGAAAGTGAAGTTCTCAACCGTGTTAATAAGATTCAGGCAGGATGGACAGATGCTGTGCACACTTCTCCATGCAGCCAGTCAGTACATGTGCACCCCAAGGGGCACAAGTGATCATCCAACCACCCCTTGGCTGCCATCCCTCTGCTGCTCCTCTATCCTGAAACCATATTGCTGTTGTACCTCACATATCACAGGTCCCTGCTGCTCCATGCCTGGTCTGCCCAGGCCCCTGGTGTGCCTGAACAGCTTGCCACTGACCTGCCACATCCTTGCTGTTGCTGCTTCTCTGTGTGGCATGGCCAAAGCACCAAAGGCCAAACCGTCTGTCAATGCCACTGTCATTCCCTGCCAGCAGCAGGACAGCATCCTGAGCAGCAGCACCCGTCTTTCCCAGGCTCTGCATCAATGGCCAAATCACCTGTGACTACTTTCAGCATCACAAACTTGGCGTGTATGGTGGACCAAACACTCCAGACACCCCAAGGTGGGAGAGTTTGACCGATCCTGATCTGGAACTAGGCCGAGAATTTGCTGCTGTCTGTAGAATCGTAGAATCACTGAGTCACTTAGGTGAGAAAAGACCTCTGAGATCATCGAGTCTAAGCTATGACTGAACACCATATCAACTGGAACATGGCATCAAATGCCACAGCCAGTCTTTCCTTAAACACCTCCAGGGATGGCGACTCCACTACTTCTCTGGGCAGTCCATTCCAATGTCTAATCACCCTTTTTCTGAAAAAAAATCTTGCTAATGTTCAACCTAAACCTGCAGTTTAAGACTACGTCCTCTCATCCTGTCTCTAATTGCCTGGGAGAAGACGCCGACCTCCACCTGGTTACAACCTCCTTTCAGGTACTTGTAGAGAGTGAGAAGCTCTCCCCTGAGCCTACTCTTGTCCCTGCAAGGCTCAGGCACAACTCGCTGTGGAAACCTTCTTCCACCGCGCATCCGTGCCAAGGGCCTGGATTTACAATTTCCAGCGCTAGGCGCCACAGGACCTAGGAGGGACCGTCGGCGGCTCAAGGCACAGCCGGGGGAGGGCGGTGTCGGGCGCGGCGCCCAGGCCGGGCGCAGCAGCGGCGGGGCAGCCACGGCCGAGCAGCCGCTGCCCCTCAGGGCGGCCGCGCGCGAGCTGCCCCGACCGCGCGGGGACGGCGGCGGCGGTTTAACGGTCGCCGCGGCGCGCTTCCAGCGGCCCGCAGCCGCGGCCGCCCATTGGCCGGCGCCGCCGGGAGGCGGCCAATGGGAGGCGGCTGCCAGCGGCGCGGCGCGCGGGAGGAGTGCAGGGTTAGGACGGAGCGGCGCGGGCCGGTCCCGCTCCTGCCGGGATGCCGGCATGGGGAGCGCCCCGGGGACATCGCCGCAGCCCCTCCGGCACACACGGCTCCCTGGCTGGCAGGAAGGCTTCGTGGTTTCACCCCCTCTTGCCCTGCAACCCCGGCATGGGGAAAAAAGCCATCAGCTGACCTAGTGGGGGATGTTAAAAAGCATGTGCACAACACAGACCGCATGGAAATTCCGTGGCCGAGATTACAGCCGTGTAATATCCAGCTCAGAGTTCTCAAGCCTGCAGCAGTTCATTGGGGAGAATCTTGGGAGGCACCAGGCGCAGAAAGAGAGGGCGAGTTAAGTCTTTAACTTAAATGTTTCTGCCCCTGAAAGAATAAAGGTAGTAAAAGGTACGTGGAAAGCTGAAACCTGCTAGCCTGTGACTGGGGTTCCCAGCGGCCCCAGCGGAGGACTTTGAGTGCTGCTAAAGTCACGGACACCGGTGTCTCCACGGCTGGCACTAGTGTGTTCAGAATAAATGGGATTAGCAGCCGGCACACAGCACCACGGGCAGTGGTGATGTGGGAGAGACTGGAAGTGCCCTGGAAGGGGAACGACTGGGGAACAGCACAGAACCCAGGCTGAGGTGATGCACAAGGTGGCATTGCAGCGTGGCCACTTGTGTGCTCTCCCACCACCTGTGGGTGCCAGGTTCAGGGCAGATATGCATATGCTAGGGAGGAGGGGAGAAACAGCAGCCTGCCCTTGGGGAAAACGGGTTCCACTGGCCTGGGGTGGAAAGCAGCTACAGTATGTGGTTTGCCTATGGCATGAGACTAGCTGGATCTGCAGAGATAGGAGCACCTCTCCTCCCAGCAGTGGCACCCTGGAGGATAAAAAGGAATGCCTCTGCTTTTCAGCATGCTTTTGCTGTTCGTATGCTACATATGCAATGAATGTCCCAAATTTCCTTTGGCTTACAACTGCCTTGCAGCTGACTCTGATAAAAAAAAAAAATTAGAGGAAGACTTAAACCATACGCAGAACTGGACACAACTCTCTCAGGATGAAACATTTGGATCAGCTGCTCTTAACCCTCATTTGGCAGAAGATTTGGGGCAAATTTCTAGAAGTTTGTGAAAGGTAAATAAAAAGCTTGTCCTGCTAGGCTTGTTTTGAGCTTGGAGAACTGAAGACACCTGCTTGCTACAAAACAAAGCCGCCCTTATTTCTAAGTCATTGTGGTGGCAGCTGGGCTGTGTTCAAACTGAGATGCGTAGGAGCTGTTCTCCATGGGAATGCAGGTATCCCTGGGCAAGCTGGCAGGGGTCTCTTCCTCTTCTTCGCTCCTTCCCAAGCCAAGGTCAGTCTCCAGGCAGACATTTCACATCAGCAGTAGCCCTTAGAGAGAGAAGCTGTATTGTCCTCTCTGTCCCCAGATCTCTGCTGTCTTGGCTGAATTGGTGCTTTCCCTGTTTGTGTGAACACAGCAGCCTCAGGTGTGTTTGCAGCAGGCTCCCAGAAACACCTTAAACTCCACACCATGATGGGGCTTTCAGCTGCTGTAACATCTGGGGGTGGGAGAACATGTGAACTTCGTGTCCTTATGTGTGAAAATATAATCCATCATTTTTTGGGAAGGCCCTATCTGCTATGTTAATCTGATCCACCTCCACCCAGGTGTGCCTCTGGAGAGCCCATCCACCCTTCCTCAATCCTCACAGAGGCACAGCAGCCAGAACACAACTGGGTGTCCATAGCCATGTCTGCACACTCGAGGGATGCATCCCTAGCCCAGCCCTGCAAACCTAGAGGTGAATCTACCCTGGAAGGGCCTACATGGATTTAATTGTGTGTGGCATGTCTGCCTGGACAGTTTAGAGGAAAAATCTGCTTAATGGTGAGGGATGCACAGTCTGACAGCAGACAGGGCAAATGGAAGAAAATACTGGTTTATTCTGTGTGACTCTCTGTGAACTATACTGCCATGCTAATGTGAAACCATGTCACACTATCACCAAAAGACATGAAATGCAGCATGAATGTTCAATACAATTAAAAATAGAGAGGTGCAGCTGCTCAAGCCATTCACCAGTGAGTGGGATGGGAATGTTTATTCAATAACCAAAATAAATTGGAATAAATGCCACTCCATCACTTCTTCTATTTTTTTTTTTTTTTGGAAGCTTCTGGCCCTAGCCAGTAAGGACTTGAAGCTGCCAGAGTTGGCAGATCTCTGGTCTTACACAGCTTGTCAGCCTCATGCCATTATGGGCCTTTTTTTCTGCATCTCCCAAGAAAGTAACAAGAAAGACAGAGTGGGAGATAGAGGAAATCTGCTCTGGAAGATAACCAGAGATGGAGGAAAGGTCTGAATTATCTTTGCACTCATCTTCATTTGTCTTATTGAAACTGTTTCTCTTTAGTTCTCAGAGACCAAAATCAGAGATAATTCACATTTTGTCCCCTGGCAAGTCCCTGGAGACCCATAAAGAAAAGCAGGCCTTGTAAGAGGAAGAGCTGTACTCTGTTCAAGTCCAAAAGCTGAGGCATGCAGCTAATACCAAACATTACTGGTGGCTTTCATTCTTTGGGCCTTTGTAAAGGGCACTTAACAGAGCAACTAAGTCTGGGCCAGCTTCTTTGTGACTCAAGGATTTGAGGGATTTTCACATAAAATCTTGAGAGAGCAAGAGCTGGGACTCTCTTCAGTAGCCAGGTTGGGCAAGAGTTGTGTTTTGCAAGCAGCAGACTGAACAGGGTCCTGCACCAGGACAGTATTCAAAGCAATTCAACTTGGAATGCAGATTTCTGACCTTCTGCCAATATATCAGTGGAAAATCTGTGCCCTAAGCAGCAGATAGGAAATTAAACCTCATCTCCAATGCTGAGAGTACCATTTTCAACTCAGCAGTGGAGCTGCAAAAACCAGAGTCTCTGGAGAATGGGGAAATCCTTCCTAGGCTGCAAAGAGCAGTAACACCTCTCAGACCATTTGTCACTACTGGGGTAGCTGGGATCAACACTATCCTGGGGTAGAATAAAGATGTGATGCTGGTGAACCAGGGCTAAAAGCCTTGCATTTTCAAAGCCAAGGATGGATATCTGACTGGTCAGAGATCAGGCAGTCACTTCAACCATGGGATGAAAATCACAGCTGGAGGAGAAAAGGAAGCCTATCAAAACCCTTCCCCAACCCCTGGCTCTCCAGATATCCCTTCTTCAAGACAGACTTTTCCACAACAAGGCCCAGCAGCCAAGGACCCTGTAGATTGTGCAAAGAAGAAATGTGGAGATGCATGGTATGTTGTACTCAGGTAACGTCAGAAGCTTCTGAGAAGAAAAGATCCCATGTTCCTTTGAAGCCTATTATGCCCCGAACCCCTGCTGTGAAAGTTCCTTCATCTGAGGTGAGGCAGACATCTGCACCCCAGCACTGCAGAAGCTGGTGGATTTGGGAATCCATTTTCTGCACATCCCTGGACAAGGGAGATGATTGATAGCCTCATGAGTTTTAGGGCTTAGAGGAACGACTCTGGTAATTAAATATGGTTCCTTACAGAGCTGAATGCTTCCTGCTTCAAATTCGTCATCTGCAACTGAGCTCAGTTTAAAGGTTCCAGATACATCCAGACCTCAAAAAACAAAACAAAACAACCAAAACCAAACCAAACCAAAACCCCAAAAAACCAACAAAAAAAAAAAAACAAAAAAAAACCAACCCACACCAACCCCCCAAAAAACCCCCCACCAAAAACCAACACAAAACCCAACCAACTGTTGTGGAACAGAAATACAGTTACCAAACAAATGAGTCACTGCATAGGGGAACTCTCTAGCTTAAGCCTCCAAAATGTTTTCTCAGGCTTTTTGCTCTTAGATGCACAAGTCCTTACTACCATAGATTTTCCTGATAACAAATCCAAGTTACCTTTTCATCTGTGAAGTGTGGTATGACATGGCCACCTTGCCAGGTTGTTCTGCAGGCAAGGGAGAACTTGAGGAGTCATCTAGTGATGGCAGGTTGTTGTCATATAACTCATGTTAGCAGCATATTCAAAGATTAAATTATCTTTCTGTGCAATTAATTGCTTTTATTATTATTTGATTATGTTAAATAGATTTCAACATAATCAAATCAAAGGTGGAAGTGAGTGATTCCTGTGGCAAAAGAAGTTACAGCCCTGCCATAGTGGCCAGTGCTGCAATGCAATAATGAAGACTGTGTGAGCCTTAGAAAATCAAGACAAAATCTACAGAGGTTTAGCTTCTGGACATTCTTTCAGACATATAATTCACACAAATAATATATAATTCAGGACAAAAAGCAACCTTTCAGTATCCATCATGGTTTTATGTGCAATAAAAGAAAAAAAGCATCAGTGAGATCTTTCCTATTTGTCCCTTAACGTTGACGCTAAGTGAATGTGTTCTCTATATACAGGAAACCTTCCACAAGTGCCCAATGTGTGTCCCAGCACAGATCCAGTCTCCTGCTCCTGCCTGGATCCTCACAGCACCAGGCCTTCTCCTGCCAACTTTTTCCCTCCTGCCTCTCTAGTCGATACCCCCCTGCTTCACTCCTCCTTCTCCTTCCTCCTGTCTCTCTCCAAAAGGGTGCACACATCTGGCTTGCCTTTATTGTGTGATAAATCTCACCCTGCATCTTGGGTTCATTTTCTGAAAGTTTTGAATGGTGTCTTGGAAATGCTGTTGGACAATAGGAGCTCTTTGAACCCAGGCCAGCTGGACAGGACTCCTTGCATTGCAGCTGACATGCAGGCTTTGGCAGACTTTCTCAACTCTTTCCTCTCTTCTCTTTACAACATTTGAGTTGTCCTCAAACTTTATTTTTGGAGTGGGCAGTGCATTTCTGAATCTTTTCATCATTATATTATTATTAATTATGGTCATGACTATTTCTCTTTCTGCTGGCACTCCTGGGTGGATCTCTCCTCTCTCACTTAATATCTTGGGTACGACTACCTTGGCCACAACCCACTCAAGCAGTGACTCAGAATCCCTGGCCTGTTCCCAGGAGAGATGCAAGAGTTTTGCCAATTGGTTTAAAAAGAGGCAATCATTTTCCAGAGTTACTCTCTCACTCAACAGAGCTGAGCTGGGTGGAAAAGCTCAGTTCTGTGGTTCCAGGGAGTCCATCCCTGATGGACAGGCTGTCCCTGGGTTATTATGAAAGCAAAGTCCTGCTCCCTTTGCATGCAAACAGGATGACTTCTGAACCAGGCAGTAGGATTCTCCACTGAAAATAATTTTGCTCCCTGGGGGTCACTGCACTCAATTTCTCCATTCTCAAGCCCCTGGAGGAAACAAAGCTAAGGGAGGCATGTGGGCAGGATGGGGCATTGTAAGGGAGGGAGTACTGGATGCTCAGGTCAAACTGTTGCTTAATGCCTCATCACACAGCTACCAACGTCTTGAGTCAGAATGGAGAATGGCATAATCTGGAGCAGGCCCTCATATTGCTGGGTTTGAGGTTTGCTTGCAGCAGTGGTACATGGTAGAGAAATCCCATTTTCATCCTCTGAGCATCTCAGACTTTCCCAACCATGCAGGAGGGTGGAAATTGCTCTGATTCTAAAGGCCGTAGGGGACCTATGGCTCGACTGTTTGCTCCTCTACACATTGAGTTTATGTAGTGAAAAAGGCTGTTTTGTTCCTGTATGGCTTCTGTGACTTAAAGACCTTCAAGCAGTGTGTTCTTGTGAGGGCAGATATAAAAATCTTCTTCATTTCATGTGCTAGGAAGGACACAAAAAGAGATGGCTGGTCTTGGTGAGGCATGGCAGTCTCCCACAGAACATGGTGGAAACCTGAGTGAATCCTTCTGACTAGACTGCACTGCCTCCTGCAAATGGCACTGAGTGATGGAGGGAAGGGGATGACAGGCCTTCCACTATCAAGAGTGGGTACTTGGCAATGTCAGACCAGATCCTTCCCAGCCTTCACAGGGCAATCAAGAGTCCTGGTGTTCTCTGGTGCTGGTATTTGTAAAGAAGAGGGACTGAGATCATCAGTTGCTTTTTACTCACACCTGCCAAAGGGAGGAATAGATCTTGGGTCAAGTAAAACTCTCCTTCCTCCTGTTCTGCTGCAAGGTCCAGCAGGGCAGGAAAGCCCGTGAGCATCTGGGAACAGTGGTCCTGCCAGCCATCTCTGTGCTGGTGTTGAAGGCTGAGCCGACTCCAGAGCTCAGCTGCCGTGGTCCAAGCACCAGGCAGAGGTGTTACTCTCCCTCCAGCTGCAGCACAGTGCAAACCACAGCTGGTCCCTGTGCAGGGCTGCCTCTCCTGGGCTGGCAGGCTGGCTGCAGCTGGCCTCTGCTCCTGCTGGCAGGGTGGCATTGCTGCTTCTGCTTGAGGAATGCAAACCGCCTGAGCTGCGCTTGAGGATCAGCCAGGAAAAGTCCACAAATAGCAACAGGAAATCAAAATGCCCGCTCCAGACATGCACTAGATATGAGGCCATCCAGCACAAGGAGAAAAAATCAAATGCTGGACAATGAAGATTACATCATGCTGTGGATGAACACGTGAGCCCATCCAGATGGGGCCATGCCAACAGGTCCAGATGGCTCAGGAATGCTAATGCATAGCTACCTCTCTCATCTTTTTTCTTCCCTCTTTCTTTCCCTATTCTCCATCCCTTCTTTCCTTTCCCAGAATAAGTAAATAAATCCTCTGACAACTCTGTGTAGTTCAATGTCATTAAATATCAGAAAGGCATCTTAGACCAGTGGATGGGCAACTAGTCTGGACATGGGGCTTTGGCACTTGTAGGTATCAAAGCTGCTGGGTGACCTCACCATACTGTGTGGCTGCTGGGCTTGACACAGTAATGTGTGCCTTCACCTCACCTGGGACTTCAGCTCCAGGTCACAAAGGAGGAGGTTGCAAGGGCTGTTTGCCTGGAGCCTGAAGCATGCAGGAAAATTAAGAAACCAGCATTGCTCCTGCTCTGCTGCAGCTCACTCCAGCTGCTTACAGCTGCCACTGACTGCTTGCTGTGGCTGCAGCTACAAGGGGAGGGAGAAAACAGTTTTGCTGTCCTAGCTAACAGCCTCTACGTACCACCCTGGTACTAATTAGCAGCAAAGAAAGGCACGCAGCAGCCTCTGCTCACACCCCAGTATTGACCAGAGCAGCATCTGCTGCTACTCCACTCTCCCAGCATGATAAAAAAGAGCTCAAAACCATGTAAGAAAAAAGTGAAAGGTATGTGCTTTGCCAGGTCTGAAAAAGGGCTGCAGGCCATTTGCTCATTAATTACTGCTAATCCAGCCGCTGGACTGCTGCCGACTATATTTGACAAAACCTGAAGAGCAGGAGAAGGATCAGAGAATGGAAAAGCAACCTCTGCATAACTCCTCCTAATGGATGATGGTGATCCTAACTTTACAACAAACCAGACAGAGTTACTGTGAAGAAAGGGCACCTCCAAATAAAGGGAAAGTGCAAAAGCATGCATTGAGCAGCAGGAGGAACTGACATGGGTCTTGAATGTCCTCCTAGGGACAGATGAAGCCATGACATTCTGATATTTTCAGCTTGTTACCTCCTTCTCATTTACAAACCGGCAGAGAAATACTTTGGGAGCCTCAGAACTCAGACCAGCGCTGACCATGCAGCAGTTTGGGGCAAAAATGTAGCAGGATGCTCTCAGCAAGTTGCACCAAACTGATGGAGAAGTTAGATTTTGTGCCTGAGCCAGAATCTGGTTGTACAGTGGAGTATGAGGTATGAGTACAGCCCATTCACTGGATTTATAAAGCACAAATTGTTTGGTTTTCAGTAAGGCCCAGAGTGGTCCGGCCAGTAACAGCATGGGCCAAAAGTACTTTAGTTTAAATCCGGATGCTGACCAACGCAGTCATTCATACTGACACAGAAAGATTACTCTGGATTAGCTTGAAGTATCTGAGGTCAGATAGAGACACGTGCAGTCCGCAGGGATAAGGAACAGGAGAGGGGTGAAGGATAGCTGGGATATCAGTGGAGAATAGGTCAGCCAAACTGAAAATGTGGCAAATATCATGTGTAGCTGCAAAGTTGTTGAAAAAGAGTCCAACCAGGGAAGCAAAGTAATAGTTCCTATGGACATTTCCGGGCAGATACTTACCAGCAAAACCCCACTCCAATCTTAGTTTTTGTTAATCTGCTTCACCCATTGATGACAGCGCTCCTTTTCAGTAAGAATGAGGATGTCCACTTTTTTATAGTGACCAAAAGCAGCATCACTGCAAGTGACACCCTGAGGATCACACACTAAGAAACTGGAAGAGCCAGGACTAAAATACAGTTCTCTAATTCCCAACAACCTCACTGCAGCACTGTCCATAAAGACAGGAGAAACACAACAAAAACAAACCCAACATCATTCAATTGGCAATTCAGTATTTGTGGCTCAACAGCACCTCATCAACTCTGAGAGTCTGCCACATTTGCTTGGAAAGAAGAGCCACATTTCCAGCACTCCCTGGGCAAAGAGCTCTCAGACTGAGAGACTGAAAAGTCTTTGAAAGAAACCTTCCATCAACGGTCTTTACAAATGTCAGAGCTGGTTTCCTCCTCCCTGAGCTGCCTGGCTTGCAGTCCCTCCCCCTGGGACAGCAGTGAGCTTAGCCAAAAGCACCTGCCCAGCTCCTTCCTTCAACTGTCATGAATTTAGCAGATTCATTTAACATCAAGCTGCTCTGACATGCAACAATTAACTCTTGAGGCTCTGGAATTAGGTCCTCTTCTTCATCCTGGTCTCCCTCTACCTTTTTCCCCTTCTGGAGGGGAAAGCTCTCCTCCAAATAGTTAGAGGGCTACAAATATTGCAGAGCCAGAGCAGGTTCTCATGGTAGACCCCTGTGCCTCGAACAGCAGAGATGGGTTATTCTTGAGCTGCACTGCTCCCCCTGGATGCACCATGCCATCGAGAGGAGGAGCCAGTGACCCCATGACACTGCGGGGGGGAGCCAGCATGGAAGATGTTGTTTGAACATTGATCTAAGAACGCTCACCTGCAGGAGGAATGCTGACAATCCAATAGGAATGTCCACAACCAATGCAGCATCCAGTTCCCTCCTGTGTAACACAGTTGGTATCAGGCCCAAGTTGTAGTACTTCTCCAGCCTTACCTGCCAGGTTCCTTGCAAGGGAGCCCTGACATTCCTGTTGCAGGGGAACTCCTGGCACAAATTGCTCAGCTGAAAGCATTATGTTTTGCATCTATTCTAGGAAAAATGCTAACTGTGTTTTGAGCAGGCTTTGCTAATCGGGTCAGCCAGACTGACCTAAATGAACATTTTTCCTAATCAAGACAAAGTCACAGTGTAAAGAAGCCAAAAGCAACTTCACTGAGGTAGTCAGGGGTGAGTTTCCTCTGGAACAGCCTGGACAGTGATCCTAATAAATGACCTCACACAAGGCATCACCCTTGAGCTCTAAAGATGGTACTAATTACTCCAGTACTGGTTTAGATTACGTAGTAGTTTCAAGGAGAATAGCCTTGCACAGTGCTGTATGGGGAATTTCTCCAGTCTTAGAAAGTGAGAAGATAAAATAGGACAAGAAAGAAAGGAGTGAACGAGTATGTGGATATGTGCACTCCTGACCTTCATGAGACCTTGTTCTGGCTCATCAATGTGTCATGATAAGTGTCAAGCATCTATCACTTGGACACAGACCAGACCAGAGCAGCACCACATGATTTCAAAGGCAGATAGCCATGGATATGTTTAAGAAAATAAGAGTCAGAGATACAAAGAAAGAGAAAAGAAAATGGATAAAGAAGTCAGAAAGGGGTGGGTGAGAGGATGAAGCTGGAGTGTTTGGGTTAGTTCAGGAAACTACAGGAAAGGAAAACTTTGAATGATGTAACCATACAGGAAAGCAGAAGTAAAATTTGTTTTCTTGAGCAGCTGGAAATAAGTTAGATAGATGTAAACACTGCATGGCAGACATGGGGAACCCAGACATGGGGAAGACACAGCCTGCCTTTCAGCATGCTAGTTGCAGTCCCTTGCCACTCTGGCCATGCCCTTGGCCCTTGACAACCTTTCAGCTGTTTCTGTTCTGAGGAACATTGCAAAACATGCAGACACCAACCCAAGGAAACACCTTGCAACTTACAGCACAAGTTGAGATCCAGATACAGAAAAAAATAAGGGAAGAGCTCCATGCAAACACTCCTCTATCCTAGTGCCAGGCTGAAAACTGGATCAATGATTTCAGTTAGATAATACCAAACTACACTAGGTTGCTAACACAGAAGTCACCTCCTGCAGCAAGAAAAAGATGGTGCCAGCATGGGGGTCAGCCGAGAAAGATGGCTTTGGTTCCACCTTTATTCTCACTTCTCATCTCCCATGTGAAGACATGAAGTCCCAGCAGTTCAGATGTGTGAATACAGTTCTTGGCAGAAAGCTGGGACTGGTAGGATATGATAATCCCAGGACTAAGACTGGCTTGGAATTGAGGACCTAACACACTTGGCTCCTCCAGCAGACATGTGTCCTGAAGAACAATGCTGGCCACGAGGCTGCCTGTGAGGCATAGGTGACTGCATTGTACCTTGCTGCACAGATCTGGAATTTCGCTGGGAAATCTCTGAGCCAAATCAGGCCAAGAGACAGATTTGGGGCATTTCTTAGGAGAGCTATAATGGTTTGCTTCATTGCTCGTGCCCTACCTGTTTTCCCATAACTCTGCAGCAAGGAGAGTCACCAACTGACTTTTGTGAACCATCTGGTTTCTTACAGTGGACTGTCCACAATGGGACAAGAATGCATAAGCTTTAGTGGGTTGACTCATCCCTTCCTTGAAATGCACCAGAACAAGTGAGTCTTGAGAATCAAATTGCTGTACCAAGAACAATCCTGCCTGTGGTTATGTGCAGAGGATCTACCATGTGGCCATCCCAAAGACAACTCCAGAGAGTTAAGCATTTTAATTTGTTTCCTTTAAATGGTAAATAAGTAATTACTAAATGCTAATTAAATACTACCTTAAAATATATGGAGAAATGCTGAGGAAAAAAGGGAGCAAGCAGAGGACTAACTTTTCTCAAAGAAAACACAGCAGTAAGTCACAGAGGTGTCACCCTGCCCATATTTTAAATAGTGCAGCTACAACTGTGGCTATGAAATCCCTAGTTTAAATTCCCCTTTGAGGGGTTGCTTCAGAAAATGCTCTTCTTTCCTAATCCCTGCTCTACCAGAGACAGCTCCATTCCAGGCTTCAGCAAGAACAGTGCAGCACCAATGGGACCAGCACAGCACCAGTCATGGATGAGACCAGAGCAGTACCAGATGAGCTCCTGAGCAGCAGAAGACATTTTGCATCAATGAACACAACACATTCCATTAAATTCCACCACACATTATGGTGGCTTCTGAAGCCACCATACAGTACAAACTTGTCCACTTGTACTGGTACCAAGAGGAGGTACAGTGGGCCATTCTTAGAGATTTTCTACAGTCTGATCTATACAAATGAGACCTCAGGTTTGTCCCTCTCTGAAAGTGGTGGTGGTGGCATTCAACAGCTGCCTTATGCCGTAGGGGATGAGGATCACTTGGCAGACATGGACTAAGCAGTACACAGCTCCAGCATCTCCCAGCTGGTGCTGATGACACCCTCCCTCAGTGGGAGTGGACTATGTGCACAGATGTACTTCCACCTCGTGCCAAGCCCTCCCTTTGTTTACTCTGCAAGCACTTCACCAAAGACCTTCCTGCTTCTCCCCACCAAGATGATGGCTCAGTCTCCACTGTTTAACCCTGTTTTGGACATATGCCTTCCTGCACTCCTGCTCCAAGTTCTGCCCCAAGAGCACAGTTAATGGGTTCTCCCACTTTGGCTGAGATGATAATTTAGGACAATGGATTCCCAGCACATGCAGGCAATTGTCCAACAGATGAATGTGTTTATTTAGAAAGAGTATACCAAATGTTTATCAGTTTCCTGGCAGATAGGACACACAAATGATCCACAGTCTCTGGACTAAGATTGACCTAGAGTCTTCCAAATGAAGTTCAAGTCCCTTTACCAAAAGGGAAATATTTTTCCTGGTGGTGACTCTACAGCAATGATGCTCAGAGACCCAGACTCAGAGGTCCATGGACCCATGTTCAGCTCTGGTTTCATCCTGCTGCTAGCATTTCTGGAAGTGTAAGTCTCACCATGAGATAGTAAGGAGCAGCAGGGCCATGAAGTATAGAGACCACGTATGGTCCAAAGAGACTAAGGAAATAGGAAGATATGGGAACTATTACATTTGGATTCATTTCCATCAGGCCAGGTCTGATGGCCCCATCAGGTCTCTATATCTGTGCTCCAGATCCTACAGGAATCTGGCTGGCAAGTTCCAAGAAAAAAATTAAAGAAAATAGTATTTCCATATCTAGTACTTGGCAGACTAACCATAAATGTGTTACTGACCAAATTTTACCAGGCACAGGAATAGAGGGCCAAAATGCTTGCTGCATGTGTCCTCACAAGAGATTACCATCAGTCTTGGAGACCCAGCCTCCCGTTACAGCAGAGCTCCCCTGTCTAGCAACTGCAAGGGATACAAAGTGGGTGACCAAATCTGCCTCAGCTCTCCATCCTCACTGTGCACTGAGATGGTGAGAGGGAGTTTATGGAGCACGAAACTCCCTCAGCCCAAAGGTCAGTCCAACACCTAAGCACCACTTAAGTGCTATTTATGTCCCTGTAGTAGGCATAAGAGTAGGCATAAGAGGAATAAGTGTGTACAGGCTTCCTGTGAGAATGACAGTCATCCATGGTGAATAGCCTCTCTTCATCTTCAGGGGAAGCTTCCCCTATGAATTGCACCGGCATCACTCTCAGCCTGCTCACTATGTACAGTCCTGCCACTCTCCTCCTCCTGCAGGCTGGGACAATATTAAAGGAAAGAGCACACAGTGAGCCCAACACCCAGTTTGCACTCAAGGAGCAAACCCACCGAGACAGGCAGTTCTTCTCCCATCCTGCTGTCCCTTTGTAGGCTCCAGAAAATGCCAGTGGTCACATTGCCTGGGCATATAGGATCGCACAGTGAAAGAGTGCGTTAGTGTGCATTCCCCTGAGGAGCTGAGTTAGCACTCCTGAGACAGCCTGAACAGCCATTCTGCAGCTTCTAACAGCGCAGACCTGAGTGAGCATGCAGGCTATTTTCTTGCCTTGATGTCGCTCAAAGGAGGTAAAGTATGTGCTTTGAAAAGCATAGAGTCAAAATAAAGCTGTGTTTACATAAATATCCAGAGTAATCTTTGAAGGTGTTTTTTGCGCTAGAAAACACAGAAGAAGAGGGAAGAAACAAACTCACTGGGGTACGAGGTTAAAAAGAAACACATGACTCCTGTTTGGTTGGTTTATTCTGGCTTCCTTCTGACACCAGTGTCACAAACCCAGTGAAGCACAGTGGTGAATCTGACTTTAGAGATAAGTCTTTTGAAGAGTTTCACAGCACTGATAAGAGCTGAACAAGAAAGTAAGAGCTCTCTGAGTGCAGTTGGAATAGACTGTAAGCAAATAGATGGTTGCAGAAATGATCATAAATGCTGGACTGGGCAGGACACAAATGGGTGAAATTGATAAACAGGCACTGCATGAAGGATTAGCTTCTATATGATAGGTCCTTCTGGGAGAAGAAAGATGAGCAAAGTTACCTAAGTTCAAGAGCAGTGTGTGGCCTCTTGAGCAAAAGGAGACGGAGAGTGCTGTTAGCATCCATCCTGTGTAAGTCTGGTTAGCAGAAGCTAAGTGAAAAGAGGCATCTTGTGTCCTCTGGAGATTTCCCCCCCAATTAACAAGCAGACACCACTTTCCATAAGATTAAAAAAACCAAACACCAAACTCTCACAGTGATAAATCAGTTCCTTAAACCCAGTGTAAACCTTCTCCGTTCCAATTTATGACCACTCATCCTCCTGCCATGCACTTATGAAAGAGCCTGGCCATCTTACTGAGCTCCATCTTCTCAGAAACTTCCCTAGCTGTGCAGGTAGGCTTCTGCGAGGTCCTCCTGGAGCTGTCTCTTCTCCAGCTGAGGAAGTCCAACTCCCTCAGCTACTCCTCACAGGAGAAATTCTCCATCTCTCAGTTACCTTGGTGACAACCTCCTTGATGCACTCATCAGATTTATCCATGTCTTTCTGCTACCAGGCATCCCAAAACTGGATATTGTATTTGAGACACAGTTTTATGATTCTCAAGAAAAAGGGGATAATCACTTCCGTGTGTCTATCTACCATGTCACTCCTACTCCTAGCTGCCTTTGCTACTGGGGCACACCAGTGCTCCATGACCCCTGGTGGGTCAGCTTGTCCATCCGTCCATCCATCCATCCATCCATCCATCCATCCATCCATCCATCCATCCCAGGGGCAGGAGTTGGGGTTTGTTCTTGCTGAATTCCATGAGGTTTCTGTCAACCTATTCCTACAACCTGGGCAGATGTCTCTGAAAGGCAGCCCCCATACACTATTTTTTTTTTTCTGTTACAAGCACATGGACCTTTCTGAAGATGCATCTACAGATGTGCCTTAATTAATTCTTTGTTACAGCTTCAGATGAACAATACAGAGAAGTATTTTTTAAAGACCAAGATGATTCATTAGGACTGCCAATGTTGTGGAAAAGAGAGTAGTTTAGACACACGCAATTCTTGCCCCAAAGGAGCACAGACTCTGCAGTAAGGTTCATCCATCTTTTCTTTTTGCTTCCCTTCTGAAAAGAGGAAATCATACTCATGAAATTTCACACTGACATTTTATGGCCGAAATTCCTGGCCTGTTTTTAGAAAAATGCCTGCTGAACAATATCTGGAAAAGTTTGCCCATCTTTGAAGTAAAGGCACTGGCAACTTTGTGAGCTATTGTGCACGGTGATGCTTTGCACAGTTCTATGTCAAAAGAACTTCTCCACACATTGCAAGATCCCAGGAGATTTGCTGGATTTAGTATGAAAATCCAAGTGTATTTCTTCCATCCTCCCTATTGTCATGCAGAGTGAGAACAAAGAGGGTGATGTATTATGTTCTGGCTCTTGTATCACCAACAGATTTGGTAGGAGAGAAGTGGCTACAGAATCTCTTATATGTATCATCTGCAGGAAGAGAAGGTTTCAGCTTGACTCTCTCACTCCAGCAGAAGTTTGTGGTGCTGGCAGTTGGGAAAAAATACACAGGGGAAAAAAAAAGTCTTTAAAAAAGCACCTTTCTGCTGTCAGGTGAGCACAACGATGCCTGAACCACTGCAACATAGTTAAATAAGAAGACAAGGGCAAGCTGCTTCCAGAAGCAGCTCTCCAAGCAGAAAAGCCATTTAGATGAGGCAGGACAGAGCCAGCCTGCCCACAGCCACAACACCACACACTTTAAACACACTGTCCTGGCAGGTGGCACCAGATGGCACTCTTACACAAAAGCTTCTTTTTCACAGGATCTGCTTGCAGGCAGAAGTTGTGTTTAACTATAAAAAGGTACCACCTATATTGGTTAGGGGTTCCCTGACTTCTGACCACAGCCTGTGTTGCACCTGGTAAAACGGCTGGTGCCAATACATACTATTTTCATTTTGGCAAAGGAATAAATGATCTTGGCATAAAGCACTTCCTATCAGCATAGCTTTATCCACGCTGTATGTGTGCAGAATAAGGGAAAGCACAAAACTCCTAGCAACAGGTCTCTCAGATATGAACAGGCAAGCAAGCTCTCAGTCTTGGGGTGATGTGCCATTGGAAGGTCTGCCTGAACACTGTGGACTACGTTGCCTCTGGTAGAGCCCAGTGGAATCAGTCCTTGAGGCACAGTGCTATCTCGGATATTAGGAGCTGGCAAGATCTCTGATGGATGGGGCTGCCTCCATAATCTCTTTCCCAGACCCTGTGTGCCTCTGCTTGGTGCAGTGCATTTAATATTTATGCAAATTCTGCATCTCTACCGTCTCCCTCACAAAGGAGGCAACATAAAAGACTTTAGATATCTTTCGTGTAGCAAAGCAGAAGTGGATTCATCAGTGGATTCACCCTCTCCTTGTTCCCTGCTCTCACTGCAAGGATAGTCCTCCGGGACGCTCACAGTGCCACACCGGGAACACGGGAGGTCCCAGTACTGTGGAAGGGGAGTAGCAAGCCATTGCTCAGACCTCTGTCCGGGGCAGACACACTGTCCCACGACTGCAGCGGCTAAGAGGCTGGCGGAGCCTCGCGTTCAGGCAGTGCCCTGTTCCCAGCGCCGGGATACCCTCGCTCCGAACCTCTGGGGTGGAGCCCTTCGCACTTCTGCCTCAGGGTTGGATCCTGCCTGGCAGAGGGGCTGCAGGATCCCATGGAAAGCTCGGGCTCTACAGCAGAGTCTGTGCGTGTTCTCAGAGAGAGCTGCTGGACTGAGAACTCGCCTGACTCCTGGGAGAGGCAGGGCAGTTTCCCTAGAGGTGAACAATGCCCCTTTGGTTCCCTGAGATTGGCAACACATTTTCCTCCCAAGTCACTCTTCCCCCTCAGCCTTCTCTCCAAAGTAAATCAGCCCAGCCAAAGCGCCAAGTGATAAATGCTTCATCTACCAAATGCCGCTCCAAGGAAAAGTTATAGGCAAAGGAGAGAGGAGGCGCTGAGACCAAAGCTCTCCCGACGGCAACCAGCCGTCCCTCCGGTGCTGCCCGAGCTCACACACGGCAGGTCGTACAGGCACCGCACACTTCTCCTCAGCCATCAGGCTTATAAAACCATAGTGTAGAACAGCCCTGAGATTCCTCGGCGGGGTCTCCTCGGGGTAACAGCGGCCAGGACAGTCCAGTGGGCTGCTGGCCGTGTGCGACGGCGGGCACCCGGCTACCTGCATCTCCAGGGCACCCCGGGGCAGGCGGGGCAGGGCGGGGACCGAGCCCGCCGCCGTATCCCGTCCCTGCTGCCGGGCCCGGCCCGCCGGAGCGGGGCTGCTGCCGGCGGTCCCTTACCACATTGCTGAGGAAGTCCGCCTCGCTGAAGTCGCCGAAGTCGAGGAAGCCGGTGCCGGCGGCGGGGAAGAGCCGCTCGGCGGGGAAGGGCTCCAGGATACTGTCCATGGTGCCCGCGGCACCGGGGCTCGGCCGCCCCCCGCGCTCGGCCGGCCGGGCTCACTGCGGCCGCACGCTCCCGCCCGCCCCCCGGCGGCGGCGGCCCATGGGCGGCGGGGCGGCAGCGACCGCCGGGCGGGCACGGGAGCGGAGCGCCGCGCCGGTGCCGCTCAGGGCGGCTGTCAGTGCCCCGCTGCCGAGGGGCCGCCGGGCGGCCCCGGCCCGCCCCCGCCGCTCTCCGGGAGCCGCCGGGGCGGGACTTCCCGCGCAGGCACCCCCTCGAGGCAGCGCCCCCGCCTCCCGGGCAGCCCCCGCTCCGCCGGGCGGGGCGAGGCCGGTGGCTGTCCGGGGCTCCCGTGCTCTTCCCGGCGCTGCGCGGGGACCCTGAGGGCTCTGCTGGTCCCCGGCAGAGCCGTGTCACTTTGACAAACTGAAAAAATCCTTCTTCCAGCAGCCTGCCGGCCAGCTTTGGTGGATGCTCGGCATCCCTCGGGGAGCAGCGTCGGGAAAGATGGACATTCCGCGGGGTCGGAGACCGAAGGGCAGCTGACAGGGAGGTCTCCTAGACCCCGCTCCCCGCAGCGGGCTTGCAGGTAGGCCTAGCTGCAGCGGCACATGTGGCTGCTCTGTAATTAAAGAGCTAGGCACCATTAAAGAGCTTCAGGAAGATTATATGGTTTCAGATAAATAGGATTATGGATCCCTGTCCTCTCTCATCACTACTCCAACCAACACTCAGGAAAACCACTTATAATAATCCCCCTGAAGAAGCCCTTATGTTTTATTAATCTGTCCCTGTTTTCATGGCTCCACAGAGAACAGACTGGAGTCCCAGCTCCAAGGAGCGGATTTCCTGGTCACAGGCATCTGGAGGAAAAAACCCAAAGACAGCAGTGCATCTTTCCTGTGGGAAACCTGGCCAGAAGTTGCCAGCGGTGAGGGTCCTGGCAAAGAAGTGCTGATTTAAAGCTGGCTGGAGCCTGTGCTTGAACTGGACACAGAGTTTTCATCCATCCAGGCTCTTGCTCCACATTCTCCATGGCTGTCAGAACTAAAAGCACAACCCAAGGTGCTCCTTGGCTACTGGTTGCACAAGCAGCCACATCCTGCACACAAAAGCCTTTATACTTGCACACACAATGAGCTCTTTCAGTTACATTTACTTTTACCTTATGTTTCAGTCAAGTGTAAAGAGCCTTTGGGTAAAAGGTCAGAAACATAAATTCAGCCAGGATGGAGTTGTGCAGAGAAATAATGCTGTTCCTGCTTCCTGAATGGTAAAGAAACCTCTTTGTTAGTGTGGATACCAGTGGGTTTAAAGGGGGAAACACAAAAACCTTTGCCACAGTAGGATGGGAAGAAGAAATATGTCCAGATCCTTCAGCAAGAAGTAAACCTGTCTCCAAGTAAGGGGGAAGACACCTTTCCTTTAACATCCCAGTCATCAGGGTTCTCAGCTGCAAGGAGTAGACAGACTGAACCGTGCCATAGCAATGGAGTGACAGCCAGAGTCACAGAGCATGGACAGAGCCACAGCAGGGGCAGTTTCCCCTCCTGCCACTAACCAAACACGGATATCACTTCCCTAGCTATGAAGACTCACTGGTGAAACCAAGAGTTTCTGGTTCAGTGCCTTGCCCAAGCTAACACAAGGAAGTCTCTTCTCAGGACACACACTGTATTTATCTTCAGGCCGAGGAAGCTCAGATGGTGTCAGCTACGGTTTGCACAGCATGGGTGGCAGTGTCATCAGAAAAGGTCAAGCAAAGTAAACCTCACTTGTTTGTCTGTGCTCTGAAGGGAAAATGCTTTGGCACTGTCAGATAGGAGCTGTGAAATCCATTCTGGAGATTAAAATATCTCAGAAAAAAAATGAAATTGCCTGGTCAGAAACCCTGGTTCTACTGAGTGCTTTTAGTACTGAGTGTAGCTGCCCAGATTGCAGCTTCTCTGCCTATCACTGCAGCACCTTTGCAGGCAAGGAAGAATCATAACAAATATCCCATTTTAGTGTTGAACAGGAAAGCTGCTATGTCCCATCTTGGGGAGCTCTGATGGGAACCCCCATTCCTAGCATTTGTGTAGAGCTTTGAAATGGATACTTTGCTTCTGTCAGACATGAGTGCATTTCACTAAAGGCAATGGAAATGTCATCTAGGTGGTCTGACAGTGTTGCTGCTGACCCTCTGGAGCCAAAAAGGAGAGTTATTTCTGCAGGCAAGCAGTTTTGTGCTCCAGAAGAGACTTGGAGACAGGTAAATTGTTGATGGGTGAGGGGAGGTGATTGCAATTCAGAAAAACTCAGATGTGCTGCTGCAGCTGGCCATGGGTGCCTGCAGCAAAAGGGGAAAAGGACAGGTTGAGGGGCACTACTGAAGCAGAAGCCTGGCAACTGCAGCGCTTGCAACACTTGGATGGTGTGTCACCATTACTAGAGCATCTTTAAAACCAAGTTCTGCAGCCATCTCTTGGGACATAGATACAGTGGAGCAGGAAGCAATCCTGGGGCAGGGGCTGAATTACATGATGAATCAAATTCCTTGTCAGCCCAGTTTTCTCTAATTTTATACTAAATTTATTTGCAGTCTGATTACAGCAGGAGATTGAAATAGCAATCAAGTATGTTCAGGTTGAACAAGTCAAACTGACAACAGGTGAGTCTTCCTGGCCTCACAATATTTGATGCTGCAAATACACATATGTGACCAACCAAGCTAATTTTATCACTGCTGAGAAGTGAATCATCAGTCCATTTCTCATAAGAAAGGGATCCTGCTCTCCTGTGCTCCATCCTGCCTGGTCCTACTCCCACTGCTTGCCTTTATGTCCATGGAGTGAGAACTGCAAGTCTCTTGTTGTACCACTTTGCATTTGTTTGCCTTCACCCTGCATTGTTGTGAGCAGGACACACAGGGTAAGCAGGCCCTGGGCTTGAACACGTAGACAGCAATCCAGGCTATTCTGCTACAAGCCAAGCTGAAGCTTTTGGTTCCCCCACCCAGGACTGTGCCAGGAGGTTTCACAGACTCTTTGAGGATGAGTGTTTCTTGAGGAATGCAGGGTTGAAACGTCAGTGATTTTTGGTCTGCTGCATGCAGGCTCTGTTGTTACATGAGGGGTCATCTGTGTAGTGTTTGCAGTCTGGACAGCTGGTATGGGAATGATTCATGCTGTTAGAACTGCTTTGCTTTGGGGGTCAGGCTGGCTCTTTAGGACTGCCACCAAAGACAAGCTTTTACTTCAAGTCTGTGAAAGATACCATTTGTCCTGTTTATTTTTCCAGCGCTGGTGTTCATATGGATGGAATAGACAGTTTCTGGCACGAGCTGTCTTCCTACAGCAATGAAGGTTTTCTGGAGTCATGCAGGCTCCATATTTTGGCCCTTTAGTAGCTCTTTGCCAACAGTCTTGCCTTGATTTTGCTTTGTCTTTCCTCTGGATTGATTGCTTCTCCATATATTGCTTTGGTGTGGTTTTGCTCACTGTTTCGTGCACCACGGACAGAGGAAGCAACTGCTGCATTGTAGGACCCCTCTGCTCCTGAGGGCCCACTGAGAACAAGGTAAGGATGGAAAGGGGACTTTCAGCCTAGTTCAAAGAAGACGTACTAGAGTCCCCAGACAGGCTCTTAGGAGTCAGGTCATGTGTGATGGCACAAGTAGTTATATATTCAACCCTTTTGCTGTGATTTCTTCACTTAGGTTTTTATGGGACAATTAAAAACCCAGGAAAAAGTCAAGATAGGGAGTGATACAGCAAAACATTCTCTAGCAAAGGTACCTTTCGAGGAAGGACTTGCAATCACTGGAGCCCTTCTTTGCCCTCTGATCCACAGCCCTGCCTCATCTAGGAAATCTGTCTCCCTTTTGATTTCTTTCCAGCGGCTGGTTTAAACTTTCTCTCTTGCACACACAGTTCTCTCTCCATCCAGCTTCAGCTGCTTCCCATTTCCTTCCTCCTGCTGTGTACATTCCCAGGCAGGTACCCAGCACACCTGTTCCCACCACTAGCAAGCAGCAGTGGGGCAGGGAGGGGGAGCCAGCACAGAGATCACACCCATTGCAGCTCCCTGCTAAGAACAGAGAAGAGGGTAGCACCTGTGAAACCAGAGTGTTCATACATCTGCTGCCACAATGGAAAGAGAGAATGAATTATGTTCTCCATGTTGCTTTGTGCGCAGCTACACAGAACATCAAATTAAATGTCTGCCTGCAAGCAGACACACTTCATCAATGACCACTAAATTCAGGTAGGTGTGAGCCATGCTGGAGCACTGCAGAGAGGTGCAGACACAGACGTGCACATAAGGAAATGTGCACCCCAACTTGTGCTTTTTCCCCATCTTGCTTAGGAAGTAGAGGGAAAAGTGAAGAGCATATTAATTGCATGTTTGCATATGGCAAGGATCCATGAATGCTGTGGTTTCAGTGAGCACCCTAATGCTATGTGGGGAATGAAAGGGAAGCCACAGCGCTCAGCACTGCAATTATTATTCTTTCTGGGTAAACTTGGGGCCCTTGGATAGATTTAAATCAGCCTTGCAAACAAGAAGCGAGTGACAGACAAGGAAGGAAGGAAGGAAGACCTAGGAAAAGGAAAGCCTTGAATACAAGATACTGGACCCTAGGAACGTCCCCTCACAGAACCCCTTTAGCCTCCTGGGAATGTGGCTGAGCTGCCTGTGGCTGTATGTCTGTCTACCAGTATGTTAGAAAGCAAAGCCCCCAAATAGTAAATGGGTACTGTAACAAAATATGAGAGCTGAAAACTCACCACTTGGGAAGTAACTGATACAAGAGGAAAAATCTCTTTGTAATTCCCTAATTTCTTCATGGTAAGCTAAGACTGGTCCTTTGCATCGCCACACACAGTCTCCCCTTCCTGCTCTATACCTCGGAAAGAGCATAGGCTGGCAATCTCCCTGGGGAATCAGACAACTTTCACGCTGACTGGGTGCAGGGTAACTTCAGTATGAGGGCATCTCCCTCCAGCAGTTTGTTAGCATTTGAAGACACTGTGTGAATGGGAAGCTGCAGGACTGCAGGAGAGTAGCCACCTCTGCTTCCTATGCACTGACTTTTATTTACTAGGCTTTTAGCCTTCATGGGTGCAAGACCTGCTTGCAAAAGGACCCAGGCAGACTTCACAGGGCTGGAGGCAACTTGGAGAGTCATTCTTAGGGGGATGTATTGCCTCATTTCTCCTAACCATTTCCTACAACTCAAATTTTTCCCTAGGAAGAATGAAGAGCTGCACACTCTGACTGAATTGGACCACAAGAAGATACCTTGCATCAAGGAGTGGGAAGCAAATGGCTTTGGTACACGAGGCAGCTGAAGAGCTGCTGGAACAGGATTGAATGAGTCAGGGCAAAGGATGGCAACAACTCTGCTTTGGCACACTGTATGTGCCATATAGAGCCAAAGCCAAACTCCCAGTTACCTACATGAATGACTAGAGAGCAATCCATGCAGATTTGTGCCACTTGACTCCTCATGCATGGTAGAGAAGTTGGACACTTGCATCTTGGCTACATCCAACAGAATCTGCCCTGGTCAGAACCAAGCAGATACAGCACACACAGGCTGGTCAGGGGAGTGGAAGGATGATATTCCTGGTACTGCCAAGGGTTAAAAGCAAGATCCAGATCCAAAAGAAATCCTGTGAGGAGAAAAGCACAACCCAGCAATTCAGGCATGTCTCACCCCCGTTCAAATGACATTGTTTCAGTGCTGTCTGCCTCACCCCTCAGCGGTAATTACAGACTTTCACTACAGGGGGAAGAGAACACGGTGGAAGAAACCTTCATTACAGACATCTAGAGAAAAGCAACCCCAGTGTAATGTCTCAGGCACATAGCCAGGATCAGCCACCAAAGCAAAACACATTTAGGACAAAAATAAAAGGGGGAGAAGTGTTAAGTGATTTGGGAAGATCAGAAGCCCACCAGGTTGGCTGCTGTACAGTCCTGGGTGTGGGGAGCACTTTGGAGGAACTGGAATGCTGCCCTGCTTTTAAGTGGTGTGGTTTGCATTTACATTCTTCCTTCCTTCCTCCTTCTCTGGGTGCTTGTTATCCCTGATGCCTGCATGTGTCCCTTTGTCACCCCTGGCAAACACCAGTGGGCTGTGAATGGATGGTTTTCCTAGGTTTTCCAGCTTGATGTTTCTGAAAGGGGCACATAAAGCTGTAGGTGTCCTTGGCTGACCCCTCTCTCTTTTGCACACCTAGCTTAAGATACACACTCAAGAACAGGCTTCTTGTGTTCAAAGCTGGGGGCTCCTTCTCACCTTGTGTGTATTACAGGGCCTCAAAGTTTGAATTTTTTTACAAAGGATGCAAGAGGGTTTTTCTTCGCAGTAGGTCACACATCTGCCCATGACCATTTCCTATTGCTGTGGTGCATCTGTCAGGGTTGTCTTGACCTACCCTCAGGTGGCTGACACCTCTGGCAAAAAAAAAAATGGTCTTATTCCTGATGCTTTTTGCCCTCATTCCAACTTTCTGTTGACAAGTGGCCTAGGTCCAAGCTAAGTTGCTCTTTTTACTCCTGGACATTCACATGTGTGAAACTGAGAATCACTATTATGGCATGGTAAACTGTTTGTGGGAGAGGTCACTTCAGTGACAAATTTTCCTACAGAGCCCTTTTTTGTTGCTGGTGGTAATACCTTGTTCTTGCAGGATCTGGGATTTGATGCTACATTAGAAAGATACTTCAAACCAATAGGCCTTGTCCTCAGGCAGCAAACAGCAGGGATGGGAGAGGACCAGGAGGAGAAAAATGTTCAATCAGAGTGCTATTAAGATGTGTCTAGGGAACTGGCTGAATTTTAATTGTTCTTTCCTACTCAGCGAGTGAGCACAGGAAAAGATTTACCTTCTGGCCTTTCCATTTGGGCATGTTGACATTTCCAGGCGGCACTTTCCTCTGATGGAGAGGTTTGACGTCAGGTGGGCTGATTAAAGCCTGCAGTGCCTCTGACTCATTTGGCTACGTCCTGTGCAAGGGGATTTGTAATGTGTCTCTTGTCTTTCTTTCACTCGTTATGGCTGGTTTTAAATAAATAAAGCTAAGCTCAATTCACAACTTCAGGGAAGATGCAACTCAGCTGAGGCTCAAATACACATTACCATGGCAACAGATTCTGTCAGGCACACACAGACGTGTCATTCTCGCAGTGAACTCCCCTGCCCTCCTCTCCCTGCCCAAGCATTGCACGGGGCTGGGGTGGGATGCAGGAAAGCTGAGTGAGGCTGGCACTGTCCACTTGGGCATGCAGCTGTTCTTGGGAACTATCCTTGCTGCTCTCCCACCCTTAGGAGAGCTCACCTGGACCAGCCAACTGCTCTCACACTGAGCAAGAACTTCTTTGGGGGAAGCTCTGGTGAATGAAGTTGCCCCTAGTGTGACTTTCTCAACTTGCAAAAAGGAGGGGAGGGACTACATGGATCAACAAGTCTCATACAACTGCTGCCAAGTGTTGAGATCCGAAATAAAGAAATCAAAATTATCAGCTGCCTTCCATAAGCACCACTGAGCGAATCCCTCATGGTTGCTAGACAGATGTGCAGCAAGGAAACAGAAATGGGGAGAGATGTGGTTTCTGCAATTGACTGTGGGGTAGATAGGTTAGGCAAGACAAAGCAGTAGTGTCCCTGGGTCCTCTGTCCCAGAGTACCTGTGTCTCCTTGGCATACTGAGCAGGTCCCTTTGGTGCTGCTATTTCCTGCACAGCCTTTGATTCATCAAGAACTTGAGTATAGCAGCAGCCTAAAACATGAAGCATGAAACATGGCCAAAGGCAGCAGCATCACTAAGAAAGAGGCTCTTTGAAGTGCTCAAGAATTCCCTGCCCATGACTCTACACCTGTGCATCTCTAATATCCACTGATACAATCATCAAAGTTGGAAGAGACCTTTAAGATCACCAAGTCCTAACAATCCATCCAGCAGTACCATTGTAACCCTTAAACCACTAAACCATATCACCCAGCACAGATCCAGCTGCCTCTTTAACACCTTCAGGGATGGTGATTTCACCACCGCCCTGCACAATCTATTGCAATGTTTGACCACCCCAACAATGAAAAAATTTTTTCTAATAGTGTTGCGGTGTGTGGCAACAGTAACCATCATGTCCAGCGAGGCTACAGCCGCCCACAGGGAAACAGACAAGACAAGATTCTTTTAAGCACAGGAGTCCATTTTATTTTTCCCCCCACACCCCGTGCCCAGGGGTGGAGGGGGCAGAGGCCAGGAGCCCGAGCGAATCCCAGAGGCAGAGGGCAGAGAGAGAGAGAGGGCAGGCCTAGGTCCGTGGGGTTTTATCTGGTGTCCCATGGGAGGAGTCTTAAAATCAGATTACAGCTCCCGAAAACCAGGAGGCTCCACATAATACTCAATCTGCATCACCCCTGTCTCAGTTTAAGGCTATTTCCTCTGGCTCTTTCACTGCAGGCATGGTAGAAAAGATCAGTCCCTCTACCTGGACAGCACCTCAATGTCCTTTTTAAAGTGAGGGGCCCAAAACTGGATGCAGCATTTGAGGTGTGGCCTCACCAGTGCTGAGTACAGAGGGGAGATCACTGCCGTGGTCCTGCTGGCTACACTATTCTTGATACAGGCCAGGATGCCATTGGCCACCTGGGCACACACACTGGATCACGTTCAGCTGCTGTTGACCAGCACCCCCAGGTACTTTTCTGCTGGGCAGTTTTCCAGCCACTCTTCTCCAAGGCTGTAGTGCTGCTTGGGGTTGTTGTGACCCAAGTGCAGGACTCAGCACTCTGCCTTATTGAACCTCATGCAGTTGTCCTCAGTCCATTACGTAAGCCTGTCCAGATCCCTCTGCGGAGCCTTCCTACTCCCAAACAGATCAACACTCCTACACAGCTTAGTGTCATCTGCAAATTTACTGAGTGTGCCATCAATCCCAATGTCCAAGTCATCAATAAAGATGTTAAACATGACCAGTCCCAAAACTGAGCCCTGGGGAGCACCACTAGCAACCAGCTGCCAAATGGATTTAGCTCCATTCACCACAACTCTCTGGGCCTGGCCATGCAGCCAGTTTTTTACGCACTGAAGAGACCACCCATCCAAACCGCGAGCAGCAAGTTTTTCTAGGAAAAGATGTACGAGAGTAATGAGACATTCTGGTTTGTGTGGCAAAGAGGGCTAACAGTGTTGCCAGATCCTCCTTTCTCCAAGTATCTGAGAACATTTAACAGTTTTCTCAAAGCCTGGGCACCTGAAGTCCTGGAAACATGGAAACTTCTTGACTTCCCTGCTCTTAGGTGACCTGCTGACAGTTGCAGGGAACTGGCTGAAAATGCACTCCACTGGCTCTGACATAGATGGGCAAACCTAGGAAACCATCATTTACTGGTTTTAATCCTATTATTTTTAGATCATCCCCATTGAGTGAGTTCTGAATTGCAGTTTTTGGTTTGGCTTGTGGGCAAGCACAATGCACACAGGAAAGTGTTTGAGTGCCGTCCCACTGACCTGAGCTGCACCAAGAGGCAGCATATACCCCTTTGGACTTGTACAGGGGCACGAAGTGGCACAAACAATTCAGCCAAGAATCCAATCTTCCCAAATAGATCTATAGGGCTGGGGAATGCTTTCTAATTTAATCCTCATTTTGTAGGTTTAATGCTTCCCCAGGTGGGGTGCCATGTCTTTTTTCTACCACAGACAAATTGAAATTAACCTTACCTCCTACAGTCACTGCATTCTGCCATACTGGAGAAGTTAATAGCATCAGAAGAGTTTGAACTTGTGAAATGTTTCTATGACTGCATAGATTGAGCCACATTACCATGACAAATCACTGAAATCTGAGAAATCTAATTTACAACACAAATTTCTTTTTTTGTATGTCTTTCCCAACTCAAATTCAAGTCAGAGAGTGTCTGGATTGTGCAGTAACTCTAATCTAGCAGAACTGTGGGTGTAAGTAGGACGAAAAACAATTGCATGAGGTCTCCAGGGCTGGTCTACAGTGACTCCAAACCCTAAACTGCTTATCCCTTGAAAGTGGTTTACAACGGCAATGGATCCTGGCAGAGCTATGTAACCAGCACTTAAATAAAGGGGAGGCAGCGAGACCTCCTGAATCAGTGGCATCTGTTCTGGGAAGGGCTGGCCCAGAGGCAGCCACAGCAAGAAGGTACTGAAACCCACTGTCTCCTCCTAGAAACAGAATTGAAGATCACAAAGTAAAGACCCCTGCAACCAGCACTTGCCTCTGATTAAAAATAAATCCTTTCATGTACAGACAGTGGTTTGAGGAAGGAAAATACTGAACTGCAGTGAAATCTTGGAGAGTTCATGACTGGACACCTTGCAGTGGAAACACAAGCAAACATCAATTCAGGTAACGCTCTATACCCCCAGTCACTGGGATCACTGCACAAGAGTATTCCCTTCTCTCAAATTTAACTTCTTTCACAATAAAACTGATTTTTATGGCACTTTTATCTGGGATAATGTGAAAGTAACTCAGTCTTAGGAACGATAGAGATGAAAGTCTGCTTGGTGTCACCAAGCCACCTCTGAAGCCAGGAAAATCATGATTCTCTGTGAACAGTTGGTGTTTTGCCCCAGTATGGGAATCAGCATCATTATTTCCAAGTGATGGGGGCTGCCACTGTCTCTGCCAGAACGATAAACAAAACAAAGCACTGTGGTGTGGTCCTCCTACACCCTGTATTTGTACTCTCAGGACTGGCAGACAGCAGAGATATTTGAACACTTAGCAGGCTCACTTCTTCCTTTAAAAAGCACTAAAGGAAATACTGGTAAAATACATTATATGAATGGCCCACATAACTTACTGCTGTCACTTATAACTGAGAAGGAACTGCTAAGAAAGGAAATGATATTTATAGGGGTGAAAACATCCTTCTTTATTCCAAGGGCATGGCTTACAGTCCTATGAACCCTTTGCAGAATTCAGGATTTCATAAAGTACCTGAAACAGGGGTTTGAAAATGGAGAACCATTAAAAAACCTCAGCACCCTAAACTCCACATCAAACCAGAAATATTCCTCATGAGCAAGTTAATATATAAATATACTTCACATCATATCTTTATTTCTGTGGAAGACCATTAAATTTCCAGGAAGTACCCAGTGCCTCCTGGCACAGACCAAGG
This sequence comes from Brachypodius melanocephalos, assembly GCA_013398615.1. Classification (NCBI taxonomy): domain Eukaryota; kingdom Metazoa; phylum Chordata; class Aves; order Passeriformes; family Pycnonotidae; genus Brachypodius; species Brachypodius melanocephalos. The sequence goes on from VZSR01000520.1 coordinate 11,976,870, forward strand.
GAGGCCGTGACTCGAGTAACAGCTGTAATGATCCCATCATAGACAGAATATTTTGCAGTATTCTACACAAATTTTAATTCTGGTGCCAGCAAGTAGTTTTGCCTGGTCTTTTGCTGCCTGGTCAATCCCATGTAAGTCACTCTTCCCTCCCTGCAGGCTGCCATCCTCTCTTTCTTGACCAGATACCCAGTGGATTATTTTTGTCTCAGATCACATAGTCCCAATGGTACAATTACACACTGACCTCAAAGACTTGCTTTTAAAATTACCCTTCTTTAGCAAACCCTCTGTCTAGTGGGTTGGGTGGTTTTCTTATTTTTTATTTTTATATCTAAATGGTTAAATAGTGGGTGTGGTTGGGGAGAGAGGAAAAGAAGAAAGAGAAAGAAGCAGACAGAGCAAACAGTAGGGGAGACAGTTGTGAGGGTCACAAGTGTGCTTAGGAAGGGGAAGTCCATGTGCTCCAAGGAGAAGACCCTTGGCTTTCTCTCTTTCCTCAGTAACATCTTCTCCTGGAAGGTCAGTTCTTCCTGTCAACAAATGTAATTTCACTACAGAGACAGTAACAGTGTCTCTTCCTCATACCTACAACTAGGGACTTATTCTTGGGAACCACTACCTAAACCAGAGACCAAACAAACCAGAAACTTTCAAATATGATGTGAAACTTGGAACTTTCCTGTAAGTGCTCACAGATATTAAACATTTTACAAACAGAAGAGACAGAAAAGCAACTCAGAAGGGCTCTAAAGGGTCTAGAGACAAACAAGCCTAGGACAGGGGTAGGCAATCATAATTGTAGAGATGTGTTCACAGTGAAACCCATGTAGGACAGGTGTCATTTGTCCATGTTGCTGTTCAGCTGACAGTTCCACCAAGTTTTTGAAAGCCTTCATAGAATGCATGAAATCTCCTCAGGAGAGATGAGCATCTTCTTTGAGGATGACAAGCTGGAGGGAATAGGACATCAGTGTGTCCTTGCAAGGAAAAAAAAAGGAAGCAACTCACAGGCTGACAGAAGAAACTTCAAATATGCTGCAACTTCTCACATCCAGGGTGCGCACGCCACTTTTTGTTTGTTAGACAATAGGATTTTCCCCTCCACACTATAAATAGCTCTAAAGCCCATCTGAAATGGTTTTAAGGCTGACAGGAGCTGCAATGAATTGGCTCCAAGTGATAAAAGGAGCTTTTTCTGGGCTGGTTGTGAAAGTTGGCTTCTAAAACCGCCTGTCACCTGAGCAGTGGCTGCTCTCCCATTGTGCTTATAATGGTCTCCTTCACTCTTCACATCCTCAGGTGTGCGTATCTATCCCACACTGTTCTGCATGCCTTATTTTCTGTAGCCTTTTCTGCACACTGGCTATGTCTCAGTCCTGACAGGATGGGCTCCCTTTGTGTCAAACCTTACCAACAGAAGGTCAAGAGTAGTATTTGGAGAGGAAGCCTGCAAACAGTGCCCTGTTGTATTTGAGAAGAAGGCAACTGTCACTCGGGTGACTCCCGCTCTGCATGGGAGTTTGATTGCGTATGACAGATGTGAACACCATCAGATTGGAAATGATCTTCGAATGTTCAGTATAGTCCATGTTCTAGCTGTCTGGGAAAAGACAATCCTCTTCCCTTTGTTCTTCCTACAGCTTCCCTTGGACACAGCATCTTTTCCCCTTCTCAACTTACTACACCATTGCACTGGGTTTTGCCCTGTGCTTTTGCACAGCTGGCTTCACCCACACCTGCAGTGACTGCATTTTACAGTGGGTGAAGTGATTTTTGGTTTAGGGAGGGGTTTTTTGTCAATTTTGTGAAAAGCTTTTGAAGCCTGTGAAATTGAAATGTACTTGATGCCTTGCTGGAAGAGACAAGAAGCTGGTTAGCACAGCCTTGACTGCAGCAGAAAGCAGTATCAGAGCTCCAGTTAAGTGATACCTACAAATGCTGGCAAGGGACACAGTAAGGATGAACAGGCATCTGTATATTCACCACTTCTCTCATTTGGGTTTAAAAGCCAAATCCACCTACCAACATTTGCTGAACAGAGTTTGTTTCACGAATATCAGTCAGCAAGACGTCAGTCAAAGGCATTCATCTATACAATAAAAAATTCAAATTCCAAACTGTGCTCTTTTAATGAGCTCTGGTAAATTTGCTCCCTTTTATAGTCCCGGGGTCAATCAATTAGCAACTGCCTAGGGGAGCAACTTAATGAAGCTCAGATAACACAACAAAAGTTTCATCTCCTTGCCCTCCCTCTATACACATCCTCATTTACACATCTGGATAAAAGCTTCACTGCAACGCCTGGAGAGAGCAATTGCTTCAAGCAGAGTCTCTGAGAGCACATCTGAGCTCCCAAAAAGCATTGCAAACTCTTGCATCATGCAGAGGCAGGAGAAAGCAAAGCAGCTAGGAAGCGAGAAGATCCACTCTGGCAAGCTGCTGCCACGGGGATAGGGTGTCACTGGGAACAACAAAAGGTGGTTTTACTGAGGAAACGTGGTGCCACGAGTTATTAGTCTTCCAGCAGAAGCAGGAATCCAGCGCTGCTCTGATGGTGCTGCTCTTGCAGCAGAAGCGAGCCAGCCATTCAGGAGTAGTCTGACAAATCTGGCTCCAGCTGCTCGACTTTATTAACGACAGAAGCCCTGGAGGGGTGGGATCCAGAGGCATCACAGCGATTTTTTTCCCCTTTCCTAAGCACAAAAGACAGAAGTGGAATGTAGCTGAGGAATGCTTCGCCCTTGGAAGGGATGTAATAAATCTCCTTGGATGTGATATTTGGTTTATTTTGTGGGAGTCATTCAAAAGGAAAATGCAGATTGTGGGGTTTAATGCTCAGCCTATGCTGGCAAAGGATCCCCGACAAAGAATGTCCATTGGCAGGGAATTTCCTGACTTTGCAAGTGAGCAAATGCCTCTTTCTCAGTTACTCTAAAAGCTGTTTTGTTATTATATAAAAGGTTCTATAAAGCTGACAGTGATCTGTTCTACTCCAGATCCACCAGAAGAAGGACAAATAATCATCAGCCTTATTTGCAGGAGGAAGGATTTGTGCTATGCTCAAGAAAGTGCTTTTTCTCCAGGACAATCTCCTGGGCCACAGGGGGCTGCTGAGGAGGCTGTGGTATCCAAATTGCTGGAAGCATTTAACGCCCACATCACGCTCTGCTCCTGGGTGACTCCACTTTGGAGAAGGGGGGATAGCTTCAGAGATCTCCCAAAGTCCCTGCCAGCCCTCCGGTGATTATTACTATATGGTTATTATTTAATAGCAGGAGTTGCCACCTTTGGGATAGGGGCTTAAGGAGGATTATTCCTGTGCTGAAGGTCACTGGACCTAGGGATGCATTAGCAGGCAGAGATCAGAGAAGAAGACAACAGAAGGGTACTGATGTGCAGATGGATTGGATTTACTGCAGTAGTATGGCAAAGAAAAAGCCCAAAGGTGACTGTGGACCCACCACAGAGCAAAATGACACCAGGCTCACTGACAGTGCTAGACAGGGAGAAGTGTTCTCAGGTCTACAAGAGAACTCCCTGGGGAGGTCATGACAGAGGCCAGATGGCTGTAAGCCACCCAGGTTTAAAGGGGACCTGAAAGGGAAGAGGAGCAGACAGCATGGAGCCAACCAGAGCTGTCTGCAGCAGTTCCACCACTGAGAGGATAACCACAGCAGAAGGTAGAGGTGACAATCAGCCACTAGGGGTATACAAGCTATTTTACCATAAATACTTTGTTATTGCCACCGGTGGTAAAGTTCCAGCCATGAAAAGCCCCAAGCCCTTCCGTCTGTTTGGACGGAAGTGGGGTAGCCTGAGCAGGAAGAGCTGCATTAGAGCACCAAGACACCTGAGGAAAGGTGGGACTGTGGTCCCTACACACACTCAGTGAAACCCAGAAACCGCCAAGGTTATGAGTGGTGGCATCACTGATGGAGACCACAGTTCAGAGGGGTCAGCCACACAAGCCTTTGTCTTGTCACTCTGCTCATCCTCCAGAAATAGTTTTGCTCACTCCATCAAGTTACTGGAGATTCCCCTTTCTCATCTGCTTATGAGAATGATGATTAAAGAATATGATTTAAAAGGATACCAGATGTTTGCTAAGATTTTGATTTCCTAGAAGAGAACAGGCTTGCAGCGCTCAGTGGAGAGGTGAAGGGCTCTACAATAGATTGTAAGAATCCTTCAGGTTGTTGTCACCATTGTCACCTGATGGAAATTACATGTTTTCAGTTTCTCCTGTCTTGTCAGGGAACACAAATATTTTCTGTGCTGCACCCTGTGTTTTCACATGGAGAGGAGGTGCCTGTGTGAAGCAAGTGACCTTATCAAGAAATTAGCACTCTTGGGTTATTACCAGGGCTGGACTGAGCACTTTGCTGCAGTTATCACTGCTATTGATTTTACATTTATAGAGAGCTGCAAATTTACACAGTGCTTAATAAACACAAAGTTTCCTGCAACTAGTATAGGAGAACTGGGAGCTGTTTAAAAACCCAAACAGCACAACACCATTAAAAAAAACAATTACATGACATTTCTATGTTGTTTTTTCCACTACAGTCATAGGCTGAAGATTAGGGGAGCTGTTGCCGCACTCCCATACAGCCACACACACATTAAGACATTGCAAGAGCAAACAGATCTAACATCTTCCTAGACAAAATGGCAATTTTATACCACTTATCCCACTGACATCATCCAAAGTTTTGGACAGAGGGGTCTAAACTGTGTTGGGTAAGAATAAACCAGCAGAAGACCTTGGGTTCTACTGCTGCTGTGCCACTTAAAATTTCACCCAAGTTTTTCAAAGATGCAAGCATTTTCCTCCTCCAAGTGTGGGGCCATGAGTCTCAGACTGGGACATTGCTGGACTGAGGTATTTGTGAGGAGGAAAGTGATAGTTGAATTAATTCCCTCAGGGTGCAGCACCATTATCATCACAAACATTTTAATTGTGGACAAATTATATTTTCATCAGCTTAGAAATTAAATCCTTTTCTCTGGTGGGCATTTAAAGAATATGTTTTTTCTAAAGGAACCTCTGAGAGCAGAATTAACATTCCTGTCACCTCCACCATACATCTGAAAGTATCACTTTGTGTGGCACTTTGCGGCAGAGAGACTCAAAAGAAGGAAAAGGAATAGCAAACAATCAGGGAGACAAGGAAACTGGAAGATGTAAGGGAAAAGTGGAAGTGATGCAGCCTTGACAAAAGGGAATGGGAGCACATGCTGAATCTAGATAATCTCTGAGGAATTAAATAGGTAGGCTGAACAATTTCTAAGTGAAAGCAGGGGGTTAGGCTCAAGATCTGAGTCATCACATATTGATGATCAAAGGGGACTAGACAACAGTAAGTTTAAGGCCAGTGTTTGGGAAGCACTCAGGTAAGTGGAAACAAATGCCTGAAGGTGATGTTTGGGGGAAAAAAAACCCCAAACCCAACAAAAAAACCCTCCCAAAACAAAAAAGGCTTGAAGTGCAAAGATGACATGTGGTACAGCTGAAACTCTGGCAGGAAACCCTGTGAGATACACACTCCTGCCAAGAATTTGGGTCGTCTACAGCAAGTTCTGTCTTCAGCCTCTCCCAAGGAGTTAAAAGTTCTGCCACTCTTCACTCACTGCTTTTGCTGCAGACCTGGCTGTGAATCAGGCGCACTGCTCACACAGTTTACCTTGGCAGGATGTGAACGTCTACTGCGGGCTACAGGGTGTGGACAAGTGTGCCCAGGCCCTTTTTCTGCACAGCTTCTCCATATTCTCTAGAGGCTGGCACGGATGAATGGCCCAGCCTTGGAAAATATTATGGTCTCCCAAAGAACGCTGGTTCTGAGCTGTACCCAAAGGAAGCCAGGCAGCACTCAGGGGAAAACCTAATAAGCAGCTGGGTGAAACCCCCTGGGCTCTAAACATGGAGGGAAGCAGAAACCTCCGCTTTTGAGAAGTTCACCTGAGAACATTCCCTTACATTTTAGCCTTGACACTGGGCTTGCAGCCCAGTACGTGCCTATGTGCCACACACAGTGCCACCTAACATATTTTTGGAGTGCTGCACATGCGTGGACATAGCATATTTATTTGTCTGCCTCTTTCACCAGGCTATCCCAAAATACTTGACCAGGTGTTAGCAGCTTGACACTCCAAGGTCCCACAGCAGAATTTCCCCAAGTAGTGCTTCTAGTGAGAAGGACCCACGCATCCAAAAGAAGTTCTGCAAGCACGTTTCCAGGTATCTTCTGAACCTCTCACTCAGAGACCAAAGGCAGTCTGGCCAGTTCTATGATCCCACAGGGGATTGCATATTGTTCTAAATATGAATTTTTCCTCTGTATGTGACTGCCTATTTTAGCAAAACAATCATGAGGGCTAAGCCGTGGTGGTTCTGCTGTGCACAGTGTTACTGCACAGTCCTTGCCAGTGTTCCTCACTGAACATTTCAACTTCACTTTAACCCACCACTGCTCCATCAGTACATCTTCATGCATCTGCCAGGCACAGATCACGTGATTCAATTTGGAGTTTTTCTACATGGGCCAATAGATATCAGAGTCTGTATTTGAGCATATACAAGTTATTTTCAGCTCGCCTGTGACACGCAATTCCACCCACCAGGCTTGCAGAGACATATAAATCATGGAGGTGTCTAAAATAACAGGCCCTGAGGAAACATCTGTCACCTCCTCAAGCTTGTGAGGGAGGAGGATGAAGCATTCTCCACAACTCAGTGAATTTTCTTTTAGCTCTAAGAAAGCAGAGAACAGCAAGTCCTTCTGACACAGCCCAGATGCCCTGGCAGTTGGATATTCTCATTGACTTCACACTGCATTTGACCCGTGAGGGTAACGCGAGCCATACTGAGATGCTCAGCAATTTGGATGACATTTGTGCCACCTCACCCTTATCATCAAAAGAAATGGATTGCTTCAATTCTCTTTTGTTTCTGTAGGTTCCCCCCCTCCCCCCCAACTGACTGGTAGTTGGCCCTTTGCACTCAATCCCTTAATCAAAGAAAAACAGAACTTGCTGTGCTGGAATTTACTGAGGGCTGTTCTAGTTCTGAAACCTGCCACCGTCTGCGCTGGTGAAGCATGTGGGCCAGAGCCTCTCCCAGCCTACAGATACTCCCCTTTCTACTTGAAAAATCAGGAAAAGATGTGAAGTTTGCCCTCTCTCTCGCTCCTCCTTTTGAAGTTATCTGATTTTCTCTCTTGGACCTCAGCCCCACTCACTCTTTGCTGCTCGTCTTACGGAGACAACCGCGATGGAGCAGTGCAAGAAGATGAAAGAGATTCCCCCCCGTGCAGCGGGTGCCCCAGCAGCGGGGCCGCCATCAGCCCCGCCCCTCCCCACGCTCGCTGACGAGGCACCGTGAGGGCAGCGCGGCGCGGCCCGCGGCGGCGCTGCCCCCTGGCGGCGGGCGGGCGGCACTGCCGTGTCCGTGTCCGTGTCCGTGTCCGTGTCCGTGTCCGTGTCCGTGTCCCTGTCCCTGTCCCTGTCCCTGTCCGTGTCCCTGTTCTTGTCCGTGTCCCTGTCCGCGTCCTCGTCCTTATTCTTGACCGTGCCCTGCCCCTGTCCGTGCCCGTGTCTGTGTTAGTGTGTGTGCTGTAGCTTGTTCTTGCCTGTCCCCTGCCTGCTCCGGGGCCATGCCCTTGTCCGCATCTGCGCATGTGGCCTTGGTGGTGATGTGGCCCTGGCCGTGCTGTGCCGGTGGCTGTGCCCATGGCATTTTGGCCGTGGCCATGGCCACGTCTGTGTACTTGCCTGCGCCTGTACTGTGGCTGTGGCCAAGTGCCTTTTTGCCCGTGGCTGTGCTCATGGCCATTGCCTTTTTGTTTGTGATATGTCCTTGTCCATCCCTATGCTGTGGCCATGCATGGCCATGGCCATGACAAGTATCCTTGTCCATAGCTGTGCTGCAGCCGTGGCTCTGGCGTGGTAGTGGCTGTGGCTGTAGCTTTGTCCATGCCGTGCCCATGTGCTTGTGTGTGCAATATGTCTGTGGCCATGGCCATGCTGTGGCTGTGGCCTTGTCCATGCCTGTGGCCATGCTGTGTCCGTGTCCATGCCTATGCTGTAGCTGTGGCCATGCCAATGTTGGCACCATGTGCACCATGAGTGCTGGGCCAAGCCTGGAGGCCCAGGTTATTTTTGTAGAGAAACCTACACCACGGACCCACTACCTGAGCTGTAAAAGGAGACCACAGTATTCCCTCCTCCGATGTATTTCCCCACCTCCCCGCCAATTATCGGTGATTTTCCGGAAAGTTTGCGCAATCTTTCCTGTAAAACTCGCTGGTCTTTAAGGTAATTTTAGTCAGAAGAAAACCCAAACAGCGAAGAGCCCAAAGCCAGGCCCCGGAGCACTTGTGGAATGCCGAGTTGGAGTAGGGGCGCCGGGCGGGCCCGGGCAGCCGCGGCACCAGGAGCCGCGCGCACCCGGCACGGCCGCCAGAGGGCGCCGCCGCCGCGGCCACGGCGGGCCAGGGCGGGTCCGCGTGCGCCGCCGTGCGCGCCCCCGCGGGCAGCCGGGGAAGCGCCGGAGGAAACGCCGGGAAGAGCGGCTCTCCCGGGTTAAACCTTCGGATGGGCTCCGCGCGGCGGAGCTGCACAGCCAGCGGCAGGCCTGCCCAGCCCTTATACTCGAGCTGTCCATTCCAGCAGAGAGGAGCTGCCTCACATCCATCCTTAAGCAAGGCAGTGGGAGAGAAGTCCTCGAATGGCTGCTCTGGCTAAGCGGCCACTTCTTCAGCTCCAGCTCGAAACGTACTGGTTTCCAAAGCCATCCAAGAGGGAAGCTGTCCTTGGGGGATGCAGGACAGAGGCGACACTAAAGCTGCATCTTATAGGAGAGGTCATTGTGTAGGGGTTCCTGTACATCTTTGCATCATTGCACTGAGAGATGAGCACCAGCCTTGTCCAAATGCCAAAACAGGTCCAGGATATAAACACGGAGGAAGATTTTCAAGGAAGAGATAACTGAGAATGTAGTTACCTGTCCAAGCTGAATATTTCCTTTACTGAATAATGCTGACTCTGTAACTTAGGAGAGCAGTTCGAATGGTAGAGCTGGTTTTCACTGGCAGCTTGGCCTCTAAGTGGAATGTTGTGAGCAACATGACATTTCATGCCAACTGCACACTTGCTGAGAGGCTGGGGAAAAACCCAGCACTGAACCCCCAGAAGCCATGGCTATACTGGTGGGATTGCTGGCTGGCAGCTGGCTCCAGTCTGTCTCCACTGCCCTGGCAGTAAGGTGACCATGCAGTGAGAAGTGTTACTGCTCACTGTGTGTCAGTATGTTGATGGTGTCATGTCATCTGTTCCCTGCAGGAGCCTGGGTTTGCAGTGCAGAAGGATGGGATAAGTGAGGAATTAATTCTTTCCACTTTTGCAGTCTTACTATGTTTTGAATTGCATCAAACACCTACCTTTTGCAAAACCACGCAGTATTTGAAAAAAATCCAAACAAAGCTAGAAAACTAAAGTTCAGAGTTAGCCCAGGTTAGCTCCCCACCCTTGCAAAAACTAGGATTTATAAAGCATTCATAGTGCTTGGCTAAAGGGAAAATCCCATATTCAAGAAGTGATCAAAGTTGTATCAGATAGAGGATAATTAGCAGAACATGGGAAGTTGCACAGACATTAATTTTCTTGGTGACAGCAGCCTGTGCTGGCAAACATACATTTGACAAAGTGATGTAAAACGGTAGCAGATCACCTTAACCAGATGGATAGAAGAAGAAGCTGCATAAGGGCATCCTTACAGATTCTTCACACGTGCAAGAGCTGATTGCCAGTGCCATTGCTGTGTCAGTATCTTTAATGTTTTATCTTTGATGTTGGCTCAGCACACTCTAGGACCTGCAGTTTCTGCATAGAAGTAGCTCTTTAAGCTGCCTTGGGTTGCCAAGCTGTCTCCAGGTCATGCAGAGGAAAGAACATCCATAGAAACAGAAGTGGAAATCAGTGGAAGACCTATAAAGTGATGCCAACTTATGAAAAATTTGCAAGAAACATGGTAGTGAAGATGAACACACTGTGTATTGCATTTGGTAAGAAACTGCACAGAAAATTGTCTGTACATAAGCTCGGAAATATAAAGAATATAAAATACATGTAAGGGCTGAGCTGTCTGCACCAGAGAGAACACGGGCAGATCCCTCCCAGCTACAAGGCACTGCAGAGACTGCCTCGAAGTGCAGCAAGTGGAACATCAGACACAGAAGACTTCAGTCTGAAGTCCAAATCATGGACACCAGAGCTGGCAATGATAGAAACTGCTCAGGAGCAACTTATCCTGGAATAGTTCATCAGACAACCTATTCCTTTTAATAGATATTCCATGGTCAGTTTTTCAGTAGTAGTGCATACTTATTTAAAGGGGGAAATATCTGGATAATTGATAACTTCTTCAGGAGATGGCAACTAAATTCAAAAAATTATATATTGAACAAAGACATAGATTCCAGTGAGCTTCTGGTGACTGCAGATTTTGATTTGGTTAAAAAGTAGTCAGAACCAGAGTCTGGAGAAATTTATCCCTGGAAGATTATTTGGTTGGGTTTGGGTTTTGTTTTGTTTTGTTTTGTTTTTCCCCACAACAGTACCCAATTACTGTTTCTGATACTATAATCTACTTTAATAAGGAAATTCCCTCGAACAGCAGTCAGCCCTAATATACCCCTCTTCTTTTCCCATGTCCTTGGCCTCACAGTGCTAGCTGTGCTAAGTGTTAAATGGCTCTTGGAAAGTGCTAAGAGGGTGTTATGAAAAGGCTAAGCCGAGTTTCACAAACAACAGCCTGTACAGAGAAATAGTCCTATTGATAGGCGGTACCAGGAGCACCTGGTTGAAGACCCTTGTTTTGACAAGATTGGAGAACTGAACTTCAAGGTTGCCTTAAGATAATTTAAATGAGACCTTTTTATCATGTGGAAATGAAGGTTTCTTTGACCCTAACTGAAATGAAACCACTAAATGCTTTGTCAGAAATATTTGACAGGATCAGTATGTTCCTGCTAACCAGGTCAAGTTCATCCTCTCTGCCTGCTCCACCGGCAACCACTTCAGCCATCAGTCTTGGCACTTGGTAATTCTCAGAACTGAAAAACGATTCCTGGAAGATGATGGAAAGGAAGACCCTGATGTGAACTTCTGAAGCCCCAAAGTCGGGAAGAATCCCAAAGTATCAATACTGCAAAAAGACACTGACTTGCCAATGCCTGTTCAAACATTTCCAAGGTAATCACCATTGTCTGGCCATTGGCAGAAGCAAAAAAAATAGACTGATGTGTTTTATTTTCTCCAACAAGTGGCATCATGTTGGGGCCACCAATAAGCATTACCTAGCATATAAACTGCAATCTACAAGTAGAGGAGAAGATCCACAATACAAGAATCCCCTTACTGGCAAGAATGTTTCAAGAAAGGGGAGCAGACGGGGTCTTTCAAGTGAAGCAGTTTCCCCGGTGAACCAACTCAGTCTGAGGTTATAACTTGTTTGTCTTAATAAGTGTTGGAAGATGTGGGTCTTGCCCTGTGCACACATGAATTGGGATCACAAGACACCCCTTTGCACTGTTAGTCATTGTCACTTGGGGCATCTCTGTGACAGTGGGCCGTCACACATGGATTTACTCCTGGGAGTGCTGACATGGACTGGCTTCCAGCCCAAGTAAGCAAACACTCTGTGACTAATCGGTAAAGTTACTTATTTTAACTCTAGCCCAAAAGATTTGCAAAAAACAAGTCCTTCTTTAGTTAGTAATTATTTTGTTTATTTTATGGGGTGCTTCAGATACTATGAATTTCTCTATAAAATAGATGTGGTATCATGAACATTGAGGGCTGCCTTGATAATAGTTTTAATTTTGTAATTAGATTTTTGCAATTACTGCAGGTTAGATGCTTGCTAATACATTTAAATCAGTCCAATGAATTAGGTTTTTATACTAACAACACATTTTGAAAGCACGTGCTTCCCTTAAGTAGCATAGCATCTGTAACTGTTTTACTGAGCTATTTAGGTTTAAAAATGTGTTTATTATGAAAAATGCCACAGAGCCTGTTATGTCCTATGTAGTGTTTGCCATGTAAGCTATTTATAAGGCAAGCTATTTATAAGGAAAGTCATTCATAAGGAAAGTTAGTTAGAGTTATTTATAAGGAAAAGCTAGGCTTATCTCATTTTATAGTTGGAGATGTTGTGGCACAGGGACAGGTGAAAAGTTTCCTCAGTGCCATGCAGGAAGTCCAATTAGTCTCAACTCCCACTACCTGCCCATCCATCCCTCTGCCTGGTCAGCCACAATGCTCTTTGTTCCTCTCCACACCACTCCACAGCAAACAGGATAGCTCAGTTTTCTCACATCCTTCCAGCTATGATCTACTGCAGGGGACACAGCGTCCTAAGTAATGATGGATCTCCATGGTACTTCTCAACTTCCCAACTTTTACAAGAATCCTATGTTTCTTGATCAATTTTCAAGACCAATATATATCTGCTAATCCCATTTCATCCAAAAGAAAGGAGATATTAGTCACTAGATTCGGCCAGTGGGGGTTGGCAACCCCATATTTGTCACTTAGCATTAGCTAGGCTTTTCTTCTCCTGGTTGAGAAACAGTGAAAAACTCAGTGGGTTTCATAATTTTTCAGCATTTTTTGTTTTATTGTTTCCGCAACAAATTCAAAGCTCTGGTAGTTGAAAAAAGTGCAGCCAGCTCAAGAGAAAACTGAAAACATGGAGGAAAATATTGTCAGGTTTTTTCCCATTTAAATCACAACAGACACTAGTAGCTACTGAAACAAAAACTGTCCACATGGATACAGGCAGACAAGCAGGGACTGCTTGCACTGACAAGGACTTAGGCACTTTATATTGCCTCCTGGAAGCCTCCCAGGATCTCCTCACCAAGATGTTTAGAAATGGCTCAACGAGAAAGGCCGGGGACATAATTCATGGCTTTTTACTGTCAGCTGCCACAGGGTTTCTCCATAACTTGGTAGGCAGGAGGAATTTGCTCTGTTTTCACTGTCAAATTGAATGTTGGCATCTGAGGGCTTTACAGCAAAATAATTAAGTTTATCTTCCTTTCTGGGATGGTATAATCCAGCTGTGGCCACCTTGAGCAGGTGCCTTGACCTTATTTCCATCTGCATCCTACATTTGCTGCTCACTGCCAGGCCTGATCTTACCTATAGCATCTGTGGATGAAGGTGGTCACAGCATGGCAAAGGACACTGTGCACGGTCACCTCTGTAGCTCTATGACTTCACATCTGTCATGGTTATGCCTAAATGGCAGGGGGTTTCAGATCTTTCTAGGGTCTCTGTTTTGAGGCAGAAACCTCTATTTGTCCCATCCCCAGCAGTCAGCAGAAACCAATGGTTACTGCATCATTCTCTAGTCCTGCCTGTCTTAAACAAACCTTTTTAATCTTCCATAACCTCTTCTCAGGTTTGCTGCTGGGCTGTGAAACCCTCCATTTGTGTCTGTCATTCCCCAGGCGAGGAAGAGCAAGCTGGTCATCTGCTGCACTGTGCACCCAGCACCCCGCATTAGCTCAGCCTTTTTTTGGAACAGCATCATACTGTTGACTTCAGTTCATGGCTGACACCCTGAGCTGCTTTTCTGCAGTACTGCTGCCTGGCCACTTAGTCCCCATTTTCTCTTTGTGCTTTTGATTTCTTCCTCTTAAGTGTAGCACTTTGCACTTTTCTTTACTGAGTCGTTGGTTTTCTCCAATTTAGTAACATCATTTTGAATTCTCTGTCCCTCCGCCAAACTGTTTGCATCCTCCCCCAGCTAGATGATGTCTGCAGATTTTATGAGTACTCTTTATTCCCTCATCACAGGTTGTTAATGAAAATACTGCATAAAATGGATTCCACACAGATGTTGGAAGGATCCCATTTGAAAATTCCTCTAAGTCTGACAGAGAACAATAGATAACCGGGCTTTAAAGGTATTTTTTTAACCAGTCAGGCACCTACTTTATGACAATTTTTATCTAAACCATGTTTTCTTTGTTTTCTTAGGAGAATGTTGTGTGGAATGGTGTTCAAACTTTGTAAGAATCAAGATGAATGACAACTGTTACTTCCTCCTTACCTGCAAAGAATGGTGTGTGGGGCCCATGCTGACCTAAGCAGAGAAAGGTATTTTTCTACAGGCTTGAACTGCTTTATCAGTTTCCAATCTTCAGTTCAATTGCTGCAATTTTGTGTGTAGCCACAGCCTGAGTAATTGTCTCCAGTATCTCCGTGATTAAAGCTCATTCAAAATTCCAGCAAGCTTCAATAAAACAGTTTCCTCCCTTGCTACAACAATATATAGTCAAAGATCAGGTTGTTTTTTCTTATAATTCCAAATTCAGCAAAGGAGAAGTTGACACTAATATACACATAGCAGCAAAAAACACCTTTGCAAAACCACAAAGATGTAGGTAGATTCTTGAAAACATTTCCTACTTTGTAAAATCCACATTCAAGAAAGCACGCTGATGTGTGCTAATAGCTGTGTTTCCCCTCAGTCTAATGATTTTAATTTATGTACTGTTCTGTACTACTATGAAGTTCCTGATGCAATCAGTATCATTGCAAGAAAGTAAAGCTGTTCTTGCAGATGAGTTACAAATACTCATTAGCCATCAGATGTTACATGAGACAAGCATTTGCTATATCCTCATTATATTATGCACTTTTTTGTGCTGTTTATTGGTCACCTCTGTGCTTAATATCCTCCATCACTCCAGTATCTAAGTAACTTGATCCCACATACACATGGGTTAAATAGTAGCCCACCTCTCAGAGACCAGAGACTTTTTTTTTAGTACTTTATCTGAAGGAATGAATGGTTATGATTTTGTAATATTGGAAGTGACTAATCCAGTGTTGTAAATGGGATAAAGGGAAATGGCATGTATTTTGAGAACAAACAGTAATCATTGACACAGTAATTTGCATCCCTGGATGTTCTAATAATGACTAAATATCACTTCCCTTGTTTGCATAAGGAAAAGGAGGTAGAGAAATCCAGTGATTTGGCTAGTGCACCACCAGCAAGCCACTGGAAAAGAGAAGATTTGAACACAGATCACCTTTCTTGGTCTTTGCTTTTCTGTTTTCTGCTACATGTTTGAAATACAGCATTGCAACATCAAGAAGTGATCCCTTCAAGTGCTAAAATCTCTGTAAGGGCTTTCCTGGTTCATGCCAGAAATAGTCAACAAGAGTTTTTCAAGACTCTGCTGGATTTGAGAGACATGGGGCACAGTAATTTGCCTTCAGAAGAGCTGGTGTGGATGGGTGGCTTGGAATTCCTGACAATTTACATATATTAAGTGCCAGCAGCCTCAATCTGTGCTGTCTTGCTGATGGAACTAACAGATTTGTGCTGCCAAAGGAAACTTTCTGCTCTTCAGAGACTGATTGCAAAGGACCAAAATATATCCAGTGACCCTTCTGCTTCACAACCAAGTTACATGGATTTAAAGGGAGGGTACTCACTACGAGTGGATCCTAAGGGCGTATTTGTACAGTGAGCGGCTCCGCACAAAGATTTCTAGAAAGGCATCCTGCTGGAAGTCAGAACCACTGCATCAGAGGGATGGAGCATTGCAAGCTGAAAAGCAAATATGTTTAATGTCTTAATTTTTAGAAAAAAAATTAGGCACCTGAAGTATGATTTGCTTTGTACTAAATAAAGGGAGTACAAAATACCAGCAGCAGAACTGGTGACAGCATTCTAAATTGTCTTTGAATTTCACACTGGCTGCATACCACAGGGCAAGGGTAAATACCAGTTGATACAACCTTTACTTAGCTTCTCCTGACAAATATAAAGGGTGAGGCAGTCTCACACTGACATATGGTCAGATATAGGCAAGATGTACCTAAAAAAGGTAATCCTTCTTTATCATAACTATTTATTTTCATGTGGTTTGTGTCCAAAGAGATGAGCAAAATTGGTAGAACTTACAGACTTCACAGTCCAAGAATACGATACTCTTTAACAAGGGTCTGTCTAGCACATTTTTTCAGTTAACATAGCTAAACATGGGGATTAGACTTTACTGAATATACGAGGTGAGAGTTATTTGGAAATGTGTAGGATTCAGTTACAAGAAGCAAAGGGCAGAAGAGCAGAATATCTAACTGCTTGATATATCTCAGGCCAAAGAGAAGGACCAGAGCTGGTGAGGGCCAGGCTCTCCTGCCAGAGTGGCCACACTGGCTCACCTGTGGGCAAACTTCTTCACAGAATCAGGAAGGTGGGAAGGGACCACTGGAGGTGATCTAGTGCCACCTCCCTGCTCAAGCAGGGTACCCAAGAGGACTTCTACTCAGAATGATGTTCAGATGTCTTTTGAGTATCTTCAGGAAAAGAGATACTCTCTGGGCAATCCGTTACAATGCTTGGTTACCCACACGGTTAAATTGTTTCTTGTGTTCATGGAACTTCTGTGTTTCAGTCTCTGCCCGTTGCCTCTTGTTCTATTACTCAGCAACACCACACTGAGCCTGGCTCCATCCTCTGACAGCCTCCCTTCTGATACTGATAGGGCATTGATGATACTGACAGGTCCCTCTCTCAGTTGTCTCTTCTTGAAGTTGAACAGGCCCAACTCCCTCAGTAAGAGAGATGCTCCATTCCCTTAGTCATCTTTGTTGCCCTTTGCTGGACCCACTCTAGGAGTTCCATGCTTCACTTGTACTGAGGAGCCCAGAACTGGGCCCAGTGCTCCAGGTGAAGCATCATCAAGGCTGGGTAGAATAGGATCACATCTCAACTTGCTGGCAATGCTCTTCCTGATGCCCCCCTCTAGATACCCTTGGTCTTCTTGGTCACAAAGGCACTATTGGCTCATGGACAGATTGTTCACCAGGACCCACAGTTCCTTCTCCACAGTGCGGTGTTCCAGCAGATCAGACCATGTCATCTTTCCAGTAGGCAATCTTCATGTGTTTCAGGTTTGGTGGGGAAAAAAAAATCTGGAAAACCTCAACCAGTTATTAACCCCCAGCTTGATACCCCCCTGACAGCTTTGCAGGTATGCTGTACCCTCCTTCTTCTCTTTGACTTTGCCTTACAGCAGAAGTGCTGCTGGGGATTGCAAGGTCTCTTGTGTGCAAATAAACCTGCTGTGCTGTGTGATTGGCATCCTTTGGGCACCACTGCAATAAAGATGAAGGAATATTTGTTTACATTTGAGTAGGAGATCAGAGACTTGCTGATTCTGACTCATTGCCACAGCACTAGATAACTAGAAACAGCCTTATCTTTTCTGCTGCATTTTCCAGCTGTTTTATTTGTTTTTTTTCCTCTCCCTCTACCATGTCCTGGAGTTTTTGTGACTCTTAGTTCTTCTCTCTGGTTTTGCCTCCCTGGTCTCATCTCCCTTCTTTTACTTTCTTCCTACACACTTCACTTCTTCAGCTTTCCCTGCAGCTTGTTCTTCTTGATTTCTCATTGTTAATCCTTCTTTTCAGGCTTGTCACCTTCACAGGCTATCTCAGGCTGGTCTCCCCAGAAATAGTGAGAGCTGGAGACTTTTGGGCTGGAGAGGGGCACTAGCAGGAAGAGAAATCTGGGAGCCAGGGGAGTTGCAAAATAGCAAGGAGGAGGATGGAGGAAGAGGAAGGCAGGAAGGGACACTCACTGGGATACAGGCAGCAAAAAGGAGAGGAAAGAAAAATGTCAAGGAAAGGGTGGGGGAGAGGTGGGAAGTTAGGAAAGGGCGTAGACAAGAGGAAGGGGAAGCAGAAGGATGTGAGAGAGAATATGTGTTAGGAGACAGGAGAGAAGGGAGATTTCATGGAGGAGAGTAATTAAAGGTAGAAGTATTCTTGGAATTCTTGCACTTAGGTCTGAAGGCAAAGAGAGGGGAAAAATGAATGAAAGACCTTTAATATCATGAAGTCCAACCATCAGCCTAGAGCCACAACCATGTTTACCATTAAGCCATATCCTCAAGTGTTAGATCCATCAAATGTTAGATGTTTTTAGAACACTTCCAGAGATGGTGACTTCACCACTTCCCTGGGCAATCTGTTCCAATGGTTTACAACTCTTTCCATGAAAATTTTTTGTCTCATATCCAATCTAAACCTTCCCTGGTGCAACGTGAGGCTATTTTCTCTTGTCCTATCACTTGTTACCTGGGAGAAAATGCTGGCCCCCACCTCACTATAACCTTCTTACAGGTAGTTGTAGAGAGTGATAAAGGTACTCCTTAGCCTTATTTTCTCCAGGCTAAACACCCTCATCTCCCTCAACTATTCCTCATCAACTTGTGCTCCAGACCCTTCACCAGCTCTGTTGTCCTTCTCTGGACTTGCTCCAGTGCCACAATGTCTTTCTTGTAGTGAGGGGCCCAGAACTGAACATAGTATCAGACATCTAAAGGAAGAAGCCTGTCAGGAGTGACAGTGCCTCACCATGACATTTTTTGAGCCTCACTGTAGCTTGCAAGCCCTCACCTTTCTCTCCAGCACAGGAACTAATGCAGCTTACTCTCTTGGCTTTGACCACTAGCTTGCCATACCCAAGAAAGCCGCTCAGGCCTGTCTACCAACCCTTGGCCAAGCCCCACGAAGCCTGGATGTAGACACAGAAAGCCCATACAAATTTGGACTTGAATGTTTTCCTATACTCCTCTCACCACCTGCACAGAGGTTGCCAGAAATACTGTTTGGACCATGGGTTTCACAGGGGATGAAGGCATAATGGATCTTCCCAAATTAAGAAGCCAGAGACACAGGGGAGATGGTGCTCAGCACCATATGTGTTTTGCAGCTAAGTTGCAAGGTACCCTCACAGATCCAGATACTCAGACACCCCCAAGCTCTGCCCTTCTGATTGCCACCATACCTAAGTATCCTGGCAGCACCATGGAGGTGCCCTTGGGAAACTTCTCCTCCACAAACTGAAGTTGTCTCTCCCTTCTATATCATACAGTCCTGCATTCAAAAAACTGATGTTCCTTAAGCTAACTCCCTATCCAGATGGTTGTATCCTTAACATCAGTACTGGCATATTGAGGCCAATGGACTCAGATCTGGAGGTCGCTGAATGTTGAGTGTCTCCTATGTGCCTCTCACAGAATGAATGCTCTGCAGAGAATCTGAGGCATCTTGTCAGTGCCAAACTGAGATGTCTCACATCACCCCAAATGGAGGCTTAAGGGACACTTCTGAAATGTGACAGTCTGAGGTGTTTTTCTTGAAGCATCATCCATCTCCCTGGGACTTAGTAACTTCAGCTGTCTCAAAAGCATCATCTCAGTCCCCTTTTAATTGGGATGACCTGTCCCCACCTTAAAATGCAAAGGAATCTCAGCCTTCAAATTACTGTGGAGCACTCCAAATGCAGGTGTACCACCCAGGCACCACCCTACTCTAGGCCACACACTGCTGAGTTATCCTAGATCCTCACAGATTAAAGTATCATAGGGACCTTTCTCACCCCACACCACTTGGGGTCTCCCTCAAAGTGATCCAGCTAGAGATGGTCCTATCTGAAGTCAATAGGATGGAGCTTCCTGCATGCACTAAACTGTGGCAATGCCAAAAGAAGCTTTGGAGCCTTGGAGCAATGTGGAGCCTTGGCATTGTGGAGGACTCCTCATTACTGTATTCAGTTTCTTCTCCTGGGTGAAGATAAGGCTCATATCTGAATAATCCTAATGCTGCACACTCTGTGCTGAGCACCAGCATATCCCCCCTGCAGATGTTAATCCCAGGTTTGTGGGTGGCAGTAGCAGAAAGACAGGTGCACGTTTTCTCTCTGCATGCAGATTCAGACTGAGCTAAGTGCTGGAGTTTGTTAATGCTGATGCTGTATATTAAGTTTCTAGGGGTGGAAATAGTATTTTCCTTAACTGTGCCAAAAAATGTGTAGAGTGCCAAATCATTCTCATCTGAATCAGGTGTCAATGCTGCTGTACTGTGGTCAACATCGTACATCTGGGACAATCCTACCTTGCAGTGGAAAATCCCCCCTCTTCCCACCATGAGGTCCCATGCCTGTATCATTTCAAAGCACATCTATGGGGCAGCTGTTTCTTTAGCCAGAGGGTGCAAAATGATGCTATAGTTTATCTGATTACACCATTTTACTCTCACCATTGAAACAAAGAAGAAACCTCTAAATTTTTCAGTTGCATAGCAAAGAAGCAGGACAGACTGGGCTCAGGGGCAGATTCCCCACCAAGCAGTTCGCTCCCTCAACCAAAAGTGAGAGACACAATTAACTAACAAGCCAAAAATCAGAGAAAAAAAAAAGTCTCTGCTGCTCCTGCAGCTGCTTGATGGTGAAAGGAAGCCATATCGATGACAGAAGGAGATAATCCACTGACAGCCGGTTATGCTAGTAAAGATAAATAAACACAAGCTATTTGATGCCCTCTAAGGGCTCTATGGTAGAAGGGGACTAACTTCCTATCCCTTGGCATTTTACAAATAGCAGAAAAACATTTGTTTCTGGGGAATAATTAATTTCTTTCAGTTCTGGGTGAAAGTAGAATTGCTGATTGTATTTTGATATTTTCCTTGAATATTTCTCTAAATCTGTAGAGGAGGCATTTCTTCTCCATGAGGGCATGTAGAGTTCGAGGTCTCTCATTTTATTCATCAAGGTTAATATCCAGTCTTCTCATCTTTTCCAGAAGGCATTCCTGAAAGGATTTTAAACTTTTGACTGAATTCCCCAGAAGTATCTATTGACATAATTACTCTCTGGCCCTCTAAGTTCAGTTTTGCTCATACCAGAGCTCTAGAAAGCTGCAAGTACCCCATGCAAGCAAGGGAAGACATGGTTCATGTGAAACTAGGGAGTTAAAAATATATTTTACCAAGTCTCAGTATTATATTTAGTAGTGCTGTCGTTGCCATGGTCTAAGGATAAAGAAGGGCAAGTTGTGAAGGTAATATACGTATTATGAAATCAACCAGTATTGCTGAAAAACACCAACAAGCTTCTAGGCACACAAGCCTTTCCTTAGGTCCAAAGTGGAAACTTCAAATTTCATACAAATATTTGTAAATAGAACTTCATTGTTGTGTAACATGCATTGCTTCGTCTCTAAAGTGCTATGCAGAGGACATTTCACCTTCAGATGTTCCCTCAGGAATGAGGGATACGCTGCTCTTCTAAGTTTATATGGTTCAGGGAGAAGGGTTTGGAAAGAGTGGTGACTTTTCAGCAAACTAGCCCCTGGAGCTCCCCGTGGCCATCCTTTTTCTCTTGTGCACCTGAATAGAACCAGTGGTACTTCGTACACATTCACCAAGCCATTTACAGACAGATGTGCTCAAGCCTGGAAATAAACCCTCAAGACTCTGATGCTTTCTGAACTCTTCCCTATTCTTTCTCTTCCTCCTTCTCCTCTTCTTCCTCTATATAGGAGTGGCCCCTAAGAGGAAGCTGCTGTGTAGGTTGTCCCTGATCTCCCCCTCTCCAGGGAAGAGGCTATCTAGAATGGAAGTGTGCTGGTGGATGGCTACAAACCCACCACAGAAGCCCAGAAGAGCCACACCAGGCACCACTGGGCAGTCACCAGGCTGGCTCCTGCCTAGTGTTGGCTGCCTGGAAACAGTGGGGGAGATCAAGGATCAAGCCATTTAGGTTTAGTAGGGACACACAGTCCATTTCCTCTACAGCTTTCAAACAGCCCCCTTAGGTGATTCCTCTCAGAACAGTGCTTTTATTAAAAGATAAACTGCATCTCATTCCAAAAAAATGTGATATGAATGATAATGTAAAGCCTGTTTTCATTCTCAGAAGAAAAAAACTTGGCCCACAGTACAAGAAGTTTCACTTTATTCAAGTGAAGAGCAAAGCCTGTATACCATTGGCACTCATGAATACAGAAGCCTCTTGCACTGATTTTTTTCTCCTTCACTGAAATATTACTGCTTCCTTTATTCCTGAACTCATAAAACTGACAATACTGAAGGAGACCACAGGTGGGTCATCTAGAGCAGGCTCTCTCTAATAATGTCCCAACTCAGATATTTAAGGGGGATTGTAAGAAATGGGATGTATCCAGAAGGATCTTCCCCCATGAGCCTCTGGCAATCACTGTTAAAAGTGCTTGCTGAATCAGATGTTGCATCCTTCAGTAGGTTTGTTTCATGCTTTTCTGAACACATTTATACTATCAGGGTCCATGAAATTTTGCACCAATGAGTTTCAAATGTGATTATGCATTGAGCAAAAAAGTATTGGTTTTGTTTCTTTCAAACATTGTCTAATCATTTCACTCAGTACCACTTACTCCTGCAACTTGATGGTGAGTGATCAGTCCCAATTTTCCTTCTCCATGCTGCTCTCCCTTTAGCAGGCCTCTTATGTTCCCTCTTCAGTCTCTCTTATTTTATCTGAAATGCCCTAGTCTCCAGGTTGGTTTTTTTCCTCAAGGTGAAAGTTATTCCCTATGCCTTCTGTTGCCTTTCTAATTCTAGTGTATCTTTTTTGAAACAACATCCTTCAGCTTGCTCTGAGGGGGTGGGTGCATAATGGCTTCATAAATAGACAAAATACAGACTCCTATTGAAATTTATACACTTCAGATAACTTCCAACTCCTTATTTAACGACCTAACTGATGGCAAGCACTGAGTGAATGTTTTCAGGAGCCCCACTGATATTACCAGTGACACTAGGGTGACCCGGAACTTTGCAATATTTTCAAACTATCATAGGCTTTTATTCAAATTCCATATGGTGTTTCCAAGTCCACTGCAAGACAAACTAATTAAATTGTGTCATGTTATGATTGTTATGACCTGAAAATGGCATAATCATATGAAGAGGATTATTCTGGGAGTTACTGGAAGACATCTGAAGGACAACATGGTTATCCTCCACAGTCAGCACAGGTTCATAAGGTGAAAGTTCCACTTGTCAAATCTAGCTTCTTTTTATAACAAGGAGACCCACCTGGTTGATTGAGGGAAGCCAGTTGAAGTAATCTTTTTTGATTTCAGTAAAGTTTTTGATACTGTCTTTCACAGCATCCTCCAAATGTCAGCCCACAGCTGGATAAACAAATCCTGTGATGGGTGAGCAACTGGTTTGCAGGTTGGGCCCGAAGGGTTATAGTGAATGGAGTGATATCAGACTGGCAGCTGGTCACTAGTGGAGTTCTGCAGGGCTCCATCTTGGGGCCAGTGCTCATCAACATCTTCATTAAAGATGAAGGACTCAAAGGCATACTAAGTAATACTGGTGATACTAAAAATTGAGAGGAGCTTCTGACTCCCTGAAAGGCAGGGAGGCCCTGCAGAGAGAGAGATCTTGACAAATCAGAGGGCTGGGCATTCACCAGCCATATGAAGTTTGACAAGGGCAGGTGCCAGATTCTGCACCTGGGATAGGGCAGCCCTGGATATGTGGACAGATTGGGAACAAAAGGCTGGAGAGCAGTGCCACAGGAAAGGGACATGGGGGTCCTGGTTGACAGAAAGTGGATTATGAGTCAGCAGTGCCCTGGCAGCCAGGAGGGCCAAGCATGTCCAGGGGTGCATCAGGCCCAGGCACCAGGTGAGCAAGGGAGGGGATTGTCCTGCTCTGCTCTGCTCTGCTCTGCATGGGGATGGCCTCACCTGCAGTGCTGTGTACAGTTTTGGGTGCTGAAATATAAGAAAGGCATGAATTGTAAATTGTCCAAAGGAGGCCAATGAAGATGGTGAAGGGCCCGGAGGGGAAGCCATATGAGGAACAGATTAGGTGACATGGTCTGTTCAGCCTGGAGAAGAGAAGACTGAGGGGAGAACTCACTGCAGTCTGCAACTTCCTCACAAGAGGAAGAGGAGGGGCAGACGTTGATCTCTTCTCCCTGGCGACCAGTGACAGGACCCAAGGGAATGGCCTGAAGTTGTGACAGGGGAGGTTTAGATTGGATATTAGGAAAAGGGTTTTCACCCAGAGGGTGGCTGGGCACTGAAACAGGATCCCAGGGAAAAAGTCCCAGCACCAAGCCCGACAGAGTTCAATAAGTTTGGACAATGTCCTCAGGCACATGGTGCAATTACAGGGCATCTTCTGTGCAAGGCCAGGAACTGGACTCAATGATCCTTGTGTGCCCCTTCTAACTCAGGATATTCTATGATTCTATGATTTCTACATGATAGCCCAATAGGAGTTTTGAAAGGAACAGTCTTTTCATTCTGTTCCTCCTAGTGAGAAAAAAACCCCCCATTTGTGCTTATGTGTGCTCTTCATACACGGAGGCAATGCCAATGAGATTTGTGAATTTATTGACGTTATCTAACTGTCTTTTAGCTGAAAAGCATGATGTTGGTGTATCTTACTGTTATTAATCAATTTTGAACACAAAGATCACACAAATATGTTTAATTGCGCAATTCCCTAAGTCTTGAGTGATATATTTTGCAACTTGCCTATCACTCAAACAACAGAAGACTCGAGTGGAAGATATTAAAATCAATTATAAATAAAATATCTGTGAGGACTTCTCTCTACAAACATGTGTCTCTGAATTTATGATGTGGTAGCTGTATTGTAAGACATGACTAAATAAAAAGGGCATTGTCTTGCTGTGCAGATGCCTACCCTGTCCATCAGGTTTATTGACTTTTTTTTGATCTTTACTTTGCCCCTTCTTCCTCTGTTCAAAACCCAGCCACATTAAATTCTGGGTAATCCCAGAAAGCAGCAAAACGAGATAACACAGTCAAAGCAGAAACCCATAAACAGCCAAGCAAGCTTGGATAAGGAGGTGTCATGCCATTGGGAGGGACTGGTGACTCCAGGGCTGTGATGGCAAGGGTGCACCACAGCTCCTCAGAAGATGCAATGCTGTGTGGCACGGTGCTGTGTGAGTGAGCCCATACTAATTCAGCAGCAGTCATCTCAGGGATATCTTTATCCATGATACACTTAATCCCAGATAATCTAGAGGTGAATAACACTATTTATTGTTATGCCATGAAAACTCACTCTGAATACCTGTACTAGCACTGACCTTTCTGTCCACTGAGTCACGTTAACTCTTATTCTTGCATGCAAAGCCAGGCACAGCTCTGGTCCTAGATCCCCCTTCCCCGTCCCTTCATAACAGTTGTTTCACAGCTCATCTTCCCTTCCTTGTCTCTGTGTCTATGCTGCGCTACTTTTCAGCATGGTAAAGTCAAGGTAACCTGTAATAAATACACAGGATTTCAGTACTTTAATACTTCTCAAAACGTACTACTTTTCATTGCTTTCAAACACTGATGCTCTTGCTACAGTACTCTGTAGGATAAGATGCTGCTCAGCTTGTAGTCTGAAACTGGTGGCTCAAATGTATGTTTAATTAAATACTTAGAGAACTGAATTCCTTTTCAGATATTCCATCCAATCAAACTCCAGGCTCTTTATGTATCTAGTGATATTGAAAGGTTTAGGGGACAAATTTATGGAAGTATTTTTGAAAACCACAATCAGCATTTATATTTGAAATACTTAACATCATGGAATTATCATCATCCTGTAGTTTTCCCTAGGTCCTCTGATCCTCTGCCTTTCCCCTTAGTGACCTTTTACACTGTATGTTCCTTGGACTTCAGAGCAGACTTTGCTTTATGATATCTCTCCTCAAGGTGCCAAAATGACCATTGA
Source organism: Brachypodius melanocephalos (assembly GCA_013398615.1). Classification (NCBI taxonomy): domain Eukaryota; kingdom Metazoa; phylum Chordata; class Aves; order Passeriformes; family Pycnonotidae; genus Brachypodius; species Brachypodius melanocephalos. The sequence goes on from VZSR01000520.1 coordinate 12,002,505, forward strand.
TGCCTAAAAGGACTAAAAAGACATGATGTCCTTTCTACTGGTATTTTATTGTTTACAGAAATTGACTTTTAAAAATTTTTTTGGTTGCTGTTTGTCACAATGTCTGATTTCTGTGCACGTGAGAGGCTGTTGAGATGTCTATATGCCTGCAATACGTCCTGGTAGCTGCTGTCTTGGTCTGTGGCTCATGACCTTGGTTTATCACTCTGCATTTCTATTTGCTTATCAGGTTAGTGACACACCAAAATGCTTCATTACAAAAGTTGTCATTTCCTTTCAACAGTCCTTGAAAACATACTCAGTGGTTTCCTTTCCATCCACAGTTTTCCAATTCTACATTTTTCCCCTCCAAGTTCCTCAAAAATAGAAGTGGAAAAATTCTTCTGAAAGCATCTGGAAAAGGGCATTTTGATGGAGACTAGATATCCCTAATCACTAATGGTCCAACAATTGTGAGCTGAAAACTTTAGTAGGGTGACAAACATTACAACAAATCAGCTTGAATTAGGGGGCATGATATTGTTTAACAAAAAGGACAATGAGTCAAAACCATTTTCTTTTACTTGATAATGGAACAGCAATTGCCCCTAGGATACTTCATACTGTTGGCTTAAAAATGAGGATCCTTTCCCTGGACCATTTGCATCCTGGCACACAATCTCTAGCTCATTGTGATTCTAAACAGTGTACAGGATCCAAAACCATGCTTAGTCAGCCTGGCTAGCCACCTGAGAGCCATGAGCAATGTCCTCTTTATGAATGCTCACTTCTACTTAAGGAGAAAGGAAATAAAAAAGGCAAGAAAACCCATTCCTCTTGACTCCCAGAGACAGTATCGCTCCTCACATCTTCCTTCAGTATGGAAGCAGCAACACCACCAACCTCTCTGAAAACAGATGCACATTCAGAAGAAGAAAGCATTGGCGTGTGAAAGGTAAAATGCTCTCTGGCCTCCCCTAATTGTAGATCTGATACAAAAGTACTGGTTGAAATAGTGGTTTGCTGGAGGTCAGATTAGATAAGGAGCTGACAACCTTCCTAACTCTACATATCGAAACCTTAACAAGACTGAAAGCCTAAGAGGGAAGCCAAGGAAGAAGAGCTCTGGGTGCTGCTGGCAGGTATGAGACAGTGATGAGTCCTCACAGGTGCCCCATGCTCTCTGTGCACTGGGCCAGGCTACCCCCTGAGCTATGGTCCTCTACTTTCTGTATGAAATAACTGATATCTCTGGTAAGCAAAGCAGCGAGTGATCAGGGGAAGAGATAGCAGGATGGATTCTCCTTTCAAGGCTACTCTCAGAAGAGCTTGCATCTCCAGTGAAATCCCACTGCAGACACAATGCTGTGCTGTGCTGACAGGCCTTCCCTGGCTCAGCTGTTGAGGGCAGCCTGGAGAACATGAATTTTACAAAAGTAACAGGGCAGCTTGAATGTTGAATCACTTTTACCTGAATATAGATCCTGGGCAATGCACTCCTATGACTGTTTTTAGCTCACCCTAGCTGCCTCCCAGGAAGAGAAATCAGGAGAGTGAGATTTGCAGCTGCATCACTCCTGGATGGACCAACTGACAGCTGACAAGTAAGAAAGTAATTTTGGGATGAGACAGGGCGAGCAGGGATCTGCTTCATTGGCTGCTGTAAGCAATAACTCCTGTGTAAGTCAAAGTCAGAGGTTGTTGTGTTAAGCAATGCAGTTTCCACTTAGGCTGATGTCCTTAATGGCAAGTGCCTCATGCACATCATGTTTTCAGGCTCTGGCCCCAGCTGGTGATCTAAAGAGTCTGGTTAATTTTTCTTATCGTCTGGAAGTGAGCGATGCCCTGTCCTTTCCTGACCTGAGAAGGGGAAGATATTTGCTTGTAGAAGGCACTCTTTGCCTGGATCCTGCTGGAGAGATAACCCTGTGTTCAAACACTGATGAGAAAGACAGATTCCCGGCTGTTTTCTTAGGCTGGGGTATGTCTTGCCTGAAATGGTCTTATGGCTTTCATTTTTAAGCTGCACAGGCTATCTCCTCCCTTAGTTGCAGCCATCTAGCATTCCTGCCAAAAGCACAGTGAAGAACAGCAATAGGCAAGTGACTAACTCTTGGTTTAGTTTTTAAGGTAGTTTTGTTGCTGAAAGTCAGGGGAATAGAAAGCATTATGTGGCTCCTCCACTGTCAACCTAATCTGTGACCTGTCAGTGCACTTGCTGCTAATTCCTTTTAACACAAGTTGCTAGAAGACTGTTTCTACACATTAACTAATATCTTCTCAGATTTTGTTCTTAGTATTCCCAACAAACAGCACTGCAAGATGGACTGGCTATAGCAAAGCTAGCATGTTATGATGTAACCTTCTATTTTGAATATTTGTTACAATAACTGTTAGCAGTAACTATTACTCTTGAGATGCCTCTGGGTTAATACTTTACATGGACTGTGCTTCTTTCTCTGAAATTCTCCCAAACTGGTGAAACGACATTCAATGAGAAATAAAATCTAGCAGCTGCTTACAAATTCTCATCAAATCCTGTTGTGTTTGTGAGTTTTCCATTAACTTTGACAAGGCTTTGGATTTGGCTTGTACTTCTGAGTGCTCTTGGGATAAAAACTAGGCAAAGGGGACTGGATGAGCATCCAGAGTGATGTGATCAAGCAGAAAGTGGAAAACCCAGACAAACCGAACTATGACTTTTGATAAGCAGCACAAACTTCACATTCAGAGGCAGAGGTGTGTGGGTCAACTTTTTGCACAAAGACTCAACAAGCAAAGGAGGATTTTCTTCCCCTAAGCTTCTAGCAAGATTTCCTTTCACTGAAAGGAAATCATGGTAGATATCTCTGTATTGGGCCAACATACAAAAGCAGTCAGTTTATTCAAACGTTTAGCTGTGCATCTGATGATATCATTGCTTTCCATTTTGTACATGAAACCACTTCTTATGCTATTAGAAGGTGAATCCTTCATATACACAAATGGGCCCTTTTTGCTGATGTGGAAGTGAAGCTACATAGCACAGAGGCAGGAACCTCCTCTCTTCAGCACTGCAACTCTGAACAAAGGAATAGTGCACATGCACAGTTTTTGAAGGAAAGACTTTTGGCATGTCTGTGATAATCAAGATCTGTGGCTTAAACTGCTGAGTTCAGGCTGGTTGATGAGAAGTCCAACACGACCCAGCAATGTGTGCTCACAGCCCAGAAAGCCAACAGCATCCTGGGCTGCATCAAAAGCATCATGGCCAGCAAGGCGAGAGAGGGGAGTCAGCCCCTCTGCTCTCATGGGGCCTTATGAGAAGCTGGAGTGATTTGTCCAGCTCTGTGGTCCCCAGCATAAGAGTGATGTGAATCTCCTGGAGTGAGACTAGAGGAGTGCAACAAAGATGATCAGAAGGCTGGAGCATTTCTCATGTGAAGACAAGCTGAGAGAGTTGGGGCTGTTCAGCCTGGAGGACACCTTATAGCAGCCTTCCAGTTCCTAAAGGTAAGTCTAAAAGAAAGCTGGAGAAGTGTTTCTGACAAGGGCATGTACTGATAAAACAAGGGATAATGGATTTATTCTGAAAGAGGGTAGATTTTGATTAGAGAGAGAGATTCTTCACAGTGAGGATGAGTGAGGCACTGAAACAGATTGGTCGGAGAGGCTGTGGATGTCCCATCCCTGAAAGTGTTCAAAGCCAGGTTGGATGGGACTCTGAGCAATCTGATCTAGTGGAAGGTGTCCCTGCCCATGGCAGCAGGGGTGGAACTAGACAACCTTTAAGGTCCCTTTCAACCAAAACGGTTCTGTGATTCTGTGAAAATGGTGTGAGCCACTCTACCTTGCTGTGAGCCAGAGATCACTGTGGGCAGTGTGTGAGATACTCATCATGGTCTGAGCTCTAGGACAAATCATGAAAAATATCTGTGTGCATCTACAGTAACAGCTGATGATTATTTTTCCTTTGAACTTTGTCCAAAGTTCATTTCTAAAAAACAAACTTTGGGCTGTGTGTATTGACTCCTCAGCAAAACAAACATGCCGAATCTCTAATAACACTTAAATCACTCATTCTAGATTCTTTCAACTTGCTTGTTAACCAGAAAGATAAAAACCAGTAAAATAAACAGGCTTTACTTTGTTATTTATTCTTCTGGTGCCTCTATCAAAAAAAATCTGAAGGACAAAAGCAACCCTGATCTGATTGTTTTCCAAATAAGCCAACTCCTCTTCTTGCTTCAGACTAACTGAAGCAAAATCCAGGCTGTCTTGGCTGTAACACTTGGCCTCTACAGCTTGAAGTGCTGGTAGTAAAAGTTTACATGGAGGAGGGAAAATCTGAGTATTGGAGCTGGGATTTTCAGGGGGGTTTAAAAATTGGTTACAGATTTGAGATTGGAGGGCTAAGGAGGGAGAGAGCTGGGCAGCCCCCCAGCCACAGGAGAAATCACAGCAAACTACAAGCAGATCTGACAGTAATAGAGCTTAATCCAGGCTCACTTGATCTATTCAAAGACTGTAGAAATAAAATAGAATGAAGTATAAAAAGAAAATATATATTTATTAGAAATGGTGTAATATCTAATATCTTAGTTATACTAACCATAACACTTCTTGTCACAGCCGGACATGTTGAAAGATCTACTGTGATGGCTGCTAGACTTTTGGTACTCTTGTGCACGTGACCTTACCCGATATCTCATGAACTGTGCACCTATCAGTAACTATTTGATGAGCACTCAGATATAATTTCTGTGTTTTTCTTTTCTTAGTATTCCATCAACCATACTATTTAGTACTATTTAGGATCATACCTGGCTTACAAAAAAAAAAAAAAAAAAAAAAAAAAAAAAAAAAAAAAAAAAAAAAAAGGTAGAAGAGATTGTCTCAAAAAGAAAAACCCAAACAATGTGACATTAAAAAAAAGAAGGAATTTTGGATGACTCTATTTGCTTCATACTTTTTCCTTTTTGTGCATTTAAGGTTTGTGCCTTTAAGGTCACATCTGCAAACCCACAGGCTAGAAACTTCATAAAAAAAAAAATAAGCCTGAGTTTCTTGCATAATTGTATGAGTCCAGGAGGTACAGCTTTAAGAAGGGCACTAAATGTTGTAAAGTTCACAATTAAATTACACAGACCTTGGCAACAAATTGATGGAAAAGAAGTGGAAAATTAACAGTAATTAAATAAACAATGGCTTATAGATCTCTTTTTTTACAGTTGAGAGGAAACCTTGCTGTAAGTTCTCACTCACGCTGAGCCCTCTAGAATCCTCTAGATGATAAAACTGTGCATTTCTGCCCAATTACGACTCGTCCCCGAGTTACTCATCATGACTGCTTCATGGATTTAGTTTCATAATATAATAAAGAGTTCATCGTGGCTTCCTGAAGCATTTGCAGAGATAACACAAACACTTACTTTTCTTCACAACTTGTGAGCATTTCGAAGGAATAAAGCGATGAAAGAGGCTATTAAAAAAAAAAATCACTTTTGCATTGCATCAAACCCCGGCTTTTTCGTGAGAGCTCATGCAAATCCCGCGGCGTCCAGAACATGTCCCACTGCTTTAGCAATGGTAGCTCCGACAGAAATGCGAGGTTTTAAGTATTTTTGAGACTCTGGAGACTTTCAGAAGCCAGAGACACACAGGGGCATTCCTGTAATTTAAGCTAGTGTACTGCAGATAGGGACTGACCCGGCATGGGTTGGCTGCTGGCGTTCGGGCAGCCCCCAGCAGCTCATTGTGCGGTGGCAGGGGACCGGGGGGACCGTGGTCCCCGAGCTGCCGGCACAGGCCGGCCCAGAACGGCCCGAGGGAGGGACGGAGCCGCCGCCGAAGCCCAAGACACGTATATTTGATTTTCACGCCAGCGAGTACCGCAGAAACGTTCTAATCCATGGCGTATTAACTTCCCTGCTTTGAACCTGCCCATGAAAGTTTCTGACTCACCACGGTTGGTGGTGGTTTCCCTCCCCCCCCC